>OY728129.1:798828636-799453636 GCA_963277665.1 Viscum album
ATAATTTTTAAATATATGTATATATATATAATATTAATAAAATATCAAAAAATTTACCCTCGCATGCGATGTTACCAAACATCTGAAATACAAATATTTTATGTTGCACCAAGGGTAAACCCCACATCCTGGACCTAACGATGGTCTTAGATTTCTCATCAAATATATTTATTGGGAGATACTTCATTTTTGTGTAAAAAATTATAATAAAAATATGAAATGAATTACCATCGCACGTGATGTGAGAAAACATTCAACGCACTCCAATGTTGTGTCGTTCCTAAGGTAAACCCCTTATCCAAGACCTATAGTAGTATCATATTTATCATATGATACAACATTCAAGATATATATCAGTTTTTTGTAAAAATTATTATAAAATTAATAAATGAATTACACTCATATGTATTTTTACAAAACACCTGATGCGTAAATTTTTTATATCATTCCTAGAGTAAACCCCACATCGCGAACCCAATGGTCATATCATATTTCTCATGCGATACACCATTCATTATATAATTTAATTTTATTTTAAAAATATAATAAAAATATTAAATAAATTACCCTCACGTGAAGTGTTACCCAGCACCCAACACGCACAAAAGTTATGTCATACCTAGGGTAAACCCCACACCCTGAACCTAATGGTGATCAAATATTTATCATATAATACACTATATGAAATATATTTCAATTTAAAAAAAATAAAAATAAAAATATTAAATGAATTACCCTGATGTGCATTATTACTAAACACCCGATGCACAAAAATTTTATGTCACACCTATGGTAAACATTGAATCACGCACCTAACGATGGTCTTAGATCTTTATATAAGAGACAACATTTAGGATATTTCAATTATTTTTTGAAAATAGCCCACACGTGATATAATATATTTAATATCTTTATTCTATCTTTGTTGAACCTCTATGATCCATGGAATCACATGTTAACACAATTCTTCACTCTGAAAATATTCCATAGAATATTTCAATGTGTTAAAATACAACAATAATTTGTAATTAGTCACAATGAGTAATAACTATTCTTATTTCTGTTATTATTTTAGATAAATATATACTAAGGAAGTATACATCCATTTCTATTACACAATTATGTTTGGATAGATCATTTGAAAAATATAAATGAATATGGTATAAATCCTATCTACATAGAGGGTGATGAAAAATTTATATCATCTGCATTATCAAATTCTGATTTTGTTTTTGAAGGAACAATTAAATTTCCTTTTATGAAATGTGATCTTATGAGATTTGAAATATTTTAAAAAGTTGGAATTCATCTACTTTGTTTTGGTTTTTATACAGAATATATTTTTTGGTATCAAAATGGTTAATATAATTCAATAAAAAATAAAAAAATTTGGTTTCAGATCCATCATTTCATAATTCAGTACATAAGGCTACTGACCACTCTATTCAGGAAACAAAAAATTAGAATGATATTAAAATAATTAATTAGAGCATTCAAAATTTTAAAATTTATTGAGCTGTCTTGGATACATGTGACTTTTCTTGGTGTTGATGTAGGCCATGTGACTGATATTGATTCCTGACTGACACCAAGGAGTTATTATGGTACTTCTGCAATGTCATCAGTCATCTCGAAGAGATATTGAGTCATCATCATCATCTACTACATAGTATTAAGAGAGTTTGAGAGATCAGGATGAAATAATATAGCAGATATAGATATAGAGAGGGAGGATGTGTGTGACCCTCAATATTTGAGAGATAAGTGGATTTTGGAGTGCGTACGACATATTATAAATGGTTTTGATATTCAGTTTTCTCCCCTTTACCCATTGAGCGATGCTCCTCTACTTGATACAAATTGATGTTTAGTGGGGTTTTATGACTGTTATTTATTTTGGGGTGATAAATATATTATGTGTGAAACGATGTAATATTTTTATGTTTGATTTTATTTTTAATTTTTTTTTAATATTTATAAAATTTTGTTTTTAAAATTTTGTTTTTTCTTTTTTTCAAAATTTTTGTAATTTTGAAATATTTCTATATTAGTCTCAATAGGTTATTTTGAAAATTATTTGGAATTCTTTATGATATACCCATCACAATTTTTTATTTGAAATTTTTTTTTCTATTATTTGAGATAGATTCTTTATCCCTCGTAAATAAAGAATATTTTCAATGGACCATCACAAAAAAACATAATTGTAATGGAACTTTTTATAACAGTCCATTAGCGATAGAATCCTACCAATAAGAAACATTTTCTATGGGAGTCCATATATAATCGACAATAAAATAATGAAAAACTTCAGTATTATATGTTTGATAACGTATATGACATGCAACACTGAGCTTAAACATATCATAAAATATTATTATTCTAAATATGACTATTATAACCTAGTTATTGAATTGGTGGGTATGAGAATAGGAGAAAAAAAAACTACTAAATAAATATTAAATAGTCCTAATGAATATAAATTTATTTATTAATTCTTAGAAAGTAATCACTCAATTTTTATTAAAGTGATTTCAGTCTTCAAAACTTGTTTTCTTTAAAAATGGGATTTATTACATTTTGTGAGTGAATATTATAATTAATTTATTCCACATATATAAATATTATTTGATAAATTTTTTATAATTTTTTAAATCATCCTATCAAAATTTTCTTAGGATGAAATTTTAGGATTTTTCTGAAAATATTAATTTTTCAATGAATGGTAGAAAATACCGATTTGTATTGAAAATTGTCTTTTTATTTCAGGAATTTAAAAACTTAATTTAAATTTTAAAATAGTTTCAATGTAAAATTATTTCAAAAATATCATTAATAATATAATTAAGATCATTATAATCATGTTTATGTTTGATTCTGCTATGAAAAAATTATACTTAAGAAGACATTTTTTCTAGAAAACCACTTTTAATTGCATTTTGTAGGTTTAATTTTAAATTAAATTCTGTCACTTATATAAATTTAATTTGATAAAATGGATTCCATATTTGAGATCATAATTATTAACATAGTTTAATTTTTTCAAATTAATTTTTGGTCATTATAAATAGTAACCATAATAAAAATTTATCAACTTAGTAAAGGTAAAACAAGGTTAAAACCATGGGGTAATGTTTTAAAATCTTTCTAAAGATTTTCTTTGTACTATTGGATGAGTGGTTTTTAGATAAATCTGTATTTATAGAGTTAAATAATGTATTTTAGAATATTATTTTGAAATTAGGAACCACTACTACAAAACTGGGTTTATCTAGTGCTAGGGATTTAACAGGGCTAGCTAAAAGCACAATTAAACTCCCCCTTCACCAGTGCTAGAAAATGCGCTATTAAAGGGGGTATTTAATATACATTTTTTAGAGTTGTTAAAGGAGGTCTTTAACAGTGCTAAAAAAGCACCGTTAAAGCAGAACCTTTATTAGTGATTCTAAAAAATCACTGATAAAGGTCCCCTTTATGAGCGCTAATAATAAAGCATTGATAAAGGGGGTGTTTATCAGTGCTTGTAAATAAGTGATGATAAATGGGAACCTTAATCAGTTCTTATAAAAAAGTTCTAATGGGGGTGGGTTGGGGTATTTATCAGAGCTTTTAAAGAGTACTGATTAGGGGGGAGGGGAGGTTCTTAATCATCATTTTTAGAAGCGCTGATAAAGACCGCCCATTTACCAGTGATTTTTTTGCCAGCGCTGATAAAAGATATAATTAAGAAAATTATATTTAAGTAAAATTAATATAAATATATAAATATATTTATATTTATGTAATATATATATATATATGTATATATATTTAAAAAATGTTATAGATAAGGAAAAATAGGAATTTACATATAATATATAAGATATTTCATGAAAATGGATTATAAAATAATTAAAAAACTATTTTTAATTAATAATTTTCTAATTATTATCGATTAATAGTCGTTTAGTAACAATTTGAAGATAAAAAATCCATATAATAATAAAAGATCTAAAATGAGTTGAAAACATAACTCGAACTTCAAAACACAATAACTTTTGATCTCGGTGTCCATTTGGGCTCTACCACATATAAAATAAAAGCTTGTGATGATCTCTACACCCTAGAACCCTAAGGGGATTACTGTGACATTTTTGGAGGAAAAAAGGCTTAGAAGGCCTACAAAACTGAGTTTCTAGTCGGGGTACCCTAATTTTTTAACATTTGATGAAATTTAAGCCTCGTTTAAGGAAGTATTTTTGCTATTTTTTAGTGGGAACTAAATTTATTCACAAGGATTACATTCATATTGATATTATGATTTTAAAATTTTATCATTTTTCATATTGTATAGTTATTTATAATAAAATATATTACAATATATACAAATTTTTTATATATTCACAAATAAATATTAAATTTTTTAAACACATATTTAAACATATTTAAAAATAAAATATACTTATTAATATATAAATATTATCTAAATATATACTAATATCTATTTTATTTAAAATATTTTTTTAATATTTATATACCAATATAATTATTATAATATATATATATATATTTGTGTGTGTATGGAAAAAATGATATATATTTATCTATATATTCAAATATATGTATATAAATATTAATATACAATATATGTAAATAAATATAAATATGTATAATTATATTTATAGATGCATATATATTTATATAAATATATATATATGTATGTATGTATTTATAAACACACACACAAAAAAAATAATTCTATATATATATATTTAATATAAATAAATATATATAAATATATAGATAAAAAATGCAATAAAAAATATATAAACATATAGATATATCATAGAATGGAAAAAAACAATATAGGTGAGTGGAAAAGGTGATGGCGTATGAGCTAGAGGTCTCAGCTTGGAAACTCATCGGAGGCAGGGGTGCACGCGAGAGTGTAACATCCCAGGTAAATAATGAATAAAAAATTTCGTATTTATTAATATTTATGAATTAAATATTAATTTTACTTTAAAGGGGTTGCTATGTTCGATAGCGTACTCGATACGCAACGATGAGTTCCTTTGAACACTTACGTTACACACTAGTAATATAATAATATTATTTTAAATGGTAGTTAACATGTAGCCGTTGTATTGGCGGGAATCGATAGAAATAACTAAAATATGATTATATATGATTTTTAAATGTTTTTAAATTTATCTAATAAAAGATAAAGGCTTAAAATACGGAAAGAATTCAATTTTAGGCATTTATACCCTAATTTTCACTGAAGGTTAACTTATCACCTTTTGATGGCGAACCGTCATTAAATATATTTTTGATCAATATTATAAATTATATTGGACCAAATATAACTCTTATTTAGAATCGGGACATCAAAATTCACTTTCTGTAAACTTTTGGTATCTTTCCGATAAAGTTCATTTTTTAATGAATAGTGTAAAATGTTTTATTTTAATTCAAAACCTCTTTTTAATATAATATATTTATATGATTAGATTATCATTTGAATTGGTTTTAAAGTGAAATTAGAAAATATTTTTACCATTAAATCCAATAGTGGTCGTTGGAATTAATTTCACTTTGAAATCGGACTTAAACTAGTGTCAATATTTTGATACTTATTATTTCATAAAAACACGCTATCTGTCATGACAGTGGGAATTAATTATTAAATTAATTAATGTAACTTATATGTTTTGAATTTTGTAAAATAGACTTCATTTTTGAATTCGGAATATCAAATATAGCTTAGGGTGAATTTTTGGTATTTTTCTGAAAAACATCAATTTTTGATGAATAGTGAAACCACTAAGTGGTACTTATAAAAACTGATTTTTCGTTTAAATGAAAATTTACCAATTCTGTGTTTTGAATTTCAAAAATCCGACATACATGGTTGTCATTAAAAAGTAAAACGTGGTTCAATGAGATTAAAATAATTTTTTGGTGAATAGTAACTCTTAAGTTCTTAATTGTGATTAGAGGTAATTATTGTAGTTTAAGGTAAGAATAATGTTTTCATAATATGAAATGACCTAGACACATGTCCTACCCTCATTGGATGTGTCATGACCGACCAAGACAATCCATGGGTCAACTTGGGGACCCCATGGAGCCACTTTGGTTGGAAAATGACATAAATACCTTTTATTTAATGTTAAAGTAAAAAATGACACAAACATGAAATGTTTTACTAAAGAAATTTTTACATGGGGTTATACAAGTCATATTTTTGACTATTAATATTCATTAAAAAGATAAAAAGATTTCATACATCATAGTAATTTTTTTATAATTTTTAGACATTAAATAAATTAAATTATTTATGACATTATGATGATGCAACGATGACCTCATTATTTAACGATTTAAATAAAATGGAAAGATAATGTAAAATATAAGACCTAAACATGTCCAAAACCTATTGGATGAGTGGATTTAGAACTATAATCACCTTATACTCGAGATACATCAATGTGGGACCTTTAAAATCCAAAACTCTTTTGAAAATAAAGTAACATTTTGTAACTTTACAAGAGTGCCCCTCCTCTCCTCTTATAACAGGCCCCCACCTCTACCTCTTTACCCACACGTCCAAAGCCTTTGGATCGGCCAAACCCTGCCCATTTTGTCTCTCCACTTCCCTCTCTTACTCCTTGAATCCTCACTTTGGGCATAAGTCTTCCCAAGGAAGCCTTTGAGCTCAAATCTAAGAGAGTTACCCGATTTTGAGGTAATGTGTTCACTTGTGTTATTTTGTTTTATTTTGCTTCTACACCCCCCTAAACTCTTTTTATTCATTTATTTTGTAACAACTCCAGTATCTTCAATATACTAGGATGTTGTTATAATAATCATTCGAGCTACACTTACACACATCAACATCTAATGGTTAAAGAACATACTGTTTCGGTGGTTGGCGAATTTCTGCCTCATGAAACGATGATTGTTCAATATTCTTTTAAACACCTTTAATGGTGTCCATTAAGACGTCACGCTATTTATATATGATATATATTATTTTTATGTTTCCCTTATGCTTATGTATTTTTCATTTGTGGTATACCTTTATGGTTTCCATTATGGGTAAATGCGATATCTTCATTTAAGGAAGTGCGGACTACCGCCCCCTCAAAGTGATTTGATTCGTTAATGCCATATGTGGGATGTATAAAGGATGGATTTAAAGTTATTATATATTATGATATAATGGAATTATAATATACCTCTATATCATTATTATTTATTTCCATTAAAGTATGACATAGAAATGAAAGTAGCGTTCATGCGTACGTACGGCTTACCGTCTTCATTAACGGTGCATTTCATTTCTTATCCCCAAATGTAATGTACTATTATAAGTACATGTAAATAATGGATATATATGATTAATGATACATATAAATGATGAATATAATTCTGGAATTAAAATATAAATACCTCTCATTTAGTTTTAATTCCATTAATATGACAAAGAAATGAAAGTAGCGTTCATGCGTACGTACGACTTACCGTCTCCATGAACGGTGCATTTCATTTCTTACCTCTAAATGATTATGTAATATTATAAATACATTTATATTCTGGATATATATGATATATATGATATCCAAATCAGGAATTTCATTCTGGATATAAAGAACCTTTGACCACACGAACAACAGGTAATTGTAAGAAGTCCACTTTCGACTTAAGAACCAAATATCGACAAAAAAACCATTATTAACTTAAATGGTTAAATAGTGTTTATAACATGGAAATAAGTGATATAAAAGGAATAATGAACTTGAAAAAGGTTCTTAAGAAAATAGAAATTAACTCAAGTTTATTATTCATGATGTTAAAGAACGATCGAGTCAAGTCGGACCCGAGGTAAGGGACTTCATCTCAATCTCCTTTCATTGAGGAATATTTCGTTTTATACACAAATTTCTTTTATACGGTGTATAAAACCCTTTGAATTTTACTTTTATACAAAAGGAATCTTTTTCTACGAAGCATTTTACTAAAGGACAAAAAGGAATGTTTTTTTAACGTACGCGGTGACAACGACCTTTTCCGCCGCCGCGAGTATTATTTGGTCTTTGGCTTCCTCAACAAGCCGTAATGTTTTTAAAATAAAATAAATACCATATACTCTTTTATGTATTTTGGTATTGAAAATGGTTTTGATAAATGATTCAATTCTATCAATATATTTAAATTATATATTGTGATTGAAATGTGGAAATGTTATCATTCGTTTATATTGGTTTTATGTTTTATGATTTTATAGTGGTACTTGGACATTTTATGGGTGGTTACATGATAAACCATATGACGGGTGGTGCCGTGAATACCAGGATGGGTGGTTATGTTATAACCTCTTATGCATTGGGTATGGAAGTCGGTCGTATGGCTATTCCATTAAGTATGTATGGAAGTTGGCCGTATGGATATTCTATTAAGTGATATGAGTGGAAGTCGACTGTATGGTTATTCCACTTAAGTATGTTTATGTCCCAAGTTACCTTTATATGTTTTGTGTTCTTTATATGGGTTTTATGGTAATACTTTGGTTAAAAAAAGGTAAGTAATGATATTTTTTTCAGTGAAGAGTTTTTACTACTTCATGAAGGTGAAGGTATTACTTTCATAAAGTTATACATGGTTTACTTGATGTTTTAAAAACTAACAGTTTTCATTCTTTGTGTATCCCTTACTGAGCTTTTTATGCTCACCCCAAGTTTTTTTGAAATGTTTTTCACAGGACTTAATTTGGAATAGGGTCAAGGATGGGATCAAGGGAAAGTCATGCTATATAAAACATGGAACTAGACATGTTTATTTTTAAGAGTTTTTATTTTATGGAATCTTAATAGAAGTGTCTACTTTGTAATTTTTTGAGATGTAATAGTTATGTCCAAATTCTCTAAAACTCTAAACCAGAAAAGATCCTCAATGTGAATTATTCATTTAATTCAATATTAAGTAAGGTTTAAGGCCGTGGCCTTATAGTTGGTATCATAGGTCGGTTTAGACAACTTTAGGAGATAGAAAAGTGTTAAATTATAATATGATTGAAATGATATAGCATTTAAAGATTACCATGTTGCTTCGCTGATGATATTTCTGTGTTCAGAATGGTTTTCTGCAGAGGAAACAAAGCAGCTATGTTGGGACAACATCAGGAGGAAGACAACCTTCCAAATCAGCAACCTGAGATGGTCGGAATCGGAACTGAACAGTTTGTTACAGTGATGGCACAGTTGACTCAGGCTATAAATGGTGGTGGTATCCATGCACGAGATCAGCCAGATCAATCGTAGAGGAACATGTTAGTGGTGTAACATTTCATGAGGCAACATCCCCCATCATTCAGAGGATCATCTGACCCCGTGCAAGATGAAGGGTGGATTAAAGCACTGGAGAAGATTTTTGATGTCATGGGGTGTTCAGAACATCAAAAGGTTAGTCTTGCTGTTTACCATTTTGAAGGTGAAGCTGATCAGTGGTGGTCGATGGTGAAAAATATCAGGGATAGTGATGAGATTGATGATATTCACTGGGACGAATTCAAAGGTATGTTTCTTGAGAAATATTTTCCTAAGGTGGTTCGTCTTAGGATGGAAAAACAGTTCTTAGAATTGAGGCAAGAGGATGACTCAGTGGCTACTTATGAAGCAAAGTTCAATCGATTGGAAAGGTATGCTCCAAACTTCATACGAGATCTTGATAGTAAAATAAACAATTTTTACTCAGGGTTAAAGCCAAAGTATGGAAGGGATTTATCTTCTCGTGAGTTCAAAAGTTATGAAAAACTTGTTTTATGTGCGGAGAAGGTGGAAATGGAGTTTTCCGATGATCATGTGTTCTATGACAAACAACAGAATAAGAGGTCCAGTTGGCAGGCAAAGGGGAAGAATTCATCAAAGAAGCAAGGAGGTAAGAAAACCAAATATCCATCCTGTGAGAAGTGTGGTAAAATGCATCCTGGAGAATGTTTATCCAAGTCTTGTAAGTGCTTTCGGTGTGGTAAGTCCGGTCATATTGCTCGTAACTGTAAGGAAGATGATCAAGCAGGAAATGAAAAGCCAACGGTAAGATGTTTTAAGTGTAATGAAATGGGTCATTATGCAAACGAGTGTCCAAAGAAGAACTCAACTGGGGGAAAGAAGCCAGACTACAAGCAGAAAGGGGTGGTGAAATCCATTGCAACAACTTCAGCAAATGTTGGGCCATCGAATGAAGTGGTATCAGGTACACTGTTTGTTTGTTCAGATTATGCCAATGTGTTGTTTGATTCAGGGTCTACACATTCTTTCATTTCTGAGAATTTTTCTAGTAAATTGGAAATTCCATCTCAAGATATGAATCCTGAACTTATGGTAAAAACACCCGGAGGGAACATTGAGACAAAAAGGAATTATAAGAACCTTCCTATCCTTGTCTGTGGAAAGAATCTTCCAGCAAACCTTATTATTTTGCCTCTAGTAGAGTTTGATGTTATTTTGGGCATGGATTGGATTTCTGTTTATCATGCTAAGATTGACTACAGAGCTAAAATGGTTTCTTTTCAGAAATATTTTCAGTTTGTGTACAAGAATGATCCCTTGATTTTGATAACATATCAGGAAATTGAGAAACTAGTAAAAGATTGAAATGAATGTTACCTTGCACATATTGTTGAAAATAAAGGAACTGTTCAGATTAATGATGTTCCAGTGGTAAATGAGTATCTTGATGTTTTTCCTGATGAGTTTCCTGGTGTTATTCATGATCGGGAAGTTGAATTTACTGTTGAATTAGTTACTGATTCTAAGACAATTTCAAAACCCCCTTATCGAATGGCTCAAGTTGAACTTTTAGAGTTAAAGAAGGAATTGCAGGAGTTATTAGATAAAGGTTTCATTCGACCTAGCACTTCACCATGGGGTGCTCCTGTCTTATTTGTTAAAAAGAAAGATGGCTCAATGATACTTTGCATTGATAATAGAGCCTTGAAAAATATTAATTTTAAGAACAAGAATCCTTTGCCTCATATCGATGATTTTTTTGATCATCTCCAGGGAGCTCAGTATTTTTCGAAGATTGACTTGAGGTCGGGGTACCATCATTTTAAAGTAAAAGAAGAAGACATTCCGAAGACTATGTTCCATACTATATATGGCCATTATGAATTTTTAGTTATGCCTTTTGGGTTAACCAATGCACATGCTGTATTCATGGAACTTATGAATATAATTTTCCATGAGTTCTTGGATAAGTTTGTGGTTGTTTTCATTGATGATATTTTGGTGTTTTCTAAAAGTAAAGAGGAGCATGAAAGTCATTTAAGGGTTATTTTGCAAACCTTAAAAGAAAAGGAATTGTATGGGAAATTCCGAAAGGGTGAGTTTTTGTTACAACAATTTTCATTCCAAGGTCACATTGTTTCAAAAGATGGGATAACTGTTGATCCTGCTAAAACAAAAGTTGTTGAAGAATGGCCAAGACCTACAAATGTAACTGAGATCCATAGTTTTCTTGGTTTGGCAGGTTACTACCGAAGGTTTGTTGAAAATTTTTCATGGTTATCTAGTCCAATGACTAAGCTAACTCGTAAGGGTGTTAAGTTCATCTGGACAAAAAAATGTGATGATTCTTTTCAGGAGTTGAAAAGAAGATTGGTGAATGCTCCAGTTTTGGAACTTCCTTCCAGGAATGGTGAGTTTGTTATATACAATGATGCTTAATTGAAGGGAATTGGCTATGTCCTAATGTAGAATGATCAGGTAACTACTTATGCTTCACGTCAGTTGAAAACTCATGAGGTAAATTACCCTAAACATGATTCGGAATTAGCTGCTGTTGTTTTTGCTTTAAAAATTTGAAGGCATCATTTGTATGGAGTAAAGTGTGAAATATATAATAATCACAAAAGTTTAAAGTATATATTCACTCAGAAAGAATTGAACATGAGACAGAGGAGATGGCTGGAATTAATCAAGGATTATGATTGTACAATTCACTACCATCCGGGAAAAGCAAATAAAGTGGCTGATGGTTTGAGTCGAAAAAGTAATGCTTCATTAACCATGCTACGTTTGGAACGAGATCCTTTGGTTTTTTATTTGATGAACATTGGAATATAATTTGTTGGTGCAGGATGTCCTTCTATTTTTTTTCAGGTATCAGTGAGATCTTCTCTATCAGAAAGAATCAAGCAAGAACAGAAGAAAGACAGTGAGTTGCAGAAAAAGGTAGAGCTGGTTCAGAAGGGTAAGTTGCCTGAATTCAACATTGATAATGATTGTGTTTTAAGGTTTGGGAAGAGATTATGTGTTTCTTGTGATTCACAGTTGAAGAATGAGCTGTTATGTGAGGCTCATAGTTCCCCGTTTTAAGTTCATCCAAGCAGTACAAAGATGTACAGAGATTTGCGGGAGTATTACTAGTGGGATGGAATGAAAAGAGATATTGCTGATTTTACTATGTAGTGTTTGACTTGTCAATAGGTTAAAGAAGTGTGGAAATTACCGAAAGGGATGCTTCAACCTTTACCAGTGCCAGAGGGGAAATGGGAGAATATATCCATGGACTTTGTTGTGGGATTACCGAAGAAATCTCGAGGTAATAATGCAATCTGGGTTATTGTTGATCGCTTGACTAAATCTGCTCATTTCATTGCTATATGAGATACTTTCTCTCTAGATCAACTTTATCGATTGTATCTTAAGGAGATAGTCAGGTTGCATGGAGTTCCCTTCTCCATTGTATCTGACCATGATCCTAGGTTTACTTCTAACTTTTGGAAAGGCCTTCAGAAGTCGTTGGGTACTAAATTAAATTTTAATACAGCTTTTCATCCTCAATCAGATGGGCAGTCAGAATGAACAATTCAGACCTTGGAGGATATGCTACGAGCTTGTTCGATGGATTATCAGGGATGTTGGGACCAACATATTTCCTTGGTTGAGTTTTCATATAATAACAGTTTTAAATCCAGTATACAGATGACACCATTTGAGGCATTATATGGGAAGCGGTGTCGAACTCCAGCATTTTGGGATGAAGTGGGTGAAAGGAAGCTGATGGGACCAGAATTGATAGAAGAGATAGTAGAAAGGGTTCAGTTGATTCAGAAACACATGAGAACAGTTCAGAGTAGGCAGAAGAGTTATGCGGATAACCGGTGGAAGGATCTATCTTTTGAGGTAGGTGATCATGTTTTTCTCAAGGTTTCTCCATAGAAAAGTGTGATGCGATTTGGTAAGAAAGGAAAGATGATTCCAAGGTTCATTGGATCATATGAAATTCTAGAGAGAGTTGGATCAGTTGCATACAAAGTGGCATTACCTCTGAGTTTATCTCATGTACACAATGTTTTTCATGTTTCGATGTTGAGGAAGTATATGCCAGATTCATCTCATGTTTTGAGCCAAGAGGTAGTTCAGTTGGAAGAGAATCTATCTTATGAAGAACAACCAGTCCGGATTCTTGACCGAAGAGAGCAAGTGTTGCGAAATAAGGTAATCCACCAGGTAAAGGTTTTTTGGAAAAACCATATGGTTGAAGAGGCAATGTGGGAATCTGAAAATGCTATGAGGGATAAATACCCCCACTTATTTTGATAAGTGAATAAAATTGTGAGGACGCAATTCCCAAAAGGGGAGAAGGATGTAACATCCTAGGTAAATAATGAATAAAACATTTTCGTATTTATTAATATTTACGAATTAAATATTAATTTTACTTTAAAGGGGTTTCTATGTTTTATAGCGTACCCGATACACAATGATGAGTTCCTTTGAAAACTTACGTTACACACTAGTAATATAATAATATTATTTTAAATGGTAGTTAACATGTAGCCGTTGTATTGATGGGAATCGATATAAATAACTAAAATATAATTATATATGTTTTTTAAATGTTTTTATATTAATCCAATAAAAGATAAAGGCATAAAATACGAAAAGAATTCAATTTTAGGCATTTATACCCTAATTTTCACTAAAGGTTCACTTATCACCTTTTGATGGCGAACCATCATTAAATATAGTTTTGATCAATCTTATAAATTATATTGGACCAAATATAACTCTTCTTTAGAATCGGGACATCAAAATTCACTTTGTGTAAATTTTTGGTATCTTTCCGATAAAGGTCATTTTTTAATGAATAGTGTAAAATGTTGTATTTTAATTCAAAAACTATTTTTAATCTAATTTATTTATATGATAAGATTATCATTTGAAATGGTTTTAAAGTGAAATTAGAAAATATTTTTCCCATTAAATCCAATAGTGGTCGTTGGAATTAATTTCACTTTGAAATCGGACTTAAACTAGTGTCAATATTTTGATACTAATTGTTTCATAAAAACACGCTATTTGTCATGACAGTGGGAATTAATTATTAAATTAATTAATGTGACTTATATGTTTTGAATTTTGTAAAATAGACTTAATTTTTGAATTCGGAATATCAAATATAGCTTAGGGTGAATTTTTGGTATTTTTCTGAAAAACTTCAATTTTTGATGAATAGTGAAACCACTAAGTGGTACTTATAAAAACTGATTTTTCGTTTAAATGAAATTTTACCACTTCTATGTTTTGAATTTCAAAAATCCGACATACATGGTTTTCATTAAGAAGTAAAATGTTGTTCAATGAGATTAAAATAATTTTTTGGTGAATAGTAACTCTTAAGTTCTTAATCGCGATTAGAGGTAATTAGTGTAGTTTAAGGTAAGAATAATGTTTTAATAAAATGAAATGACCTAGACACATGTACTACCCTCATTGGATGTGTCATGTCCGACCAAGACAATCCATGGGTCAACTTGGGGACCCCATGGAGACACTTTGGTTGGAAAATGACATAAATACCTTTTATTTAATGTTAAAGTAAAAAATGACACAAACATGAAATGTTTTACTAAAACAATTTTTACATTAGGTTATACAAGTCATATTTTTGACTATAAATAGTAATTGGAAAGATAAAAAGATATCCTACATCATAGTAATTTTTTTTATAATTTTTAGACATTAAATAAATTAAATTATTTATGACATCATGATGATGCAGCGATGACCTCATTATTTAACGATTTAAATAAAATGGAAAGATAATGTAAAATCTAAGACCTACACATGTCCAAAACCTATTGGATGAGTGGATTTACAACCCTCATCACCTTATCCTAGAGATACATCAATGTGGGACCTTTAAAATCCGAAACTCTTTTGAAAATAAAGCAACATTTTGTAACTTTACAAGAGTGCCCCTTCTCTCCTCTTATAAAAGGCCCCCACCTCTACCACCTTACCCACACTCCCAAAGCCTTTGGCTCGGAAAAAATCTGAACATTTTGTCTCTACACTTCCCTCTATTACTCCTTGAAGCCTCACTGACAGAAGTCTTCCCAAGGAAGCCTTTGAGCTCAAACCAAAGGGAGTTACCCGATTTTAAGGTAATGTCTTCTTTTGAGTCCTTTTGTTTTATTTTGCTTCTCCAACCCCCTAAACTCTTTTTATTATTTTCTTTTGTAACAACTACAGTATCCTAAATATACTAGGATGTTTTTATAAGAAGGATTCGAGCTAAACTTACATACATATACATCTAATGGTTAAAGAACATACTGTTTCTGTGGTTGGCAAATTTCTGCCTCACAAAACGATGATTGTTCAATATTCTTTTAAACACCTTTAATGGTGGACATTAAGATGTCACTCTATTTATATATGATATATATTATGTTTATGTTTCCCTTATTCTTCTGTATTTTTCATTTGTGGTATACCATTATGGTTTCCATTGTGGGTAAACACGATAATTTCATTTTAGGAAGTGCGGACTACCGCCCCCTCAAAGTGATTTGATTCGTTAATACCATATGTGGGACGTATAAAGGATGGATTTAAAGTTATTATATATGATGTTATACTGGAATTATAATATACCTCTATATCATTATTATTTATTCCCATTAAATTATGAGATAGAAATGAAAGTAGCATTCATGCGTACGTACGACTTACCGTCTCCATGAACGGTGCATTTCATTTCTTATACCCAAATTTAATGTACTATTATAAGTACATATATATAATGGATATATATGATTTATGTTACATCTAAATGATTAATATAATTCTGGAATTAAAATATACATACTTCTCATTTTTTTTAATTCCATTAATATGACAAAGAAATGAAAGTAGCGTTCATGCGTACGTACGGCTTACCATCTCCATGAACGGTGCATTTCATTTCTTAAATCTAAATGATTATGTGATATTATAAATAAATGTATATTCTAGATATATATTATATATATGATATCCAAATCAGGAATGTCATTTTGGATATAAAGAACCTTTGACCACACGAACAACATGTAATTGTAAGAAGTCTACTTTCGACTTAAGAACCAAATATCGACAAAACAAACATTATTAACTTAAATGGTTACATAATGTTTATAACATGGAAATAAGTGATATAAAAGGAATAATTAACTTGAAAAAGGTTCTTTAGAAAATATAAATTAACTCAAGTTTATTATTCAGGATGTTAAAGAACGATCGAGTCAAGTCGGACCCGAGGTAAGGGACTTCATCTCAATCTCCTTTCATTGAGGCATATTTTGTTTTATACAAAACTTTCTTTTATACGGTGTATAAACCCCTTTGAATTTTACTTTTATACAAAAGGAATCTTTTTCTACGAAGCGTTTTACTAGACGACAAAAAGGAATGTTTTTTTTAACGTACGTGGTGACAACGACCTTTTCTGCCGTTGCGAGTATTATTTGGTCTTTGGCTTCCTCAACAAGCCGTAATGTTTTTAAAATAAAATAAATACCATATAATCTTTTATGTATTTTGGTATTGAAAATGGTTTTGATAAAGGATTCTATTATGTCAATATATTTAAATTATATATTGTGATTGAAATGTGGAAATGTTATCATTCCTTTATATTGGTTTTATGTTTTATGATTTTATATTGGTACTTGGACATTTGATGGGTGGTTACGTGATAAACCATATGATGGGTGGTACCATGAATACTAGGATAGGTGGTTACGTTATAACCTCCAATGCATTGGGTATGGAAGTTGTCCGTATGGCTATTCCATTAAGTATGTATGGAAGTTGGCCGTATAGCTATTCCATTAAGTGATATGTGTGGAAGTCGACCGTATGGTTATTCCACTTAAGTATGTTTATGTCCCAAGTTACCTTTATATGTTATGTGTTCTTTATATGGGTTTTATGGTAATCCTTTGGTTACAAAAAGGTAAGTAATGATATTTTATTCAGTGAAGAGTTTTTACTACTTCATGAAGGTGAAGGTATTACTTTCATAATGTTATACATGGTTTACTTGATGTTTGAAAAACTAACAGTTTTCATTCTTTGTGTATCCCTTACTGAGCCTTTTATGCTCACCCCAAGTTTTTTTGAAATGTTTTTCACAGGACTTAATGTGGAATAGGGTCAAGGATGTGATCAAGTGAAAGTCATGCTATATAAAACATGGAACTAGACATGTTTCTTTTTAAGAGTTTTTATTTTATGGAATCTTAGTAGAAGTGTCTACTTTGTAATCTTTTGAGATGTAATAGTTATGCCCTAATTCTCTAAAACTCTAAACCTGAAAAGATCCTCAATGTGAATTATTCATTTAATTCAATATTAAGTAAGGTTTAAGGTCGGGGCCTTATAATATCCCTCTTGACCTATCACCCTGTCACCCTATCATCCTCTCTCCCTCTCTTCCACTCACCCCTCCCCACCCCCACCTCAGTTTTGAGTACATTTTTGTCTCATTTTAGTTACAAATAAGATTTTTCCCAGGTGTAAAATATAATATTATGTGTATACTCTAGGTATATGTCATGTATTTTATTAGTGGTGAATAATAGGGTTTATATGGAGGAGATAAATATCACATGGTATGTATCTTTCTAGAACACGTCATGCCTTTCCAGTTTAAACATAACTAGGTCACGTAAAGTAAACACTCAAATTACACAATGAATACAAATAGTGTGTGAGTTGAAAGAACATAATTTTTACTAGTATATTATTTAAACCAATGTTTGGGGATACATTCCCAACCACATTTTCTGATATATATAACAAGTAGCTGGAAACACATGCCAGGTCCGATACATTACATAATGTGGGCCATGAGTACATGGACAAGTAGTGGATTAGACCCATATTATGTGTTAGTTCAAGAGTAACACTATGTACGATGATAAAACATGGATAAATAATTACAATGAATTCCTAGTTATTTCTCAGTACACAAACTTCGTGTTTGATGAAGTACATGTTGTGTGCTTTCCACTTCTTTGTGTTTTTCATATCTTCCTACCTGAGAGTCAAATTTAGATAAATAAATTGTCAATTATATGAATTTATATATGTAGATCATAATATTTTAATAATATTAACTATTAGTGTAAAACTATAAGATTTTAAAAGAACAAATTATTTGATAATGTACAAGACCCACAATATTGAGCTTAAAAAACCATACAATCTTATTATTTTAAATATGACCGTTATAACATAGAATTTGAATTTATGGGTAAGAATAGAAGTAAATAAATTAGGAAATAAATATAAAATGGTCCTACTAAATAAAAATTCATCTATTAAATCTTGATAAATAAGAACTCAATTGTTAGTAAAGTGATTGTATTCTTCAAAAATATGTTTTCTTCAAAAATGGGTTTTATTGATTTTTTTGAGTGAATATTATAACTAATGTTTTCCAATTTTTGAGTTAATATTTTATAAAAAGTATATAGTTCTTGATATTTCCATATCGAAATTTTCATAGGATGCAATTTTTGGGTTTTTTTTCCTGAAAATATTATTTCTTCGACGAATAGTAGAAAATACAGATTTTTATTGAAAACTGTATTTTTGTTTCAATAATTTACAAAGTCCCATTTTGTATTAAAATTTTTTAAGTGTACAATTAGTTAATTTATGTTATAATTAATACAATTAATATAATTGGAAACAATTTTATGTTTACTGTTTCTATAATTTTTTTATAATTAAGATGAATTTATTTTGGAAAACAGCATTTCGTCACGTTTTACAGGTTTAGTTTTACTTAAATTCTTCCACATTATTGAATTGAATTTGATGGATTAAATATTTGGTATAATAATAATTAATATAATGTTTTAGGTTTATCTTAATTTTTTCCATTATGAATAGTAACCATAGTAAATATTTATCACTATGGTAAGGGTAAAATAGGCAAAACAAGGTTAAAACTATGGGGTAAAGTTTTAAAATATATTCAACACTTTCCTTTATACTATTGGTTGAGTGGTGTTAAAATAAATTTATTTTTATATCTTTAAATAATTTATTTTAAAACATTATTTTTCAATTTGGTATCCAAGCTTGAATTTTATGAAGATAAGTTATATTTTATTCAAATTAAAAATTATTTTTTGGTATATGAATTTAATTGAATGTTTGGAAGTTTCCAATCAGTTTTGGATTGATAAAAAAGTCTAATTTTTTTATTATATAACCAATAAAATTCATGTAAACTAATTTATTACTTGATTTCAATGTAGAATTATTTTTAAGCTTAAATAAGGTATTTTATAAAAAATAATTTTTCAAGTGTTTTGTAATATTGTATTAAAAGTTAATTATTTCACCAATAGAAATTGAACTTGATAAAATGGATTATAAATTTATATTCAGAATTTGTAAATTTTTTTATAAGTCTCCTTTTATTTTTGGTCATATAATTAAGTTCTCATGGTAAAAATGTTAAGTTATCACAGTTAATGTTAAAATGGGATGAAAGTAGTTTAACTAGGTGATAAGGCTTAAAATATGTCCAAACCTTTTTAAATTTTTTTTTATGAATTTATTTAGATTCTATAACATATTATATTTTAAAATAGAGTTCCTTTATTACACTTTACATGATTATGATATATATATATATGTATATATTATTTAATATTTTAGGTAATTCCAAGTGTGTCTTTTCCTCCACTTATTAAAGGACACCCCTCTCATATTATATCCACACTTAAAGAGAAATTGTTTTGTTCAATAACAACCAAAATACCTTTATAAAATCCCTAAAAATTTCATAGTTGTCTTATTTTGGACATAATACCATCCTTATAAGGATTAAGGTGTAAAGAAAAAAATATTGTCTGAAGAAGAGGTATAACTTTTAACCAAATGTTTTAGTAATGTTTATTCTTTTACCTCTTTAAAAACTCTTATAAAAATTATGATATAATAAAATTTGTATCTAAAATATAATTACATGTTATTATTATTATGTATAAACTTTAATTTATCTTCTTATTAATCTAATGGTAAATGAAATCATCATTCGTCTGTATGGCGGACTACCATCTCATGAACCAATGTAATTCCTTTTTCCATCACTTCCTATCACGCTTGGTTATAATGGTCGATTTAATTTATATAAATGATATAAATTTAATAATTATAATCCAATAAATACAATATATCATATTATTTTTTACCTTTATATACATTGAAAAATGATAATGTCATTGGTGTGTACGTATTGATTACCACATCCATGAAGCGAAGTGATTAATTTTTCATTGCCACATCACATGGATGATATATATAAGTTTATTTAAATATATAATATTATATTTATTAAATATTTTTTAAGGATAAAATAATACTTACCTTCTTTCCATCATTCTCATTTAAAAATGGAAACCTCACTCGTGTGTATGTATGAACTACAGTCTCCATGATTATAAAATAATTCATTTTTCATAACCATTATTAAAAGTTTGTTTTAAAATTAATATTAATGTATAAAATTTATAATTATTTAATAATTAATATTCTTTATATTACATAATAATTACATCTTTGACTATGGTCAACATGCCATAGTCATTTTGAAATTATGAAATGAACATCTTCAGAACACTTGATGTGAACATAACTGATTAAGTAATTAAATATACCACTAAAATAAATGAAATAAAAGGTTTAATGGTAAGGTATTAAACCTTTAATAGGGTTTTTAATAAATTAAATAATTAATATACGTTCATTAAATAGGATTTAAATAACATTTTTAACAAGTCAAACTCAAGATATAAGATTTCTAGTCTCAATTCCCTTTCTTTGAGACTTAAACTATTTTCACCACATGTTTCTTTTGTGTTGTGTATAAAATAAATTGTGTATGTAATATATCATTTAATTTTAGAAATTATTGTGTTTCAAAATTAATTCCATGTTATTTTCTAAAATGTACATTTTATTTAAATGTTTACAAGTAGTAAGGGACAATTTACATTAAAACCTCATTTTAAATGTTTTAAAGATTTATTTTATAATTGTTTTTATTAAATGAAAATATTATTAATTTTTTTTATTAATGTATTTATATGGAAATAAATTAATTATAAATTATATTTTATGACACTTTTTACTTTCTTCAGAAGGTTTTCAAAAAGAATTTTTTTACATATTATATATGGAATATCTTGACTTTCTTTACAAATAGAAAAAGGGATATTTTATTTTAACATATATGACAACAATGAATTTTCACACCACCATAATAATTAATTTAAGTTTTATTAATTTATAATATTCAATGTTTTCTTCAAATAAAAACCATCATTCGCTTTGTTCTGTGTATTTTAGTTTCAAAAATTGGGTTTAAAGGAAAGGGATATATCAATATTCAAAACTATTTTGTGTGTAGGTTAAAAAGTATGTTATTATGAGTAATATAATTTAAATTAAATTTTACAAAAAATTTATATAAGTTATTTTCCATGTAAATTGATTATGATTGGGTGAACTCAGTATAACTATCCAATTCATTAGGTAATGATTATGTTCTCTATATAATTATATTGGATGTTGACTGTATAAGTTATTCCATTTATATTGGTTCTATGAATATGATGTCTCAAGGGACCTATATAAATTTTCTATACCTTTTAATAATTTACAATATATATATTTTTATTTTAAATGGAAAAATATTTAAATTTTGTTTTAAAGGAATGTCTGTTCTTGTTTTGGTTAAAAATGAGTGTTTTTATGAAAATACTTTTCAAGGGTTCTCTTGTTTTGAAAGAAAATATCATGATTATGATTTTTCATTTATGTTTTATTATAAAATGTTTTATAAAAATATTTTTTTAGTAAGTATGATTTCATGTGTAAGAAAATTATTATTTGGTATTAAAGGTTATTATATTAAAAGAAAACTTTATTTTATAATCTCATGATTTTGAAATAGACTAACGAGTTTCTTTATTACATTTTATATGTCCCTTATTGATAATTTTGTGCTCATTAAAAATTTTCAAATGTATCACATAGGGTTTAAGGATGATTATTAATAACGATGAAGAATTAATATATAAAAATAAATCTTGGTATAGTTGGGAAAATTCTGACCTAAAGACATGGTTATTGTTATGTAAGAGTTTTTCACAATTTTATAAAATTATAAACCTAAAAGGTAATTGGGTATATAAGTGATCAAAAAATTTCATTTTATGATGTATGGCGTTGAAGGATAAAATTGGGCCATATTTATTAGTACAAAATCAAAAAATTTAAATATTATGTTTTTAACAACGAATCTAGGTGTGCGTGTTCAAGGATATTATAGTTGGGAACAAAGGAAATGTTTGGATAACTTTGTATATTATTATGTTTTAATGTGAGGTTAACATAATAGTTATGGATACCATCATAGGTTTATAATATTAAGGAATATCATAAATTCAAAGGCATATTCACCCCTTTTTAGGTTTTAAGTAATGGTAATATAAGATAATTAAGTGTATTTTTGGAATAGATTTATTTTAATAAAACCCTTATGTTTAGTATATGTTTTAGTTTAAAGGTTATTTGTGGATAATTGATATTTTATTTTGTAGAAATAAGTTGAAAGATATTGATAACCTTTAGGGTTTATATGATCTTTTATGTTGAGGAAATTATGGATAAATAAAAAAAAGTGTTATTACATTTTGGGAACAGATGTTTTATAGATAACCATGGGATTAAAAAGTGATTTAGTGATTGAGTTATTAGTTTTATTTCATAAGAAGTGAACTATATTTTTGTTAATATTATAGGATTATAGTAAATGGAAATAATTTTTTCAAATAAATGTTTAATTATCTTTTGAATTATATATGATTTTATTTTAGCTTTATGATTATTAATGTTATTTATTTAAAATATTATCATATTTTATAGGATATAAGATTGGGATATATAATTTTTATGGTATATGACTTTATGAGTGACTGATGTAGTTTGAAGATAAATTTTAAATTTACCTCGGAATAATATATGATCAAACATTTCTAATTTTTGGCTTATGAACTCTGTCAAGAAAATTTTGAAGAGTTTAACGGTTAGATATTTATGGAATGTTTTATGTTAAACTTTGGCTTTTATTTTTGAGATTTTAGAGATTTATTTATGATGGTTTATTCATATCAGATATTTTCTCATCTTGTGATAAACATTTTAGTTTTGGTTAATATAAAAATATAATAGAACTGAATTTTTATCCATTTGGGGATCACGGGATTCATTAAAATTCAATTTTATTGCTTTAATAATTGAAAAAATTTATCTTGAATATTCATTTATTAGATTAAGATGGAAGTGGAAATTGATCAAATACAACCAAAGGATGAATTTTGATTTTATAATGGGATGAAATTAAGTAAGTATATTTTTTCATGTTTTATATCTTCATTATAAAATAATCCCTCAACTCTATAAAAGGAAATCAAAATTAAAATATTATCCTTGTTAGGTCATAATATAAAAAGTAACAGAAGATGGAGTGAATTGTGTCTTTTCAAAAATCTTCTACACTTATGGATTTTTAAACCCACTGTGATTTATGTGGATATGTAGTTTTTTGTATGAAAATATATAGAAGATAAACATAAATAAAGAACTTACCTTTTTTATAGTGATTTGGGGCATAAATATCCCCTAGTTCACTCTACCAATCACCCTCTCTATGAGATTGGTAAATTTTACTAGAATGGTCCTCTAATGAAAAGACCATAAATTTACAATTGAGTGCATAAAGTTGAAACATTTATAGTAAGAAAAATAAAAAATCCTTCTAGATCTATAGTAGAGACCATATTATCCATATATTAGGTCAAGAAGCTGATACTTCAACAAAATTGAGTACGAGCAGTTGAAAGTCCAATAAATCAAAAGAGTTTGATTTGAAAGGTTCTGGTTGTTCTTCATAGTTATAGTAGTAAGAAACTGACAAATGATGGATCTTCTTCTTTAGAAAAGAATATCTTCAAGAATGAAATAGTCTGAAGTAGTCCCAATTGCACAAATATCTTCAATTAAAAAGCTGCAACAAAACAGAGCAGTAACAATCTTATAGAAGAACAAAGATAAAATATGTATATCCCCAAAGTGTATTCCTCTGTTAGAGTTGTTCATTTACTATATAACTATGAAAGATAATTTAAATAATACAGTCACATATGTGAATTGATTATCACACACACATATGTATTTTTGAATAGATACTCTGAAAAAATATATAGAATAGAGAACTTTCTTTGGTATTATAGATCAAAAAGAATTTCCTTATTGATCATGAAAATTCCTATTCCAATTAACCAAGGGAGTGGTAACTTCCCATAAAAATAAGATGATTTTCTCCAATGAACATAGTTCTTTGAAATAATAAAAATGATCCTTGAATCGATCTTTAATTATGACTTGACTATTTAACAATCTCGGATTGAAAACACAGCTTGAAAAACTTTGCTATTGAAAACACAACGTAGGGTTGATATGTGTAGCATAGGGTTCATTCACATAGTGTAGGGTTCTTTCACATAACTTATGGTTCCTACTAATGTCTGATTTCTTAACCATACTTTCATTTTCACGTAATTTAGGGAACAAAAGTAGCGTAGAGATGATAATCCATTCGTTTATTATTATCAGCATAAAATCTAAAATATAGAATTGATTAACCATATATTCAAATTTTATATACTTAGGTATGAATAGTAAATCCATACTCCAATGTAAGGTTGTTAATCCATACGTTTGAAGATTATCTGAATGTAAGGATGTTGATCCAAACACAAATTATTTTAGTATGATGTAGGGTTGATACCATATGAAAGCACTTCACTTTTTAGTGTAACGTAGGGTTGATACCATATGCAGGCATTTCACTTCTCAGCGTAATGTAGGGTTGATACCATACATTCATTTAATGAATGTATGGTTTTAAAGAGTGTTTCCAGAGGAATTCTCATAATGTCAAATTAATTTACCGCGTATATGAATTCCTAAAAAACCATTCAAGAAAACTTATTTATAAAACATACAAGGGTATTTGTGAACATCAAAATTAACATAAATTATAGATTATTATTGAGACAATACATTCCCAACAATCTCCCCCTTTTTTATGATCATATAACCCATAACATAATCCATAACAAAATTTTAATAAATTTTAAGATTTTTTTAACATAAAAAAATTGATATAGAAAATACTTTGATATTTTGATTTCCAAGTATTATTTCAATAAAGAAAATAGATAATTATAAATTAAATATTATCTCTAATGAAATTTTGTGGTTTCAAAATATTCTACCCCATCTCCTCATAGTCTTCATGGAAAATCTCCATTGATTTTCTTACGAATATCCACCATTTAATTAAATATTATCCACTTTCTGTGATATAAAAAACATAGTTTTAAAGAATAAACAATATAAACCACATTTAATATAGAACTGAACTAGAATGAATAATTATAAATATTGTCCTAAGAAAAATAAATCTCAGATTGGAAGTTTAAACATTGAACTAAAATAAAAGATACTAAAAAAATAATAAGAAAGTAAATTGAAATTAAAATTAATTCAAATGTTTTGAGAAATAAAGTACAATCCTTAGTCAGTGAAAGGGTTTTCAAAATGAAGGTCTTTGGTTTGAATTAGTAGGGATAGAGGGTTCATCAGTATGAGGAGGGATTGAACTACACTGCTAATATCAAGAAGCTTCAAAAGTAGGCTCTAGAAATGATTTTTTAATAATTATAATTATTGTTGAAGAAGATTTTTTGAATCATTTCCAACCTTAAAATTCTCAACCAGATTATCCTTTAAAAATTCATTCACATATTCCTCTAACTTAATGAACAAGGTAATCTTTTCCTTAATCTGATTAAGAATTGGTCCTAACCAAGCTTTACTTGAAGCGAGTTGACTAATCCGATGTATTTGATTTTCCAACAATACACTTAAAGGAGTACTATCACACTTAAGAGTGTGTAGTATATCATTGAACTCATCCAGTACAGAGGTAATAGCTACAAACTTCCTGAGCAGTTCTGACGGTGTCTATTGAGAGGAGGTTGATGCTTGACTACTTTCCTTGGGAGACTGAAATTCTCTCCCTATTATCAGCTTAAACTCATTAAACTTTGATTTATAAACATATTCATCTCTTAACAAATTGAACTCTCTATACATCTTACTGATAAGATCTTTAAGGTCTCCAATAGAAATTACATTATATTTTAATTCCCTTAAATGGATCTTCTAAGCTTCAAACTCAGCTCTTGTCATTTAAAAAACCTTGTATTCTTCTAATTTATTTTTCTCAGCCTTCGACTATTATATGAGAAACAAATTCATAGCCTCCAATAGATATACCTTTATAACTAAGGATTTAGCCTGAGAATCGGATGATTTAGGAGATAAAGTGTCATGGTCAGGAAAATATTCCCTTTGACTAACTTCTACTAAGTCTAAACTTGGCTCTTCATTACCAACAAATATGTTTCCTAAGGTAGATCCTTTAGCAATTTCAGAATCAGGTAGAACTTGAGTTTGAGTATCAGGAATAGCTTCCCTGATATGTTCTTGACTTTGATCCTATTTATAAACTTTCTCATCCATTGGATTATCATGATCAGCTCCTCTCTATGCTTCATCCACAGTCTCTTGAATGACAACTGTAATTCTTCTTTTCTGAATAAGAGATTCTTCTGACCTTGAAGTTCCTTTTTCATCAGACCTATATTTCATAGAAACAACTGAAGGAATCATCATTTTCTCCCCCTAAATGACTGATAATAACCTTTGATATTGTTTCACACCAACTGATAGAAGACTATTTCAAGAGGTTCTCCAGACCAATACAAGCATTTTCACAGTTCTAGCATTCAAAGTGTTGATGTGGTGACATGTTTTTCCAAAAAACATATTGATAATTTTTCCTTAACTACGCAGAAAAAAAGAAATAATATGTCCATATAGATAATATTCTATCTTTTCATTTGTGTGGTAGTAATGGTATATATATCTTATCATAAACCAAAAGAAATTAAACTTTATGTGATTCATATACAAAAACATGATATACATGTCAGGATACATGAATTTTTTCTAGCACATTAGTCCTAATAAAAATTAAAAATTGAATATAATTCATCAAAAATCAATGATCAGAAGTTTGTTCTTTCATCATTTCCTTCTTGATAGTTCTTGTTCCAAACAACAAAAACATAATATATTTTAAAAACTATCTTCTATTTCTGATATTCCTTAAATCAATTTGAAACTCCCCCTCATGGGGACAACGAAAAATCTCATCCATTTCCATAATGGTAAAAGAAAACTCAGAATCATTAATCTTAGAGATAATATAATATTATTCAAATCCAAGACTAAATGAATAATTTCTAAAAAATTAATTTAGTTCAATGTTGTAATCCATAGGAATGTTATCATATTCCAAATCGTAAACTAAACCATGAAATATCATTACTTCCTTGAGAGAAATATTTGTAAAATCTAAATAACCAAAATCAATTACCTTTCCCTAGGGCACTTTTCAGGATTGCCCTGAAGAATGTTTTTTTAAACTCAAAATCTATAGATCTTAGAGAGTTTTCTATCTCTTAAGGTTTCTATATTGAAGGTATTGAAGGTTTAGTATTTCAGGACATGTGAATCGAAAGAAGATCTATAAACCAAAAGGACGTATAGGAGAGGGGAAAGAGAGAAAGAGAAGTTAAGCAGTTTGATCATGCCGATTGAGAATGTACAAATTACTTTTTAATTTTGAAAAGATAAGAAAAATAAAATCTAAATGAAATTATAAATTAAAACATAATTGAATAAAATATATTAAATTAATCTTACTAAAATAAAAATAGAGAGACTAGAAATAAATTAATAAACAATCACATAAACTAAAATATTCCTAACCCCCACTTAAAAAAATCAAAACTAACACTTGGATGTGGTTTAGTAAAAATATAAGCTAATTGATATTTGGTATTAAAAAATTCTAAATATATATCCTTTTTAAGGATACGATCTCTTATAAAATGATGTGGTATATCATTGTGCTTAGTAGTAGAATGACTTACAAGATTTATTGAAATATTTGTATCACTAGAATTATCACATAAAATAGCTATACTATTAAAGTTTAGTCCATATTCTAGTAGAGTTTCTTTCATTCAGAATACTTATGCACAACAACTTCCAATTGATACATATTCTAGCTCAACAGTTGATAGGGAAACTGAGTGTTTTTTCTTACTAGAACATGAAACTAAATATTTTCCTAAAAAGTTATAGGTTCCCACGGTACTTTGTCTATCTAATCTAAAACCTCCAAAGTCGGCATCTGAATATGAAATTAAATTAAAATCATAATTTTTTGTGTAAAGAAGAGATTGAAAAATATTGACTTTTAAATATTTATAGATTCTTTTAACATCATTAAGATGGCACTATTTTGGACTTGATTGAAATATAACCCAAATAAATATAGAAAACATAATGTATGGTCTTATAGCAGTAAGATACAACAAACTACCAATCATACCTCTATATAACTTGTTGTCAACTGGTTTTCCTGCTTCATCCAAATCATGTTTTATATTGGTACACATAGGAGTTTTGAATTTCTTAGTATTATAAAGTTATTTTTTTTAAATAAATCAATAATATTCTTTGATTTAAAATATTTCCAAAATATTTTTGGTAAATTTTAAATCCTAAAAATAAATTTAGTTCTATCATCATACTCATTTCTAATTTTTTTACATTAAATTTGAAAAATCATGAAAAATATTTTTATTAGTTGAACAAAAAATAACATTATCAATTAAAATTTGAACTAATGAAATATTAGAATAAAATATTTTATTGAAAAGTGTTGGATCTTCTAATCTAATAATAAATTTATTTTTCAAAAGAAAAGAACTTAATATTTCATACCAATATTTAGGATCATGTTTAATGCCATATAGAGCTTTAGTAAGTTTAAAAATAGAGTTTTGTTTTTGATAATTTTTAAAACCATGGGGTTTTTCAACATAAACATCCCCCCATTAAATAACCATTTTAAAAGAAAAACTTAACATCCATATGATATAATTTAAAATTCATATAGAATACATAAGCTAAAAGGATTCTAAAGGCTTCTAATCTATCTATAGGGGAAAAAGTATCATCATAATATATACATTCTTCCTGATTATATCTTATAGATACTAATCTGGATTCATTTTGTGTTATAATCCCTTGATCATCCTATTTATTTCTAAAGAAATACTTAGTTCCTATAACTAGATAATTTGTTGGTCTCTCTACTAGTTCCAAAATTTCATTTCTTTTGAACTGGTTTATCTATTCTTATATTATTATTGTACAACTCTCATCTACTATGGATTCTTCAATAGTATTAGGTTCTAACATATATAGAAAGGCAGATAATTAATCAAGGTTTCCTAAATTTCTTCTAGTTCTAATTCCCATGTCTATGTCTCCTATAAATTTTCTAAAGGATGGTTCTTTAGAGTTCTAGACTATTTAGTAAAGAAAATTTCTGGTTCTTCAGTTTCATGTTCTTTAGAACTGGATTGAATTTAATTAATATAATTTTCAAAATCATTTTTAAGGGTTTCAAGTCTCATGTTATCAAAAGAGTTAGTAACTTCATCATTTTGATATTTCTCTTTAATAAAAGGGTTAGTTTCATCAAAATTCACATGAATGGATTATTCAAAAATCGTTGACTTTTTATTAAACACTATATAAGCTATGGAGGAAACAGAATATCCAAAAAATATTCATTCGTAATCTTTTGGATCTAAATTACCGAGGTTGTCCTTAGTATTCAAGATATACACCTTGCATCCAAAAACTTCAAAGTACATTATATTTTCTGTTATTCTAATGTTCATAAGATGTATTTTTGAAAATAAGCCTTATTAAAACTCAATTCATGATATATAATGTTTTTATTATATATTATACCCTAAGATAGGTAGGAAAACTATTTTCATTTAGCATAGTTCTTTTCATTTCTTAAATATTTCTATTTCTTCTCTCAATAATTCCATTTTTTGAGGTGTTCTTGGTGAAAAAAGGTGTGTTTAATGCCCAAATTTGAGCAAAAATAATTGAATCATTGATTCTAAAATTCCCCACTATGATCACTTCTCAAAGAAATTATTTTGAAACCTTTTATATTATGAAAAATTTTATAAAAACTTTAAAAAATAGTGAAAACATCACTTTTGAGTTTTAGAAAATAAACACAAGTAAATCTAGAATAATTATTTACTAAAACATAAAAATATAATTTACTAGCCAAACTTTCTAACTTTTATGGTCCAAAAAATTCCATATGGATAAGTTCTAAAGGTTTATATGTTGAAAATTTGTTAATATATTTGAAATAAGATTTTTGGTGCTTTCTAATTTGGCATGCATCAAATAATCTATCATTATCAATCTTAAGACTAGGAAAATCAAAAACTAACTATTTTTTGGATAATTTATATAAAGAATATGTATTACAGTGTCCAAGTCTTCTATTCCAAATACAAGATTAATTTGTCTTATTATTTAAACAATTTACTTTATATTTACGTAAGGAATTTAAATCCAACATATTAACATTATCAGTTCTAGGTTCTCTAAATTTAGGCAACTTATCTTTAAACATAGAGTAGGAATTGTAAGAAAAGTAAACATAAAATCCATCATCATATAGTTTATATATACTTATAAGGTTGTGATTATCCATTTACCAAATAATACAATATTGATTGAGATAGTCTTTGGATCTACAATAGTTCTAACTCCAATTATTTTTCCTTTGGAATTATCACCAAAAGTGACTAATCCTCCATCCATTTGAGTTAGTGTATGAAAGTTTGTTGAATCTTCAATCATATTCTTAGAAAAACAACTATCCATATAATATATGTATTTTCTAAAACTATGACCAGTTTCCTAAAAAATTAATTAAACAAATGTTTGTTTTGGTACCCATATCTTCTTGGGTCCAGCAGTGTTAGCAAGCAATGATATGGGAATCTAGATTTTCATTATTTTTCCATAATTGATATCACTTGATTTAGATAAATAATTAGAAATAAAGGCCCTATTAATACCACTAATTTTAGGATTTTCAAATAGAAAATATTAGTGAAATGACCTTTTGTTCGATAATGATAACAAATAGCATTTTTAGTATTGGGAACAAAATAGTTTTTATATAATTTTGACTTTTCAACCTTTCTTTCAATTTCAATTAATTTTATTTTAATTAAATTATTTCTAATAAATTAATTTAAAATATTTTATGCTTTATCAAAAACAAGAGCAACAGTCTTATAATATTCTACTTCATCCTGTAATTCCTTGATTTTTTTTCATGATTGATACTGTTTGTTGTAGAAGAATTGAATTTTTCAAGTAGCTCTTGATGTTGGTTTATCACGGTATCTCTTTCACGTAAAATAAAATTATGAATATTTTTCAGAGATTTATGTTTATTTATTAAGGAATCATATTTTTCTTCTAGAATAGAACATTAGTAAACCAATTTATCATTTGAGAAACCTATTGTATCAGAATCATAAGAGTAATAATTTTTTACCTTTCCCTCTTCAACCATAAAACAAATATTTTATTTTAGATTATATTTTTCTTTTTTTGAATCATACATTGAAGTGATGTTGGAGTCTTTAGATAAACTCTATGTAGCTTTAATTTCTATTTTTATTTTTTGCTCATAATAAATTTTTTTTATGATATATCTTGTTTAGCCTTTTTCTTTCATTTTTAGTTGAGAAAAATTAGGTCAGATATGATCCAATTTCTTGCATTCATAGCATCAAACTTCTATTGGTTATTTTTCAACCTTCCTGAAGTATTTTGTGAAACCTCTTTTCCTTTAGTAGAAGTTTCCAAACTTTCTGGCTAGTTAAGACAATTTTATTTCAGAATTTGAGGAATCTGAATTCTTTTCTTCTTTTAATTCTTATTTTGAACTTATACTAGATTTCTAAGATGTAACTTTCAGAGAAGTGTTTTACTTATATACTATAATCTTATGATCTTTAGATTCTGCTTGCATTTCCGATTCATACACCATCAGTGTTCCAATTAGTTCTTTCATTTTCAGATCTTTGATAACTTATGATTGATAAATTATAGAAGACATTACATTTAATTTAAAGGGTAGTACTCTCAGTACTTTCAAATCTTGATTAGATTGTTTGATGGTTTCACCTAAGGCTGTAATATTGTTGAAAATTTCTATAAGACTTCAATTTATATATGTGATTCTTTCACTATCAAACATTCTAAATGATTCTAATATTATCTTAGATTTAGCATATCTCATCTTTCTGACATTATCCATTACTTCATAAGCAACTGCAATAGTTTTCCACATTTCATAGGAAATTGGATATTTTGATACACGATTTAATTCATCTGGTCCAAGACCGCAAATAATAGCATTAATTGCCTTTCAATTCATATCATATTTGGCATATGTTGTTACATCCCAAGTTTCAAGTCTTTAAGGAATCTTGTAAGGAGAAATAATTTTTGAGTATACTCTGAATCCATGATTCTTCAGATAGATAATCATTCGAGATTTCTACCATCTATAATTTTGACCATTAAAATATAGACAATATACCATTAACATTCCTTATCTCAGATAATCCATTGTCATATTTGTATAGAAGTTTTAATTTTCATCTTGCTATATATTTATCCAAAATATTTTATATAATACTAATTGTTAGGTTAGAATATAAAAAGTAACACAATAGGAGTGGGGGGGGGGGATTTTGTCTTTTCAAAAATCATCCAGAAATATAGATTTCGACACCCATTGTAATTTATGTAATATATGCAGTAGATAAAAAGATATAAAGAACATATATTTTTTATAGTGTTTTAGGGAACAAAGATACTCTAGTCCACTCTACCAATAACTCTCCCTGTGAGCTTGATAAATTTCACTAGAATGATCCTCTTATCACAAGACCATAAATTTACAACTGTGTGCAAGATGTTGACATCTTTACAGTAAGAATAATAATAAATCCTTATGGTTCTATTATAGAGAAACAATTATCCAAAGCTTAGATTGAGAAGTTGATACTCCACCACAATTGAGTACGAGTAGTTGAAACTCCAACAAATCAAAATAATTTGATTTGAAAGGTCTGAGTGGTTATTCACAGCTATAGCAATAAGAAATTGAAAAATAATGGATCTTATTCTTTAGAAAATAATATATTTAAGAAATAAATAGTCTGAAGCGATACTGTTTCACAAAGATCTTCAGTTAAAAAGTAGAAACAAAATAGAGCAGCAAAGACCTTATAGAATAACAAGATATATCATGTATATCTCCAAAGTTTAGTCCTCTATCAGAGTCGTTCATTTTCTGTAGAATTGTAAAAGATAATTTCAATAATACAGTCGCATATGTGAATCACTTATCACACACACATATGTATTTTTGAAGAGATAATCTGAAAGAATATATAGAACATAAAACTTTCTTCGGTATTCCAGATCCAAAAGAATAACCTGATTGATCACAGAAATTAAAATTCCAATTGACTAGGGGAGTCATAAATTCCCATAAAAATAGGAGATATTTTTTTCAATGAACACTGTTCTTTGAAACAATAGAAATGATCCTTGAATCGTTATTTAATTCTAACTTGACCATTATAGAGATATCGGATTGAAAACATGACTTGAAAAACTTCACCATTGAGAATAAAACTTTGGGTTGATATGTGTAGCATAGGGTTCCTCCAAGTAGTGTAGGGTTCCTATCAACGTATGGTTTCTTAACCATACTTTTATCTTCAAGTAACATAAAAAATAAAAGTAGTTTGGGGATGATAATCAATATTTTTATCCTTGGCAGCATAAAATCATGAATATAGCATTGATTAACCATACGTTCAACTTTTCTGCATGTAGGGTATGAATAGTAAATCCAGATTCCTACATAAGGTTTCTGATCCATAAATTTGAAAATTCTCCGAACCTAAGGATTTTGGTCCAAATGAAAACTATTTTAGAGTAACGTAGGGTTGTTACCATATGCAAGCATTTCACTTCTCAGCATAATGTAGAGTTGATACCATACGCAGGCGTTTCACTTCTCAGTGAAACGTAGGGTTGATACCATACGTTCATTTACCAAATGTAGGTTTTGAAACAGTGTTTCTAGATTAATTCTCATAATGTCAAATTACTTTTACCTGTATATGAATTCCTAAAAACTCATTCAGAAAAAATTCATTAGAAAAAAATGAGGGTATTTATGAACATCAAAATCATCATAAATTATAGAGTATTGTTGAGACAATACATGACTAAAAATCCTATTACCATTATTTCTGATTAATTGATGGTCTTTTTTATTCCCTACTAATATATGGTTTTGTGGTCATTGAATTTCTCATGATCAATGTTATTTATATATCTCCATCATTATTTGGAATTTTTTTCCTCCATGTCTATATTTCCATTTACCAATAATGATATCATATTTAGAAACCTAGTTATGTGTTATTCTAGGTAACCTTCATGTTTCTCTTTTTCTATTTTCAAAAGAAAGTTTTATTAACCCTTTTTTTGATGTGGGTTTTCAATAATGTTATTTTCAAATGTTAAACCCTTGTTTACTGAGAAAGATAAAATTAATAGGATGAAATTTATTAGGGGCAAGGGAGAATGCAACAGACAAAGATTTTAAAATAACACTATCTCTATTGAAAAATTGTTGTTTATGATGAGATATTTTCCATGGCGAATAGTTCAATGATAAAAAGTCTCATAACAAGATTTATTTGTGATAGAAATCCCTTTCCATCACAAATATTTTTTTTATTTATCATTATTTTTTATGGAAAAAATTTTACATCGCAAATACATTTGGTTAACTTGCACGCCATTCCATGGGAAGCTTATTAACGAGACCTAATAGTGACTGAATATTATATCTATTGCTAATAGTATTCATGAATGATTATTAGAGACATATTTTAGTATTCATCACTAATAGTTCTTCGTTATTTTTTTCTATATGTAAGATTATGTCTCTATTAATTGGTTTATTTTTTTATTAAATTCTCATGGTGGCCCTTTCTTCTCTCCTCCCCCAATTTTTTTCTTGCCCACAGACAACATCTGGTTGTATGAACCTCCAACAACTCAGTCCCAAATTCACCTATCACAGTTGTGTTCTTATCAATTTAGGATTTAATCTCCTAGGTATAGACTAATATTCTCACCTCAATCATTTTTTTTGGGATTTACCTTTCAATTATGCAAAAATTAGTTTGATCAGACCCTAGGTCAGTAAATTTGATATCTTTTTAAGATTTATTTGTTATTTATGGTTAGTTCATGTTTATTATTCTTTATTTGGGTGTGCACCATAGAATACAATGTGTTTTAGCTCCTCATAAGTTGATTCTAATTGTTTTGAGGTATTTTTATTAATATTTTACTATTATATTTAAGATATTTATTTATTTAATTTTTTTTCTTTATTTGTTTTTTGATATATAGCCACCTTGCTGACTCTGGATGCATATGTTTGCATTTGGTTTGCAGTTCCCCCTTGGTTTTCTCATCATGTTCGTGGTGTGGAATATTCTTCCACAGTGATGGGTGGCCTCATTCTAAAGGCTGAGGGTTTGTTATTCCTTGGAGAGAGTGGTCAGGTCTTCTGTGGGTTTGGGGTCTTATTCTATCTCTTCCACTACGTGGGGTCGAGATCTAGTGTGGCGTCGGGGTCACGGTCCTTCTCTACAGTGAAGTATTGTTGATCTGGTGTGTCAGGGTCGAGATCCAATGCAGCGTCGGGGTTATAGTCCAGTTCTCTGTGGAAAGGGGTTTCGATCTGGTGCATTGGGGTTGAGATATGTTTTCTTCCAGGAATTGGGGGTGTGCTCCGATGCGATTTTAGGTTCGTGATCCAGTGCGGTGTGGGGTCATGATCTGGTGTGGCGTCGGGGCCGAGACCTATTCTTCCGAGGTGTTGGGGTCGTGATCCGGTCTTCTACTCGAGGTTATGACCTATTCTTATGCGACATTAGGGCCATACCAGTTCGTCTGTGGTGTGGGGTCATGATCCAGTCTTCCACAATTCCAGGGTCATGATTCAGTTCCACTGTGAAGGGGTCGTGATCTGTCGCCTGCGTCGTGCTCCAGCAAGGGTGCGTTGGTTAAATTGTTGTGGTTTCTATGATAGAGTTTGATAGTGGCGACGAGCATTGTGGTGATGATAATGTCGTTGATGCTTTTCTAAGTTGTTTCAACATCATTGGGGTCTGGCTTCAGTTCCGGCATCTGGTGAGGGAGTTTTCATGATGGCTTCACGGTGGAGGAACAAGTTTCTTACTACGAAGGTTTTAGAGTATTGATTCTCATGGATTGAGTTGGTTGAATAGGTGAATAGGTGGTATGTGATAACCTGTTTTCCCTACGGTCTGTGGTTCAATGTTTCATGTTTCCAGATTATATTTAGCGACTTATCTAGAAGAGGTTTAGAGTTATAGGTTTCACCAGACTTATACAATTCAGATTTAGATGTCTGAGAATGTATGGCCTCGGCCATCGGTACATGCCTGTCTTTTTATGGGGCAACTTTCCATGTAGCTTTGGAAAGTTGGGAACTGGAAATAATGTTTTTTATGTTGGGGTGGGGCCCTCCTTTGTGGTTTGATCAGGTTTTTTGGATTTTGGACTGTAGGGGCATGGTCTGATGTCTTAAGTCATTGAAGTCCTATTTGGTTCCCCCTCAACCATTAAAATGGGATCTTCAATAATAAAAAATGATAATTTTCAGTCAGTATATATATAAACAATGAAAACTTTCAAAAATACACACACACACACATATAAACATTGATTTTTTAGACTTATTTATAGATGTATACAATTATGTGAAATGCATGTGTGTGTGTATAATTGTGGAAAACATAAATGTTGTTAAATTTGTTTAAAGAAATTATTGAATGGTATGCCTTATTATGATTATTTTGAAGGCATCCTTATAATGATATAATTTTTGATAAATTTTAACAATTCTTGGATTACGTGTGTGATGTTAAACCATGTTTGATTATTATATTATGATTGGTTTTCATTTATTTAAAATAGGTGAATTTATTTTTTTCAACGTTTGGATATATATATATATATATATTGACATGTGAATATACATATATAAACATTTAAAAAAAATGTGTATGGTCTTTAATTTATATATGCATATATACATATGTATGTATATATATATGTGTGTGTTTATATATATTTGATAATTATATTTTTTTTAAAAACATGTAAAAATATTTTTGATGTATATATATGTTATTAAGAAATCATGTAATACACACACACACATAGATATATAACGTATGAAATAAATAGAAAATGAGTGTTTTATAAAAAAATATTATAAAATCATTTTAATGAAAACATTTGAGGAAAAAGTTTTTTTTTATAAAAAAACTTTTAAAACAAATATTTTAATGAAAATATATATATAAAAAAGTATATATAATGATTACTGTTAAATAAATGACCTATTTAGCCATGAATTGTTTTATGGAGGTTCATGAATGTTTTGAGAATTTTTGTTAATGTACAATATTTTTTAATGACCACAAATAATAGTAATCATAAATATATTTTGATTAATTTTATTTATAATTAATAAATAATTAGTATTATATAGTAACTATATGTAATTGTTAGTAAAAAAATTATAATTACTTGAAGAAAATATAGAAAATAAAAATAAATTTTAAAAAATAAAAATAATTAGTAAAAATGTAGTAATAATTAAAAAATAGTATTTATAATAAATAATAAATAAAAAAATATTAATAATAATTTGAAAATATTAGTAAATTAAGATAATTTTTAAATAAATAAATAAATATATATATATATTAATAAAATACCAAAAAATTTACCCTCGCATGCGATGTTACCAAACATCTGAAATACAAATATTTTATGTTGCACCCAGGGTAAACCCCACATCCTGGACCTAACGATGGTCTCAGATTTCTCATAAAATATATTTATTGGGAGATACTTCATTTTTGTGTAAAAAATTATAATAAAAATATGAAATGAATTACCATCGCGCGTGATGTGAGAAAACATTCAACACACTCCAATGTTATGTCGTTCCTAAGGTAAACCCCTTATCCAGGACCTATGGTAGTATCATATTTATCATATGATACAACATTCAAGAGATATATCAGTTTTTTGTAAAAATTATTATAAAATTAATAAATGAATTACACTCATATGTATTTTTACAAAACACCTGATGCGTAAATTTTTTATATCATTCCTAGAGTAAACCCCACATCGCGAACCAAATGGTCATATTATATTTCTCATGCGATACACCATTCATTATATAATTTAATTTTATTTTAAAAATATAATAAAAATATTAAATAAATTACCCTCATGTGAAGTGTTACCCATCACCCAACACGCACAAAAGTTATGTCATACCTAGGGTAAACCCCACACCCTGAACCTAATGGTGATCAAATATTTATCATATAATACACTATATGAAATATATTTCAATTTAATAAAAATAAAAATAAAAATATTAAATGAATTACCCTCATGTGCATTATTACTAAACACCCGATGCACACAAATTTTATGTCACACCTATGGTAAACCTTGAATCACGCACCTAACGGTGGTCTTAGATCTTTTTATAAGAGACAACATTTAGGATATTTCCATTATTTTTTGAAAATATAACACACGTGATATAATATATTTAATATCTTTATTCTATCTTTGTTGAACCTCTATGAGCCATGGAATCACATGTTAACACAATGCTTCACTCTAAAAATATTCCATAGAATATTTCAATGTGTTAAAATACAACAATAATTTGTAATTAGTCACAATGAGTAATAAATATTCTTATTTATGTTATTATTTTAGATAAATATAGACTAAGGAAGTATACACCCATTTCTATTACACGATTCTGATCAGATATATCATTAGAAAAATACAAACGAATATGGTATAAATCCTATATACATCGAGGGTGAAGAAAAATTTATGTCATCTGCATTATCAAATTCTGATTTTGTTTTTGAAGGAACAATTAAATTTCCTTTTATGAAATGTGATCTTATGAGATTTAAAATATTTTAAAAAGTTGGAATTCATCTACTTTGTTTTGGTTTTTATAAAGAATATATTTTTTGGTATTAAAATGGTTAATATAATTCAAGAAAAAATAAAAAAATTTGGTTTCAGATCCATCATTTCATAATTCAGTACATAAGGCTACTGACCACTCTATTCAGGAAACAAAAAATTAGAATGATATTAAAATACTTAATTAGAACATTCAAAATTTTAAAATTTATTGAGCAGTCTTGGATACATGTGACTTTTCATGGTGTTGATGTAGGCCATGTGACTGATATTGATTCCTGACTGACACCTAGGAGTTATTATGGTACTTCTGCAATGTCATCAGTCATCTCGAAGAGATATTGATTCATCATCATCATCTACTACATAGTATTAAGAGAGTTTGAGAGATCAGGATGAAATAATATAGCAGATACAGATATAGAGAGGGAGGATGTGTGTGACCCTCAACATTTGAGAGATAAGTGGATTTTGGAGTGCGTACGACAGATTATAAATGGTTTTGATATTCAGTTTTCTCCCCTTTACCCATTGAGCGATCCTCCTCTACTTGATACAAATTGATGTTTAGTGGGGTTTTATGACTGTTATTTATTTTGGGGTGATAAACATATTATGTGTGAAACGATGTAATATTTTTATGTTTGATTTTTTTTTTTAATTTTTTTTTAATATTTATAAAATTTTGTTTTTAAAATTATTTTTTTGCTTGTTTTCAAAATTTTTGTAATTTTGAAATATTTCATTATTAGTCTCAATAGGTTATTTTAAAAATTATTTGGAATTATTTATGATATACCCATCAAAATTTTTTATTTGAAAAACTTTTTTCTATTATTTGAGATAAATTCTTTATCCATCGTAAATAAAGAATATTTTCAATGGACCATCACAAAAAAACATAATTGTAATGGAACTTTTTATAACAGTCCATTAGCGATATAATCCTACCAATAAAAAAAATTTATATGGGAGTCCATATATAACCGACAATAAAATAATGAAAAACTTCAGTATTATATGTTTGATAACGTATATGATATGCAACACTAAGCTTAAACATATCATAAAATATTATTATTCTAAATATGACTATTATAACCTAGTTATTGAATTGGTGGGTATTATAATAGGAGAAAAAAACTACTAAATAAATATTAAATAGTACTAATGAATATAAATTTATTTATTAATTCTTAGAAAGTAATCACTCAATTTTTATTAAAGTGATTTCAGTCTTCAAAACTTGTTTTCTTTAAAAATGGGATTTATTACATTTTGTGAGTGAATATTATAATTAATTTATTCCACATATATAAATATTATTTGATAAATTTTTTATAATTTTTTAAATCATCCTATCAAAATTTTCTTAGGATGAAATTTTAGGATTTTTCTGAAAATATTAATTTTTCCATGAATGGTAGAAAATACCGATTCGTATATAAAATTGTCTTTTTATTCCAAGAATTTAAAAAGTTAATTTTCATTTTAAAATATTTTCAATGTAAAATTATTTCAAAAATATCATTAATAATATAATTAAGATCATTGTAATCATGTTTATGTTTGATTCTGCTATGAAAAAATTATACTTAAGAAGACATTTTTTCTAGAAAACCACTTTTAATTGCATTTTGTAGGTTTAATTTTAAATTAAATTCTGTCACTTATATAAATTGAATTTGATAAAATAGATTCCATATTTGAGATCATAATGATTAATATAGTTTAATTTTTTCAAATTAGTTTTTGGTCATTATAAATAGTAACCATAATAAAAATTTATCAACTTAGTAAAGGTAAAACAAGGTTAAAACCATGGGGTAATGTTTTAAAATCTTTCTAAAGATTTTCTTTGTACTATTGGATGAGTGGTTTTTAGATAAAGCTGTATTTATAGAGTTAAATAATGTATTTTAGAATATTATTTTGAAATTAGGAACCACTACTACAAAATTGGGTTTATCTAGTGCTAGGGATTTAACAGGGCTAGCTAAAAGTACAATTAAACTCCCCCTTCACCAGTGCTAGAAAATGCGCTATTAAAGGGGGTCTTTAATATAAAATTTTTAGAATTGTTAAATGAGGTCTTTAACAGTGCTAAAAAATCACCGTTAAAGCGGAACCTTTATTAGTGATTCTAAAAAAGCGCTGATAAAGGTCCCCTTTACGAGCGCTAATAATAAAGCATTGATAAAGGGGGTGTTTATTAGTGCTTGTAAATAATTGATGATAAAGGGGAACCTTAATCAGTTCATATAAAAAAGTTCTAATGGGGGTGGGGTGGGGTATTTATCAGAGCTTTTAAAGAGTACTGATTAGGGGGGAGGGGAGGTTCTAAATCATCATTTTTAGAAGCGCTGATAAAGACCGCCCATTTACCAGTGATTTTTTTTCCAGCGCTGATAAAAGATATAATTAAAAAATTATATTTAAGTAAAATTAATATATAAATATATAAATATATTTATATTTATGTAATATATATATATGTATATATATTTAAAAAATGTTATAGATAAGGAAAAATAGGAATTTACATATAATATATAAGATATTTCATGAAAATGGATTATAAAATAATTAAAAAACTATTTTTAATTAATAATTTTCTAATTATTATCGAGTAATAGTCTTTTAGTAACAATTTGAAGATAAAAAATCCATATAATAATAAAAGACCTAAAATGAGTTGAAAACATAACTCGAACTTCAAAAAACAATAACTTTTGATCTCGGTGTCCATTTGGGCTCTACCACATATAAAATAAAAGCTTGTGATGATCTCTATACCCTAGAACCATAAGGGGATTACCCTGACATTTTTGGAGGAAAAAAGGCTTAGAAGGCCTACAAAACTGAGTTTCTAGTCGGGGTACCCTAATTTTTTAACATTTGATGGAATTTGAGCCTCGTTTAAGGAAGTATTTTTGCTATTTTTTAGTGGGGACTAAATTTATTCACAAGGATTACATTCATATTGATATTATGATTTTAAAATTTTTATCATTTTTCATATTGTATAGTTATTTATAATAAAATATATTACAATATATACAAATTTTTTATATATTCACAAATAAAAATTAAATTTTGTAAACACATATTTAAACATATTTAAATATAAAATATACTTATTAATATATAAATCTTATCTAAATAAATACTAATATCTATTTTATTTAAAATATTTTTTTAATATTTATATACCAATATAATTATTTATATATATATATATATTTGTGTGTGTATGGAAAAAAGATATATATTTATCTATATATTCAAATATATGTATATAAATATTAATATATAATATATGTTAATAAATATAAATATGTATAATTATATTTATAGATGCATATATATTTATGTAAATATATATATGTATGTATGTATTTATAAACACACACACAGAAAAAAGAATTATATATATATATATATTTAATATAAATAAATATATATAAATATATAGATAAAAAATTCAATAAAAAATATATAAACATATAGATATATCATAGAATGGAAAACAAAACAATATAGGTGAGTGGAAAAGGTGATGGCATATGAGCTAGAGGTCTTAGCTTGGAAACTCATCGGAGGCAGGGGTGCACGCGAGAGTGTAACATCCCAGGTAAATAATGAATAACAAATTTTCGTATTTATTAATATTTATGAATTAAATATTAATTTTACTTTAAAGGGGTTGCTATGTTCGATTGCATACTCGATACGCAACGATGAGTTCCTTTGAAAACTTACGTTACACACTAGTAATATAATAATATTATTTTAAATGGTAGTTAACATGTAGCCGTTGTATTTGCAGGAATCGATAGAAATAACTAAAATATGATTATATATGTTTTTAAATGTTTTTACATTTATCCAATAAAAGATAAAGGCTTAAAATACGGAAAGAATTCAATTTTGGGCATTTATACCCTAATTTTCACTAAAGGTTCACTTATCACCTTTTGATGGCGAACCATCATTAAATATAGTTTTGATCAATCTTATAAATTATATTGGACCAAATATAACTCTTCTTTAGAATCGGGACATCAAAATTCACTTTCTGTAATTTTTTGTATATTTCCGATAAAGTTCATTTTTTAATGAATACTGTAAAATGTTGTATTTTAATTCAAAACCTATTTTTAATATAATTTATTTAGATGATTAGATTATCATTTGAATTGGTTTTAAAGTGAAATTAGAAAATATTTTTACCATTAAATCCAATATTGGTCGTTGGAATTAATTTCACTTTGAAATCGGACTTAAACTAGTGTCAATCTTTTGATACTTATTATTTCATAAAAACACACTATTTGTCATGACAGCGGGAATTAATTATTAAATTAATTAATGTGACTTATAGGTTTTGAATTTTTTAAAATGGACTTCATTTTTTAATTTGGAATATCAAATATAGCTTAGGGTGAATTTTTGGTATTTTTCTGAAAAACATCAATTTTCGATGAATAGTGAAACCACTAAGTGGTACTTATAAAAACTGATTTTTCGTTTAAATGAAAATTTACCAATTCTGTGTTTTGAATTTCAAAAATCAAACATACATGGTTTTCATTAATAAGTAAAATGTGGTTCAATGAGATTAAAATAATTTTTTGGTGAATAGTAACTCTTAAGTTCTTAATTGCGATTAGAGGTAATTAGTGTAGTTTAAGGTAAGAATAATATTTTCATAAAATGAAATGACCTAGACACATGTCCTACCCTCATTGGATGTGTCATGACCGACCAAGACAATCCATGGGTCAACTTGGGGACCCCATGGAGCCACTTTGGTTGGAAAATGACATAAATACCTTTTATTTAATGTTAAAGTAAAAAAATGACACCAACATGAAATGTTTTACTAAAGCAATTTTTACATGGGGTTATACAAGTAATATTTTATACTATAAATAGTCATTAGAAATCTAAAAAGATTTCTTACATCATAGTAATTTTTTTATCATTTTTAGACATTAAATAAATTAAATTACTTATGACATCATGATGATGCAACGATGACCTCATTATTTAACGATTTAAATAAAATGGAAAGATAATGTAAAATATAAGACCTACACATGTCCAAAACCTATTGGATGAGTGGATTTAGAACTATAATCACCTTATCCTCGAGATACATCAATGTGGGACCTTTAAAATCCGAAACTCTTTTGAAAATAAAGGAACATTTTGTAACTTTACAAGAGTGCCCCTCCTCTCCTCTTATAAGTGGCCCCCAACTCTACCTCTTTACCCACACGTCCAAAGCCTTTGGCTCGGCCAAAACCTGCCCATTTTTTCTCTCCACTTCCCTCTCTTACTCCTTGAAGCCTCACTTTGGGCATAAGTCTTCCCAAGGAAGCCTTTGAGCTCAAATCTAAGAGAGTTACCCGATTTTGAGGTAATGTGTTCACTTGTGTTATTTTGTTTTATTTTGCTTCTCCAACCCCCTAAACTCTTTTTATTCATTTATTTTGTAAAAAATAAAGTACATTCAATATACTAGGATGTTCTTATAATAATAATTCTAGCTACACTTACACACATCTACATCTAATGGTTAAAGAACATACTGTTTCGGTGGTTGGCGAATTTCTGCCTCACGAAACGATGATTGTTCAATCTTCTTTTAAACACCTTTAATGGTGGCCATTAAGATGTCACTATATTTATATATGATATATATTATGTTTATGTTTCCATTATTCTTATGTATTTTTCATTTGTGGTATACCTTTATGGTTTCCATTATGGGTAAACGCGATATCTTCATTTAAGGAAGTGCGGACTACCGCCCCCTCAAAGTGATTTGATTCGTTAATGCCATATGTGGGATGCATAAAGGATGGATTTAAAGTTATTATATATGATGATATACTGGAATTATAATATACCTCTATATCATTATTATTTATTTCCATTAAAGTATGAGATAGAAAAGAAAGTAGCGTTCATGCGTACGTACGGCTTACCGTCTCCATGAACGGTGCATTTCTTTTCTTATCCCCAAATGTAATGTACTATTATAAGTACATGTATATAATGGATATATATGATGAATGATACATCTAAATGATTAATATAATTATGGAATTAAAATATAAATACCTCTCATTTAGTTTTAATTCCATTAACATGACAAAGAAATGAAAGTAGCGTTCATGCGTACGTACGGCTTACCGTCTCCATGAACGGTGCATTTCATTTCGTACCTCTAAATGATTATGTAATATTATTAATACATGTATATTCTGGATATATTCTATATATATGATATCCAAATCAGGAATTTCATTCTTGATATAAAGAACCTTTGACCACACGAACAACATGTAATTGTAAGAAGTCCACTTTCGACTTAAGAACGAAATATCGACAAAACAAACATTATTAACTTAAATGGTTACATAGTGTTTATAACATGTCAATAAGTGATATAAAATTAATAATGAACTTGAAAAAGGTTCTTAAGAAAATAAAAATTAACTCAAGTTTATTATTCAGGATGTTAAAGAACGATCGAGTCAAGTCGGACCCGAGGTAAGGGACTTCATCTCAATCTCCTTTCATTGAGGCATATTTCATTTTATACACAACTTTCTTTTATATGGTGTATAAACCCCTTTGAATTTTACTTTTATACAAAAGGAATATTTTTCTACGAAGCATTTTACTAAACGACAAAAAGGAATGTTTTTTTAACGTACGCGGTGACAACGACCTTTTCTGCCGCCACGAGTATTATTTGGTCTTTGGATTCCTCAACAAGCCGTAATGTTTTTAAAATAAAATAAATACCATATACTCTTTTATGTATTTTGGTATTGAAAATGGTTTTGATAAATGATTCTATTATGTAAATATATTTAAATTATATATTGTGATTGAAATGTGGAAATGTTATCATTCTTTTATATTGGTTTTATGTTTTATGATTTTATAGTGGTACTTGGACATTTGGAGGGTGGTTACGTGATAAACCGTATGACGGGTGGTGCTGTGAATACCAGGACGGGTGGTTATGTTATAACCTCCAATGCATTGGGTATGGAAGTTGGCCGTATGGATATTCCATTAAGTATGTATGGAAGTTGGCCGTATGGCTATTCCATTAAGTGATATGGGTGGAAGTCGACCGTATAGTTATTCCACTTAAGTATGTTTATGTCCCAAGTTACCTTTATATGTTATGTGTTTTTATATGCGTTTTATGGTAATACTTTGGTTAAAAAAAGGTAAGTAATGATATTTTATTCAGTGAAGAGTTTTTACTACTTCATGAAGGTGAAGGTATTACTTTGATAAAGTTATACATGGTTTACTTGATGTTTGAAAAACTAACAGTTTTCATTCTTTGTGTATCCCTTACTGAGCTTTTTATGCTCACCCCAAGTTTTTTTGAAATGTTTTTCACAGGACATAATGTGGAATAGGCTCAAGGATGGGATCAAGGGAAATTCATGCTATATAAAACATGGAACTAGACATGTTTCTTTTTAAGAGTTTTTATTTAATGGAATCTTAATAGAAGTGTCTACTTTGTAATTTTTTGAGATGTAATAGTTATGTCCTAATTCTATAAAACTCTAAACCTGAAAAGATCCTCAATGTGAATTATTCATTCAATTCAATATTAAGTAAGGTTTAAGGCCGTGGCCTTATAGTTGGTATCATAGGTCGGTTTAGACAACTTTAGGAGATAGAAAAGTGTTAAATTATAATATGATTGAAATGATATAGCATTTAAAGACTACCATGTTGCTTTGCTGAAGATATTTCTATCTTCAGAATGTTTTTCAGCAGAGGAAACAAAGCAGCTATGTTGGGACAACATTAGGAGGAAGACAACCTTCCAAATCAGTAACCTGAGATGTTCGGAATCGGAACTGAACAGTTTGTTACAGTGATGGCACAGTTGACTCAGGCTATAAATGGTGGTGGTATCTATGCATGAGATCAGCCAGATCAACCGTAGAGGAACATGTTAGTGGTGTAACATTTCATGAGGCAACATCCCCCATCATTCCGAGGATCATCTGAACCCGTGCAAGCTGAAGGGTGGATTAAAGCACTGGAAAAGATTTTTGATGTCATGGGGTGTTCAGAACATCAAAAGGTTAGTCTTGATGTTTACCATTTTGAAGGTGAAGCTGATCAGTGGTGGTCGATGGTGAAAAATATCAGGGATAGTGATGAGATTGATGATATTCACTGGGACGAATTCAAAGGTATGTTTCTTGAGAAATATTTTTCTAAGGTAGTTCGTCTTAGGATGGAAAAACAGTTCTTATAATTGAGGCAGGAGGATGACTCAGTGGCTACTTATGAAGCAAAGTTCAATCGATTGGAAGGTATGCTCCAAACTTCATACGAGATCTTGATAGTAAAATAAACCATTTTTACTCAGGGTTAAAGCCAAAGTATTGAAGGGATTTATCTTCTCGTGAGTTTAAAAGTTATGAAAAGCTTGTTCGATGTGCGGAGAAGGTGGAAATGGAGTTTTCCAATGATCAGGTGTTCTATGACAAACAACAGAATGGAGTTTGCCAATGAACATAGTTCTTTGAAATAATAAAAATGATCCTTGAATCGATCTTTAATTCTGACTTTACTATTGAAACAATCTCGGATTGAAAACATAGCTTGAAAAACTTTGCTATTGAAAACACAACGTAGGGTTGATATGTGTAGCATAGGGTTCATTCACATAGTGTAGGGTTCTTTCACATAACTTATAGTTCCTACTAATGTCTGATTTCTTAATTAAAGTGCGGCCGATTGTCGCCTATCGACCGTTCAAGGTTCCGGTGCTCTGCTAATGTGTATAGCAGCACTCGGGTCGAATCCTCGGCGATGATACTTTGTAGTAGTCGTTTGTTTTTAGTTGATTGTATTTTGATTAGGGGGGTTTGTTTGCAGAGCTTAATTGAAATGATTTATGGATGATGTTTGATTTACCAAATTGATAAAGATTGGGGTGAGTTCATCATTAGGTTAGTTAAGCTTGTGATATCCTCGAGCTTTGCTTTATATTGCATTTAAATTAACACCCATGTCACAAGATGATGTTGATTAGAATTCTTAAGTGTTAAGGCTTTAAACCAAGACTTAACTTAACTTAAGGTTATAATCTCAATCAGATCTTATTTATGGTTGTGTATTTATGGTTCCAATAATCCATGGAAACCACATGTTAAACAAAACAAGTCATTAATCCATGACATGTTAAGTCCAACATACACAATGTTAAATCAAAGAATATTCATCGAGCAGAAGCTCTCAATCACTTAACATACCTAAATTATAACTCACCCCAATGAGAGATTTACTCGGCCATTTATGTGATTAATAATCTGGTTATAATTATTATGATTATAAATTAATAAGAGAAGAAAAAGAAAGGGATAAGAAAAGAGTGGTACGTCGACACACACACACGAACAATGATGATAATTAAAAACAAACTTTCGATTGAATGAGGAAGCTAAAGAAGGGAAGGGGATTGAACTGAATTTAAACTATTTTAAGAACATTAATATTAAAATACATAAGGTGGAAGAGAATAAGAGATATTGAAGAAGTAACTTGCATTAAAACAGAATTACAAAGAAAGAGAATTACATGATTACAAAAATGAAGAACACAAAAGTAAGTGAAAAGAAAGAGAGGAGGAAAGGTCTCTCAAGTGAAAACCTGAGTTTTTCAGGTCCTCCCAAGCCTTTGGAAAAGCTTTGGTCGTGCCAATATGATCTCCTCTCTTCTGAAATGCCAACCCTTCTCAAGGAGAGAAGGAGAGAGTATTTATAGCCCAAGGAGTGGACTGTTTGCATTCCCAATCTGTCCCTCCACTTGCATCGCCAATTTGGCAATTCAGACAGCCTAATATTCACATATTTCCTTCTTCAAAGTTGTAGAAAATACTGTTTTCCGACTACTCTCAAAATTTGGAGTCATTTGGACGTAAGGATAAAAATTTATGGCCGGTTGAATAAACAAACTTAAACTGTCCATTTGAATCCAGTCTTTTTGAAGTCCATAATGTGAAAGGGTTTTTGAATATTAATATGCCTTCAAATCCGAATGTTTTCTTCAACAAAGTCGGCCGCCTACATCCCCTCTTTCACACTGCAAAATCGCAGCTCGCTTGGATGATTACATCAGGAGATATGTCATGCATACTATACTGATTTTCATTCTCGGTCAGAATGGTGGGATGGACTTCAAAGATTCATTTGGGACCCTTGTACTTGGATTTGGGTCATGAAATTATTATCCAAGATGACATGTAGTGTCCCCCGAATTATGGTGGAGATTTAAGGTTTTTGAACTTCTGGATTGAGCCCAGTAAATCAATATTCATGAATAGTCCAGTTTCTTCACAGATTCTTTGGTCTTGTTTGTGAGGACCATATGACCCTTCAAATGGCAGAATTGGATCATGGTTACTTCTAATGAAATTTTGTATATTTAAAGTAGAATCCTAAAAAACAAGAACCACACAATTTGGATCAGTATAGTGATAGTTATAATTAAAACATTAAACTGACTCAATTTGACTACTTCTAAAAATGCTCAAATATTATACTTAATATTAAAACATTAATATTTCACACAAATTATGCACATTTCATATAAAATAAGTAAAGGGGGAATATAATAAGTCGTGAAAATATTAATAAAATCAACTCCCCCACACTTAGATTTGCGCGTGTCCTCATGTGCAACAAATATAAAAACATGAAAAAATCACTTTCACTCACCAACAAATATTAAAATTTTGTTTTCTCCAATCAGGGGAGGTTTAGAATATTTCACTCATCCATATTGAATTCCATCACAAATTTGGTTCACAATAATGCATCAGAAATAATTAATTTTTTCATGTTCAAGGTTTGAATTGGAAAATGTAGGCACTCAAAACATACTCCTCTCAAGATGATAAAAATGTATTTTAGGAGGTTCACTCATTCACCAACAAAAAGTGAAAATCAAGAGTTTGTAAGAGCTCTCAGCTTCCATTCCCAAATCTAATGTGTACAAGAATCAAGAGGTCTTTTAAGGGGTTTTTCAGTGGCTATGGGACGGTAGGTATATAATGTCCAAAGGAAAAGAGGGGTTAAAAACACCAACATGGAAAAATCAATGCACATTTTTTTTGAAATTCGATTTGAAAGGAAATAGAAACACATATTTACAAGGGCATGAATGTGTGATGAATGAAAAGTGAGGGAGATAGAAAATGGAATATGGTGAGATGATGGAATATGTACAACATGGAAGACTTCCAATAATGACACAATACAAGATGATTCAAGTGTTCTTTTTTTTTTCTCTTTTTGCTCTTTTTTTTCAAAAGTTGTGCTTGAAACAAGTCTCACAGTCATCTCCCAACCCATGCTTGATCTCCTCATGGAACTAATTTTATTAGTTATAACATGATCAAAGGTTGATGATGAATGATTTTTGACCCACCCAAGACACAACCCATTCCTTTTTTTCATTTTTTTTAATATAATTTTTTTTCATTTTTTTTGAACACTTTTCAATGACTTTTGTACAAATGACAATTACACATATACACCCCAAATCTCACAGAATTACAACCTCTCCCCCCACACTTGAATGGAATCTTTCCCTCAAGCATATGATGACACATTGGAAATCAATGAAAGTACGCCCAAAAATGAAGTCTATTCCCCCCACACTTAAATTTGAATAAATTGTACAATGAAAATCCATGAATATGTTGGGTGGGACAAGGTATTAGGCTTGTAATGTGGCTATCAAAATAAAGGTTTTCATAGGCTCAAAGGGGCTTTCAAAAGTAGGATCAACGTAAGGGTAACAGGAGGCTATTTGGCTATTCTGATTCTCATGTGGCTTAGAAAATGCCTCTATCATATTAATGCACACAAAATATGGAAATTCAGCTCGAAGGTCCACAAACTCAAGACTCACAATCAGTGGTGAAGACACACAATGAAAAAGATGGCCATAGATGACCTTGGCATGAAGGCTAATTTTATTCCTCACGGTAGGGGAGAATCATTTTCCACCAAAAATTGTTCATTCAAAATGTTTGTTATTGACACAAAATTGTTTACCCAAGTTTGAGATAAAAATTCAATATATTTGAGTTTAAAACAAGCCTTTTGACTCCCCAAAATGGTTGGACAAAATTTCAAAACTAGATGGTGAGTAAGCATGACTCTTTTTTTGTAATTTTTTTAAGTAATTGTGTTTTTTGGTTTTTTTAGTTTTTAAGGTTTTTTTTTTAAAAAATACACACCCACACAAGAAAGATAAAAAGAAAGGGTTTGATGAATAAAGTGGTAACAAAATGAAAGAGAGAGGAAGAAGAAGAAATAGGTAGAGAGAGGAAGAGATAGAGAGAGAGTTAAAGGGAAAGAGGTGCCCCCTGGTTTAGATTTGGTGGGTCGCCATTTCCATCTAGTGGTGGGTCAATGGAAGTCATTGTGGAACCTGAAGTGAATGGCCTCTCATGGTGATGCTTTAACCGGTGTCCATTTACCGTGAATGTTCTTTTTGAAGAAGGGTCTTCGACTTGCACTGCACCAAATGGGTAAACATTAGTAATAATAAAAGGTCCATCCCAATGAGAATTGAGCTTACCTGGGTGAAGTCGAAATTGAGAATTGAAGAGCATTACCTTTTCACCTTCATGAAATACCTTTCGAAGAATGTGCTTGTCATGGAGTGACTTTGCCTTTTCTTTGTAGAGAATGGAGTTCTCATACGAATAGAGTCGAAGCTCCTCCAATTCAGTCAACTGCAACAATCTTTCTTCACCAGATGTTTCACAATCAAAATTACATGTTTTGACAGCCCAAAATGACTTATGTTGGATTTCAACTGGTAAATGACAGGCTTTACCAAAGACTAGCCTAAATGGAGACATCCCAATGGGTGTCTTATAGGCTGTTCGATAGGCCCAAAGTGCTTCACCATGTCTATCGGGCCAGTCTTTTCTTGTGGGCTTAACAATTCTTTCAAGCACTCTTTTCACTTCTCTATTAGAAAGTTCAGCCATTCCATTTGTTTGAGGGTGATATGCAGTGGATGTTTTATGTACAACCCCATTCTTTTTCAAAAGTGACTCCATGGTTCTATTACAGAAATGAGTTCCTAAGTCACTTATCAAAACACGTGGTGTTCCGAATCGATGGAAGATATGGGTTTTGAGGAACTCACTCACAGTTTGAGCATCATCTTTCCTAGTGGGTTTGGCCTCGACCCACCTAGAAACATAGTCAACATCAAGGAGAATGTAGGATAATCCATTGGAAGGGGGAAAAGGTCCCATGAAATCGATGCCCCAAACATCGAAAAGTTCACAGAAGATTAATGGCTTTTGAGGCATTTCGTTTCTTTTGGAAATTGTGCCAAACTTTTGGCAAGTGGGACATGATTGACAGAACTCGTGTGAGTCCTTGAAGAGTGAAGGCCAAAAGAATCCAGAATCTAGGACCTTTCTAGAAGTTCTTTGTGGTCCAAAGTGGCCACCTCCAGGCATTGAGTGGCAGAATTCCAAGATGGAGGATTTTTCAGTTTCATCAACACATCTTTTAATTACCATGTCAGCCCCAGTTTTCCAAAGTTTATTATCTTCCCAAAAATAATGCTTTGAATCACTTCTCATCTTTTCTTTTTGTTCTTTTGAAAAATATTCAGGGAAAACACCAGAAACCAAGTAATTGAAAATTGGGGCATACCATGGTAACTTTGGAGTGAGAGATGAGAGGTGTTCAGTTGGAAATTCAGGATCAATTATTTCAGAATGAGAAGAATTAGAAATTCTACTCAGGTGGTCATCCACAGGGTTTTCTTTTCCAGGTTTATCTTTTATCACAAGGTCAAACTGTTGGAGCATTAAAATCCATCTTATTAGCCTTGGTTTGGAATCACTTTTCTTAAGTAAGAACTTTAATGCTGAGTGGTCCGTGAAGATGATGATTTTGACACCTAAGAGATAGGGCCGGAATTTATCCAAGGCAAAAACCACAGCTAAAAGTTCTTTTTCAGTCACAGTGTAGTGTGATTGAGTTTCATCCAATGTTTTTGAGGCATAAAAGATGACATGAGGAATGTTTTCTCTTCTTTGACCAAGAACAGCCCCAATGGCCCTATCAGAAGCATCGCACATCAATTCAAATGGTAAGGACCAATCTGGGGGTTGGATTATTGGAGTAGATGTGAGATCAGATTTGAGTTCAATGAAGGCTCTCTTGGAATCCTCATCAAAATTGAATGTGACATCATTTTGAAGTAAACGAGTGAGTGGGAGGGAAATCTTGCTGAAGTTCTGAATGAATCGCCGATAGAAACCAGCATGACCAAGGAAGGACCGAATGTCTCGAACTGATTTGGGTTCAGGAAGTGATTGGATCACCTCAATTTTGGCTGGATCAACTTGGATACCCTCTTGAGAAATTATGTGCCCTAGAAAAATCCCATTTGAAACCATGAAGTGACATTTTTCAAAATTCATCACAAGGTTGCACTTGACACACTTTTGAAGGACCAAAGAGAGTGAATATAAGCAAGATTCAAATGACTCGCCATAAATGGTAAAGTCATCCATGAATACCTCCATGCAATTCTCAATGAATTCAGAAAAGATACTCATCATACACCACTGGAATGTTGCAGGAGCATTACAAAGGCCAAAAGGCATTCGCCTATAGGCATAGGTTCCAAAGGGGCAAGTGAATGTGGTCTTTTCTTGGTCTTGAGGTGCGATTGGAATTTGGAAGTAGCCGGTGTAACCATCAAGAAAGCAATAGTGTGACTTTCCGGCCAATCTCTCAAGCATTTGGTCAAGGAATGGAAGTGGGTAGTGATCTTTTCGTGTGTCAGCATTCAGTTTGCGATAATCGATGCACACACGCCATTTGATTTTCACTCGAGTTGTGACCACTTCTCCATGTTCATTTGTGAAAACTGTTATCCCGCCCTTCTTAGGAACGACTTGAATTGGACTAGCCCATTCACTATCAGAAATTGGGTAGATAATACCAGCTTGAAGAAGCTTGGTAATCTCTTCTCTAACTACCTCAAGTATGAGTGGATTGAGTCTTCTTTGAGGTTGCCTAATTGGTTTGGATGATCCTCTAAATGGATGTGATGCATGCAAAGGGCAGGGTTGATTCCTGGAATATCCTCTAGGGTCCAACCTAAGGCATTTTTTTTCCTCTAACACTTGAACAAGTTGGGACTCCTCAGTTTCAGAAAGTGAAGCAGAGATAATGACAGGGTAGGAGGGATCATGGAAAAGGAATGCATACTTGAGGTGTGAAGGAAGTGGTTTTAGATCAGTTTCAGCCTTGATTTGAGAGCTAGAAAAGTTAGGAGCAGGAGAAGGGATTCCAGATGGGTTTGGATCATTTTCCTCAACACTGTCCAAGGTGGAGCAGTAGAGATCAGAGTTGATGTGGGATTCAAGAGAGTTTTCAAGTTCCTCTAGATTGATGGAGTCTATGAATGAGAGGTCCACATCAACTTCACCATTTATGACTTTGTTAATCATGGTGCAGATTTCACAAGATCCTTTATCATTAGAACATGAAGAACATGGTGGATTGGGGTTCGATTGAATATTAGAAGTGTCCTCAAAAGCATGGATTGAGAATGCAGAGTGATCCTCAGATGGGTATTGCATGGCCTGGAAAATGTTGAACTTGACCAGTTGGTCACCGAATTCCATGGATAAGATGCCTAAGTGGACATCAATCTTGGTTCTCACAGTCATGAGGAATGGTCTTCCTATAATTAGGGGAGATCGAGAATAGGTCGTCTCACCTTCCATGTCAAGGACATAGAAATCAGCTGGGAAGATAAGATCATTGACCCGAACAAGAACATCCTCAATTATCCCCTCAGGACTGGAAGTGCTTCGATTGGCTAATTGAATGACAATACCCGTTGGGTGCAAGGGACCTAGACCAAGGTTGGAGAATATGGATTTTGGCATTACATTAATTGAGGCTCCTAGGTCTATGAGTGCATCATCAAAGTTGGAACTTCCAATTTGGCATGGAACCGTGAAGGTCCCTGGATCTTTGCACTTCATGGGAATGGACTGTTGGGTTGAAACATTTTCAATGTTCCTAAGTTTCCTCTTATGGGTGCACAATTCCTTAAGAAACTTGGCATACTTAGGGATTTGTTTGATGGCATCTAAGAGGGGGATGTTCACTTCAACACGTCTAAACATGTCAAGCATTTCAGGATCAGGTTCAAAGGACTTCTTAGGCTTGGAGATGGCTTGAGGAAAAGGAATTGGGTTCCTTAGAGGAATGGAAGGAGGTGAAAGAGTGGATTCAAGTTCCTTTTCCAGCTTTTTTTTCTTTTCATTTTCTAGATCTACATCGAAAGGGGAGGTAGAGAAATCAGCATGGGGCATAGCAATTTGCTTTCCCGATCTAAGTGCAATTGCACTTACATTACCCTTAGGGTTGGGTAATGGTTGAGCTGGGAGTTGGGATAAATTGGATGGTTGTTGCTGGCTAAGGTGGGATGCAAGTTGACCTATTTGAGTTTCAATGTTCTTGAGGCTAGAACGGGTGAAGGATGCAAGATCCTCTACAGCACTTTCCCATGGTTGTTTAGAAGAAGAGGCTTGTCCCAAATTGGGTTGGCCTTGATTTTGGTTCTTGGGAAAGCGATTGTATTGGGTGGGGAATTGGGAAGGCTCATTAGGATAGTGGAATCCAGGAGGAGGATTGTTCCTTTGGGGTTGAGGAACAAAAGGATAAGGTTGATGGATGTTACCACCACTTTGACCATATTGGAACTGGTTTGGATTTTGATGAGGGAACTGAGGAGGATGAGAAATGGGATTACCATACCTCAGAGGTGGGTTAAAGGTAGAAGAGAAGGGCTTAGAGTGGGGTTGGTTGAAGTTTCTAACAAACTGACCTGATTGTTGAGGGTTGAAGTTTCGCTGAGCATATGCCGCATTGAGCTCCATTGGACTAGATGAATCAGATGGATCATCTTGAAGTTATGGACATGTGTCAGTCGGATGAGATGGAGAGTTGCAGATTCCACAATTCTTGATAGGTCCAGGGAATAGTGACTGTGGAGAAGATGAGGTTGGGGCTTTGGTAGCCACCGCTAGTTGACGCACAAGACCTGTAAGTTCACTCATCCACTCAGTCATCTTGTTGGGCTCTATGGATTGATTATCTTGGGCTTGTTTCACTTGAGCATGTGCTCGAGTATGGAATTGTTGCGTGTTTGCAGCCATGTTGCTTATGAGTTCTCTTGCAGCTGCAGGAGTTTTATCAACAAGAGCACCGCCACTTGCGGCATCAATGAGAGTTCGATCCATAGCCAATAACCCCTCATAGAAGTATTGGATTAGGAGTTGGTCAGGGATTTGATGGTGTGGACAAGTTGCCACAAGATTTTTTAACCTCTCCCAATACTCATGGAGTGATTCATTAGGGAATTGACGGATGCCGCTTATTTCCTTTCGGATAGAAGCTGTTCGGGAAGCGGGAAAGAAATTCTCAAGGAAAAGTCTCTTCATGTCAACCCATGAGTTTATGGAACCAGGTGGGAGGTAGTAGAGCCAAGACTTGGCAGAATCTGCTAGGGAAAAGGGGAAAGCTCTAAGCTTGATTTGTTCTTCAGAAACCCCTTGAGGCTTCATGGTAGAGCACACAACTTGGAACTCTTTAAGGTGGAGATGTGGATCCTCACCGGCTAGCCCGTGAAAATGAGGGAGAAGATGAATCAAACCCGACTTGAGTTCGAAGTCAGCCTCTATGTTTGGATATTGAATACCAAGAGGATGGTAATTCATATCAGGGGCAGCGAGTTCTTTTAGGGTTTTTTCCCTAGGATTGGCCATATCCAATTCAATTGGTAGGGCAATGATTGGTTCTTGGGTGATTTGGTTATCCCTAATGGTCCTCCCAATTCGACGAAGAGTTCTATCAATTTCAGGGTCAAACAAATCCGAGGGATTGTTTGGAAGGCTACGGGGCATTCAGAGAGATTTTGGAAGAAAGAGGAAGATGGGTTTTTCTTTGTATTTTTTTTTCAGTTTATGATTTTTAAGAGGAAGACGGGTTTTTCTTTGTGTTTTTTTTCAATTTTTTTAAACTTTTGTATATTTTTTTTGGGTTTTTTTAAAATAACCAGAAACTAATGACTACTTAAAGCACCATCCCCGGCAACGGCGCCATTTGAAAGTGCGGCCGATTGTCGCCTATCGACCATTCAAGGTTCCGGTGCTCTGTTAATGTGTATAGCAGCACTCGGGTCGAATCCTCGGCGATGATACTTTGTAGTAGTCATTTGTTTTTAGTTGATTGTATTTTGATTAGGGGGGTTTGTTTGCAGAGCTTAATTGAAATGATTTATGGATGATGTTTGATTTACCAAATTGATAAAGATTGGGGTGAGTTCATCATTAGGTTAGTTAAGCTTGAGATATCCTCGAGCTTTGCTTTATATTGCATTTAAATTAACACCCATGTCACAAGATGATGTTGATTAGAATTCTTAAGTGTTAAGGCTTTAAACCAAGACTTAAATTAACTTAAGGTTATAATCTCAATCAGATCTTATTTATGGTTGTGTATTTATGGTTCCAATAATCCATGGAAACCACATGTTAAACAAAACAAGTCATTAATCCATGACATGTTAAGTCCAACATACACAATGTTAATTCAAAGAATATTCATCGAGAAGAAGCTCTCAATCACTTAACATACCTAAATTATAACTCACCCCAATGAGAGATTTACTCAGCCATTTATGTGATTAATAATCTGGTTATAATGATTATGATTATAAATTAATAAGAGAAGAAAAAGAAAGGGATAAGAAAAGAGTGGTACGTCGACACACACACACAAACAATGATGATAATTAAAAACGAACTTTCGATTGAATGAGGAAGCTAAAGAAGGGAAGGGGATTGAACTGAATTTAAACTATTTTAAGAACATTAATATTAAAATACAGAAGGTGGAAGAGAATAAGAGATATTGAAGAAGTAACTTGCATTAAAACAGAATTACAAAGAAAGAGAATTACAAGATTACAAAAATGAAGAACACAAAAGTAAGTGAAAAGAAAGAGAGGAGGAAAGGTCTCTCAAGTGAAAACTTGAGTTTGGCAGGTCCTCCCAAGCCTTTGGAAAAGCTTTGGTCGTGCCAATATGATCTCCTCTCTTCTTAAATGCCAACCCCTCTCAAGGAGAGAAGGAGACAGTATTTATAACCCAAGGAGTGGACTGTTTGCATTCCCAATCTGTCCCTCCACTTGCATCGCCAATTTGGAAATTCAGACAGCCTAATCTTCAAATATCTCCTTCTTAAAAGTTGTAGACAATAATGTTGGACGACTAATCTCAAAATTTGGAGTCATTTGGACGCAAGGATAAAAAGTTATGGCCGGTTGAATAAACAAACTTAAACTGTCCATTTGAATCCAATCTTTTTGAAGTCCATAATGTGAAAGGGTTTTTGAATATTAAGATGCCTTCAAATCCGAATGGTTTCTTCAACAAAGTCGGCCGCCTACATCCCCTCTTTCACACTGCAAAATCGAAGCTCGCTTGGATGATTACATCAGGAGATATGTCATGCATACTATACTGATTTTCATTCTCGGTCAGAATGGTGGGCTGGAATTAAAAGATTCATTTGGGCCCCTTGTACTTGGATTTGGGTCATTAAATTTTTATCCAAGATGACATGTAGTGTCCCCCGAATTATGGTGGAGAGTTAAGGTTTTTGAACTTTTGGAATGAGCCCAGTAAATCAATCGTCATGAATAGTCCAGTTTCTTCACAGATTCTTTGGTCTTGTTTGTGAGGACCATATGACCCTTCAAATGGCAGAATTGGATCATGGTTACTGCTAATGAAATGTTGTATATTCAAAGGAGAATCCTAAAAAACAAGAACCACACAATTTGGATCATTATAGTGATAGTTATAATTAAAACATTAAACTGACTCAATTTGACTACTTCTAAAAATGCTCAAATATTATACTTAATATTAAAACATTAATATTTCACACAAATTATGCACATTTCATATAAAATAAGTAAAGGGGGAATATAATAAGTCGTGAAAATATTAATAACATCACTTAACCATACTTTCATTTTCACGTAATTTAGGGAACAAAAGTAGCGTAGAGATGATAATCCATTCGTTTATTATTATCAGCATAAAATCTCAAATATAGCATTGATTAACCATATATTCAAATTTTATATACCTAGGGTAAGAATAGTAAATCCATACTCCAATGTAAGGTTGTTAATCCATACGTTTGAATATTATCTGAATGTAAGGATGTTGATCCAAACACAAATTATTTTAGGATGATGTAGGGTTGATACCATATGAAAGCATTTCACTTTTTAGTGTAACGTAGGGTTGATACCATTTGCAGGCATTTCACTTCTCAGCGTAATGTAGGGTTGATACCATACATTCATTTACTGAATGTAGGGTTTTAAAGAGTGTTTCCAGAGGAATTCTCATAATGTCAAATTAATTTACCCCGTATATTAATTCCTAAAAAACCATTCAAGAAAACTTAATTATAAAACATACAAGGGTATTTGTGAACATCAAAATTAACATAAATTATAGATTATTATTGAGACAATACATGCCCAACAATCTCCCCCTTTTTTATGATCATACAACCCATAACATAATCCATAACAAAATTTTAATAAATTTTAAGATTTTTTTAACATAAAAAAATTGATATAGAAAATATTTTGATATTTTGATTTCCAAGTATTATTTCAATAAAGAAGATAGATAATTATAAATTAAATATTATCTCTAATGAAATTTTGTGGTTTGAAAATATTCTCCCCCATCTCCTCATAGTCTTCATGGAAAATCTCCATTGATTTTCTTACGAATATCCACCATTTAATTAAATATTATCCACTTTTTGTGATATAAAAAACATAGTTTTAAAGAATAAACAATATAAACCACATTTAATATAGAACTGAACTAGAATGAAAAATTATAAATATTGTCCTAAGAAAAAAAATCTCAGATTGGAAGTTTAAACATTGAACTAAAATAAAAGATACTAAAAAAATAATAAGAAAGTAAATTGAAATTAAAATTAATTCAAATGTTTTGAGAAATAAAGTACAATCCTTATTCAGTGAAAGGGTTTTCAAAATGAAGGGCTTTGGTTTGAATCAGTAGGGATAAAGGGTTCATCAGTATGAGGAGGGATTGAACTACACTGCTAATATCAAGAAGCTTCAAAAGTAGGCTCTAGAAATTATTTTTTAAGAATTATAATTATTGTTGAAGAAGATTGTTTGAATCATTTCCAACCTTACAATTCTCAACCAGATTATCCTTTAAAAATTCATTCACATATTCCTCTAACTTAATGAACAAGGTAATTTTTTCCTTAATCTGATTAAGAATTGGTCCCAACCAAGATTTACTTGAAGCGAGTTGACTAATCCGATGTATTTGATTTTCCAAAAATACACTTAAAGGAGTACTATCACACTTAAGAGTGTGTAGTATATCATTGAACTCATCCAGTACAGATGTAATAACTTCAAACTTCCTGAGCAGTTCTGACGGTGTCTATTGAGAGGAGGTTGATTCTTGACTACTTTCCTTGGGAGACTGAAATTATCTCCCTATTATCAGCTTAAACTCATTAAACTTTGATTTATAAACATATTTATCTCTTAACAAATTGAACTATCTATACATCTTACTGATAAGACCTTTAAGGTATCCAATAGAAATTAGATTATATTTTAATTCCCTTAAATGGATCTTCTAAGCTTTAAACTCAGCTCTTGTCATTTAAGAAACCTTGTATTCTTCTAATTTATTTTTCTCAGCCTTCGACTATTATATGAGAAACAAATTCATAGCCTCCAATAGATATACCTTTATAACTAAGGATTTAGCCTGAGAATCGGATGATTTAGGAGATAAAGTGTCCTGGTCAGGAAAATATTCTCTTTGACTAACTTCTACTAAGTCTAAACTTGGCTCTTCATTACCAACAAATATGTTTCCTAAGGTAGATCCTTTAGAAATTTTACAATCAGGTACAACTTGAGTTTGAGTATCAGGAATAGCTTCCCTGATATGTTCTTGACTTTGATCCTATTTCTAAACTTTCTCATCCATTGGATTCTCATGATCAGCTACTCTCTATGCTTCATCCACAGTCTCTTGAATGACAACTGTAATTCTTCTTTTCTGAATAAGAGATTCTTCTGACCTTGAAGTTCCTTTTTCATCAGGCCTATATTTCATAGAAACAACTGAAGGAATCATCATTTTCTCCCCCTAAATGACTGATAATAACCTTTGATATTGTTTCACACCAACTGATAGAAGACTATTTCAAGAGGTTCTCCAGACCAATACAAGCATTTTCACAGTTCTAGCATTCAAAGTGTTGATGTGGTGACATGTTTTTCCAAAAAACATATTGATAATTTTTCCTTAACTACGCAGAAAAAAAGAAATAATATGTCCATATAGATAATATTCTATCTTTTCATTTGTGTGGTAGTAATGGTTTATATATCTTATCATAAACCAAAAGAAATTAAACTTTATGTGATTCAGATACAAAAACATGATATACATGTCAGGATACGTGAATTTTTTCTAGCTCATTAGTCCTAAGAAAAATTAAAAATTGAATATAATTCATCAAAAATCAATGATCATAAGTTTTTTCTTTCATCATTTCCTTCTTGATAGTTCTTGTTCCAAACAACAAAAACATAATATATTTTCAAAAATATCTTCCATTTCTGATATTCCTTAAATCAATTTGAAACTCCCCCTCATGGGGACAACGAAAAACCTCATCCATTTCCATAAAGGACAAAGAAAACTCAAAATCATTAATCTTAGAGATAATATAATATTATTCAAATCCAAGACTAAATGAATAATTTCTAAAAAATTGATTTAATTCAATGTTGTAATCCATAGGAATGTTATCATATTCAAAATCGTAAACTAAACCGTGAAATCTCATTACTTCCTTGAGAGAAATATTTGTAAAATCTAAATAACCGAAATAAATTACCTTTCCCTAGGGCACTTTTCGGGATTTCCCTGAAGAATGTTTTTTTAAACTCAAAATCTATAGATCTTAGAGAGTTTTCTATCTCTGAAGGTTTCTATATTGAAGGTATTGAAGGTTAAGTATTTCAGGACATGTGAATCGAAAGAAGATCTATAAACCGAAAGGACGTATAGGAGAGGGGAAAGAGAGAAAGAGAAGTTAAGCAGTTTGATCATGCCGATTGAGAATGTACTAATTACTTTTTAATTTTGAAAAGATAAGAAAAATAAAATCTAAATGAAATTATAAATTAAAACATAATTGAATAAAATATATTAAATATATCTTACTAAAATAAAAATAGAGAGACTAGAAATAAATTAATAAACAATCACATAAACTAAAATATTCCTAACCCCCACTTAAAAAAAATCAAAACTAACACTTGGATGTGGTTTAGTAAAAATATAAGCTAATTGATATTCGGCATTAAAAAATTCTAAATATATATCCTTTTTAAGGATATGATCTCTTATAAAATGATGTCGTATATCATTTTGCTTAGTACTAGAATGGCTTATAAGATTTATTGAAATATTTGTAGCACTAGAATTATCACATAAAATAGATATACTATTAAATTTTAGTCCATATTCTAGTAGAGTGTTTTTCATCCACAATACTTATGCACAACAACTTCCAATTGATACATATTCTGGCTCAACAGTTGATAGGGAAACTGAGTGTTTTTTCTTACTAGAACATGAAACTAAATATTTTCCTAAAAAGTTATAGGTTCCCAAGGTACTTTGTCTATCTAATCTAAAACCTCCAAAGTCAGCATCTGAATATGAAATTAAATTAAAATCATAATTTTTTGTGTAATGAAGAGATTGAAAAATATTGCCTTTTAAATATCTATAGATTATTTTAACATCATTAAGATGGTACTCTTTTGGACTTGATTGAAATATAACACAAAAAAATATAGAAAACATAATGTATGGTCTTATATCAGTAAGATACAACAAACTACCAGTCATACCTCTATATAACTTGTTGTCAACTGGTTTTCCTGCTTCATCCAAATCAAGTTTTATATTGGTACACATAGGAGTTTTTAATTTCTTAGTATTATAAAGTTAATTTTTTTTAAATAAATCAATAATATTCTTACGTTGATTTAAAATATTTCCAAAATATTTTTGGTAAATTTTAAATCCTAAAAATAAATTTAGTTCTATTATCATAATAATTTCTAATTTTTTTACATTAAATTTGAAAAATCATGAAAAATATTTTTATTAGTTGAACAAAAAATAACATTATCAATTAAAATTTGAACTAATGAAAAATATGAATAAAATATTTTATTGAAAAGTGTTGGATCTTCTAATCTAATAATAAATTTTTTTTTCAAAAGAAAAGAACTTAATATTTCATACCAATCTTTAGGATCATGTTTAATGCCATATAGAGCTTTAGTAAGTTTAAAAATAGAGTTTTGTTTTTGATAATTTTTAAAACCATGGGGTTTTTCAACATAAACTTCCCCCCATTAAATAGCCATTTTAAAAGGAAAACTTGACATCCATATGATATAATTTAAAATTCATATAGAATACATAAGCTAAAAGGATTCTAAAGGCTTCTAATCTATCTATAGGGGAAAAGGTATCATCATAATATATACATTCTTCCTGATTATATCTTATAGATACTAATCTGGATTCATTTTGTGTTATAATCCCTTGATCATCCTATTTATTTCTAAAGACCTACTTAGTTCCTATAACTATATAATTTGTTGGTCTCTCTACTAGTTCCAAAATTTCATTTCTTTTGAACTGGTTTATCTATTCTTATATTGTTATTGTACAACTCTCATCTACTATGGATTCTTCTATAGTATTAGGTTCTAACTTATATAGAAAGGAAGATAATTAATCAAGGTTTCCTAAATTTCTTCTAGTTCTAATTCCCATGTCTATGTCTCCTATAAATTTTCTAAAGGATGGTTCTTTAGAGTTCTAGACTATTTAGTAAAGAAAATTTCGGGTTCTTCAGTTTCTTGTTCTTTAGAACTAGATTGAATTTTATTAATATAATTTTCAAAATAATTTTTAAGGGTTTCAAGTCTCATGTTATCAAAAGAGTTAGTAACTTCATCAGTTTGATATTTCTCTTTAATAAAAGGGTTAGTTTCATCAAAATTCACATGAATGGATTATTCAAAAATCATTGACTTTTTATTAAACACTATATAAGCTATGGAGGTAACAAAATATCCAAAAAATATTCATTCGTAATCTTTTGGATCTATATTACCGAGGTTGTCCTTAGTATTCAAGATATACACCTTCCATCCAAAAACTTCAAAGTACTTTATATTTTCTGTTATTCTAATGTTCATAAGATGTATTTTTGAAAATAGGCCTTATTAAAACTCTATTCATGATATATAATGTTTTTATTATAGATTATACCCTAATATTGGTAGGAAAACTATTTTCATTTAGCATAGTTCTTTTCATTTCTTAAATAGTACTATTTCTTCTCTCAATAATTCCATTTTTTGAGGTGTTCTTGGTGAAAAAAGGTGTGTTTAATGCCCAGATTTGAGGAAAAATAATTGAATCATTGATTCTAAAATTCCCCACTATGATCACTTCTCAAATAAATTATTTTAAAACGTTTTCTATTTTGAAAAATTTTATAAAAACATTAAAAAATATTGAAAACATCACTTTTGAGTTTTAGAAAATAAACACAAGTAAATCTAGAATAATCATTTTCTAAAACATAAAAATATAATTTACTAGCCAAACATTCTACCTTTTATGGTCCAAAAAATTCCATATGGATAAGTTCTAAAGGTTTATATATTGAAAATTTGTTAATATATTTGAAATAAGATTTTTGGTGCCTGCTAATTTGGCATGCATCAAAGAATCTATCATTATCATACTTAAGACTAGGAAAATCAAAAACTAACTATTTCTTGGATAATTTATATAATGAATATATATTACAGTGTCCAAGTCTTCTATTCCAAATACAAGATTAATTTGTCTTATTATTTAAACAATTTACATTATGTTTACGTAAGGAATTTAAATCCAACATATTAACATTATCAGTTCTAGGTGCTCTAAATTTAGGAAACTTATCTTTAAACATAGAGTAGGAATTGTAAGAAAAGTAAACATAAAATCCAGCATCATATAGTTTATATATACTTATAAGGTTGTGCTTATCCATTTACCAAATAATACATTATTGATTGAGATAGTCTTTAGATCTACAATAGTTCTAACTCCAATTATTTTTCCTTTGGAATTATCACCAAAAGTGACTAATCCTCCATCCATTTGAGTTAGTGTATGAAAGTTTGTTGAATCTTCAATCATATTCTTAGAAAAAAAACTATCCATAAAATATATGTATTTTCTAAAACTATGACCAGTTTCCTAAAAAATTAATTAAACAAATGTTTGTTTTGGTACCCATATCTTCTTGGGTCCAGTAGTGTTAGCAAGAAATGATATGGGAATCTAGATTTTCATTATTTTTCCATAATTGATATCACTTGATTTAGATAAATAATTAGAAATAAAGGCCCTATTAATACCACTAATTTTAGGATTTTCAAATATAAATTATTAGTGAAATGACCTTTTGTTCGATAATGATAACAAATAGCATTTTTAGTATTGGGCACAAAATAGTTTTTATATAATTTTCACTTTTCAACCTTTCTTTCAATTTCAATTAATTTTATTTTAATGAAATTATTTCTAATAAATTAATTTAAAATATTTTATCCTTTATCAAAAACAAGAGCAACACTCTTATAATATTCGACTTCATCCTGTAATTCCTTTATTTTTTTTCATGATTGATACTATTTGTTGTAGAGGAATTGAATTATTCAAGTAGCTCTTGATGTTGGTTTATTACGGTATCTCTTTCACCTAAAAGAAAATTATGAATATTTTCCAAGTATTTATGTTTATTTATTAAGGAATCATATTTTTCTTCTAGAATAGAACATTAGGAAACCAATTTATCATTTGAGAATCCTATTGTATCAGAATCATAAGAGTAATAATTTTTTACCTTTCACTCTTCAACCATAAAACACATATTTTATTTTAGATTATATTTTTCTTTTTTTGAATCATACTTTGAAGTGATGTTGGTGTCTTTAGATAATCTCTATGTAGCTTTAATTTCTTTTTTTATTTTTTGCTCATAATAAATTTTTTATGATATATCTTGTTTAGCATTTTTATTTCATTTTTAGTTGAGAAAAATTAGGCCAGATATGATCCAATTTCTTGCATTCATAGCATCAAACTTCTATTGGTTATTTTTCAACCTTCCTGAAGTATTTTGTGAAACCTTTTTTCTTTTAGTAGAAGTTTCCAAACATTCTGGCTAGTTAAGACAATTTCATTTCAAAATTTGAGGAATCTGAATTCTTTTCTTCTTTTAATTCTTATTTTGAACTTATACTATATTTCTAAGATGTAACTTTCAGAGAAGTGTTTTACTTATATACTATAATCTTATGATCTTTAGATTCTGCTTGCATTTCCGCTTCATACACCATCAGTGTTCCAATTAGTTCTTTCACTTTCAGATCTTTGATAACTTATTATTGATGAATTATAGAATACATTACATTTCATTTAAAGGGTAGTACTCTTAGTACTTTTAAATCTTGATTAGATTGTTTGATGGTTTCACCTAAGGCTGTAATATTGTTGAAAATTTCTATAAGACTTCAATTTATATATGTGATTATTTCACTATCAAACATTCTAAATGATTCTAATATTATCTTAGATTTAGCATATCTCCTCTTTCTGACATTATCCATTACTTCATAAGCAACTGCAATAGTTTTCCACATTTCATAGGAAATTGGATATTTTGATACACGATTTAATTCATCTGGTCCAAGACCGCAAATAATATCATTAATTGCCTTTGAATTCATATCATATTTGGCATATGTTGTTACATCCCAAGTTTTAAGTCTTTAAGGAATATTATAAGGAGAAATAATTATTGAGTATACTCTGAATCCATGATTCTTCAGATAGATAATCATTCAAGATTTCTAGCATCCATAATTTTGACCATTAAAATATATAAAAAATACCATTAACATTCTTTATCTCAGATAATCTATTGTCATATTTGTATAGAAGTTTTAATTTTCATCTTGCTATAGATTTATCCCAAATATTTTATATAATACTAATTGTTAGGTCAGAATATAAAAAGTAACACAATAGGAGTGGGGGGGGGGGATTTTGTCTTTTCAAAAATCGTCCAGAATAATAGATTTTGACACCCATTGTAATTTATGTAAAATATGAAGTAGATAAAAAGATATAAAGAACATATATTTTTTATAGTGTTTTGGGGAACAAAGATACTCTAGTCCACTCTACCAATAACTCTCTCTGTGAGCTTGATAAATTTCACTAGAATGATCCTCTTATCACAAGACCATAAATTTACAACTGTGTGCAAGATGTTGACATCTTTACAATAAGAATAATAATAAATCCTTATGGTTCTATAGTAGAGAAACAATTATCCACAGCTTAGATTGAGAAGTTGATACTCCACCACAACTGAGTACGAGGAGTTGAAACTCCAATAAATCAAAATAATTTGATTTGAAAGGTCTGACTGGTTATTCACAGCTATAGTAACAAGAAATTGAAAAAAATGGATCTTATTCTTTAGAAAATAATATATTTAAGAAAGAAATAGTCTTAAGCGATACTATATTCACAAATATCTTCAGTTAAAAAGTAGAAACAGAATAGAGCAGAAAAAACCTTATAGAAGAACAAGATATATCATGTATATCTCCAAAGTGTAGTCCTCTATCAGAGTCGTTCATTTTCTGTAGAATTGTAAAAGATAATTTCAATAATACAGTCGAATATGTGAATCACTTATCACACACATATATGTATTTTTGAATAGATAATCTGAAAGAATATATATAACATAAAACTTTCTTCGGTATTCCAGATCCAAAAGAATAACCTGATTGATCACAGAAATTAAAATTCCAATTGACTAGGGGAGTCATAAATTCGCATAAAAATAGGAGATATTTTCTTCAATGAACACTGTTCTTTGAAACAATAAAAATGATCCTTGAATCGTTATTTAATTCTAACTTGACCATTATAGAGATATCGAATTGAAAACATGACTTGAAAAACTTCACCATTGAGAATAAAACTTTGGGTTGATATGTGTAGCGTAGGGTTCCTCCAAGTAGTGTAGGGTTCCTATCAATGTATGGTTTCTTAACCATACTTTTATCTTCAAGTAACATAAGAAATAAAAGTAGTTTGGGGATGATAATCAATATTTTTATCCTTGGCAGCATAAAATCCTGAATATAACATTGATTAACCATACGTTCAACTTTTCTGCATGTAGGGTATGAATAGTAAATCTAGATTCCTACATAAGGTTACTGATCCATACATTTGAAAATTATCCGAACATAAGGATTTTGGTCCAAATGAAAACTATTTTAGAGTAACGTAGGGTTGTTACCATATGCAAGCATTTCACTTCTCAGCATAATGTAGAGTTGATACCATACGCAGGCGTTTCACTTCTTAGTGAAATGTAGGGTTGATACCATACGTCCATTTACCAAATGTAGGTTTTGAAACAGTGTTTATAGATTAATTCTCATAATGTCAAATTACTTTTACCCGTATATGAATTCCTAAAAACTCATTCAGAAAAAATTAATTAGAAAAAAATGAGGGTATTTATGAACATCAAAATCATCATAAATTATAGAGTATTGTTGAGAAAATACATGACTAAAAATCCTATTACCATTATTTCTGATTAATTGATGGTCTTTTTTATTCCCTACTAATATATGGTTTTGTGGTCATTGAATTTCTCATGATCAATGTTATTTATATATCTCCATCATTATTTGGAATTTTTTTCCTCCATGTCCATATTTCCATTTACCAATAATGATATCATATTTAGAAACCTAGTTACGTGTTATTCTAGGTAACCTTCATGTTTCTCTTTTTCTATTTTTAAAAGAAAGTTTTTTAACTCTTTTTATGATGTGGGTTTTCAATAATGTTATTTTCAAATGTTAAACCTTTGTTTACTGAGAAACATAAAATTAATAGGATGAAATTTATTAGGGGCGAGGGAGAATGTAACAGAAAAAGATTTTAAAATTACACTATCTCTACTGAAAAATTGTTGTTTATGATGAGATATTTTCCATGGCAAATAGTTCAATGATAAAAAGTAACATAACAAGAATTATTTGTGATAGAAATCCCTTTCCATCACAAATATTTTTTTATTTATCATTATTTTTTATGGAAAAAATTTTACATCGCAAATATATTTGGTTAACTTGCACACCATTCCATGGGAAGCTTATTAACGAGACCTAATAGTGACTGAATATTATATCTATTGCTAACACTATTCATGAATTATTATTAGAGACATATTTTAGTATTCATCACTAATAGTTCTTCATTATTATTTTTCGATGTGTAAGATTATGTCTCTATTAATTGGTTTATTTGTTTATTAAATTCACATGGTGGCCCTTTCTTCTCTCCTCCCCCAATTTTTTTCTTGCCCAGAGACAACATCTGGTTGTACGAACCTCCAACAACTCAGTCCCAAAATCACCCATCACAGTTGTGTTCTTATCAATTTAATATTTAATCTCCTAGGTATAGAATACTATTCTCACCTCAATCATTTTTTTTGGGATTTACCTTTCAATTATGCAAAAATTAGTTTGATCAAAACCTAGGTCAGTAAATTTGATATCTTTTTAGGATTTATTTGTTATTTATGGTTAGTTCATGTTTATTATTCTTTATTTGGGTGTGCACCATAGAATAAAATGTGTTTCAACTCCTCATAAGTTGATTCTAATTGGTTTGAGGTATTTGTATTAATATTTTACTATTATATTTAAAATATTTATTTATTTAATTTTTTTTCTTTATTTGTTTTGTGATATCTAGCCACCTTTCCGACTCTGGATGCATATGTTTGCATTTGGTCTACAGTTCCCCCTTGTTTTTCTCATTGTGTTCGTGGTGTGGCATATTCTTCCACAGTGATGGGTGGCCTCATTCTAAAGGCTCAGGGTTTGTTCTTCCTTGGAGAGAGTGGTCAGGTCTTCTGTGGGTTTGGGGTCTTATTCCATCTCTTCCACTACGTGGGGTCGAGATCTAGTGTGGCGTCGGGGTCACGGTCCTTCTCTACAGGGAAGTATTGTTGATCTGGTGTGTCAGGGTCGAGATCCAGTGCAGCGTCGGGGTTATGGTCCAGTTCTCTGTGGAAAGGGGTTTCGATCCGGTGCATTGGGGTTGAGATATGTTTTCTTCAAGGCATTGGAGGTGTGATCCGATGTGATTTTAGGGTCGTGATCTAGTGCGGTGTGGGGTCATGATCAGGTGCGGCGTCGGGACCGAGACCTATTCTTCCGAGGTGTTGGGGTCGTGATCCGGTCTTCTACTCGAGGTTGTGACCTATTCTTCTGCGACATTAGGGTCATAATAGTTCTTCTGTGGTGTGGGGTCATGATCCAGTCTTCCACAATGCCAGGGTCATGATTCAGTTCCACTGTGAAGGGGTTGTGATCTGTCGCCTGCATCGTGCTCCGGCAAGGGTGCGTTGGTTGGATTGTTGTGGTTTCTATGATAGCGTTTGATAGTGGCGACGAGCATTGTGGTGATGATAAGGTCGTTGATGCTTTTCTAAGTTGTTTCAACATCATTGGGGTCTGGCTTTAGTTCCGGCATCTGGTCAGGGAGTTTTTATGATGGCTTCATGGTGGAGGAACAAGTTTCTTGCTAAAAAGGTTTTAGAGTATTGATTCTCATGGATTGAGTTGGTTGAATAGGTGAATAGGTGGTATGTGATAACCTGTTTTCCCTACGGTCTGTGGTTCAATGTTTCATGTTTCCAGATTATATTTAGCAACTTATCTAGAAGAGGTTTAGAGTTATAGGTTTCACCAGACTTATACAATTCAGATTTAGATGTCTGAGAGTGTATGGCCTTGGCCATCGGTACAAGCCTGTCTTTTTATGGGACAACTTTCCATGTAGCTTTGGAAAGTTGGGAACTGGACTTAATGTTTTTTATGTTGGGGTGGGGCCCTCCTTTGTGTTTTGATCAGGTTTTTTGGATTTCGGACTGTAGGGGCATGGTCTGATGTCTTAAGTCATTGAAGTCCTATTTGGTTCCCCCTCAACCATTAAAATGGGATCTTCAATAATAAAAAATGATAATTTTCAGTCAGTATATATATAAACAATGAAAACTTTCAAACACACACACACACACATATAAACATTGATTTTTTAGACTTATATATAGATATATAAAATTATGTGAAATGCATGTGTGTGTGTATAATTGTGGAAAACATAAATGTTGTTAAATTTGTTTAAAGAAATTATTGAATGGTATGCCTTATTATGATTATTTTGAAGGCATCCTTATAATGATATAATTTTTGATAAATTATAACAATTCTTGGATTACGTGTGTGATGTTAAACCATGTTTGATTATTATATTGTTATTGGTTTTTATTTATTTAAAATAGGTGAATTTAGTTTTTTCAACGTTTGGATATATATATATATATCTTGACATGTGAATATACATATATAAACATTTAAAAAAATGTGTATGGTCTTTGATTTTTATATGAATATATACATATGTATGTGTATATACATATGTATGTATATATATATTTGATATGTATATTTTTTTTAAAAACATGTAAAAATATTTTTGATGTATATATATGTTATTAAGAAATCATGTAATACACACACACACATAGATATATAACGTATGAAATAAATAGAAAATGAGTGTTTTATAAAAAAATATTATAAAATAATTTTAATGAAAAAATTTGAGGAAAAAGTTTTTTTTATATAAAAACTTTTAAAACAAATATTTTAATGAAAAAAATTTATATAAAAAAGTTTATATAATGATTACTGTTAAATAAATGACTTATTTAACCATGAATTTTTTATGGAGGTTCATGAATGTTTTGAGAATTTTTGTTAATGTACAATATTTTTTAATGAACACAAATAATAGTAATCATAAATATATTTTGATTAATGTTATTTATAATTAATAAATAATTAGTATTATATAGTAAATATATGTAATTGTTAGTAAAAAAATTATAATTACTTGAAGAAAATATAGAAAATACAAATAAATTTTAAAAAATAAAAATAATTAGTAAAAATGTAGTAATAATTAAAAAAATAGTATTTATAATAAATAAAAAATAAAAAATAATAATAATAATTTGAAAATATTAGTAAATTAAGATAATTTTTAAATATATAAATATATAATATTAATAAAATATCAAAAAATTTACCCTCGCATGCAATGTTACCAAACATCTGAAATACAAATATTTTATATTTCACCCCGGGTAAACCCCACATCCTAGACCTAACGATGGTCTCAGATTTCTCATAAAATATATTTATTGGGAGATACTTCATTTTTGTGTAAAAAAATATAATAAAAATATGAAATGAATTACCATCACGCGTGATGTGAGAAAACATTCAACGCACTCCAATGTTATGTTGTTACTAAGGTAAACCCCTTATCCAGGACCTATGGTAGTATCATATTTTTCATATGATACAACATTCAAGAGATATATTAGTTTTTTGTAAAAATTATTATAAAATTAATAAATGAATTACACTCATATGTATTTTTACAAAACACCTGATGCGTAAATTTTTTATATCATTCCTAGAGTAAACCCCACATCGCGAACCTAATGGTCATATCATATTTCTCATGCGATACACCATTCATCATATAATTTAATTTTATTTTAAAAATATAATAAAAATATTAAATAAATTACCCTCACGTGAAGTGTTACCCAGCACCCAACACGCACAAAAGTTATGTCATACCTAGGGTAAAACCCACACCCTAAACCTAATGGTGATCAAATATTTATCATATAATACACTATATGAAATATATTTCAATTTAAAAAAAATAAAAATAAAAATATTAAATGAATTACCCTCATGTGCATTATTACTAAACACCCGATGCACACAAATTTTATGTCACACCTATGGTAAACCTTGAATCACGCACCTAACGGTGGTCTTAGATCTTTTTATAAGAGACAACATTTAGGATATTTCCCTTATTTTTTGAAAATAGCACACACGTGATATAATATATTTAATATCTTTATTCTATCTTTGTTGAACCTCTATGAGCCATGGAATCACATGTTAACACAATGATTCACTCTGAAAATATTCCATAGAATATTTCAATGTGTTAAAATACAACAATAATTTGTAATTAGTCACAATTAGTAATAACTATTCTTATTTCTGTTATTATTTTAGATAAATATAGACTAAGGAAGTATACATCCATTTCTATTACACGATTCTGATCGAATAGATCATTTGAAAAATACAAACGAATATGGTATAAATCCTATCTACATCAAGGGTGATGAAAAATTTATATCATCTGCATTATCAAATTCTGATTTTGTTTTTGAAGGAACAATTAAATTTCCTTTTATGAAATGTGATCTTATGAGATTTGAAATATTTTGAAAAGTTGGAATTCATCTACTTTGTTTTGGTTTTTATAAAGAATATAATTTTTGGTATCAAAATGGTTTATATAATTCAATAAAAAATATAAAAATTTGGTTTCAGATCCATCATTTCATAATTCAGTACATAAGGCTACTGACCACTCTATTCAGGAATCAAAAAATTAGAATGATATTAAAATACTTAATTAGAACATTCAAAATTTTAAAATTTATTGAGTTGTCTTGGATACATGTGACTTTTCATGGTGTTGATGTAGGCCATGTGGCTGATATTGATTCCTGACTGACACCTAGGAGTTATTATGGTACTTCTGCAATGTCATCAGTCATCTCGAAGAGACATTGAGTCATCATCATCATCTACTACATAGAATTAAGAGAGTTTGAGAGATCAGGATGAAATAATATAGTAGATACAGATATAGAGAGGGAGGATGTGTGTGACCCTCAACATTTGAGAGATAAGTGGATTTTGGAGTGCATGCGATAAATTATAAATGGTTTTGATATTCAGTTTTCTCCCCTTTACCCATTGAGCGATCCTCCTCTACTTGATAGAAATTGATGTTTAGTGGGGTTTTATGACTGTTATTTATTTTGGGGTGATAAACATATTATGTGTGAAACGATGTAATATTTTTTTGTTTGATTTTATTTTTAATTTTTTTTAATATTTATAAAATTTTGTTTTTAAAATTTTGTTTTTGCTTTTTTTCAAAATTTTTGTAATTTTGAAACATTTATATATTAGTCTCAATAGGTTATTTTAAAAATTATTTGGAATTATTTATGATATACCCATTACAACTTTTTATTTGAAAAACTTTTTTCTATTATTTGAGATAGATTCTTTATCCATCGTAAATAAAGAATATTTTCAATGGACAATCACAAAAAAACATAATTGTAATGGAACTTTTTATAACAGTCCATTAGTGATAGAATCCTACCAATAAAAAACATTTTCTATGGGAGTCCATGTATAATCGACAATAAAATAAGGAAAAACTTCAGTATTATTTGTTTGATAACGTATATGACATGCAACACTGAGCTTAAACATATCATAAAATATTATTATTCTAAATATGACTATTATAACCTAGTTATTGAATTGGTGGGTATGAGAATAGGAGAAAAACAACTACTAAATAAATATTAAATAGTCCTAATGAATATAAATTTATTTATTAATTCTTAGAAAGTAATCACTCAATTTTTATTAAAGTGATTTCAGTCTTCAAAACTTGTTTTCTTTAAAAATGGGATTTATTACATTTTGTGAGTGAAATTTATAATTCATTTATTCCACATATATAAATATGATTTGATAAAATTTTTATAATTTTTTAAATCATCCTATCAAAATTTCTTAGGATAAAATTTTAGGATTTTTCGGAAAATATTAATTTTTCAATGAATGGTAGAAAATACCGATTTGTATTGAAAATTGTCTTTTTATTTCAAGAATTTAAAAAGTTAATTTTAATTTTAAAATAGTTTCAATCTAAAATTATTTCAAAAATATCATTAATAATATAATTAAGATCATTGTAATCATGTTTATGTTTGATTGTGCTATGAAAAAATTATACTTGAGAAGACATTTTTTCTAGAAAACCACTTTTAATTGCATTTTGTAGGTTTAATTTTAAGTTAAATTCTGTCACTTATATAAATTGAATTTGATAAAATGGATTCCATATTTGAGATCATAATGATTAATATAGTTTAATTTTTTCAAATTAATTTTTGGTCATTATAAATAGTAACCATAATAAAAATTTATCAACTTAGTAAAGGTAAAACAAGGTTAAAACCATGGGGTAATGTTTTAAAATCTTTCTAAAGATTTTCTTTGTACTATTGGATGAGTGGTTTTTAGATAAAGCTATATTTATAGAGTTAGATAATGTATTTTAGAATATTATTTTGAAATTAGGAACCACTACTACAAAACTGGGTTTATCTAGTGCTAGGGATTTAATAGGGCTAGCTAAAAGCACAATTAAACTCCCCCTTCACCAGTGCTAGAAAATGCGCTATTAAAGGTGGTCTTTAATATAAATTTTTTAGAATTGTTAAAGGAGGTTTTTAACAGTGCTAAAAAAGCACCGTTAAAGCGGAACCTTTATTAGCGATTCTAAAAAAGCGCTGATAAAGGTCCCCTTTATGAGCGCTAATAATAAAGCATTGATAAAGGGGGTGTTTATCAATGCTTGTAAATAAGTGATGATAAAGGGGAACCATAATCAGTTCTTATAAAAAAGTTCTAATGGGGGTGGGGTGGGGTATTTATCAGAGCTTTTAAAGAGTACTGATTAGGGGGGAGGGGAGGTTCTTAATCATCATTTTTAGAAGCGCTGATAAAGACCTCCCATTTACCAGTGATTTTTTTGCCAGCGCTGATAAAAGATATAATTAAAAAAATTATATTTAAGTAAAATTAATATATAAATATATAAATATATTTATATTTATGTAATATATATATATATATATGTATATATATTTAAAAAATGTTATAGATAAGGAAAAATATGAATTTACATATAATATATAATATATTTCACGAAAATGGATTATAAAATAATTAAAAAACTATTTTTAATTAATAATTTTCTAATTATTATCGAGTAATAGTCTTTTAGTAACAATTTGAAGATAAAAAAATCCATATAATAATAAAAGATCTAAAATGAGTTGAAAATATAACTCGAACATCAAAAAACAATAACTTTTGATCTCGGTGTCCATTTGGGCTCTACCACATATAAAATAAAAGCTTGTGATGATCTCTACACCCTAGAACCCTAAGGGGATTACCGTCACATTTTTGGAGGAAAAAAGGCTTAGAAGGCCTACAAAACTGAGTTTCTAGTCAGGGTACCCTAATTTTTTAAAATTTGATGAAATTTAAGCCACATTTAAGGAAGTATTTTTTCTATTTTTTAGTGGGGACTAAATTTATTCACAAGGATTACATTCATATTGATATTATGATTTTAAAATTTTATCATATTTCATATTGTATAGTTATTTATAATAAAATATATTACAATATATACAAATTTTTTATATATTTACAAATAAAAATTAAATTTTGTAAACACATGTTTAAACATATTTAAATATAAAATATACTTATTAATATATAAATCTTATCTAAATAAATACTAATATCTATTTTATTTAAAATATTTTTTTAATATTTATATACCAATATAATTATTTTAATATATATATATATATATATATATTTGTGTGTGTATGGAAAAAAAGATATATATTTATCTATATATTTAAATATATGTATATAAATATTAGTATATAATATATGTAAATAAATATAAATATGTATAATTATATTTATAGATGCATATATATTTATATAAATATATATATGTATGTTTGTATTTATAAACACACACACAAAAAAAGAATTATATATATATATATATATATATTTAATATAAATAAATATATATAAATATATAGATAAAAAATGAAATAAAAAATATATAAACATATAGATATATCATATAATGGAAAACAAAACAATATAGGTGAGTGGAAAAGGTGATGGCGTATGAGCTAGAGGTCTCAGCTTCGAAACTCATCGGAGGCAGGGGTGCACGCGAGAGTGTAACATCCCAGGTAAATAATGAATAAAACATTTTTGTATTTATTAATATTTATGAATTAAATATTAATTCTACTTTAATGGGGTTGCTATGTTCGATAGCGTACTCGATACGCAACGATGAGTTCCTTTGAAAACTTACGTTACACACTAGTAATATAATAATATTATTTTAAATGGTAGTTAACATGTAGCCGTTGTATTGGCGGGAATCGATAGAAATAACTAAAATATGATTATATATGTTTTTTAAATGTTTTTACATTTATCCAATAAAAGATAAAGGCTTAAAATATGGAAAGAATTCAATTTTAGACATTTATACCCTAATTTTCACTAAAGGTTCACTTATCACCTTTTGATGGCGAACCGTCATTAAATATAGTTTTGATCAATCTTATAAATTATATTGGACCAAATATAACTTCTTTATAATCGGGACATCAAAATTCACTTTCTGTAAATTTTTGGTATCTTTCCGATAAAGTTCATTTTTTAATGAATAGTGTAAAATGTTGTATTTTAATTCAAAACCTCTTTTTAATATAATTTATTTATATGATTATATTATCATTTTAATTGGTTTTAAAGTGAAATTAGAAAATATTTTTACCATTAAATCCAATAGTGGTCGTTGGAATTAATTTCACTTTGAAATTGGACTTAAACTAATGTTAATCTTTTGATACTTATTATTTAATAAAAACACGCTATTTATCATGACAGCGGGAATTAATTATTAAATTAATTAATGTGACTTATATGTTTTGAATTTTGTTAAATAGAATTCATTTTTGAATTCGGAATATCAAATATAGCTTAGGGTGAATTTTTGGTATTTTTCTGAAAAACATCAATTTTTGATGAATAGTGAAACCACTTAGTGGTACTTATAAAAACTGATTTTTCGTTTAAATGAAAATTTACCAATTCTGTGTTTTGAATTTCAAAAATCCGACATACATGGTTGTCATTAAGAAGTAAAATGTGGTTCAATGAGATTAAAATAATTTTTTTGTGAATAGTAACTCTTAAGTTCTTAATTGCGATTAGAGGTAATTAGTGTAGTTTAAGGTAAGAATAATGTTTTCATGAAATGAAATGACCTAGACACATGTCCTACCCTCATTGGATGTGTCATTTCCGACCAAGACAATCCATGGGTCAACATGGGGACCCCATGGAACCACTTTGGTTGGAAAATGACATAAATACCTTTTACTTAATGTTAAAGTAAAAAATGACACAAACATGAAATGTTTTACTAAAGAAATTTTTACATGGGGTTATACAAGTTATATTTTTTACTATAAATAGTCATTAGAAAGATAAAAAGATTTCATCAATCATAGTAATTTTTTTATAATTTTTAAACATTAAATAAATTAAATTATTTATGACATCATGATGATGCAACAATGACCTCATTAGTTAACAATTTAAATAAAATGGAAAGATAATGTAAAATATAAGACCTAAACATGTCCAAAACCTATTGGATGAGTGGATTTATAACTCTAATCACCTTATCCTCGAGATACATCAATGTGTGACCTTTAAAATCTGAAACTCTTTTGAAAATAAGGTAACATTTTGTAACTTTACAAGAGTGCCCCTCCTATCCTCTTATAAAAGGCCCCCACCTCTACCTCTTTACCCACACGTCCAAAGCCTTTGGCTCGGCCAAACCCTTCCCATTTTGTCTCTCCACTTCTCTCTCTTACTCCTTGAAGCCTCACTTTGGGAATAAGTCTTCCCAAGGAAGCCTTTGAGCTCAAATCTAAGAGAGTTACCCGATTTTGAGGTAATGTGTTCACTTGTGTTATTTTGTTTTATTTTGCTTCTCCAACCCCCTAAACTCTTTTTATTCATTTATTTTGTAAAAACTCCAGTATATTCAATATACTAGTATGTTGTTATAATAATCATTCTAGCTACACTTACACACATATACATCTAATGGTTAAAGAATATATTGTTTCGGTGGTTGGTGAATTTCTGCCTCACGAAACAATGATTGTTCAATCTTCTTTTAAACACCTTTAATGGTGGCCATTAAGATGTCACTCTATTTATATATGATATATATTATGTTTATGTTTCCCTTATTCTTATTCATTTTTTATTTTTGGTATACCTTTATGGTTTCTATTATGGGTAAACGCGATATCTTCATTTAAGGAAGTGCAGACTACCGCCCCCTCAAAGTGATTTGATTCGTTAATGCCATATGTGGGAAGTATAAAGGATGGATTTAAAGTTATTATATATGATGATATAATGGAATTATAATATACCTCTATATCATTATTATTTATTTCCATTAAAGTATGAGATAGAAATGAAAGTAGCGTTCATGCGTACGTACGACTTACCGTCTCCATGAATGGTGCATTTCATTTCTTATCCCCAAATGTAATGTACTATTATAAGTACATGTATATAATGGATATATATGATGAATGATACATCTAAATCATGAATATAATTCTGGAATTAAAATATTAATACCTCTCATTTAGTTTTAATTCCATTAATATGACAAAGAAATGAAAGTAGCGTTCATGCGTACGTACGGCTTACCGTCTCCATGAACGGTGCATTTCATTTCTTACCTCTAAATGATTATGTAATATTATAAATACATGTATATTCTGGGTATATATGATATATATGATATCCAAATCAGGAATGTCATTCTGGATATAAAGAACCTTTGACCACACGAACAACATGTAATTGTAAGAAGTCCACTTTCGACTTAAGAACCAAATATCGACAAAAAAAACATTATTAACTTAAATGGTTACATAGTGTTTATAACATGGAAATAAGTGATATAAAAGGAATAATGAACTTGAAAAAGGTTCTTAAGAAAATATAAATTAACTCAAGTTTATTATTCATGACGTTAAAGAATGATCGAGTCAAGTCGGACCCGAGGTAAGGGACTTCATCTCAATCTCCTTTCATTGAGGCATATTTCGTTTTATACACAACTCTCTTTTATACGGTGTATAAACCCCTTTGAATTTTACTTTTATACAAAAGGAATCTTTTTCTATGAAGCAATTTACTAAACGACAAAAAGGAATATTTTTTTAACGTATGCGGTGACAACGACCTTTTCCGCCGCCTCGAGTATTATTTGGTCTTTGGCTTCCTCAACAAGCCGTAAAGTTTTTAAAATAAAATAAATACCATATACTCTTTTATGTATTTTGGTATTGAAAATGGTTTTGATAAATGATTCTATTATGTCAATATATTTAAATTATATATTGTGATTGAAATGTGGAAATGTTATCATTCCTTTATATTGGTTTTATGTTTTATGATTTTATAGTGGTACTTGGACATTTGACGGGTGGTTACGTGATAAACCATATGACGGGTGGTGCCGTGAATACCAGGACGGGTGGTTGTGTTATAACCTCCAATGCATTGGGTATGGAAGTCGGTTGTATGGCTATTCCATTAAGTATGTATGGAAGTTGGCCGTATGGCTATTCCATTAAGTGATATGTGTGAAAGTCGACCGTATGGTTATTCCACTTAAGTATGTTTATGTCCCAAGTTACCTTTATATGTTATGTGTTCTTTATATGGTTTTTATGGTAATAATTTGGTTACAAAAAGGTAAGTAATGATATTTTATTCAGTGAAGAGTTTTTACTACTTCATGAAGGTGAAGGTATTAATTTGATAATGTTATACATGGTTTACTTGATGTTTGAAAAACTAACAGTTTTCATTCTTTGTGTATCCCTTACTGAGCTTTTTATGCTCACCCCAAGTTTTTTTGAAATGTTTTTCACAGGACATAATGTGGAATACGGTCAAGGATGGGATCAAGGGAATGTCATGCTATATAAAAAATGGAACTAGACATGTTTCTTTTTAAGAGTTTTTATGTTATGGAATCTTAATAGAAGTGTCTACTTTGTAATTTTTTGAGATGTAATAGTTATGTCCTAATTCTCTAAAACTCTAAACCTGAAAAGATCCTCAATGTGAATTATTCATTTAATTCAATATTAAGTAAGGTTTAAGGTCGTGGCCTTATAGTTGGTATCAGTGGTCGGTTTAGACAACTTTAGGAGATAGAAAAGTGTTAAATTATAATATGATTGAAATGATATAGCATTTAAAGATTACCATGTTGCTTCACTGAAGATATTTCTGTGTTCAGAATGGTTTTCCGTAGAGGAAACAAAGCAGCTATGTTGGGACAACATCAGGAGGAAGACAACCTTCCAAATTAGCAACCTGAGATGGTCGGAATCGGAACTGAACAATTTGTTACAGTGATGGAACAATTGAATTAGGCTATAAATGGTGGTGGTATCCATGCACGAGATCAACCAGATCAACCGTAGAGGAACATGTTAGTGGTGTAACATTTCTTGAGGCAACATCCCCCATCATTCAGAGGATCATCTGACCCCGTGCAAGCTGAAGGGTGGATTAAAGCACTGGAGAAGATTTTTGATGTCATGGGGTGTTCAGAACATCAAAAGGTTAGTCTTGTTGTTTACCGTTTTGAAGGTGAAGCTGATCAGTGGTGGCCGATGGTGAAAAATATCAGGGATAGTGATGAGATTGATGATATTCACTGGGACGAATTCAAAGGTATGTTTCTTGAGAAATATTTTCCTAAGGTGGTTCGTCATAGGATGGAAAAACAGTTCTTAGAATTGAGGCAGGAGGATGACTCAGTGGATACTTATGAAGAAAAGTTCAATCGATTGGAAGGGTATGCTCCAAACTTCATATGAGATCTTGATAGTAAAATAAACCATTTTTACTCAGGGTTAAAGACAAAGTATCGAAGGGATTTATCTTCTCGTGAGTTCAAAAGTTATGAAAAACTTGTTCGATGTGCGGAGAAGGTGGAAATGGAGTTTGTCGATGATTAGCTGTTCTATGACAAACAACAGAATAAGAGGTCCAGTTGGCAGGAAAATGGGAAGAATTCATCAAAGAAGCAAGGAGGTAAGAAAACCAAATATCCATCCTGTGAGAAGTGTGGTAAAATGCATCCTGGAGAATGTTTATCCATGTCTGGTAAGTGCTTTCGGTGTGGTAAGTCCGGTCATATTGCTCGTAACTATAAGGAAGTTGATCAAGCAGGAAATGAAAAGCCAGTGGTAAGATGTTTTAAGTGTAATGAAATGGGTCATTATGCAAACGAGTGTCCAACGAAGAACTCAAATGGGGGTAAGCAGCTAGACTACAAGCAGAACGGGGTGGTGAAATCCATTACAACAACTTCAGCAGATGTTGGGCCATCGAATGAAGTGGTATCAGGTACACTGCTTGTTTGTTCAGATTATGCCAATGTGTTGTTTGATTTAGGGTCTACACATTCATTCATTTTTGAGAATTTTTCTAGTAATTTGGAAATTCCATCTCAAGATATGAATCCTGAAGTTATGGTAAAAACACTCGGAGGGAACATTGAGACAAAAAGGAATTATAAGAACCTTCCTATCCTTTTCTGTGGAAAGAATCTACCAGCAAACCTTATTGTTTTCCCTCTAGTAGAGTTTGATGTTATTTTGGGCATGGATTGGCTTTCTGTTTATCATGATAAGATTGACTGCAGAGCTAAAATGGTTTCTTTTCAGAAATATTTTCAGTTTGTGTACAAGAATGAACCCTTGATTTTTATAACATATCAGGAAGTTGAGAAACTAGTAAAAGATGGAAATGAATGTTACCTTTCACATATTGTTGAAAATAAAGGAACTGTTCAGATTAATGATGTTCCAGTGGTAAATGAGTATCTTGATGTTTTTCCTGATGAGTTGCCTGGTGTTATTCATGATCGGGAAGTTGAATTTACTGTTGACTTAGTTCCTGATTCTAAGCCAATTTCAAAACCCCCTTATTGAATGGCTCAAGTTGAACTTTTAGAGTTAAAGAAGGAATTGCAGGAGTTATTAGATAAAGGTTTCATTCGACCTAGCACTTCACCATGGGGTGCTCCTGTCTTATTTGTTAAAAAGAAAGATGGCTCAATGAGACTTTGCATTGATTATAGAGCCTTGAAAAATATTAATTTTAAGAACAAGCATCCTTTTCCTCATATTGATGATTTGTTTGATCATCTCCAGGGAGCTCAGTATTTTTTGAAGATTGACTTGAGGTCGGGGTACCATCAGTTGAAAGTAAAAGAAGAATACGTTCCGAAGACCGTGTTCTATACTATATATAGTCATTTTGAATTTTTAGTTATGCCTTTTGGGTTAACCAATGCACCTGCTGTATTCATGGACCTTATGAATAGAATTTTCCATGAGTTTTTGGATAAGTTTGTCGTTGTTTTCATTGATGATATTTTGGTGTTTTCTAAAAGTAAAGAGGAGCATGAAAGTAATTTAAGGGTTATTTTTCAAACATTAAAAGAAAATAAATTGTATGGGAAATTCAACAAGTGTGAGTTTTGGTTACAACAAATTTCTTTCCTGGGTCACATTGTTTCAAAAGATGGAATAACTGTTGATCCTGCTAATACAAAAGTTGTTGAAGAATGGCCAAGACCTACAAATGTAACTGAGATCCGTAGTTTTCTTGATTTGGCAGGTTACTACCGAAGGTTTGTTGAAAATTTTTCACGGTTATCTAGTCCATTGACTAAGATAACTCGTAAGGGTGTTAAGTTCATCCGGACAAAAAAATGTGATGATTATTTTCAGGAGTTGAAAAGAAGATTGGTGAATGATCCAGTTTTGGAACTTCCTTCCAGGAATGGTGAGTTTGTTATATACAGTGATGCTTCATTGAAGGGACTTGGTTGTGTCCTAATGTAGAATGACCTGGTAATTGCTTATGCTTCACGTCAGTTGAAAACTCATGTGGTAAATTACCCTACACATGATTTGGAATTAGCTGTTGTTGTTTTTGCTTTAAAAATTTGAAGGCATCATTTGTATGGAGTAAAGTGTGAAATATATAATAATCACAAAAGTTTAAAGTATATATTCACTCAGAAAGAATTGAACATGAGACAGAGGAGATGGCTGGAATTAATCAAGGATTATTATTGTACAATTTACTACCATCTGGGAAAAGCAAATAAAGTGGCTGATGCTTTGAGTCGAAAAAGTAATGCTTCATTAACCATGCTATGTTTGGAACGAGATCCTTTGGTTTTTGATTTGATGAACTTTGGCATAGAATTTGTTGGTGTAGGATGTCCTTCTATTTTGTTTTAGGTATCAGTGAGATCTTCTCTATCAGACAGAATCAAGCAAGCACAGAAGTAAGACAGTGAGTTGCAGAAAAAGGTAGAGCTGGTTCAGAAGTGTAAGTTACCTGAATTCAACACTGATAATGATTGTGTTTTGAGGTTTGGGAAGAGATTATGTGTTTCTTGTGATTCACAGTTGAAGAATGAGCTGTTATGTGAGGCTCATAGTTCCCCGTTTTAAGTTCATCCTGGTAGTACTAAGATGTACAGAGATCTGCGGGAGTATTACTAGTGGGATGGAATGAAAAGAGATATTGATGATTTTACTGTGAAGTGTTTGACTTGTCAGCAGGTTAAAGAAGAGCGGCAGTTACCGAAAGGGATGATTCAACCTTTACCAGTGCCAGAGTGGAAATGGGAGAATATATCCATGGACTTTGTTGTGGGATTACCGAAGACATCTCGAGGTAATAATGCAATCTGGGTTATTGTTGATCGCTTGACTAAATCTGCTCATTTCATTGCTATACGAGATACTTTCTCTCTAGATCAACTTTCTTGATTGTATCTTAAGGATATAGTCAGGTTGCATGGAGTTCGCCTCTCCATTGTATCTGACTGTGATGCTAAGTTTACTTCTAACTTTTGGAAAGGCCTTCAGAAGTCATTGGGTACTGAATTAAATTTTAGTACAGCTTTTCATCCCCAATCATATGGGTAGTCAGAACGAACAATTCAGACCTTGGAGGATATGCTACGAGCTTGTTCGATGGATTATCAGGGAAGTTGGGACCAACATATTTCTTTGGTTGATTTTTCATATAATAACAGTTTTCAATCCAGTATACAGATGGCAACATTTGTGGCATTATATGGGAAGCGGTGTCGAACTCCAGCATTTTGGGATGAAGTAGGTGAAAGGAAGATGATGGGACCAGAATTGATAGAAGAGATGGCAGAAAGGGTTCAGTTGATTCAGAAACACATGAGAACAACTCAGAGTAGGCAGAAGAGTCATGCGGATAACTGGAGGAAGGATCTATCTTTTGAGGTAGGTGATCATGTTTTTCTCAAGGTTTCTCCATGGAAAAGTGTGATGCGATTTGGTAAGAAAGGAAAGATGAGTTCAAGGTTCATTGGATCATATGAAATTCTGGAGAGAGTTGGATCAGTTGCATACAGAGTGGAATTACCTCCAAGTTTATCTCATGTACACAATGTTTTTCATGTTTAGATGTTGAGGAAGTATATGCCAGATTCATCTCATGTTTTGAGCCCAGAGGTAGTTCAGTTGGGAGAGAATCTCTCTTATGAAGAACAACCAGTCCAGATTCTTAACCGAAGAGAGCAAGTGTTGCGAAATAAGGTAATCCACCAGGTAAAGGTTTTGTGGAAAAACCATATGGTTGAAGAGGCAACGTGGGAATCTGAAAATTCTATGAGGGATAAATACCCCCACTTATTTTGATAAGTGAATAAAATTGCGAGGATGCAATTCTTAAAAGGGGGGAAGGATGTAACATCCCAGGTAAATAATGAATAAAACATTTTTGTATTTATTAATATTTACGAATTAAATATTAATTTTACTTTAAAGGGGTTGCTATGTTTGATAGCGTACCCGATACACAACGATGAGTTCCTTTGAAAACTTACGTTATACACTAGTAATATAATAATATTATTTTAAATGGTAGTTAACATGTAGCCGTTGTATTGGCGGGAATCGATAGAAATAACTAAAATATGATTATATATGTTTTTTAAATGTTTTTACATTAATCCAATAAAAGATAAAGGCTTAAAATACGAAAAGAATTCAATTTTAGGCATTTATACCATAATTTTCACTAAAGGTTCACTTATCACCTTTTGATGGCGAACCATCATTAAATATAGTTTTGATCAATCTTATAAATTCTATTGGACCAAATATAACTCTTATTTAGAATCGGGACATCAAAATTCACTTTGTGTAAATTTTTGGTATCTTTCCGATAAAGTTCATTTTTTAATGAATAGTGTAAAATGTTGTATTTTAATTCAAAACATATTTTTAATATAATTTATTTATATGATAAGATTATCATTTGAATTGGTTTTAAAGTGAAATTAGAAAATATTTTTACCATTAAATCTAATAGTGGTCGTTGGAATTAATTTCACTTTGAAATCAGACTTAAACTAGTGTCGATCTTTTGATACTTATTGTTTCATAAAAACACGCTATTTGTCATGACAGCGGGAATTAGTTATTAAATTAATTAATGTGACTTATATGTTTTGAATTTTGTAAAATAGACTTAATTTTTTAATTCGGAATATCAAATATAGCTTAGGGTGAATTTTTGGTATGTTTCTGAAAAACTTCAATTTTTGATGAATAGTGAAACCACTAAGTGGTACTTATAAAAACTGATTTTTCGTTTAAATGAAATTTCACCACTTCTGTGATTTGAATTTTAAAAATCTGACATACATGGTTGTCATTAAGAAGTAAAATGTGGTTCAATGAGATTAAAATAATTTTTTGGTGAATAGTAACTCTTAAGTTCTTAATCGCGATTAGAGGTAATTAGTGTAGTTTAAGGTAAGAATAATGTTTTAGTAAAATGAAATGACCTAGACACATGTCCTACCCTCATTGGATGTGTCATGGCCGACCAAGAAAATCCATGGGTCAACTTGGGGACCCCATGGAGCCACTTTGGTTGGAAAATGACATAAATACCTTTTATTTAATGTTAAAGTAAAAAAGGACACAAACATGAAATGTTTTAATAAAAAAAATTTTACATGGGGTTATTCAAATCATATTTTTGACTATAAATATTCATTGGAAAGATAAAAAGATTTTCTACATCATAGTAATTTTTTTATAATTTTTAGACATTAAATAAATTAAATTATTTATGACATCATGATGATGCAGCGATGACCTCATTATTTAACGATTTAAATAAAATGGAAAGATAATGTAAACTCTAAGACCTAAAAATGTCCAAAACCTATTGTATGAGTGGAGTTAGAACCCTCATCACCTTATCCTCGAGATATATCAATGTGGGACCTTTAAAATCCAAAACTCTTTTGAAAATAAAGTAACATTTTGTAACTTTACAAGAGTGCCCCTCCTCTCCTCTTATAAAAGGCCCCCACCTCTACCACCTTACCCAGACTCCCAAAGCCTTTGTCTCGGCCAACCTCTGCCCATTTTGTCTCTCCACTTCCCTCTATTACTCCTTGAAGCCTCACTTTGGGCAGAAGTCTTCCCAAGAAAGCCTTTGAGCTCAAACCAAAGGGCGTTACCTGATTTTAAGGTAATGTCTTCTTTTGAGTCCTTTTGTTTTATTTTGCTTCTCCAACCCCCAAAACTCTTTTTATTCATTTATTTTTTAACAACTCCAGTATATTCAATATACTAGGATGTTGTTATAATAATAATTCGAGCTACACTTACACACATATACATATAATGGTTAAAGAACATACTGTTTCTGTGGTTGGCGAATTTCTGCCTAACGAAACGATGATTGTTCAATATTCTTTTAAACACCTTTAATGGTGGCCATTAAGATGTCACTGTATTTATATATGATATATATTATGTTTATGTTTCCCTTATGCTTCTTTATTTTTCATTTGTGGTATACCTTTATGGTTTCCATTATGGGTAAACACGATATCTTCATTTAAGGAAGTGCGGACTACCGCCCCCTCAAAGTGATTTGATTCATTAATGACATATGTGGGACGTATAAAGGATGGATTTAAAGTTATTATATATGATGTTATACTGGAATTATAATATACCTCTATATAATTATTATTTCTTTCCATTAAAGTATGAGATAGAAATGAAAGTAGCGTTCATGCGTACGTACGGCTTACCGTCTCCATGAACGGTGCATTTCATTTCTTATCCCCAAATGTAATGTACTATTATAAGTACATGTATATAATGGATATATATTATGAATGATACATCTAAATTATGAATATAATTCTGGAATTAAAATATACATACCTCTCATTTAGTTTTAATTCCATTAATATGACAATGAAATGAAAGTAGCGTTCATGCGTACGTACGGCTTAGCGTCTCCATGAACGGTGCATTTCATTTCTTACCTCTAACTGATTATGTAATATTATAAATACATTTATATGCTGGATATATATTATATATATGATATCCAAATCAGGAATGTCATTCTTGATATAAAGAACCTTTGACCACACGAGCAACATGTAGTTGTAAGAAGTCCACTTTCGACTTAAGAACCAAATATCGACAAAACAAACATTATTAACTTAAATGGCTACATAATGTTTATAACATGGAAATAAGTGATATAAAAGGAATAATGAACTTGAAAAAGTTTCTTAATAAAATAGAAATTAACTCAAGTTTATTATTCAGGACATTAAAGAACGATCAAGTCAAGTCGGACCCGAGGTAAGGGACTTCGTCTCAAATTCCTTTTATTGAGGCATATTTCATTTTATACACAACTTTATTTTATACGGTGTATAAACCCCTTTGACTTTTACTTTTATACAAAAGGAATCTTTTTCTATGAAGCGTTTTACTAAATGACAAAAAGGAATGTTTTTTTAACGTACGCGGTGACAACGACCTTTTCCGCCACTGCGAGTATTATTTGGTCTTTGGATTCCTCAACAAGACATAATGTTTTTAAAATAAAATAAATACCATATACTCTTTTATGTATTTTCGTATTGAAAATGGTTTTGATAAAGGATTATATTATGTCAATATATTTAAATTATATATTGTGATTGAAATGTGGAAATGTTATCATTCCTTTATATTGGTTTTATGTTTTATGATTTTTTATTGATACTTGGACATTTGACGGGTGGTTACGTGATAAACCATATGACGGGTGGTGCCGTGAATACCAGGATGGGTGGTTACGTTATAACCTCCAATTCATTGGGTATGGAAGTCGGCCGTATGACTATTCCATTAAGTATGTATGGAAGTTGGCCGTATGGCTATTCCATTAAGTGATATGTGTGGAAGTCGACCGTATGGTTATTCCACTTAAGTATGTTTATGTCCCAAGTTACCTTTACATGTTATTTGTTCTTTATATAGGTTTTATGGTAATCCTTTGGTTACAAAAAGGTAAGTAATGATATTTTATTCAGTGAAGAGTTTTTAATACTTCATGAAGGTGAAGGTATTACTTTGATAAAGTTATACATGTTTTACTTGATGATTGAAAAACTAACAGTTTTCATTCTTTGTGTATCCCTTACTGAGCTTTTCATGCTCACCCCAAGTTTTTTTGAAATGTTTTTCACATGACTTAATGTGGAATAGGGTCAAGGATGGGATCAAGGGAAAGTCATGCTATATAAAACATGGAACTAGACATGTTTCTTTTTAAGAGTTTTTATTTTATGGAATCTTAGTAGAAGTGTCTACTTTGTAATCTTTTGAGATGTAATAGTTATGTCCTAATTCTCTAAAACTCTAAACCTGAAAATATCCTCAATGTGAATTATTCATTTAATTCAATATTAAGTAAGGTTTAAGGCCGGGGCCTTATAGAGAGGGTGAAATTATCTAAAGCGATGATAATGGGGGGGGGGTGCTAATAAAAAGGTGGAAGGGAAAAAGTTATCCACTCTATCATTGGGGCCTTTAACAGGACTTTTTACAGGTACTATTAAATACAACCATTTAAAATCACTCATGTTATCAACATTTATATAGCATCGATAATGCCCTTTTACTAGCTCCGTTAAATGTCAAATTTTCATTAGTGAACCAAAACATAACTTTTGTGAAGATATGTTATATTTTATTCAATTTTGAAATTATTTTTTAGTCTTTTCATTTAATGGAATTGTTGGAATTGGAAATTTAGTTTTTGGTTACTCCAAAAGTCTCAAAATATATATTTGTTTATTATATTACTAAAAAAATTATTTAAAAACAATTTATTACTTGATTTCAAGTTAAAATTATTTCTACTCTTAAATAGTGTATTTTCTTAAAAACATTTTTTCATGAATTGTGTGTTATTATATAAACAGTAATTTATTATACCAATAGAAACTGAACCTGATAAAATTGATTCCATATTTGGAATCATAATTTACAATTTTTTTGAACTCCCCTTTTATGTTTGGTCATATAATTAAGTTATCATGGTAAAAATTTAAGTTATCATGATTAAGGTTAAAATGGATTTAAAGTGGTTTTACTAGGAGATAAGGATTAAAATATATATAGAACTTATCACAATGTGATTGGTTGAGTTTATTTATACCCTATAACACTTTATATTTTGATATTTGGTGTCTTTTCACCTCTTAACATGATTATGATATATGTGTGTGTATATATATGTATATTATTTAATCATTCATGTAATTCCAAACTGTGTAGTTACCCTCACTTATAACTGGACACCCCTATCTCCTACAATCCACAATTCAAGATCCATTTGGTTTGAAAACCGCATACCTAAATCCCTTAAAAAAACCCTAACCACATTTTAGATGTCTTAGTATTTTCATACTATCAAATTTAGAGGGATTAAGGTGTAAATCAAAGGAGGTTTCCAGAAGATGAGGTGCAGGTTTTAACCGAATGTTTTAGTTTTATTTCTTCTACTACATCATTCAAAAATATTCTAGACATTGTGATATAATAACATAAGTTTCTAAAATATTCTGAAATTTTATTATATTTACGTATTAACTTTAATCTATCTCATTCTTTATCTAATGCAAAACAGTACCATCATTCGTATTTATGTCGAATTATCACATCAAAAATCAATGTAATTAGTTTTCTATCACTTCCTCTCATGGATAATTATAATTATGGATTTAATTTATATAAATTATATTCATAAAATAATAGTTTTTTAAAGATAATATATCTTCTAATTTATTACCTTTACATCCATTAAAAAATGATAATTATTTTTGTGCAGACATATGGATTACCACCTCCACAAAGCGATGCGATTCGTTTTTCATCACCGCATCACATGACTATTAAATATAAGTTTATTTAAATATATAATCAGATATTTATGATATAAAATAATTATTTAAGGATAATATAATACCTAACTTCGTTTTTTCAATTTTATTAAAAAATGGAAATGTTACTAATGTGTACCTATGACATACCATCTCCATGATTGTAACGTAATTCATTTTTCATAGCCATATTTCATTACTGCTTTTAAAATTATAATTATTGTATAAAAATAATAACTAATTCATGATTATTTTTATGGATATGATGGAATAATGACCTCCTTGACCACAATCAATATGCCAAAGTTGTTTTGAAATTATGAATCAAGCATCCTCAAAACACATGATGTCGACTTAACCGATTAAGTAATTAAATATGTCATTGAAAGAAATTAACTAAATGGTTTAATGATAAGGTAATAAAATTGTAAAGGGTACTTAAAAAATTAAAAAATTAATATAACTTCATTATATAAGAGTTAAATAATTTACTTGATAATTCAGATTTGAGGTAAGATATTTCTGGTATCAATACCCTTTTTTTGAGATTTAAACTATTTTCAATACTTATATTTTTTTGGTTTATAAACTACCTTATAGATTTAAAATATCATTTAATTTAAAAAATTAAAGTGTTTAAAAAATAATTCCTTATTCCTTCCTTCAATGTAACTTTGATTCGAAAGCTATCAAGTTGTAAGGGATACTTTACCTTAAAACCTCATTTTAAATGTTTTAAATATTTATTTTATAAATATTTTTATTCCATGTCTATATTATTACAAATAAATGTCTGAATGTATTTAGATAGAGATAAATTAATTATAAAGGAAATTTTATGTATCTTTTCAATTTCATTCAATGGTTTTCAAAAGTAAATTTTTTGCTTATTTTATATGGTACATTTTGAATTTATTTAGAAAAGGAAAAAATGAATGTTCTATTTTAACATATAAAATGTCAATAGATTTTCCCACCACTACAACTATTAATTTATGTTTGAATCCATTTAAAGATTCCATGTTTTCTTTAAATAAAATTATACATTACCTTTGTTCTATGTAATTTGGTTTTGAAAATTTTGTTCTAAAGGAAAGGGATAAATAAATATACAAAAATGTTTTATTTATGGGTTAAAAAGTATATTTTTATGTTTTTTATGATGTAAATATAATATTCTAGGTGTTATACATACTACGGTCCTTAGAAATGTTTTATGATTGGGTGAGCCTGATATAGCTCTTCAATTCATTGGGTAATAATTATGTTATCCAAATAATTATATTGGAATTTGACTGAATAAGTTATTCTATTTATAAGGGGTTTATAACGGTTCTATGAAGATAATGTCTCAAGAAACCAACATGACTTATCTGTGCTTCATAATTATTTTTCATTTAAATCATTTTATTTCACAAGGTAACATAATGATATTTTGTTTTAAAGGAATGATTATTACATTTTTTGGGTAAAAATGATTGTTTTTAAGAAAATGTTTTTCAAGTGTTAATATGTTTTTTAGAAACTCTCATGATTATGATTTTTACATTGTTTTATTATAAATTATTTAATGAAATGTTTTTGGGAGTAAAGTGGATTTCATGTGTAAGTAAATGATTATTTGAGTGCAAATTTTATTATGTTAAAGGAAAAATCTATTTTATATTCTCATGATCTTAATATAGACTAATGGGTTTCATTATTACTTTTTATATATATCCCTTACTGATATTTTTTGTTCATACCAAATTTTCAATTGTTTTTAATATGGTTTATGGATGAATAGGAATAATGATAAAGACTGAATATGGAAAAATAAAGCCTGACATAGTAGGGAAAATGCTCAATTAAGAAATGGTTATTATTATATAATAGTTTTTCCTAATTATCTAAAACTACAAAGCTAAATGTTTCTTGGGTTTGTAAGTGATATACAATTTTTGTTTGATGTTGCGTGGTTTTGAAGGATAAAATTGGATCATATTTATTGGCATCAAAACTAAAATCTAAATATTAAGTTTTTAACACCAGATTTGGGTGTGTGGGTTCATGGATGTTCTAATAAGAGACAAATTTCATTACATTTATGGCTAATTAATCATCTTAGATCCACAATGAAAATTATTGGATTCTTATAAAATGGTTAGAGAATACTCGATGTTTAGTATCCCCCTAAATATGTTAGATGATGGGGTGTGTGTCCCCTAAATTCATTTTTGTGATCATTTATCCTTTGAGTATTGAATCATGGAACTCTATTAGAGTTTTTTTTATAGTTTATAACTCATAAATGGTTGGTGATGGATTACCAGATTCATAAACCTACAAGAAAGTCCTATCAGGATCCCTTATTATGGAAAGAAAGTTGGAGGGGGCTTGGAGATCGATGTAAAATTTATGTGGACTCATTTATTCCAATATTCCAATTTAGTTGAGTCTGTGTTGAATCTTTGAGAAGGGGGTGTGGAGTTTTGATCCATTATTATCATCAACTTTTGGTCTTAGATACCATCTTAGGAAAATGAATGTTAGGTTATTTCTCTCATTCATCATGCTCGTGAGATTATTATAATATATAGAAAGTTATCCCCCATATAAGAGTATTTTCAGTATTTTATTTTCATTGAATCTTCATTTTTGGTACCCATGATGAAAGGTTTGATGTGATCTAAAAGTTAGATACTCCCTCAATCATGAAATCCTTGATTAGTTATTATTTTTCCCTTATGATAGGCAGAGTTGGTAACCTTCCCCATGATATGGGGTATAAGTCCTCTATCTATAGGGTTTGACAGACCCTATTCTATCACACTTACTTTATTAATGTGAGGATTCCCTACTATGATTATAGAGAGGTGAAGTTGAATTTAAGAAGTTGGGTAGAACATGTTTGGTGAGTCTTTCATCTATGGGGATAGTACCCCCTCATCCAAGGTACATATCTCAATGAGGTGTGAGTCCTCTACTATATTTAGGAATTTGATGCGAGAGTTTTGAGGTGTGGTATCATGGGATGTTTTATCTTCATAATGTTTCTCTATAAGAATAACAATTAGATTTTGGGTTTAGATCACTACCCTTTTAGATTGTAGTTGATCCCAATGACGATTTTTTTTTCTATATAAAATTTAGATTTTATGCGTAAGTTTCACTCTATAGATTACCCTATGAGCCATGTGGAGTTTTGATGTCATGGATGAGGTATATGGTTGACCAATTCAATTTACATTAATTATCATTTAATTAATGAGGTTTAATTATTATTTTTAGGAATGAGATCCATTTATCGGGTACTCTTTATGTTTAGGTGAGTGATAGTTTGGTTTTTCTCTCCCATGTTAGAGTCATCCTTGGTAAAATTGGATATTTAATTTGTCACTTTATTTTTATCTCACCCCTCTCCTATGCCTGATTTGAGTTAAGAGGATGTTTAATACTTTATTTAGTTTTGATATAATCTATAGGGTATTTTTATACTCAACCCTACATATTATTTCCATCCCACACATGTTATGATTATGCAAATGATATATAATTTCAGAGTGACATTTGGAAGATATAGAGTCAGCGAAGAAAGTGCTTAGGGATGGTTAGTGGAGATGACTATGAAAAAATTTCTTATCAAGAGTCTTGGTGATGAGAATTTATTCTTCCATTTTTAATGGTGACTATTTCAACCTTGGTTACTTAATATTTTCTATTTTCCTATTTGGGTGATTTTCACTATATTAGTTGTGGATGATTGGGGGCACTTATAAATATGTTTTATCCCATTTTGGTTATTGCATATTATATAATTCCAGATGTTTTTGTTATATAAATTTATTAGGGATATGTTAATTTTACATGTTTTAATTATGTTAAGGACTCCCATGTATGTTATTCATTATTGGTTCTAGTCACCATCCTATGGCCTATTTGAGAAAAACTTGGGGTAGTAGACCCAATATATCCACTGGGAGGCTAAGTCATGTAAGATATTTACATGTAATTAAGGATGAAATGAATATATCATGTAGAAGTCTCATTAGAGGTCCCTAGATACAGTTCTTTATTGTCATGTACCATTCTAATTCAAGCTTTCCATCTTATATTCTAGTGGTCCCTTTATGAGAAATAAAAGGATAGAAAAATAACATTTCGGTTTAAAAACCATGGATTCTGCATTTATAAAATTTTCATGAAAAAACTGGTTAGTAAATAGACCATGTTATTCTAATATATTAGAAAGATCCTTGGGATAATCTTCTACTTTTCTTATATAAAAATAATAATATAACAGAAAATATTCAATAATTAAATGCTAAGAACCACAACCAAAACAAAATAAAATTTTAGGAATCACTAAACATGATTTTTTTATATTTTATATAGTTGATTTTATTTCCTTTACCTCCTATGGTGTTCAATATATTCTTAATTCCTCAAAATGTTCATTTCATTAAGTTAGTAGTTTTAGTTTTCCAACTACAAAAATATATTGAGAAACAATTGTTTTATTAAATAGAAAAATCAAAGTAAGAGTTTTAAACTCATGATGCTTTAGATAATATGGAGAAATTTAGCTTTTAAATATACACAAAAATTAAATTTTTCCATATCATAAGATCTATTAACGTTTTATTCCATTTAATAAACCCCTAAAAATGAGTGTTCCATTATCTTTAAAATTTTTAAAACACACTTAGACCTGAAAATATATCATTTAAATCAAATAAATCCATACTAATATTAAATGTAATACATAATTACATTAATAATAAAGATTATTTTATAACATATATATGAAAATAGAAAATCCAACAAGATCTATGTGGAAACATAAAATATTTACTCTAAATGAAACGAGGTGGAATAATATAAATAAGGTAAACAACATGGCATTGGTTTGCTTATTTAGTTATGATCATAAATGGGTGAACACTATTACGTTAACCTACAAATATACACATTATAATATCACTTTCAATGTATCTAAATTAAGTAGAAGAAATGTTGAAAATGAAAACATAAGTAAACAAAAATATAAGATTTAAATAATTTAAAGAGTTGTGTGATTTGTTTTTGTTATAGTATACGTATATTTTACATATACTAGTTAGTTAAAGCATGAATAGGTGAATTTTTAATTTTGATAAGTCAAATAAAAGATCACTTATGTTCCCTCATACACCTGAAATATTTGGTGGAATTTACTTAATAATATATATATCATTTTCAAAACATCATTATAGTGACTACAATCAAATTTATATATTAATGAGTAAAAGTAAGAAAGTGTCTACATATAAAACTCTATAAAAATTAATTTAATTAAAATATATAAAAAAGTTTAACAAATAGATATAAAAAACATTCAAGATTATAATAATGGACATCATAATATAAATTAGTAGAACAAATAAAGTAACATATCACCGAAATAAAATAAATTGTTCACCTATAATAGAAAACCATAAATCATTATTTATGAAAACACTTTAAGTGGAATGTTAATGATATTACCAAGTTTTATAAGAATTAAAATAATAAAATATTGTTATGTATACTTTCATGTTGATTAATTGAGAATGAAATACCCCTAAACTATATACAATCATCAAGAAATTAAATAATATTGAAATTTAAAATGTAATAGGTGTAATGGACTAATTTAGTTTTTTTAATAATGTTTTCAATAAAATTGTTCCCACATAGAAATTAATGGTTACAATTTACTAAATAATAAAAATTTAAGATATCAAACAATTATTAAATAAACCAAACAATACAGGAAGTTAATGTTTGAATATGTGATGAAAAATTACAATCCGAATAATTATATATTATAGATATTACCACATTATATGTTGGACTTATACTCTCAGTAGTCACTTTACATTATCTTGAAATATAATACAATTAAATCTAAAAAATAAAAAATAATTATAAATAATTAAAAAAAATTGAATAATGAATTATATATAACATTGACTTACTAGTTTCAATTTCTATTATGGAAGCATTGTGAAGTGGGATGAAATTTATGACTTATTGAATCATTTATTAGTTGTAACTTTCTTGAATTTGGGAATAATAGATTATGGAAAGTTAGAGGAAGTAGGGTTTTAGGGAAAACCGATGATTTTTGGATCAGAAATGAGAGAGGGAAAAATTGAGGAAGGTGACAATGGACAACACCTAGGGTTTAGGGGAGGGTAATTGGGAGAGTGTGGCTCAAAAAAGACCAGGGTGTTTGAGAAATTAAAATGATAGGGGAAATTGAGGAAGTGGAATAGGCGGATAAATATTTTTAAGTGAAGAATAAGTGATTGACACAAAGAGGAATGAAGTATGGGAAATTTAATGATAAAAGATTAAATTTCATGATGTTATTGAAATATTGTGTGGTTTTATGAACATGTTATGTTTTTTAATATGTTATACATGATGTTATTATGAAAATACTATGTGGTATCATGCATATGTTATGTGTCACTTATATTCTATGTGTTTTTGTCCAAATATTTTTTGTTGTGAAACCCCATCTGTTCTATTTGAAAAAGTTTTGTTTATGATAAATGTTATGTCAACCAAATATTTTGTATTTAATGATTAAACAAATGTTTTGAAAGAAAATAATTTATACAAGGTTAAGTATTCCATCAAATGAATGTTTTGTCTAAATTATTTTGATTTTTTCTTAGGGCCTCTTCACTCATTGATTTGAATATGACTAATTTTTATTTTTGAGAGAGAAAGATCTGGGGTCCTCAAATAGTTTTATTTATTATCAATTGATGATGATAGATTGATGTTTGAGTATTATTTATTCTTTATCGATATTCATTTAAATAATGAATATCCTAATTATTTTATAAATATTGTTTGAAATATGTTTTAGACAAGTTGTGTGAGATTGAATTGTATGAAATTAACATTTTTTGATTTTGATTTTGAATTTGAATAGGTTGCATATGGTTAAAGTGAGTGAAAGGGATGTTGTGTGAGATTAATTTGTTTATTTCCAAGATTGTGTGGAATATATCTATTGGGTCCTGAACAATCCACAAAGGAAGAATGAGAATCCCCTTTAATCCAAGGGAGATTCTACCCAATTTCCCCCAACGAATTGAGGAAAAGTGTGGAGAATAATCAAAGATGGGACAAGCCGAATCGGTCTGCAGACCAGTCCAATGATAATGGTGCACAGCTAGTTCCACAAAGTACCTCCCTCCGCAGACCACTGTCATTCGCGGAAGGGTGGCGGAAGCCCTCCGCGGGCGTGAAGCAGGATGGGCACCAACTCTGTTCACCATCACGAACCGCCCTAGCTGCGGACCGTTTCGGCCGGCCCAGGCTGCATCCGATGTAGTTCGTGGAATGGAGGCGGAACCCTGCATAGCTGTGAAGTACTCCCCGTGCTAGTTTGGTTCGCAGAGGAGGTGCGTTCAATGCCCCCCGCGAGTTGCGGATTGACCAAGTCATCCGTAAACTGGGTTTCCAATAATGGGCCTCCACAAAAGGTAACGCATGACCACATATATATCTATTTCCCCACTCTATAAAAGGAGATCGAGGGGGAAGAGCAAAATTAATGGGAGGTCGATCAGATTTGAGTGGAAGGATTTCTAAGGAAGGATCTTAGGATTTCGCAAACAGCAAAGTTCCAGTTTGCGAACCAGAATAGGTATGAAACTGAAAGAGAACTAATAAGGAACTGAAAACGCACAATAACTTGGTGAACCACAAACATAAAATAATAAAGAAAAGAAGACCGCGAACCATAGCCCCTCCGCGGATGCACTCCCCACGGACCAGGGAGTTTATGCCCCTTTTCTGATCCGTCGCACCACGTAGCACCCTCCTACGTGGGCGAAGCCCCGACCGAAGAACCCCCGACCGGTGTCACCCTTATTCGTCATTGCTCGCATGGACCCCTCCATGTACCAACCTAGTACGTGGGCCGAACCCAAAGCCACGAACCACCCTGGTTCACGGGATTCCCACCAATCCGCGAACCACCCCGGTTCGCGGAATTCCCATTAGTCCACAGACCAACCTGGTTCGCGAACAGCCTCTCCAACCACGTAGCACCTCCCTACACAAAGGGATCCACCACTCATATACCCGTGTAGCCCACCATATCCTTCGGAGTTCACATTCCTCGAGCCAGCTAAAGTCCCTCAAATCCGGCCTGATCCTCAGCAATCCCCTCATTGGCCCATTCATCAGCCCCGAGACGAGGCCTCCACCAAAGCCACCAGACCCATGTGATGTAACCTTCAGGCACATTAGTGTAGTGTTTTTAGTTCACATACCCACGGTAAGCGAGGGCGAAGAGGTTGCTCTGGCCCTTGAGCGGATTCCCGAAGCATTCCTGGGTTCACATTCCCACGGTAATGCAGATTCCGAGCTTGGGAGTCCCCTTTCTACCCCTCTACTTGTTAGGACTGGGGTACTTCTCCCCTCTCTGGGGCGTGGCAGACTACCCATCAGAAGGAAGCCCCCATGAACCTCTGTACTTCCCCACGTCCATGGCCAAGGAAGGGCGTAGTGGGGAAGGGTGCTTCTCTGTCCTTCTTTGGGGCCAAGTCCCTATCCTACTGCGCTTTTTCACCATGGGAAGCCATCTCAGAGTATGCCCCAAATTTTTGGGATTCTCAATGCACAATCCCCACTCCACTTCCCACGAATGCACCTTTCATGACGTGATTTTCTGGTCCCTACTGCCTCTTGTTTCTCACACCGAGCATGACTCACATGGGCATAGAGTAGGCATCGACCATGACAACCTCTTATGGGAATCCTCAGAGTGTAAGCCCCAATCCATTACCATGGGCCTCATCAAAGTGTAATCCCCAATCCATTACCATGGGCCTCTTTAGAGTGTAAGTCCCAATCCCCACCATGAGCCTCCTCAGAGTGTAAGTCCCAATCCACACCATGGGCATCCTTAGAGTGTAATCCCCAATCCATCACCATGGGACTCCTCAGAGTGTAAGCCCCAATCCATTACCATGGTCCGCTTCAGAGTGTAAGACCCAATACATTACCATGGGCCTCCTCAGAGTGTAAGTCCCAATCCACACCATGGGCCTCCTCAGAGTGTAAGCCCCAATCCATTACCCTGGGCTGCCTCAGAGGGTAATCCCCACTCCCATTCGAACTACATGGACTTTGATCCCTGTCTCCTAGGTAGAGTACGTAGGAAGCCTCCAAGACGTTCAATCCTAATCACCATCAGACCCCCGGGTCCACCGTCATGTCGGTTCACCGACACTCCAGTGCGAACTACGAGGACTTTGATACATGTTAAGGCATGGTACATAGGAAACCTTCACAAGGTTCAAGCCCAATGATCGACCGTTCCGACCCCCTTCACGTCGGTTCATCCTTCATCCCACATGACGTTAAACTGTATTTTCGAACTACAAGGGTTTTGATTCCTCTCATGGGGATACATAGGAAGTCCGTATCACGGGTTCGATCCAGGCGATCAAGTCGTTATCTTTACCCCCTCGATGACAATAAACTCTAGAGTGCCTAGTTACGGGGCTTCAAACTAGTGTCCTTTCAGTGAGTCCAGACTCCTCGGGGTCATTAATCGAACGAGGGATGGTAAACCTCGGGCATAAATGATTCTGATCCCCTACGTCCAGCTGACCATTTCCAACCAGGAGTAATCCATGGATACTATGCTTGGGTATAAACCAAATATTCATGAACATATGAATATGTCTTAAATCTATAAGAGAGTCCCGGAATAGGAAATAATTCCCCCCAAAAGGGTGCGATGAGCCAGACTTCCCATCCTCTCGACCAATGTGACTTCTTGAGTATCACTGGCCAAATAGCCCAGTGAACACCTGCCTTTGGAAAGCAGGTCCACGTATCGTCGAATACGGAACCGTTGGGCATTTCAAACCGTTCCAAAACAAAAAATGGTGAACCTGAAGTGAATCTTTAACCAAGCATGATAGATTTAACCTAATCCTACCCTGTGCCCCCTTTATACTCATAATGGGGGCCAAGAAAGGTCATTAATTATGCATGGGATCATGAGATGCTGCTCTGATAAGTTTTGCCATTTGTATTTGTTAAAATATTTTACAGGTACCACACAGAACTCCCTTCGATCCAATGGCATCACTAAGGAACTCACAGGCGCGTGCTTCCAACAACGCAATGACCTGAATTTGTCACTAATGGAGGACCCCATCACCTACCCAACACCTTAAACGCTGGGTCTCGGACGTGTTGATCCGAGAGTAACCTGTAAACGGTACTCTCCTGATAGTGGAGGTGGCCATGAAAACCCTCCAATCTGCCATGACCCGCCGATCGCCTGCCCAGCAGCGGCCGCGAAGGCAGATCCAGACGGTCCCTGTTGCTGTCTCCAACCATTTCGGGGTTCTATCCCCAGAACGAGACAATGATTACCTCCCTTATCTTAGGGAGGCAGATGAGGTCGATGCTGAAGACTTCATCCCCACTAAACGGGGGTTTCGCTACAAGGCCCCCGCCAGAAGACATCATCGTGGTCACGCTGCAACTCAACATCCTCATGATAAGGATGATGTCGCCCTGAGGATCCAGGCCCATGCTCCCCAAGCTCCGACTCCTCAGACCGCTCGACAAGGGTGGAAAACATACAATGAGGGACAGGTCATCACCCTTGTCCCTGAGGAGGAGCTCCGCTGCCTAGTCATAGAGACATATCACGAATAGGCACACTCACCTATTCGCTCCTCCAAAGCCTGCCATCCAGACATGGCGGCATCAAACGAGTAGGCGTGCATCCCCGCCGGGCTCCACCAAGCCCGTCGCTCATGCAGGATGACACCTACCCGGCAGGAACCTCTCCCTGCCCAGGGTTGTGAAGCCCACCAACCCAATGTGGTGGCGACCTAGTGCCTGTAGGACCAGCTCCTAGCATATGCTATTGATGCCTACCACCCCGATGTGGTGGCGATCAACGAAGCCTGCCATCTAGATGTGGCGGCAATTAATAGGCGGGCACGTATCCCTGCCAAAAAAGGCCACTGACTCGATATGGTGGGAAACCAACATATGCAGGTCCAGCTCCCTACAGATGCAAGTAAAGTCCGCCACCGTAATGTGGCGGCAAACGGAGAGATAAACTGGCATATCTCGGCCCAGGGGAAGATTTTTTCACCTGCCCTGACATAGAAGAATTGTTAGTACCCACTGACCACCGGAGGATCGGAGCAGGATATTTCTACTCCGATACCGGAATGAGCCTTTATACCCATTCAATTGAAATATGTCTCTCTGCATATCCTAGAAATGATGGAGGAGCAGGTATCGATCCCGGATCATATCTTGCAGAATTCCCAGAATGTAATTGCATCAGCGGAAACAACAAGGAATTAGGCCCGTGAGAACATCTCCCCAATTGAGGCGACTCATCTAAGAGATGAGATAGCCGCCTTGGAACATATCTGTATTCCTACTTCCACCCAGGAGGGTCTCCGACTATATTCTGCGACGCAAGGGCAGCCGGATCAAGCAGCTTCACTCATTATAACTGGGGGACACCCGTCCATCATGGTGGATGATCTAGAGCAGGAATATATCCCTGATAAAAGTGAAGATGTTCGTCGGCGTATCCTGGAAACATCATGGGACCCAATTAGAGAGGGAACCAAAGGTGAAGGCCACTTTCAACAGCAGACGGTCCCTGATGCCCGTAAGAAAGTGCCCCGAACGCACCGAAGGCAGCCGGAAAATAAAGAGCAGGTTCATAACTCCGCTCTGCTGGAAGCTTGGGTTTCTAATCCCGCCAAGCGCATATCAAAGTCTCAGAACCATTCCCACCCATTACCATATTATGGGAGTGGCAGTAGTAGTTGTTAAGGTCCTCCCCTCAATGTCGCTACCAAAAGCTCTGAAGGTCCTCCCCAGAGCACCTGCAGGGGCCTCCCCTGTGGGCATATAACGATCGATCACGAGAGATCATCTTTTGATGCGAGTCATGGAAACCCTCCACGTGACAAAAATATCGAGCAACAAGAAGGTCCTCCACTTGCTGCGGTCCACCCTGAAGGTCCTCCCTGGGGTATACGCTACAAACACTCTCCATGCTGTGGGACCACAAATTATGATAGTAGTCCTCGCTATCATAGTCACAATTGCGGAGGCCCTCCCTGTAGTGACGTATCATCATGACAAGAAGGAACTTCCCTTGTCGGGGCCTACCCTAAAGGTCCTCCCCAGGGGTTAAATTGTAATGACACTCCACACAGCCGGGCATCAGATCACGGTGGTAGTCCTCACCACCCTGATAACAGAGGTCCTCCCCGTAGAAACTTCAAGAAATGAGAAGGCCCTACCCTCATTGTGGTACATTCTGAAGTCCCTCCCCAGGGTGTACCCCGCAGATATTCTCCCTATGGTAGCTGTAATGGTAGTCCTCGCCATTGCAGCAACAGTGATGGTAGTCCTCGCCACCATGGCCGCCATTGTGAAGGTCCTCCCCATAGTGACCCCAAGAAACAAGAAGTTCCTCCCCTTGTCATAGTGTGTCTTGAAGGTCCTCCCCAGGATGCACATCGAACATCAAACCATGATGGTCATCCTCACCATGATGGTAGTTGTTGCAAAATCCCTCCCTGTAACAACGCTACACATCCAGAAGGTCCTCCCCTTGCTGTGACATGCCTTAGAGGTCCTCCCCAGGGTCTGCACTGCAAAAGTCCTCTATGCAGTGATGCGTCAAGCAGTAATGGTAGTCCTCACCATTGCGTCCTCCATTGTGAAGGCCCTCCCTGCAATGACATATCATATATATAAGAGGGTCCTCCCCCTACCGAATCAAGAACGAGAAATCACTCGTATACCAAGGCACTCAGAAGGATGGGATCAAGCATGTAAGATTCCTAGCTAGTCACCAATGACACCCTTCTTCAATCAGGAGATGGTTCGGGGCCACTATAATCTTCTGAACCACCCCGAAATCGACCATATGATAATTCAACACCTATCGGCCCCACTGCCTTCGACCACACTATCAGTGAGCATCTCAGTTGGGCTGACCGGGTAGATGAGTCACTAGCAGAGGAGTATGTCGACATGTTACACCTGAGCAAATGACTGGACAGAGATGATATCCCAGTCATGTTTTGGCCCACAGCCACCTCTCAATTCGACATAACCAGAAATTTGTTAGAAGAATGCGTTCATGACATCCACTACAATATATGGACAACCCTTCGCTGGAAGAAATCAAGCTTCCTACCCTATGATGGGTATGTAGACCATGTCAAGAGAATAGGAGACCTCCTGCGTCACATCGACTTGGAAGCTCTTCCTTCAGCGCGACAACAACGACTCGAGAGGCATAAAGGAAACATGGAGATAGCCTACCTCCATGCGCTGCACTAGCTGCGCCGCCTCATCGATGACGCTCCGACGGGAGTCCATATCAGAGAATGGGGGGAACATGAAGATCTGCATTTCACTCCACTCCCCGCCCAGAAGAACCCATTCGGCATAGTTTCTTGCAACATCATCACGTCATGATAGCAATCGAGTGGTGAACCTGCTCAGGAAAGGCAACATAACCAATAGAGTTGGGTCTTGAGTAAGTCCCAGAAGCGTCAGGACCGATGGGAACAATCCATTAAAGAACTCTTGAATCAGGCCATCGAGAGAATACAATAGGCCTCTCACCTAAGAGAGGCCAATCAATGGTCATTTCCTGCCTCCCCATAAGTGATTGATTCACAAAAGAACTCGAAACCAATCCTAGTTCACCCCGGAATGGGGGCACGCAAGATCAGGCAGGTAGTGATAGCAGCAGCCACTACCGCAATCCAGGGTCAACCCCAGCCTGCAGAGCTGGGGGCATTTTTAACAGCAAATTCCCCCGTAAGACCAATAAAAATGTGAAGAGACTCAATGTCCAAGTAACGGAGCCAACCCCATCCATCAGGGTTGGGGGCATTTTTACCTCCTCAACAACAACCTCCCCCACGAGAATCAGTATTCTCTCATCTAGGGAGTACAGTTAAAAGAGGAGGTTCCTGCCCTATCCCATCCTCTGAATCATCATCCCCTTCAAGATTGAGGCATACCGTAAGGTCACATTAAAGGACTCTCCGCGTCACCCTTCATCAAGGATCCCGAAATCAATCCCCAGATAGAAGATGGAAGACCAGTAAAAGACGTGGGAGATCCTCTTCCTATTTTGAATATGAAATCTTCTCCACCCTGCGATATGCATCCATCAACACCGTAGAGGTTAACCCCATGGGTAACACCAAAGATGATGCAAATCCGGATGTATTGGGAGAAGGTGGTTCTGGTTAGGCTGTGACTCACAATGAACCACCAGGTGTGCACACCCGGAACCAGAGGGACGCCCTATATATGGCCGCCCCTTCAACTAGCCTTCCTCCGTTGAACCTACGAGCTTCCAATAAGGATAAGAATTAGGGAAAAGTTTCCCTTAACCCACCCCCCTCTCTCGATAAAAACGATCCACTTACGCTCGAAGAGAGGTTCACTCGACAGGAAGAGGAAATGAAAGAATTGAGGCAGCTTAATGCCGAGCTACTCTAGAGGAACCGTCTTATTGAAAACCCATCCCAAGAGCAGCAACATCATGCACTCCTAGTAAGTGCTCCTCAAAGACCAAGGTTTTCCCCGAAAAATGAAGCACGGCCAGGGCTCCCGCCCAACGAGGGGCCCGACTCGTCCAAATATCTAAATGTAGATCTGGATGAATAACAATACTTCCCTCCACTCATAAAGCAACCAAAGCGAGTACGTCTGAACCCTCCGAAGGTGTCACAAATGACACATGTACCCCTGGTTCCAACCGAGATGAATCCTCAAGCAATGCCTCAGGCTACACCTTACTAGGACCGGGCCCAACAGGACGTAAACAAGAGACTCACCAGCACCATCGAAGCACTGATAGCTTGATTGGATGAAATAGAAGGTCAAAACGCTTTGATACAACCAGAGCAAAAACCTTACCTAGATTGGGTGAGCAACACACCACCTCCACCCAATTTTGGGAGCCCTGTATTCCATATCTTCAATGGATCAGCTGAATCAGAAGAGTATTTGATGGACTATGCGTCTTATTGCAACCCTATGATGGGAATTACGAAACAACAAGAAGTAGTGAAATTCAGATGATTTGTATGGACCTTTCTAGGATCTGCCTTAGTCGGTTATAAGAATCTTCCATCCCAGTCAATAAAAAGCTGGGTAGACCTTCAGAAGGAGTTCCTATTCCACTTCAGCTCAACACTGCCTAAAACAACAGTTAGTGACCTCATCAAATGCAAGTAGAGGGAGAACGAGAGGGTCTCAGATTTCATTGCTAGATAGAAAGGTTTGACCTACTCCTTGAACAGGCCAATGCCTCAAGATGAGATGCTTTCCATATGCATTGATAATCTTCGAGATGAGCTGCAAACACTGCTCATACCAGTGGAGTGCACCACCGGATTCCGCCATCTCTTGGCCATTGCCCAGATAATTGAGGACTCCCTACAGCAGACCAATATGAAGTCCCAAATAGTCTCACAGGCTCCCACAAAGTAGATAGTTAGAGCTAAAGTGTCCTCTGTCATGCTCAAGCCATCCCCTATGCCTGCTCTACTACCTAGGTATCCACCAAATTGTCAAGGGCCCCCTGTATATCAACAGCCACCTCCTCCCAAGCAGGACGATCTGAGAGGATTGAGGTGGAACTGATTCGAGGAACGAAGAAAAAAAGTATACTCGTTCTGAGAGGACCAAGTCCGCGGCTATTTCATCACCACCATGACAGGCTAGATTACTTTTCTTACCATTGAATGTTGGGGCACAATATTCAGGAATGCTCCGTCATCAAAGACCTCCTGCAAAGGATGGTAGACTCCAGGAAGTTCGAGCTGGGACCACCCTCAACAAATGTGACATATATTTCTACCACCGACTCCGACAAAGGGGAGGGGTGGCAGGAAGTCACCGGCAAGAAGGGGTAGAAATTTGACAACTAGATGACTTGGAAGACTATCAATCGACCCTAGGGCATACTCCGAGCTCAATTACAGCAACCAGTGTTGCCACCAATAGCCCCTAATGCCGTGCAACCGACAACGTCGGCCTCACAACCCTCCTCAAGCCGGTCATCCAGGCGTAATCAAAAATGGAGGAGATAAGAGAAAGCAGAGCAGTTTGCAACGGGGCCTAAGTTAGACCTGACACTGTCAGATTTTATGCCCTCAAACTTGGCACCATGAGCACAAACCCTCTAAACGACACCATCAGGGACGACCGACCAGGTTGACCTGTTAGAGGATGAGGAAATTTTTTTTGGTTCCATCAACGTCATCTATATAATTGAATAATTCTCGGACAAAGGATTTGGTTATGAACCTGAGTTCCCGACGCAAGGGGCCAGGATGAGGAATCGCTGAGGCAGGGGATACTGAGGAAGGCGCAGTCTCAGCCGATACCAATCCTATGGTTTTACCCAGGCCCAAATAGTTAATACATTGGAAACTCATGGGAGATCCCTTCAATGGGATCAACATGAGAAAGAATATCACTCCATCTCCACAAGAGACCACTCTGCCCCTTTCATTCTGTGGTACCCATCAGAGGAGGAACAAGCGCCTAGCCGCCCAGTACACACAAACAGACCGACCGGGCCGAATCCCCAAAATGTGGGAACAACGCCAAACTCCAACCCCACGGCCGGTCCCTCCTTGTCACGTATTCCAACTCCCAAGATGCCTGCTAAGAATACCCCACCAACGGAGAAGCGTCAGTAGTTGGAACATAAATACGAAATCCTTAAGCAGCTGGCATCAGTACTAGCCAAGCTGTCAATCCTGGATGCCCCGAGTTTTCCAGCCAACCTCAGGGAGGCACTTATAGAAGCCTTTCTCAGCACCCAAGAGTTTCAAACCAAGGTAGCTGCCGCCGATATTTACTGGATGAAGACAGGCTCGGCCAAATGCGATGTGGAGATTTCCTTCACTGATCTGGATGAAGATGCCATCATGCAAGGACACATCAAACCACTATATGTGTCCAGTACATTAGATGATGTTTAGATGTGTAAAGTATTCATTGACAATGGATCTTGAGTTAAACTCCTTCCCCTACTGACACTCCATAAGTTGGACTTCAGTGAGAGTGATTTAATAACCTCGGCCACAACTCTGCTCGGTTACGACAAGAGTGAGCATAAGAAAATGGGACAAATTAAGCTAAAGACCCATTTTGGCGACCTTGTGGCCTATTTGGAATTCCTAGTGGTTTGGGAGAACACAACAATCAATGCCCTTTTGGGAAGGTTGTGGCTCTATAAGCACATGGTCATTCCTTTATCCTACCAATAGTGTATTATGTGCCGCGTCAATGGGAAAAGTGGGACATTGTACACCGACAAGTCCCCTTTCGAGCTCTCCGAGTCACACTACATTAACACTGGGTTTTATGGGAAAAAGAAGAAGAAGCCCTCGGTCGATGGTGTCGAATGGATCCCCGCTCCAAATGGTCTAAAAATGGTCCCTGATGACTCCATCAGATAGATTGACATAGATTATATACTACCCATCAACCATATTGAGAGCATGGGTTCAGGTCCGGACACACACTCAGTTGTCCTTATGACTTCATCCATAACGTCCGAGCATGAAAATGCAGGAATGTCCGCCAAACCTCAATCTGAGGGAGAAAACTTGAGCGAGGACGCCCGAAATGCCTCACCTCCAGATTCCCAAGAACCCATGCTGGGAGCTCTCCCCCCATCAGGACAAGAAGTTGAGGATTTGGGAGAAGAGGAGGAGGAAGATCTCAGGGATGCACCTCCCGCATTTGAGGAAGGTATCTCCACCACGGTGGACGAGCTCAGGGAAATAAACCTGGGTACCAAGGAAGACCCGAGGCCCACTCTAATTAGTGTAGCCATGTATGCCGAGGAGCATGAGGTACATACCTCTTTCCTGAGGTAACATCGAGATGTTTTGGCCTGAAATTACACAGAAATACCGGGACTCAATCCCGAAGTGGCGACACATCACCGAGGTCTCCCAGAAGACCACTGGGGCTATAAATAGGCCCCTAGAAGGATACACCCTCACATGCTGCCAAAATAGAGGCTGAAGTTGATAAGCTCATTAAGCAGGCTTCATTCTGGATGTCCAGTACCCCATATGGTTGGCCAACATCATCCCTGTCAAGAAAAAGAACGGAAAAATCCACGTCTACATTGATTTCAGAGATGTCAATTGTCATTGTTCGAAAGATGATTTCCTGGTCCCGGTCACCGAGTTATTAATCGATGCAACAGCTGGGTATGAGGCTCTATCCTTCATGGATGACTATTCTTGGTATAATCAAATCAGGATGGCCCAAGAAGACGAAGAAGCCACTGCTTTCAGGGCCCCTCAAGTAATATTTTCTTACAGGGTTATGCCCTTTGGTCTCAAGAACGCTGGCGCCACATATCAGCATTCCAAGCATCGTATCTTTAAACCATTCCTGGGGAGATTCGTTGAATGCTACGTGGATGAATTGGTGGTTAAGTCTAGGCAGTGCTCATATCACCTGTCAGACCTTGAGACTGTCTTCAACAAACTTCGGCAGCATATCCTGATGATGAATCCATTGAAATGTTCCATCGGGGTTACCTCAGGGAAATTCCTTCGATTCGTCATACTCCATCGTGGCATCGAAGTCGACCCTGAAAACACAAAGTCTATCCTCAGCCTGCCACCCCCCCGCAATCTCACCGATTTGAGAGCCTTCCAAGGGCACCTGGCCTAAATCAAGAAATTCATAGCAAACCTGGTAGGCAAATGTTTTCCCTTTACCAGGTTAATGAAGAAGGGAGTCACGTACCAATGGAAAAATGACTACCAAGAGGCGCTTGGAATCCTAAAGAAGTATCTCTTAAGCCCGTTGGTTCTCATGCCCCCTGTTCAAGGAAGACCCCTCATCCTATACGTGACAGACCTAGAGCAGTCACTAGGAGCCTTAATCGCACAGAAAAATGACGAAGACAGTGAAAACAGTCTCTATTACCTCAGCCAAACCATGATTGATGCTGAGACTCGATACTCAAACATCGAGAAGAGTTGTTCAGACTTGGTCTTTGTAGTTCAAAAGTTGTGACATTATCTGCAGCATCAGGAAGTTCATTTGGTCTCGCGTAGTAACCCGCTCAAGTACATGCTCCGCCGCCCATTACTGACCGGGTGCCTATCCCGATGGGCAGTCAAACTAAAACAGTTTGACATCCTGTTTGTGCCTTAGAAATCCATCAAGGGCCAGGCATTAGCAGATTTTCTGGCGGAGCACCCTTCAATAGGGACCGTCGCACCAGACACCAAGGTACCTGATGAAGACATATACTTGGTTCAAGGGGAGTTCCCAGCATGGGAAATGTACTTCGATGATGCATCCTGAAGCCGAACCAGGAAGAGGATGGAAGATCCCAAATTTAACAAGGTGGGATTAGGGATAATACTTATGCCCCCGGAAAAGGCAGTCTTTCCATATTCCTTCCTCCTGTCAGAAGGATGTACGAACAATGAAGCGGAATATCAATCCCTCATTATAGACCCAGAGCTCGCACTCCAAGTACAAGTACAACACCTTAAGGTCAAAGGTGAATCGGAACGGGTCATCAAGCAAGTAAATGGTGACTATGCTATCAAAAAGGAGGAGCTGACTCCCCTGTTTGACCATGTTTGAGGGTTAATGGCTGACTTCTCCACAGAACCAACATTGAACTATATTACCCGGTCTTAGAATGCCCAGGTCGATGCATTAGCTAACGCGGTCATAGCCCTGGCCGACCTAGACCAGGATGAAACAACTATCAGTATTGCTCATCGTCGAATGGTCCTGTTGTTTGTTCAGGCCAAGATGGAAGAAATCAAAAAAGTCAATCTTGTCCCAGAGCCATATGCCCCTGCCACCGGCTAGATGACCCCCATTAAAAACTACCTTCAACGGGGAGAACTTCCATCAGACAGGGATGAATGAGATCAAATACGGATAAAGGCAATCAACTTTGTCCTATACAGAGGCACGGGTCAGTAAGAGGTCCTCTACAAACGAGGCCTCAACAGAATCCTCATCAGATGCATTGATAGAGAAGAAACTGATTCCATCATGACTGAGGTACATGCTAGAGTATTTGGGGTACATCATCCAGGGTCCAAGCTTTCCCATCAGGTTTGAAGACTTGGGTACTATTGGCCCACAGTGGCACGAGATTGGGAGTGCTTTACCACAAAATGCCACTAATGCCAAATTCATACACCAACCCCTAGAGTTACTTCATTTGGCTAAGTACTCCTAGCCATTTTCCGTCTGGGGAATGGACGTCGTGGGACCATATCCTCCTGCCACAGCCAAACAGCTGAAGTATATCCTCACGACAACCGAATTCTTTTCCAAATGGGCAGAAGCTATACCCCTTAAGGAAGTCGGGACAAGATGCATTGTCATCTTTGTAAAAACCAATATCATCACCAGATTTGGTGTCCCTCATACCATACTGATGGATAACAGCACCAACTTATGCTCTGCTCAATTGGAGAAACTATACTAAGAATACGGTATCAAGGCTAACCACTCATCCTGCTACCATGCAGCGACAAACGGATTGATAGAGGCCTTCAATAGGACCCCATCCAAAATTATCCAAAAAATGGTGGAAAAATACAAGAAGTCATGGCTGGATAAAATCCTCCATACATTTTGGGCTTACCAAACCACAATCCGCACCGCTACTCAGGATACTCCATACTCATTAGTATATGGAACAGAAGCGGTTCTGCCCATTGAGATCCAATTGCCCTCACTTCGTGTTTCTGTTTGTGATCAATTATCCGATGATGAACGATCAGAAAAGAGGCTAGGTGGATTGGAGAAGCTAGAAGAGAAGTGGTTGCACACTTTGCACCATCTAGAAGTATACCAGAACCGTATTGCACGACCCTTCAATAAAAAGGTTTGTCTTCGGTCTTTCTTGGATGGAAAATTGGTACTGGTTCTCCAGACCCCAATGATACACGAAAAGAAACCTCCAAAGCTGGATCCCAAGTGGGAGGGACCATATGTTATACATAAGGTCTACTCCAATGGAGCATATGTCTTGATCTCCATGGACGGTCAGTTCACCACCGCTCCTACAAATGCGAGATTCATGAAGAAGTATTTCGCATAGATAACTAAAAGCAGTTATCGTCCGAGCTGCATGACCTTAAACTGCCAAGAACCCAATAGTCCAAACTCTATGACCTTAAACTAAGTGTATTCCGTCCTCACTGGTATAACTAAAAGTAGTTATCATTCGATCTGCATGATGTTAAATTGCCAAGCACCCAACGGTCCAAACTCTATGACCTTAAACTAAAAAGTGCTTCGTCCTCACTACACGATGTTAAACTGCATGGATTTCAAAGAACTACGTATGGTTAGATTCCTACCCTCACAGGATATGTAGCGATGCCAGTGTTCCCCATCCTAGCCCAACCAACCTCAGATAAGAAAAATATAAAAATGCCTTTTCCCCCATATATGGACCAGACCGGCACGGGGTGTATCCCTCATCCTTACCGCATGACATTAAACTGCACAAATGAGAAGATTTAAAAATGCCCCTTTCCCCCATGTACGGATCAGCCCTGCACGGGGTGTACTCCAAAGAGAAATACGTGAGGCTTGATTCCTGCCCTCGCATGATACGTTGCGATGATGGGATGCCCTATCCTGGCCCAACCACTCCCAAATGGAATAAAATTAAAAAAATGTCCCCTTCCCCTGTGTACGGACTAACCCTGCATGGGGTGTACTTCTTTCAGACAACTGCGTAAGGCTTGATTCCTTCCCTAGCAGGATAAATAGTGGTGCAAGAGTCCCTCACCCTGGCTTAGACATCCCCAAATAAAAGTTAAAAATTCCCTCTCCCCCCTTGTGCGGACCAGCCCTGCATGAGGTGTATTCCCCATCCTTACCACACGACGTTAAACTGCACGGACAAGAGTAAAATAAAAAAAAAGCCCCTTCCCCCCGTATGAACCAGACCCACATGAGGAGTATTCCCTTAAAAGAAATACGCGAGGCTTGATTCCTGCCCTCACGAGATACGTAGTGACACCAGGGTTCCCCATCCTAGACCTTCCATTCAAAACAAAATGCTCTCTCCCCCCGTTTACGGACCAGACCTGTACAGGGTGTATTCTTCGTCCTCACGACATGATGTTAAACTTCATGGACTTCGTCCTCACCACATGACGTTTAAACTGCACGGACTTTGTCGTCACCCACCCAAGATATATGGAGAAACAAGATGGAAATACTCCTTGCGTATTTGGATTCATCCCCTCCAAACATCAGACTCCACAACCCAGATAATTATGGATCTTCATAACCATTCACGGCCATCATAAGTGGAAAGTTATCGACCTGTGGAAACCTTTGCATGACTATTCATACCATGCCCTCAGCAGCTCTGCATATTGATAGCCCCTAGCCCTTCTACCAAAGGTAATATTTCCTCAGGCGGTACTCTTCCTAGCTCCATACGCTTACTGGCCTCAGAGCCCCCATATCGTATCTCCCGATCCAGAAATTTATGGAGAAGTGGTTTACAAGTTCATCCCCCTTTTCACATACAAATGTTGCTAGGGTATCCCTACCTGGTTAGCCTATGTATCTGCCCGTGGTTCACAGGATGACCTGCATCTACGAACATCAAGCCAGGGCTAGGATACTTTGACTCAACGGAAGATTGCAGTGAAGATGTTTCTTGTATGCGCAGACACCATTAACCTCACATGCTGAACTCTGTACTGTGAGCAATCTAAGATTTTCATAATCATTCATGGCCATCAGAAGTGGAAATTCATCGACCCGGAGACACATTTGGACGACTATGCATACCATTCCCTCAGTGGCTCTGCATATTGATAGCCCCTGTCCCATCTACTAAAGGCAAGACTTCCACAGGTGGTACTCTTCCTAGATCTGTACGCTTACTGGCCTCAGAGCCCCCACACCACATTTCCTGATCCGATAAACCTCAGAGTTATAGTTTACAACACTCATCCCCCACCCTGTTCAGATTATATCAGAGCATGTTAACTCAATTATCCTTCGAGTGACTGCAGCAATGGTCACCCATTGGTCCAAGCTCTATGACAGCTAAACTAAGAGTACTTCATCCTTACCGCACAATGTTAAACTGCATGGAGTAAAGGTACACCCCCGCGCATAAGATAAATCAGCATAGGGAGCTCTCTAAGTTTTAACAATAACTAGGGCTGAATATGCCCGACATGTCCATAAATTTTCTTACTAAATGACAGACTTTGTGGCCTGGACAATCGCAGATCCTCATAACCATTCATGACCATCGTAAGTGTAAAGATATCGACCCATGGACACCTTTTCATGAATTTGAATACCATGCCCTCAGCGGATCTGCATATTGATATCCCCTGGCCCTGTCTACCAAAGGAAATACTTCCTCAGGAGATACTCTTCCTAGATCCGTATGCTTACCAGCCTCAGAGCCCCCATATCATTTCTCCTGATCCAAGAAGACCCAGAACCGCGATTTACACCAATAAACCCCCCTCCACGTCTGAGGCATGCCTAGATGTTTATGCCCAGTTACATTCTAATCGAGAGAAGCCTTTGAAACTATGTCTTTACCACATAATATTAAACTGCACAGAACGTCTTGGTTACTTGGTATAAAGCTACAAATACCAAGCATTAAACATCCAAGGAAATTCCTCCAACTACAAGAATTTTCACCGGTTTAAAAATTCCCCATCCTCGCTGCATGATGTTAAACTGCACAACATCCTTTAATAATGCTCGTCGTCCTTACCGCATGACGTTAAATTGTATGGGAGTTGTCTTTACCACATGACGTTAAATTTCATGGTCAAACCTGTAATGGGTTCAGTAAGAAATTGAGGCTTTCCTCTGTCCCTCAGTGCACGGGTCAGACCTGCACAAACCACCGTCTCACACCAGCATGAGCAGGAATGACTTTACCCATTCTCAAAAATTTAGCCTCGATGTTTCTCTCATATCCAGGCACCCTCTCTTCATAAACCATACTCTGTACTCATAAAGAGCCGAAATCTCATAAACCACCACTGGTGTTCCTGAGTCACAAAATTCCTTGAAGTTTCTCGGCTATCGGGAAAATGCAATCATTGACCCAAGGACACCATTGCATGACTATTCATACCATGCCCTCAGTGGCTCTGCATATTGATTGCCCCTAGATCGTCTACCAAAGGTAATATTTTTTTAGGCAATGCTTCTCTCCATATGTCTCTTGGCCTTTGAGCCCCCACGTCCATCTCGGGATTAAGAAACCCTCCGAGATACAGTTTACCAACCTCTTTCACAAACTTGCTTGAATATGGAGGAACGTCTCTGACGAGATTACCAAGAACTAGGAGAAGTCATTCCATTCAAAATGAGGTCCCAACTACATGACTTTAAACTGTTCCAAGCTCCAACCATCCTTTACGCTAGATAAATTCATAAGACAAGAACCTTGCTTCCACACTCTTGATTAATACAGAAGTCCTCAAAACCTTTTCAGACGTCACATACCCTTCTCAAGACACCCCCGGTGGTTTTCATAATTATCCAATCCACCCATGGTGGTTTCCATAAGCCGAACTTCCATGAAGTCCTCAGGCCATTAGAAATGGATTGATTGACTTAACGACACCTTTTCATGACTATGCATACCAAGACCTCAGCAGCTCTGCATATTGATAGCTCCATGCCCATCTACCAAAGGCAATATTTCCTTAGGCGATGATCTTCCTACCTCTGTACGCCGATACGACTCCCATGCCTTGATTCATGCCCCGTATGTCATTCAAATCTAAACATGTTTCACACACATGAGTCTGGAGGATATTGAGACATATTTTAATCAACCAAACCTCATTGGGGCCCTTTCCCCACCATACCTGGTCAAAGCTGTTCGACCTAAAACATCAGTAATGATAGTCTTGTCGGTGGGACTTTAAACCGCTCACAAAAAGAGGCACAATGTCTATTAGGCCGAAAACCTGAAAAGGGTAACCTAAGAAAAAGTCGGGCCATACCCGATGGGTCCACACCAAATGGGCCTAGGAAAAATTAGGGTATTAAAAGAAAAAGACAAAGATTTTATGTGGTTTTTCTATAAAACCCTAGTAGTAGTCAAACTATTCTCGTGGATCCTATAATCTAGGAAAAATTTTGAGCTCATTTTTATCAATTTTCTTGAACTCTGATTAATCTAAGTTCAGTGAATTAACATACACTACAATCACACAAAATAATTCTTGTTATAGGAGAAGACGATAAAGGAGATGGGGAAAACATTTCTTTATTCCATACCAAAGTTGGTAAGAAGGGAATCCACAATCCCTAGCCTCCTCTAGCATGAAATGTTATTATAAGAGGCTTTCGGCAGATTCACAAAGCTGTATCAGGCACTGATGAGAATCCTTGATTGCTTGATAGATATTCTGTCGTAAGGCTGTCTCAGCTTCTACACCAGCCCGCAACTCTTCCCCCTCCTGGGCTGCCTTCAAGCTCGACCTTATCTCCTCCTCTATCCGCCGCTCCCCTTCTTCAATTGTGGTAGTGAAATTAGTCTCTTCCTGCTGTAGCCGCTATATGTCATTCCTCAGCACCTCCAGTCAAGAACGCTGCTCAATGAATTCTCCCTAGAGTCTCGCAACTACCCCAGTATGATCACGAGCCTCTATTAGGAAAAGTTGTTGGGTCGCAGAAAGATAGGCTTTAGATTGAGCAGCAGAGAAGCGAGATTCGAAATTACCCAGTCTTTACCGGTCAGGGACCACCTGCTTGACTATATCATAAATACCATGGTAGTCAAAGCCTTCAAATCCAACATCATAAACAGATTGCGCAGCTTCGGTAATTTGGTCAGCATCTAGGCCAAGGGCATATGAGAAATCAGCTTCCAAATTTTCTCCCAAGACCTTTGGCGAGCAGGTCAAAGACTAGATAGGACTTGTTGATCGGGATCAGAGTCACTCCCGGATGAATATATGTATTCAGGGATGAGTTTCTCCAAGGAGGGACTTGATGCAGCTTCACCCGCAAACCCTGGCGCCACAAAAACATTGCCGTCGGCAGTTGTGGTCATTGGCATGATCGGATCCGACGACACAATCGCCACACCGAAGGTCGTGATCCTAAAGCCCGAGAGTCGATAAGATAGATAAGTATCCCTAATTAGAAAAGGGAGGAGGAAAGAGTCAGTGTAAAGAGATTGAGAAACTTTTCCCTGATCATCAAGGTGTCAGTATCCTCAAGCTCTGCGCCTCCTTGAGCACTCGAGGAAGACGCTCCATCTTCAAGAGACAAGGGAGTCTTGGGAACCCCCAGAGGTGTCCAGGGCCTAAGGCCATACCCAAGGCTAGCAGATCCCAAAACTGTCCCCAAGTGGTCAGATACAGAGATTAGTCCTGGGGAAATCACTTCCCTGGTGAACAAAATAATGGCCCACTCTGGGTTTCCGATGACTGGCCTGATGGCAGTCTCCTCCTCCATTGTCACGGGATCCATTGGGTCTGAGGCAGCTGGACCCGTCAGATTTGGGGCCTCTTCGGTAGGAATGGGCACCCCATCCTCCCCCATAATTATAAAGGCCATATGATCAGTAGGATCCTCAACTTCTAGCTGTTCCTCCTTGGATGTATATCTGACTGATGAAGGCAGGCATAAAGAGTCTATATCACTACCCCTTCAGTAGGGCCCGCCATTTCATCACGCTTAGGTGTGGATGCAGGTGATCCCTTAGGTGATAAGGGGGTAGAAGGTATGACCGCCAAGGTAGCCACGACTAGGTCTCCTAGTGGCCCTACACCATGCACCGAAACAAGTTAATAACTGGCAGAATTAGAATATGCGAATTGGTAATCAAGGGGACGGGAAGTCATGATCACCCGATGTCCCCTGTCTGAGCCGTTCTGATAAATGGGATGCCTGCTGACATATCTGGATTTTTCCAAGGGATAGTTCTTCGCTCAGGATGCGGAAAGGAGATGGAAGAGGAAAGACCCTAGCTGTGTCTGTAATGGTCACTTCCATGAGCGCAGCTGTGACAGGAGACCCCTCCTCGATGATCCCTTAACCGAAAGCACGTCTTCTCCTACTGCGGTCCCATGGGGAGTATACTCCGGGGAAGGGATTGCCCTTGGTATTCCTCGACACCATGCATAAAGGGAAGAAATTTTAGAACCTTCGAATTAAAGAAAGAGGAAATCTGGAATGGATTAACAGGACAACCTGTTCTTCGGGATTAGACGATTCAGGACTTTTTATCATCATGGACATCCGGGTAGACCCATAAAGTCGGTTCTAGAGTGAATGAACGTATGAATCCATCTCCTTCAATGAGGTGACTATTTCATCCAGATCCTCTTCTATCAAGAGGTGGGGTGGAGAAAAGATCATCCCAATACCCAGAAGATCGAGAGGGTCCATTTGGAGTAACGCCCAAACCTCTTCATCCGAGCCACTGACCCTCAGGTCATCCCAAATCCTCCAAGAATCTGGAAATGCAGCCATAATAGGAACGACTAGCTGGGGATGATTGACCTGAGAGGGCCAGGTAGCAACAGGGGCTGGTGGGGGCGCCAATGGCTGCATTTGTGTTTTGGATCTCACCGCCACCCTGGAACTCTCCAGAGCTACCTGTGGGTGGGACCTCATGGGCACGGGGGTGGGGGGGGGGGGGTGGGGTATTTCCTTGTCTCCGCCGTAGTGGGGGAACCACCGAGATCACCACCCCCTGATGTGTGATCACTCTCTTCCTCCTCCTCATCAGTCACTAATCGTAGCATGGACTAGAATCGATGAGTCGACACTATATAAACCTGACGGGAATGAATTTATTCCTTGAGGTCCCAGAGATACCGCTTGGCCCTCTCCGGGTTCACATCATAACGAATGTCAACATGAGTAGATATGTAGCCCATCCTGTCAAATGCCACTTCAGATTCATGGAGATACTACCACATAGAACGAGGATACTGGCTGTGAAAGGATGACCAGCCTTTGAACTCATCCCATTGACCCCAGGCCGTCAGAAAGGAAGCATTCGTGGGAATAACCAGCTCACTCTGGGAAGCTTCAATGGCATGAGAGGATACATCTATGTCCGTTAATATCTTCCCCGGAAGCACGAGACTAGTAGGGTTGCGAAGGACCTTTCCTGAACTGGTTGATGTACTATCCCACTTTCGCTTCCTCTTTTCCTTCAATGGATTAGGACTTGAGACAGTGGGCACCCACATCCCTAGCTGGCTATTCGGGTACGACTGCACCCAGGAGTCGGAATAGCTCTTAGACAAGAAAGGCATGGAGTCTGCAAGCGCAGGAGTCATGACCTCGCAACCAGTATCTTCCCAGGTAAACATTAACCATATTTGCCTGGCCAATATTAAATGGTGGTTCTTGTGGGCTCCATTGAGTGCGGGAGGATACAGTGCCTGGACGCAGCCAAATTGGAGTCTGAATCGGCAAGGCGCATACCCATCACAGATCAGTTCCCCACCGATAGGAGCCACAAGAATGCCCTCTCGGAGGGAAAAGAGGTAGCCCCTCTTGCTAAAACCCTCTGATATGGTGTTCCTAATTGCACTAGTTTGGGAGGGATATGGTCGGAATTTGAAATGATCTTGAATTGAGATCTGACTCGACAGAGGACACATATTATGAACCGTCTGTTGTCCATCCTTCTCTTAGGTCACCCACTCTTCGGGCATGATCCTGCTGATCATTTGCAAGTACGGACAGAATGTAGTGCCTGGAATTTGAAGAGGGTTTATGAAGGTGTAGCAGTTCTTGATATGCACTCCCAACCATCACCAGAGAATTTGAAAAGGTCCGGCTACCCGGTTTGGCCAACCCCCATCAGTGATATTACTAAGAAACCAATAAATCCTGGCCAGTACTAGGATGACCAAGTTGATGATGTTGCTGGTAGCCAACTATGCTACCATGACAAAAGTAGAGACCCACACACCACCAGTCTCGTGCCCGGGAAATAGCCAGCCACTCAAGAATATGGCCAGAAATGCCACCAGACGAAGCAACCGATCAACATCTAGAACAAGATCCCAGCCCTAGTTGTTGAACTGGTCTTCCTCTAGGATCAGCCAGTAGATTCCCCTCTGCCTTCGGGACTCCATTGTAGGGCAGGTCGTGGGCCTACATGGGAGATCCATGGACTTGATCTCTCTAGCAAAAGCCTTGATCCATTAACGATATGGAACAATATTTTTTGAGACGTATCCTTTAAATGCTTCTAGCCCTGGTCAATAAGTAGCTTCACCAAGGGGGGTGTCCTCTCTTCATTGTTCCACACAGAACAGGGATGCAAGAATTTATTATACATACTCCCAATGATGGGGACCCCTGAAATATGGAAGACGTCCCAAAGACTAATACCCACCTCACCATGGACTAGGTGGAATATGTTGGTGTCCGGACTCCAATGGCTCATAAGTTGCCTGGAAAGGGCTTTAGGCCGATGGGTATAGGTTTGGGACACACAGACAGCTTTATATAAGCCTACGGATCGCAATTCTTCTTCAAATTCTGCACAGCTCTGGTGAACCCAGAAGGGCAACCCCCAATCCAATGACTTAAATGCCCCTTTGGGCCTGAGGTCCCGGTCCGCTGACCAACCATGCTAGTTGTTTACCATAGCATTGCAGGCAATGCTCTGGTAATAATGATTTTTCACGTCCAGTTGACGTTGTTCTTCTTTTGGGGACACATGAAGGTGATTCAACAGAGACCTGACAGCTGTATCCCTTACGAAGGGCCACCCTCTGGATGATATCACAGATCAAGGGATGGTGCTAGTAAATATCCATGCCGCAGGATTGTTGTCAGGAGATGGTACCAGAATCGGCATATCAGACTGTAAACTGAACTCGTAGGAAGGAAGGCTATTGGAAAAGGGGTACTCCCAATATGACTCAGAGAGCCGATCAGCAAAGAAGGAGCACATTGGGGAGTGGCGGATTCCATCCTTAACAGTGCTGGCCACATCCTTTAGGCGTTGATCTCTAATTGGGAGAGGCTCAGTAGTAGGCCTAGGTGCAGGATGAGGGGGAATCATATTTTCTCCCTGCATTATGAAAACCAGGAAAATGGTCAGTCTGGAATAATAAAATCTGGACAAAAAATACCAATCATATGGAAAAGGGGTGAAGAAGACCTCATGACAAGGTCCACAATAAGGCCTCAAAATGTGGTTCGTGATGACTGCATCCCACAAACCAACCCTACGTGGAAGAGGTCCGTGGTACTCTATCCCATAGAGCGTTGGCCAGAAAACTGTGAACCAGGTTGCTCCACAAAATATTAATCCCAAACATAAATAATTAGGTTCGTAAGACTTCAGAAATTTTCAAAGTCTGGAAGGTTTCAGACCACAGACCATCAAAACCGCAGAGCGAGTTCCTACGCAGCCCATCATGGCTTACTTTTGAATTAATTAAATGTGTTAGTTCATGGCTGGGGGATTGGTCTGCGGGTGAAGGTGACCGCGAACGAGGAATGGTTCGCGGACAAGGCGTTTTGCGAAGGAACAAGCACACATAGACAAAAATCAAGAGAGATATGGTTTTGCGAAGAATCCGGTAAAGGAAACTAGAAGGCCCCCCCCCCGTATTTATAGGCATGGTCCCATACCGGGCCTACTCCCCTACCGCAAACTATCCAAGTTTCAGGACCACTCTACATCAGAATGGCCTCCTCTTCGTTCTGATTGGACCCCATTCTGATGGGGGGAATTTGTAGGGTCCTGAAAAATCTGCAAAGGAAGAATGAGAATCCTATTTAACCCAAGGGAGATTCTACCCAATTTCCCCCAAAGAATTGGGGAAAAGTGTGGAGAATACTCAGAGATGGCACAAGCCAAAACGGTCCACAGACCAGTCCAATGATAACGATGCGCGAAAAGTTCCGCAAATCACCCCCCTCCGTGGACCGCTGTCATTCGCAGAATGGAGGCGGAAGCCCTCCGTGGGTGCGAAGCAGGATGGGCGCCAACCCAGTTCACTATAACGAACCACCCCAGACGCGGACCGCATCGACCGGCCTGGGTCGCATCCACTGTCATTCGCGGAATGGAGGCGGAACCCTGTGCGGCTGCGAACCACTCCCCGTGGTAGTTTGGTTCAGGGAGGAGGTGCATTCAATGCCCCCCGCGAGTTGTGGATTGACCAAGTCATCCGTAAACCAGGTTTCTAATCATGGGCGTCCGCAAAAGGTTCCACATGACCACAAATACATCTCTTTCCCCACTCTATAAAAGGAGATCGAGGGGGAAGAGCAAAAGGAATGGGAGTTCGATCAGATTCGGGTGGAAGGATTTCGAAGGAAGGAGCTTAGGGTTTCGCAAACAGCGAAGTTCCAGTTCGCGAACCAGAACAGGTATGAAATTTGAAGTGAATAAATAAGGAACTAAAAATTCCTAACAAATTGGTGAACTAAAAACTTAAAATAACAAATAAAAGAAGACCACGAACCATGGCCCCTCCACGAATGCACTCCCCACGGAATAGGGAGTTTATGCCTCTTTTCGGACCCTTCGCACCACGTAGCACCCTCCTACGCGGGCGAAGCCCCGACCGACAAACCCCTGACCAGTGTCGCCCTTGGATGCCGCTGCTCGCATGGACCCCTTCGTGTACCAACCTAGTAGGTGGGCTGAACCCGAAGCTGCGAACCACCCTGGTTCACGAGATTCCCACCAAGCCGTGAACCACCCCGGTTCGCGGAATGCCCATCAGTCCGCAGGCCACCCTGGTTCGCGGACGACCTCTACAGTCGCATAGAACCTCCCTATGCGAAGGGCACCACCACTCATATACTTGTGCAGCCCAAAAGATCCTTCAGAGTTCCCATTCACCGAGCCAGCTAATGTCCTTCCAATTCAGCCTGATCCTCCACAATCCCCTCATTGGCCCATTTATCTGCCCTGAGCCAAGTCTTCCACCAAAGACACTAGACCCATGTGATGTAACCTTCAGGCACATCATCACGATATTTTGAGTTCACATACCCACGGTAAGTGGCGGAGAAGGGGTTGCTCCAAACATTGAGCGGATTCCCGAAGCATTCGTGGGTTCACATTTCCACGGTAATGCGGATTCTGAGCCCGGGAGTCCCCTTTCTGCCCCTCAACTTGTTAGGACTGGGGAACTTCTGCCCTCCCCGGGGTGTGGTGGACTACCCATCAGAAGAAATCCCGCTTGCACCTCCGTACTTCCCCATGGCCATGGCCAAGGAAGGGCGTAGTGGTGAAGGGTGTTGCTCCGTCCTTCTTTGGGGCCAAGTCCATCTTCGGATGCACTTTGTCTCCATGGACATCCATCTCGGAGTAAGCCCTAAATTTTTGGGCTTCTCAGTGCGTAAGCCCCGCTTCACTTCCCACGGACGCACCTTTCACAACATGATGGTATGGTCCCTGATGCCTGTTATTTCTCACACAGAGCATGAATCATGTGGGCTTAGAGTAGGCATCGACAATGAAATCCTCTTATGGGCCTCCTCAGAGTGTAACCCCCTATCCATTACCATGGGCCTCCTCAGAGTGTAAGCCCCAATCCATTACCATGGGCCTCCTTAGAGTGTAAGTCCCAATCCATACCACAGGCCTCCTCAGAGTGTAAGTCCCAATCCATACCACAGGCCTCCTCAGAGTGTAAGCCCTAATCCGTCACCATGGGCCTCCTCAGAGTGTAATCCCAAATCCATTACCACGGGCCTACTCAGAGTGTAAGACCAAATCCATTACCATGGGCCTCCTCAGAGTGTAATTACCAATCCACACCACAGGCGTCCTCAGAGTGTAAGCCCCAATTCATTACCTTGGGCTGCCTCAGAGCGTAAGCCCCACTCCCATTTGAACTACATGGACTTTGATCCCTGTCTCCTAGGTAGGGTACGTAGGAAGCCTACAATAGTTTCAAGCCCGATCACCATCGGACCCCCAGGTCCACCTTCACGTCAGTTCACTGACACTTCAGTGCGAACTTTGAGTACTTTGATCCATGTTAAGGCAAGGTATATAGGAAACCTCCATGAGGTTCAATCCCAACGATCGACCCTTCTGCCCCCCTTCACGTTGGTTCATCCTTCATCCCTCTTGATGTTAAACTGTATTTATGAACTACGAGGGTTTTGATTCCTCTTATGGGGATATGTAGGAAGCCCGTATCACGGGTTATATCCAAATGATCAAGTCGTTATCTGTCCCCCTGGATGACAATAAACTCCATAGTTCCTGGTTACGAGGCTTCAAACTATTTCTGTCTCAGTGATTCCAGACTCCTCGGGGTTAATAATCCAACGAGGGATGGTAAACCTCGAGCACAAATGATTCTCAACCCCTATGTCTAGCTGACCATTGCCGACCAGGAGTAATCCGTGGATACTATTCTTGGGTATAAACCAAAGATTCACTAAGATATGATAATGTATTAAATCTATAAGAGAGTCCCAGAACAGAAAATAATTCCCCCAAAAGGGTGAGATGATCCCGACTTCCCATCCTCTCAACCAATGTGAGTTCTTAAGTATCACTGACCAAATCTCCCAGCGAACACCTGCCTTTGGAAAGCAAGTCCATGTATCATCGGATACGGAACCGTTGGGAGTTTCGAACTGATCTGAAATATTATCATTGCACTAAAAATTTATGTTTAGTTGAATTTAATTATTTAATATGGTGTGATATTGAACATTGGTTAAAACAATACATGTTTTAGTTTTTTTAATATCTTCCTATCTAGTGAATCATGAATTATTTCTTCATGAGATCATGGGATCACAAACCATCTTGATTTTGTTTGATTTAAATTCAATTTTTTAGAATCATCAGGTATGAATCATAAAAATTTGTTTTTAAGAAGGTTTTGGTGTGAAATGAATTTTATATGGAATGTTTTGTTTTTGAGTGTGAACAATGTAAGAGTAAATATAGATATTTTGGAATAAGATTGATGTTTTTAATTTTATATTTCTAAAGTATATATGTCTTTTCTTGGTGATGTTGATGTAAATGATACAAACTGGAGAGAAAAGATAGTAGAGAAAGAAGATACAGAGGATTGATAGAGGGGAGCAGTGAATATAGATTGAGGAATTTTCTTCATGATAATTTCTATTGTGAATATTTGAGTATCATTCAAAGTTTCATTATAGATTTTTCACCATAAATGTATTATTTTGTATAGATGATATGCCAATATGAGTTACAAAGGTTTTTTTTTCTATTTTGACTTGACTTATTGTCTATTAATTTGAGAGGGATATATGATTATAGTAGATAAATTTTAAACATGTTTAAGATAACCAATTCTTTTTTATAAAACTTTTATGATGATAGAAAAATATAATTCTATGTATGATTTCTTATCATTCTAAGGATGTAACCAATTTTTAAGAGTGGTGAAACTGGTAAATCCTAGTGTTTTATCTATGTTTGATTTTTTTCCTCCTTTAACTTTCTCACATTGTTTAAATAAATTTAATATCATTCATTCATAGTAACGATGATGTTTTTTTGAATTTTATAATTGGTGAAAGGAAAAAAATACATAGATTAACACCTTGAGTGTATTGGGATTAAACTAGGGATACTTAATTAGGTATTAGATAAGTGTAGGTGTTATGTAATAAACCATCCCAGGACTCCATCTGAACTAGAACCCAAACCAATCCTCCACTAGATTGAATGATATTTTTGATCCCCACAAGTTGACAACTGGTGTCTGGACATCAATAACACTGTTGGTAATAGTTTTACCTTTAAATTAGTGTTAAATCACAACATATTTTCTTATCAACAATTCAGTATGACCCATCCATAATTCATACATCCATGAAAAAGTTATATATACTAAAATTTGAAACTAGGTATAACAATTTAAGCAACTTAAAGTAAATAAAACCCTCTTATCACCCTAAAAAAATCCTCACCTATTACCTAATATGAGTCCAACTATTACCTCCATAGATATAATGAATATCCCCAATAACCATAACTTAAAGTGGTAAAGGAATAATTGGATAGTGCAGCAAAGTAAACCAAATAAAGAAACAAAAATAACTAACCTCAAAATCCCAAAATCAATCAATGCTCCAAGTGCATCCATAAGATGAAACAAGAACCTGAAACTGAAATGTAATATAGGGATGAGTATAAAAATACTTATTTATCCACCACCTATCATTCCAAATTCCCAAATTTTAACCATAAATATATTTTAATCTAGATTGAAATATATTTATAAAATAAGATTTTCAAAAAAAAGTTCATGAAAAACTAATATCAAATTTCAATCCATTTTATAATATTCCCTTTTTATTTTAATTAAATGAAAAAATCACTTTAAATACCTTTCTTCATCCTAAGAAATTTTAAACAAATACCCACCTTGAATCCCTTTGAAAATGTACATTTAAATACTTTAATCTAAAATGATTTTCCACATATTGATGAACAGAATTTAAAAAGGAAAATAAATAAAAACCAAAGGGGGAGTGCATGATTCCATCATTAAAAGAAAAAAACCTTTTAAATAATTTTACAATTCAATTTGAAAAAAATTAATTCAAAGACCAAACTATAGTCAAATATAAACACACAATATACTAATCAAAATATAAAAAAATTTAAAAGAATAAATCAAGTAGGGTTTCCATAAAGGGTATACGAGCACATCATAAATATAATGAGATACACTATGTTATACAAGATGGATCGAAGTGTAATGGGAAACTTCCTAGGACTCAAGTACACTATTACAAAATGGAAAAATGATTCCTATGATGAAATTACTGAATTGATCACATCCCTGGTAGTCCCATTAAACTAACCCGAGATATACCTCCAAAGAGTATAATTATACCATGGGCTATAATAAATTCCACTACTCACTTAGATTAGTGATCCGTAATAAATTTCAAAATCTCACTTGGTATAGTGGTTTTCCTATTTAGTTGACAATCCATCTATGTAACAACCTTAGATTATTTATGTAAATTATGGGTTAATTTAAGACTTTGAATCTCATGTTTTGAGCTAAGTTTTGTTTAGGATGGGTTTTTAGGGTTTATAGTTGTTTTTGGTGGGTTTTTGAGGGCCTTTAGGGGGTTGAATGATTGGAGCACAGAAAGGGGAAACCATAGAGTTGTCCCTAAGAAACCGTGCTTCCTATTTGGAATAGAAATTCAGTTGGCACATAGTTAAAATAAACCATTTCGAAAATTTTAAGAGACTGCGTGGATTGATATAAAGTATAAAATCATGGTAAGTTCCTGGTTTATAAAATGATGTGACTAGACTATAAGGGTTCCTAGGAGAGGTAGAAATCCTTACATGGTTGGTTCATAGTTTAGAAAAACATGAGACCAAATAGTGTGCACATAGAATTAATGATAATAAATTATTATTTAATCGACTTTACCCATACTAATTTACTAATTCTTTTTATTAATTATAATTATACCAAATCTAGATACTCATTGACTCTCCTTAAGTTTATCTTCCCTTATGAGCTCGATCTTGGTGTATCCAAGTGTGTTGGTGATCAAGAAATTTAGGGTATGTTATCCATGAGCCTTAATTATTTATGTTTCTTCTTGATATAACCATATTTACTTGAAATAAGCCATAGATTTGGCATATTATGGCTGTATATATGGATTACTATATCATCTGATAAAGAATTAATAGATATTTATTGGATCATTTATGGATCTAGTGCGTTAGTGGATCTATTTTTATCCAATTCAAATCTAAAAACATTGGAAGATCTCAAGAGGAAATTTGATATAGAATCAGTACCTTTAGTATATAATATTATTGAATTCCATTCTAGAAACCATGATATGATTATATTGGGATTGGTTCTAGTGGTGTTTTGCATGAAAACTCAATATTATTGGTGCATCAGATTGGATTGGTAGTCATCTCTCGGTAGGTCTTGAAGATTGTTATTAACGAGATAAAGGTAAGAAGTCCTTACCTTATAGGGATTTGATATTAAGTTTGTTTCCATGTTATATTATATGTGTGTGGATATCCATAGGTTCCTTTCCTGACATGACATGTTGGCCCATGTGAAGACATAACATAGAGAACCATTGTGTGATATAGTATGCCTACGTGTGCCTGTGTAGCCCATGAGACCATACTTGTTGTGCTATGACTCTAGATATATACGACTAATACGATGACACTATTTCCATGTGATATATTTGGTATATTCTATATTGTTGTTGTTTTTTCAAAATACTAAAGTGATATATGGTCCTTTTATGGTTTGGAGGACCTAGAGGGGGAACTCGTTTATATATTATATATCAAATGATGATAGGACCAATTTAGATAATGGGGCATGATGGCCTTAAATGACCTGACATGGGGGACTGATGGGTTTATATAATCTAACTTAGGAGATGGAAATAAGGAATAATGGAATCAAGTGGTATGATCTAGAGGAATTGGGCTTGTACAAATACTGAGTATTGTTTTTAATATATCCTCCACCTGTGATGTTTCCATGACCATTCAAACGTTCTTATAGAATAGAGCCAAAGTGGGTATGACTGGGGTTTGTGGTGGCTTAGTTAGTACAAAAATGCTACATATGGTTTTGTTTTCTTGTGTGGGAATTTCTTTATTATCAGGGAATAATCCCCTATATACATGTGTAGTTATGCTAAGGATGCATTGGTTGTGTTCTAATTGGTTAGACTTACACTATGCATGGTAATATCGATGCGTGTGATGATTTAATGACCATGGATCCAATGATGAGAAATGTCCCTATGACAAGGATATGAGGAGATAAGGGATTGGTGTTTGAGGTGATGTCGATATATACTCTTGAATATTACTCATATATTTATTTACTTTTCTATTTCTATATATGTGGTTTGGCCTACCACATTGGGGGTCTATCTAATTATCCAAGTGTGACTTGTCATTCAATTTATTTCTTCATTTTTTTGGTTACCTTATGTTGTGAGTTTTTTATATTTATAATGTGAGTTATCTATGATAGATATGGTTATTGAAGTTATAGTATCATCACATTAATTTAAGAAATCAATTCTAGTCAGAATCCTCTTATATACGGGGATATGTGTACGAGTTCATGTAGTGTCTCCACTTGAGTGCTATTTGGGAAATTTTGGTTGGGACATTACAAAGTGGTATCAAAGAACCGAGGATTCCTTTATTTTATTTTGGGGTTATATTGGAAATTAGATATGATTTGTGGAGCTCAGGTAGGAGAGTTTTCATATACCTTTCTGTATCATGTGTAACAGACCTCCGAGTTTCAGACAATGGGATTTTTGTAACAGTTTTATGGGATTTCTATGTGTTCAGGCCTAATGTATAGGCATATAGGATCACATGACATATATATACCTATTCAATGTAACTTGGGAGTTATTTAATTAAATTCCTTATTTTTAGTGAAATATTTATTGATATATCTATGTTTTATACTAATGTGATATATTTATTTAGAATTAGTTTTTTCAACTTGAACATGTTTTTATGTATATATATGATTGTGACTAAGGTGCTAATAAAAAGGGCTAGGCTTGAGGCTTGATAAGAACTAAGAGGGTTATACCTAATGTGTTGGTATCTCCTAGGATAGGTCTTCCTATAGAAGTACCTTATGTGTGGTCTAAATTTTATTAATATGTTCTCTTATAAAACATATTATAGGTGTTCTAAATTCGTGTTTTTCATTTAAAAAAACCCCACCTTGGATATGTATTATGTGACCAACTATAGTAGAGGACTAGAATGATCCCGCAAGAGGGAATACCTATTTTCCACCAAAAAATGTAAAGGAAGGTGTATCTTATCATGATCTTACACTTGATAATGATTATTATTTCTAGCTCCAACATCCCCCAACTGTCCAAGGAACTAGAGGTCCCTAAGATACTGAGGACTAGATGTAGATCATTGGAGGAAACTTGAACTTGGTAGATACTCTTGATGATCGGAGAGTTAAGTTTTTTTACCATTATGTTTTAGGTACCCTCCAAGAGATGGTGGTGTATCATAGACCATACTAATAGACATGAGGGTTTCACATGGACTATATTTTAGGATTTATTCTTTATGGAGTTTTATACGAACTCAATGAAGCTAGGACAATCATGGGAGTTCACGGAGCATCATCTGGGGATGATTTCCATATCTTCCTATTAATCCCATTTCACATAGTTTCTTAGTTTCACTCCTCTCATCTCATGGAATGAAGCGTATAAGGTTAGGAAGTTCATGAATTTTTTTATAGAGGTCATATGCGAGGTCATGAACTTTTACCTGAAGAACTACCCTGGGGTGTTACACAAATCTCTCACCATCAAGAAGGGGATGGAGGATGAGTTTTCAGCAGGTATTCTTGTAGTTCCTAGTGGGTAGATTAGTGGACTATCTAGTGTTTGTATGAGTATTTCATCTACTAGTGAAAAAGTAGGGTTAAGGAGCTATAATAGGATAATGATAGGTAGGTGGTGTGTGGTATATATTATTCAATTACCTTTGGGGTAGGTGGTGTTACCCAATGTTACAACTATGGTCACAATGTACAATACTACATGGATTTTCCAAATCCCTTGAGGAGGTTCCACTAATGCAATAACATAGATAATTTGTAGAGATTCTTCTCAAAGCCATCATGGAAGAGGATTTGATGGGCTTTGAGTTAGACACATGTATCAATCCATGGGACTTGTTAGGGTCCTTAAAAGTAGGTTCAGACCCCTCATATAATAAGGACTCTAGAAAGTCGTACATATCAGGGACATAGCCATCTAGATAAGGCAGACCAACAATATGCATTTGATCAGATTTTGACTAATTATGGATAGGTACCATTGATTGTTTGTGGTACTCTCTTGATCACCTATACTCTTTATATTCCTTTATTTTATACCGATACTTCCCATAATTTCATATATATTCAATTAATTTCTGACCTATATTTACAAGTTAAGCCATCCTTTTATTTTCTCTCTCTTGACATGCCTTTGAGAATGAAAGTAGACCATCTATAGTGTTATCTTGGGTTTTCTATCGTTTTTTCAGCTAAATACATTTATATAACTTCATGATCTAAAAGATGACTAGTTTTGATGTGATTTTATGAATGGAATGATTGATCAGTTATTGAACTCATATAAACTATTATCAAAGATACATGTCTTTCACCATGCCTAAAGGATAGAGGTTCATGTTGACCAATGAGTGGTATGTTGGAGTAGGTAGGATGAGACCAGACCTGAGAAAGATAAGTGGTGGTGCAACACAAGTATATGTATTTTCTCATATGATAGAGTCTACAATAAATATATCTATATTCCCTCTAGTGATAGATCATTATGGGGTTGTTTTTTAAGATGAATCCTCATATAGATAGATGTATTTCATTTAAGACTGAGTTTAAGACTAGGGTACAACTGATATCAATTTATCCTTATCGTATGGCATAAACTAAGTTGAGAGATTTTAAGGTGTAGATAAATTAATTTAAGGTGAAGGGATTTATCCAACTAATCACATCGCATTAGGGTTCTCTTGTATTATTTTACAAGAAGGTGGATGGTAGTCTATAACTTCATGTGTTCTATAGATTTATGAATTTGGAAACGTTGAAGAACACACACAATTTACCAAGGATTGGTGATTTTTTGATTATTTATGTGGAGACTTGTGGTTTTAAAATATTTATATTCATTCAGGATACCATTATTTTGGTTAAAACATGAGGATATTACCAAGTCAACATTTAGGAGTAGGTATGGACTACATGAGTATCTTTCCATTCCTTTTTGGATGGAAAATTATCTAGTAGTGTTTACGGATCTTAGGAATAGTTTTTTATCAATATTTTGACCCCTTTATCTTTTTATTCATGAAACATATCTTGATATACTCCAAGAAATTATATATGAATGCTATGAACCTTATTATTATGTTAAAAAAACTTTAATAATATAAGATTTATACCAGAATTTCTAAGTTACGCTTCTAGATTCAAGAGTTGTGGTTATTTAGGAATGAGAATTCTGAGGTTGGGATTTTATTATACCTAGAAAAGGTAGATTCCATGATGTCTTTAGAATTTCCCAAGAATTTTTTTAAGATCAGGAGTCTCCTTGGGCTTGCAAGGTACTATTGTTATTTTCATCTCTAGTTTGGAAGCATTTTTGAAAAATATGTTCAAAATGGGAGTGATTTTTAAGTGGTTTGAGTAGTATGAAGATGTCTTACTAGAGTTGAAGTGGAGATTTATGACAACCCCAATATTTACCCTTCCAATGTCTGGGATTGGATATAAAGTGTATTGTGATGCCTTAGGAGTTGGGTTTGGAGTTGTGCTGATGTATAAGAATCTGGTAGTCACTTATGGGTCACATCAACTAAAACCCCATGAGTATAAATAACCAATAGATGAATTATAGTGGGAATATGCAGTATACTCCTTGAATTTTTGGAGGGAATATATCTTTTGTGAAAGGTTTTTCATCTACATAGACCACAATAGCTTGCAATATATCTTATCTCAATGGGATCTTATTCGGAGTAAGCAATTTTGGGTGGAGTATTTATAAAATTTTTACTTTGAAATGTTTTTATTACCTATAGAAAGTTAATTTTTTTTATATATTCTCTTAATAAGAAAGCATAAGAGGCACCAAAACATATAGAATGCCCTTTATAGGAAGAATGAAATCTTATGAGTGTGATGGTGGAGTGACTAGTGGATTCATTAGAGAATCATTTTGAAATGAAATGTTTTCCTTTGGTTATGAAATATTATTTGTTGGACTATGTGAAAGTGAACCAACAGTCATATAACGATTATGTGGTTATTAGATAATTCTTGGTGGGAGATAATTCATTTGTAGGGTAGTCCTTAGATGACCATGACGTGATCTACATCCATGGGAGGGTGGTTGTACCAACTTATTTGAGGGTGGAGCTAATGAGAGACTATCATGCTTCAAAATGGGATGTATATTAAAGGTTTATGAATATGTACCATGATATTAATTATCAGTTTCAATGTCCAGGTATGAAGAGAGACATCGTTAGTTTTGTCATGAAATGCCTCACCTTCCAGATGATAAAGGTTTACATTATTATCCCAGTGGTTTAATTAAGACACTTTCGGTGCCTATGTGGAAGTTGTATGACATGATGATAAAATTAATTTTGGGGTTACCTAGGATCCTAAGGATTTGTGATACCATTTGGGTGATATTCGATCTATTGATGAAAGAGGCTCATCTATTTCCAATTTTAGAGACAATTTCAGTTGATGAGATAAGTAAAATATATGTATGTGAGATCGTATTCCTATATGAATCTCTTATGAGAATCACATTAGATAGAGATTCATGTTTGAAATCATAGTTTTTAAGGGATTACATAAGGCTTTGGGTATCCAAATGAGACTGAGTACAACATATCATCCGTATACTAATAGACAACCAAATAAGATAATACATATTTTAGAGGATATGTTGTGGGCATGGGTTCTAGAATTCTATATAGATTCGAATGATCACATATCCTTGATTGATTTTATGTAAAATAATAATTTCCATTAATCTATATAGATGAAAAATTTTGAGGCTCTTTATGGATATCTATTTTACTCAATACTATGTTGTTATAAGGAAGGTGAGGCAACAGTTGTGGGGATAATTATAGTGCATGAAGTTACTAAAAGAGTTCAGTTTATTTGAAAGTGGTTAGTCACCAATAAGAGAAGGAAAATATCATATTCCATTAGTGGTATTATGACAGAAGGAAGAGGTGACCCTTGTAGTTTGCTATGGGTGACCAATTTTTCTTATGGGTGACTCATTAACCAGGGAATCAATGGATGAAAAATTAATAAAATATATCATTAAAAAATGTTAGACCCTTGGAGTTAGAATAGTATACTACCATTTGGATCTTTGTCCATGGAATCGAGGCATAAATTATGTGTTCCATTTGTATCAGATTCATAGGTATATTCCCAATCCTATAGATGTGATTGACTATGAGTTTGTTGAGCCGGAGCCTGATTCATTGTTTATGGAGCTCCTAATACAGATCATGTACCATATTTAGAATGTTTTGCAGGGGAAAATAGTTCCACTTTTTTGGATCCTATGGAAGAACATTAAGATCTTGGATGAATCATGGGAGTGTGAGTCAAATATTCAAGCTTAGTGGTCTGAGTTATTCAAGCAAAATTCCTAGATATGCTTCTTGCAGATGATAATTATTTATAGTGGGAGAATGTAAGGACATTAGATTTTTTAGGTACCATAAGATTTAATTTTAGATTTTAAATCTTATATTCTTATCTATGGTTTATTAAGGATGTGTTCTAGGGGATTCTAGTTGTTTTTGGAGGTTTTTAAGGGTCATTAGGGGGTTGCACAGTTGGTACAAATGTAGGGGAAACTATACAACTCTCCCCAGGGAACTATATGACTTGTTTAAAGTAGGAAAGTGGTTAGAGAACGGTTAGAGAAATCCATGTGATATTTCTTAGAGACCATATGTATTGAGATTGAAGAGAAAATCACAATTGTTGTATATTTTAATAAACCATGTTAAAAAACCATGCTACAAAACTTTATTACAAAACCATGTGGGTTCTTAGGGGAGGCAAAGATCCTTGCACAGTTGGTTCATGGTTCAGAAAACTATGTGTAAAAACAACATACTCATGAAATTAATGATCCAAAACTCATATTGAAATGTATTTACCCATCTAAATTGAATAATTATTTTTACTAACTATATCCCTCTCAAATATAGAGACTCCTCCATCTCTCCTTATCAATTTCCTTCTTTATGAGCTTGATTCTGCTGAATCAAAGCATATTGGTGATTAGGAAATTAATTCATGTGATCCATACACCTAAATTATTCATGTTTCTTATAGAGATAACATTTTCCCTTGAAATTAACTATGGATCAATCATTTCATGGACATATCTATGGATTCTGATATCATTTAATGAGGAGTTCTTGGATTGTTACTAGATTAGTGATGGATCTAGTGGGTTGGTGGATCTCCATTTATCCAATTAAATATAGTGATGTTAGTATATATTAAAAGGTATGTTGATATAAAATAAATCTAATTGGTATATAATCTTATTCAATTACACTATAGAACCCTTTATATGATTTTATTGGGATCAGTTCAAGGAGAATTTAACATGTGAGATCAATAAGGTTGGTGCACATGCATGGATCAGGTGTTGTCTCTTAGAGGGTCACAAATATTATAATCAACATGAAAAATATAAGAAGTTATAACCGTATAGGTCCTTGATCTAGAGTTGGTTTCCATGTTCAATTGTTTTTCATGCATAGTCATAGTTTCCTTACGTGACATGACATGTTGGCCAATGACATACCATAAATAACCATTGTGTGATTTGGTATGCCTATTTGTGCATGTGTATCCCATAATACCAATCTTATTTTGCTATGAATATGAATATATATGACTAATATGATGAAACTATTTCCATGTGATGTATTTTTATATGATATATTCAGGTTGTTCTATCCATTGTACCAAAGTGAAAGGTCAACTCATTGTGTATCAGTGGCCTTAGAGGGAGATCATGTTCAAATAATTATTGTGATATGATCACATGAACATGTTATATGATTGGGCATAATGGTATTATGTGGACTGTCCTAGGGGCATGGTGTTCTTATGTGATTTTACTTGAATAAAGACATTGGGGTATACTGGTATTATGTGATCTTACTTGAGAGTTATCTATGAGGAATGATGGATTTTTGTAGTCTGACTAGGAGGCCGTGGGCATGTAATACTACTTAATATACTTGTGGAAAGATCCTTCACTTGTGATGTTCCCATGGACATTTAGATATTCCTTCAATATGGAGCCAAAGAAGGTATGGTTGAGGTTCATGGAAGCTTGGTGAGTGGACATATTCTTGGTATGGTATTGTGTTCTTGTGTGTGAGTTTATTTATTATCCAAGAATAGACATCTATATATGTTCACTTATATTAAGGATTAATTGTTGGTTTCCTAATGGGTTATACTAACACCCTATATGGGAATCTCGATGTGTATATAGATTTCAGGACCAAGGATCCCATGAAGGGAAAGGGCCCTATGATAGGGAGTTGTGGAGATGGAGGATTGGAGTTAGAGGTTATGTCAAGAAAAAATTTGGTCTATTACTACATTTTTTTATTTACTCTTTAATTTTTTGAGACTTGGTTTTCCTTACCACATTGGGGGTCCATCTAATTATCCTTATTTCACTTTTCATTCCATCTATTTTTTTAATTTTTTGGTTACCTTCAGTTTTTATGTTTATTTGGTTTATATTTATGTTGTTGATTATTGATGATGGATATGATTATTGAGGTAATAGTCTCCCTACATTAATTTAGAACCCCTCTTCTAGTCATTATCCTCTTACATACATGGAGGAGTGTATGAGATCATGTAGTACCTCTAGTTAGGTGGTTTTTAGGCAATCATGGTTGGGGCATTACACTCTATATAATAAATTTTAGTTATCCTAAACTCTATTTAGTCACATAGAAGTTCCATCATATGTATTAGATGAAGGTTAAAATCTTAAGAATAAATATATAAAACTAATTAAATCCCATATCACCTCCTACACACTTCCAAGAAATATCCCCTTCTTACATTTCATTCACATCACATGGAATACAAAACGTTCCCCTCAAGGAACAATAAAATAGAATATTAATATCACCCTCAGGGATCATAATACAACATGGGGTCCATGAGGGAAACACATGAAAACAAACTATTTTGGAAACCATTCAAAGTTCCAAATAGACCTTAAAAAATAACATTTAGAAATTTGATCCATTTTATCCACATTTAAAAACCATTTGAAATCGCATTTCAATCATCTCTTAAAACCATCCATTTCAAAAAATTTGGAATCCATTTAAACACACACTCAATTTATCAAAATCGAATTGGGAAATCAAAAATTTCTCTAAAAATTGAATTTAAACCAATGTATAATCATGTAGGGTAAACCATGATTTAAACATAATTTTGACCCAAAATAAGACTAACTAGTCTCTTTTAAAACCAAATAGAACCCATATAACATTTTAAAAAATATGGAATTTTTATTTCCATTTAAAATAAAAATTTTAAACCATTATGATGAGAGAGAAATTTCTTGAAAAAACTTTATCAATACTTGTCATTTCCAAGTATCACATGAAATTCCATGTAAAATCTTATAGAATTCATTTTTGAAAATCAAAAACCATTTAAAATATTAGTTTCCACTCATAATGTCCATTCATATAATTTAGTAAACACCTATCATGCATGGTTTGTTGAAGAAAATCTACAACCAACCCTTAAAGTTGGAAAACCCTTCACTTTCCATGAAAATGATGATAAAATGAAATTTACCTATTAAAAATATAAAAAAACACATGAAATAACACAATTAGAAAATTAAAAAAAGAATTTATAAATCATGTTCAAAATAGTTCCAAAATTAAAAGATAGGGAATGGGGAAAACCTACCTCAAATAAATAGTGAATAGTCCAAGACTTCAATAATTGGATGAAGAAGACCAAAAAATGGGATCACACATCCTATTAGAAATAAAACCAAACAAATTAGTCAATATTGACACCCTAGGGTTCATCCAAACAAAAACACCCCAAAGGGGATGAAATCATGAGGAAAGTAAGTATGGAAGGAAGAGGATTCCTTACCTTGATGATTCGACTAAGAATCAATAAGAAATATAAAAGAAAATTCTAATGAAGAGACGACCTTGAGAAGGGAGGTTGTATTCATTAAGAGGGCTTGACCATAGGGGCCGCGGGATGTGGGGGGGGGGGGAGGGAGCTCAAAATCTGTGAAAATATTTCAGGGGAAAACTCAGAAACTCTAAAAATTTTAATTCTTAGGAAGACCATAAAATTTAACATACCATTTGGTGCCCATGATAACTACATTGGACACAACCTAAACAACTTTAATGGTTCCCCCTATGTAACAACCAATACCGGTCCTTATATTCGATGGACACTTGAGCTAGTATAACACTTTCCCAAATGGTGTTCGTGATCTTAATGGTCTGGAAACTAGAGCCTGGGAATCACGTGGACACCCTCAAGAACAGTTTCACCCAATAATTTAAGTAAATTAAATAACAAAAATTTAATAGAAATATGGAATGAATCATCCATATATCATACATCTAGACTGAAACAAAAAATACAAGAAATGGAAAACAAACAATAGAAAATAAAAAGTAGCAAACAACATGAGCACTAAAAACCTCCCCCACACCCCAGTATCCCTCTCTTGTAGGGTAAAGAATCCCACCTAATTAATTTTCTTTGGAAAATAATAGATATAGTTGCCCTCTATCCATATAAATAAATAAAATCATAATTAGCCTAAGTCAATCAATTAAAGGGAACACATGGATGGGAATTCTAGAAAAATAAAAGCGGGTCATACTAAAATTAGTTAATAAGAATAACTAGTCGAATGTAATAAAAATAAAAACTAACCTAAAAAAGATCAAAAATATCATGAACTACCAGAAAACTAAACTAGGAAACTACAACTAAGATAAAATAGGTGTGATTATATAAGCACTCATTATTCCACCACAACCCACCAAATATATAGAAATCCATTGGTAAGATAATTTATAAATGTATAATTTGTAACATATGGTATAAAGTAGATTTTTATCTATTTTAAAAAAACAAACCAGATATACACTTTCAAACAACTACCCTTTTTATAAAACAAAAGTAATGATAATTAAACCTTTTTAAATTAAACCTTTAAACTAAGGAAAACAAACCAAACACTTTTCCCAATTCCTAAAATATCATGAAAAGATATTTTTCATTGACAATTTCAAGGAAAACCCCATTTTTTTTAAATTATTAAAGAAATAAAAACCATTTACCTATTAAAAATATTACTATAAAACCATTTTTATAAGAACCCATTTAAAAGTAATATAAAACACACACAAGGTGACGTATAAACCATACGAAGGCACCAAACATCAAGGAACACAATCTAAGAACACAATCAAGTAGTAATTCTAATACATATCAAGAAAATTGGGGAATCTAAAGAAATAATATGATTCCCCAATATTAATATTTAAACCAAAGGGATATATTTAATGGGCTCTAACATATGTTGTAAAGTGAGACAATCCTAGATTTCACACAGCATGGCCCATCCTATTAGCCTATGTTGTATCGTATCATAACAACACAACTATATTAAACCTAGTATTGTTGAAATGGTATCCCTCATCTATCCCTACCATTAACTAAATGGGGAAGATAGTAGTGGGTGGCTACCTAGTGCATCATAAGTCAAGACTCCCACTTAGCTACCCAGGTTCCCATGAATTAAATAAAGAAATAAGGTGAGCATTCGAAAATTACTTGCATAAAAAATAAAACATTTTAAAATAAACCACACCTCATGTAACATCCCAAGTAAGTAATGAATAATTGATATTTTTATCTATGTCTATTAATGATTAATATAGTGTTATAGAGGCTTAAAATGAAAATAAATACAATCTTATGCATGGAATACACTAATATTCTTAAAAGATTGTTTTACAGCCTTTTGATGGCAAACCATTTTTGAATTTATATTTTGACAATTTTATAAACTATGTTTGTCCAAATAAACTTATTATTTATGATTTGGACATCAAAATTTACCTTGTGTGAATTTTTGGTATTTTTCTGACAATGTTCATTTTCTAATGAATAGTGAAAAATACTGCATTTTACATCAAAACTGCTTTTTAATCTAATTTATTTATATGATTAGATTATTATTTTAATTGGTTTTAAAGTGAAATTAGAAAATATTTTTACCAGTTAATCCAATGGTGGTCATTGGAATCAATTTCACTTTGAAATTGGACTTAAACTGGTGTCAATCTTTTGATACTTATTGTTTCACAAAAACACGCTATTTGTCATGACAGCGGGAATTAATTATTAAATTCATTAATGCGACTTAAATGTTTTGAATTTTGTAAAATAGACTTCATTTTTGAATTCGGAATATCAAATATAGCTTAGGGTTAATTTTTGGTAATTTTCTGAAAAACTTCAATTTTTGATGAATAGTGAAACCACTAAGTGGTAATCAAGCAAACTGATTTTTCAGTTAAATGAAAGTTTACCACTAATGTGTATTGAATTTTGAAAATCCGACATACATGGTTGTCATTAAAAAGTAAAATGTGGTTCAATGAGATTAAAATAATTTTTTGGTGAATAGTAACTTATTAAGTTTTTAATCGCGATTAGTGGTAATTAGGGTAGTTTAAGGTATAAATAATACTTTAATAAAATGAAATGACCTAGACACATGTCCCAACCTCATTGGTTGTGTCATGGCCGACCATGACATGCCATGGGTCAACTTGGGGACCCCATGGAGCCACTTTAGTTGGAAAATGACATTAATATATTTTTATTTAATGTTAAAGTGAAAATGACACTAACATAAATTGTTTTACTAAAATAATTTTCAAGTGGGGTTATACAAGTCCAAAGTTTGATTATAAATAGTCATTGGAAAGATAAAAAGATTTCATACATCATAGTATTTGTTTTATAATTTTTAGACATTAAATAAATTAAATTATATATGACATAATAATGATGCAGCGATGACATCATTATTTGACGATTTAAATAAAATGGAAAGATAATGCAAAATCTAAAACCTACACATGTCCAAAACCAATTGGATGAGTGGATTTCGAACCCTTATCACCTTATCCACGAATTATATCAATGTGGTACCTTTCAAAACCGAAACACATTTTCAAATAAAGTAATATTTCTTTACTTTCCAAAAATGCCCCTCCTCTCCTCTTATAAAAGGCCCCCACCTCTACCTCATTTCACACACTCTTCAAGCCTTTGGCTCGGCCAAACCCTGCCCATTTACTCTCTCCACATCTCTATCCTCATACTAGAGGATTCCCTTTGGGAAGAATCCTTTCAAAGGAAGCCTTTAGGCTCAAATCAAAAGGAGTTACACTTTTAAAGGTAATTCATTCTCTCTTGTTCATTTGTTTTATTTTGCTTCTCCAACCCTCTAAAATCTTTTTATTTACTTATTTTGTAACAACACCAGTATCATAAATATACTAGGATGTTGTTATAAGATTTATTTGAGCTACACTCTCACACAACTACATCAAATGGTTAAAGAACATACGGTTTCCGTGGATGGCAAAATTCTGTCTCCCGAAACGATGATTGTTCAATACTCATTTAACACCTTCAAGGGTGGCCATTATTATGTCACTATTTTCATATATGATATATAATATGTTTACCTTTTCTTTAAGCTTCTGTATTTTTCATTTTGGGCATACCTTTATGGTTTCCATTATGGGTAAACACGATATCTTCATTTAAGGAAGTGCGGACTACCGCCCCCTGAAAGTGATTTGATTTGTTAATACCATATGTGGGATGTGTAAAGGATAAAGTTAATGATATTATATATTTTATTATACTGGAATTATAATATACTTATATATCATTATGATTCCATTCCAGAAAATACGAAATAGAAATGGAAGTAGCGTTCATGCGTACGTACGGCTTACCGTCTCCATGAACGGTGCATTTCATTTCTTACCTCTAAATGATTATGTAATATTATAAATGAATGTATGTAGTGGATATATATGACATATATGATATCTACATCATGAATACCATTCTGGATATAATGAACCTTTGACCAAATTAACAACATGTAAGTGTAAGAAGACTATTTTTGACTTAAGAACCAAATACCGACAAAATGAACATTATTAACTTAAATGATTACATGATGTTCATAAAATGGTATAAAAGGAATAATTAACTTGAAAAAGATTCATAAGCAAGTAGTGATTAACTCAAGTTTATTATTCAGGAGATTAAAGAACGGTCGGGTCAAGTCGGATACGAGGTAAGGGACTTCGTCTCAATCTCCTTTCGTTGAGGCATATTTTATTTCATACACAACTTTCTTTTATACAGTGTATAAACCCCTTTGACTTTTACGTTTATTCAAAAGGAATCTTTTTTATAGGAAGCGTTTACTAAACGACAAAAAGGGATTGTTTTTGTCGTACGTATGCGGCGACAACGACTTCTCCGCCGTTGTAACCGTTATTTGAGTTTCGACTTCCTCTACAAGCCATACCTTCTTTTTAAAAGAAAAATAAATACCATGTTTTACTTTTCTTTTATTTTGGTATTGAAAATGGTTTTCACAATGTTTTTGTGTTTTATTGATATCTTGTGATTGAAATGTGGAAACGTTGTGTTTTGCTTTATGCATGTTTTATGTGATACGATTATGTTATGGTTCTTGGGAATTATTATGAAGACGGGTGGTTCCGTGATAAACTAAGGGCGGGTGAGACCGTTATAGCTCTCCAATGCATTGGGTAACGCGAAGGAGTGAAACGTTAAGGTTTATCCGAAGAGATTTTAGGGAATATACTGTGATGGGTATTCCAAACGTAACCAAGAGGGTTACTCCCTATGTAAGAATGTTATGAATGCCTCAAGTTACCTTTATGTCTTATGATTTCTATGATTTATTCATGATTTTATGAGGTATGTTAAAGTGCCTATGTTTTATGGGTAAAGTATGATTTCATTCTTATGTATATATGAACTCATGTTTCCTTTCCATGTTTTTTTATAACCCATACTGAGTTTTTATGCTCATCCCAAGTTTTTGAAATGTTTTTCACAGGTCAAGGGAAAGGTACATGATAACATGATAGAGTCAAGGATGTGTCAAGAAATAATCCATGTTTTATTTTAAATGTGTTTCCATTGATGGGAATGAAGAATAATATCTTTATGTAACCACTTTGTTTATATGTGGAGTGTAATGAAAGTTTTATGATCTAATTCTCTAAAACTCTAAACCTGAAAAGATCCTCAACGTGTAATCTTGTAATAACTCAAGATTAAGTATGGTTTAAGGATGGGGCCTTGTAGTTGGTATCAAAGGTCGGTTTAGAAAACTTTAGGAGTTAGAAAAGTGTTAAATTATAATATGATTGAAATGATATAGCATTTACGAATTACCATGTTGCTTCGCCTAAGATATTTCTGTGTTCAGAATGGTTTTCCACAGAGGAAACAAAGCAGCTATGTTGGGACGACATCAGGAGGAAGATAACCTTCCAAATCAGCAACCTGAGATGGTCGGAATCGGAACTGAACATTTTGTTGCAGTGATGGCACAGTTGACTCAGGCTATAAATGGTGGTGGTATCCATGCACGAGATCAGCCAGATCAACCGCAGAGGAACATGTCAGTGGTGGAACATTTCATGAGGCAACATCCACCATCATTCAGAGGATCATCTGACCCTGTACTAGCTGAAGGGTGGATTAAAGCATTGAAGAAGATTTTTGATGTCATGGGGTGTTCAGACAATCAAAAGGTTAGTCTTGCTGTTTACCGTTTGGAGGGTGAAGCAGATCAGTGGTGGTCTATGGTTAAAAATATCAGGGACGCCGATGAGATTGATGCTCTTGACTGGGACGAATTCAAAGGTATGTTTCTTGAGAAATATTTTCCTAAGGTGGTTCATCTTAGGATGGAAAAACAGTTCGTAGAATTGAGGCAGGCGGATGATTCAGTGGCTTCTTATGAAGAAAAGTTCACTCGATTGGCAAGGTATGCTCCAAACTTCATACGAGATCTTGATAGTAAAATAAACCGTTTTTTACTCAGGGTTAAAGGCAAAGTATCGAAGGGCTTTAGCTTCTCGTGAATTCAAAAGTTATGAAAAACTTGTTCGATGTGCGGAGAAGGTGGAAATGGAGTTTGCCGATGATCAGGTGTTCTATGACAAACAACAGAATAAAAGGTCTAGTTGGCAGGCAAAGGGGAAGAATTCATCAAAGAAGCAAGGAGGTAAGAAAACCAAATATCCATCCTGTGAGAAGTGTGGTAAAATGCATCCTGGAGAATGTTTATCCAAGTCTGGTAAGTGCTTTCGGTGTGGTAATTCTGGTCATATTTCTCGTAACTGTAAGGAAGATGATCAAGCAAGAAAATGAAAAGCCAACGGTAAGATGTTTTAAGTGTAATGAAATGGGTCATTATGCAAACGAGTGTCCAACGAAGAACTCAACTGGGAGAATGCAGCCAGACTATAAGCAGAAAGGGGTGGTAAAATCCTTTGCAACAACTTCAGCAGATGTTGGGCCATCGAATGAAGTGGTATCAGCTCCAGGGAGCTCAGTATTTTTCGAAGATTGACTTGAGGTCGGGGTACCATCAGTTGAAAGTAAAAGAAGAAGACATTCCGAAGACTGCGTTCCGTACTAGATATGGCCATTATGAATTTGTAGTTATGCCTTTTGGGTTAACCAATGCACCTGCTGTATTCATGGACGTTATGAATAGAATTTTCCATGAGTTCTTGGATAAGTTTGTGTTTGTGTTTTGAGATTTGGGAAGAGATTATGTGTGCCTTGTCATTCACAGTTGAAGAATGAGTTGTTATGTGAGGCTCATAGTTCCCCGTTTTCAGTTAATCCTGGCAGTACTAAGATGTACAGAGATCTACGGGAGTATTACTGGTGGGATGGAATGAAAAGAGATATTGCTGATTTTACTGTGAAGTGTTTGACATGTCAACAGGATAAAGCAGAGCGGCAGGGATGCTTCAGCCTTTACCAGTGCCAGAGTGGAAATGGGATAACATGTCCATGGCCTTTGTTGTGGGATTACCGAGGACATATCGAGGTAATAATGCAATCTGGGTTATTGTTGATCGCTTGACCAAATCTGCTCATTTCCTTTCTATACGAGATACTTTCTCTCTAGATAAACTTTCCCATTTGTATCTTAAAGAGATAGTCAGGTTACATGGAGTTCCTCTCTCCATTGTATCTGACCGTGAACCCAGGTTTACTTCTAACTTTTGGAAAGGCCTTCAGAAGTCGTTGGGTACTGAATTAAAATTTTAGTACAGCTTTTCATCCTCAATCAGATGGGTAGTCAGAACGAACAATCCAGACATTGGAGGATATGCTACGAGCTTGTTCTATGGATTATCAGGGAAGTTGGGACCAATATCTTTCTTTGGTTGAATTTTCTTATAATAACAGTTTCCATTCCAGTATACAGATGGCACCATTTCAGGCATTATATGGGAAGCGGTGTCGAACTCCAGCTTTCTGGGATGAAGTGGGTGAAAGGAAGTTGATGGGACCAGAATTGGTAGAAGAGATGGCAGAAAAAGTTCAGCTGATTCAGAAGCACATGAGAACAGCTCATAACAGGCAGAAGAGTTATGCAGATAACCGGAGGAAGGATCTATCTTTCGAGGTAGGTGATCATGTTTTTCTCAAGGTTTCTCCTTGGAAAAGTGTGATGAGATTTGGTAAGAAAGGAAAGTTGAGTCCAAGGTTCATTGGACCATACGAAATTCTGGAAAGAGTTGGATCAGTTGCATACCGAGTGGCTTTACCTCCGAGTTTATCTCATGTACACAATGTTTTTCACATTTCGATGTTGAGAAAGTATATGCCAGATCCATCTCATGTTTTGAGTCCAGAGGTAGTTCAGCTGGAAGAGAACCTATCTTATGAGGAACAACCGGTCCAGATTCTTGACCACAGGGATCAAGTGTTACGGAATAAAGTGATTAAGCAGGTAAATGTTTTGTGGAAAAACCACATGATTGAAGAGGGAACATGGGAATCTGAAAATGCAATGAGGGATAAGTACCCCCATTTATTCGATAAGTAAATAAATTGCGGGGACGCAATTTTCTAAAGGGGGGAAGGATGTAACATCCCAAGTAAGTAATGAATAATGAATATTTTTATCTATTTCTATTAATGATTAAGATAGTGTTATAGAGGCTTAAAATGAAAATAAATACAATCTTATGCATGGAATACACTAATATTCTTAAAAGATTGTTTTACAGCCTTTTGATGGCAAACCATTTTTGAATTTATATTTTGACAATTTTATAAACTATGTTTGTCAAAATAATCTTATTCTTTATGATTGGGACATCAAAATTTACCTTGTGTGAATTTTTGGTATTTTTCTGACAAAGTTCATTTTCTAATGAATAGTGAAAAATACTGCATTTTACATCAAAACTGCTTTTTAATCTAATTTATTTATATGATTAGATTATTATTTTAATTGGTTTTAAAGTTAAATTAGAAAATATTTTTACCAGTTAATCCAATGGTGGTCATTGGAATCAATTTCACTTTGAAATTGGACTTAAACTGGTGTCAGTCTTTTGATACTTATTGTTTCACAAAAACACACTATTTGTCATGACAGCGGGAATTAATTATTAAATTCATTAATGTGACTTATATGTTTTGAATTTTGTAAAATAGACTTCATTTTTGAATTCGGAATATCAAATATAGCTTAGGGTGAATTTTTGGTAATTTTCTGAAAAACTTCAATTTTTGATGAATAGTGAAACCACTAAGTGGTAATCAAGCAAACTGATTTTTCAGTTAAATGAAAGTTTACCACTAATGTGTATTGAATTTTGAAAATCAGACATACATGGTTGTCATTAAGAAGTAAAATGTGGTTCAATGAGATTAAAATAATTTTTTGGTGAATAGTAACTTATTAAGTTTTTAATCGCGATTAGTGGTAATTAGGGTAGTTTAAGGTATAAATAATACTTTAATAAAATGAAATGACCTAGACACATGTCTCAACCTCATTGGTTGTGTCATGGCCGACCATGACATGCCATGGGTCAACTTGGGGACCCCATGGAGCCACTTTAGTTGGAAAATGACATTAATATATTTTTATTTAATGTTAAAGTGAAAATGACACTAACATAAATTATTTTACTAAAATAATTTTTAAGTGGGGCTATACAAGTCCAAATTTTGATTATAAATAGTAATTGGAAAGCTGAAATGATTTCCTACATCATAGTATTTGTTTTATAATTTTTAGACATTAAATAAATTAAATTATATATGACATAATAATGATGCAGCGATGACATCATTATTTGACGATTTAAATAAAATGGAAAGATAATGAAAAATCTAAAACCTACACATGTCCAAAACCAATTGGATGAGTGGATTTCGAACCCTTATCACCTTATACACGAATTATATCAATGTGGGACCTTTCAAAACCGAAACACATTTTCAAATAAAGTAATATTTCTTTACTTTCCAAAAATGCCCCTCCTCCCCTCTTATAAAAGGCCCCCACCCTTACCTCATTTCACACACTCTTCAAGCCTTTGGCTCGGCCAACACCTGCCCATTTACTCTCTCCACATCCCTATCCTCATCCTAGAGGATTCCCTTTGGGAAGAATCCTTTCAAAGGAATCCTTTAGGCTCAAATCAAAAGGAGTTACACTTTTAAAGGTAATTCATTCTCTCTTGTTCATTTGTTTTATTTTGCTTCTCCAACCCTCTAAACTCTTTTTATTTACTTATTTTGTAACAACACCAGTATCATCAATATACTAGGATGTTTTTATAAGATTTATTCGAGCTACACTCTCACACAACTACATCAAATGGTTAAAGAACATACGGTTTCTGTGGATGGCGAAATTCTGCCTCCCGAAACGATGATTGTTCAATACTCATTTAACACCTTCAAGGGTGGCCATTATGATGTCACTATTTTCATATATGATATATAATATGTTTAAGTTTTCTTTAAGCTTCTGTATTTCTCATTTTGGGCATACCTTTATGGTTTCCATTATGGGTAAACACGATATCTTCATTTAAGGAAGTGTGGACTACCGCCCCCTGAAAGTGATTTGATTCGTTAATACCATATGTGGGATGTGTAAAGGATAAAGTTAATGATATTATATATGTTATTATACTGGAATTATAATATACTTATATATCATTATGATTCCATTCCAGAAAATACGAAATAGAAATGGAAGTAGCGTTCATGCGTACGTACGGCTTACCGTCTCCATGAACGGTGCATTTCATTTCTTACCTCTAAATGATTATGTAATATTATAAATGAATGTATGTACTGTATATATATGACATATATGATATCTACATCATGAATACCATTCTGGATATAATGAACCTTTGACCAAATTAACAACATGTAAGTGTAAGAAGTCTATTTTTGACTTAAGAACCAAATACCGACAAAATGAACATTATTAACTTAAATGATTACATGATGTTTATAACATGGTATAAAAGGAATAATGAACTTGAAAAAGATTCATAATCAAGTAGAGATTAACTCAAGTTTGTTATTCAAGAGATTAAAGAACGGTCGGGTCATGTTGGATACGAGGTATGGGACTTCGTCTCAATCTCCTTTCGTTGAGGCATATTTTATTTTATACACAAATTTCTTTTATATAGTGTATAAACCCCTTTGACTTTTACGTTTATTCAAAAGGAATCTTTTTTATACGAAGCGTTTACTAAACGACAAAAAGGGAATGTTTTTGTCGTACGTATGCGGCGACAACGACTTCTCCGCCGTCGTAACCGTTTTTTGAGTTTCGACTTCCTCTACAAGCCATACCTTCTTTTTAAAAGAAAAATAAATACCATGTTTTACTTTTCTTTTATTTTGGTTTTGAAAATGGTTTTCACAATGTTTTTGTGTTGTATTGATATCTTGTGATTGAAATGTGTAAACGTTGTGTTTCCTTTATGCATGTTTTATGTGATATGATTATGTTATGGTTCTTGGGCATTATTATGAAGACGGGTGGTTCCGTGATAAACTAAGGGCGGGTGAGCCTGTTATAGCTCTCCAATGCATTGGGTAACGCGAAGGAGTGAAACGTTAAGGTTTCTCCGAAGAGATTTTAGGGAATATACTGTGATGGGTATTCCAAACGTAACTAAGAGGGTTACTCCCTATGTAAGAATGTTATGAATGCCTCAAGTTACCTTTATGTCTTATGATTTCTATGATTTATTCATGATTTTATGAGGTATGTTAAAGTGCCTATGTTTTATGGGTAAAGTATGATTTTATTCTTATGTATATATGAACTCATGTTTCCTTTCCATGTTTTTTTATAACCCATACTGAGTTTTTATGCTCATCCCAAGTTTTTGAAATGTTTTTCACAGGTCAAAGGAAAGGTACATGATAAGATGATAGAGTCAAGGATGTGTCAATAAATAATCCATGTTTTATTTTAAATGTGTTTCCATTGATGGGAATGAAGAATACTATCTTTATGTAACCACTTTGTTTATATGTGGAGTGTAATGCAAGTTTTATGATCTAATTCTCTAAAACTCTAAACCTGAAAAGATCCTCAACGTGTAATCTTGTAATAACTCAAGATTAAGTATGGTTTAAGGCTGGGGCCTTGTAGTTGGTATCAAAGGTCGGTTTAGACAACTTTAGGAGTTAGAAAAGTGTTAAATTATAATATGATTGAAATGATATAGCATTTACGGATTACCATGTTGCTTCGCCTAAGATATTTCTGTGTTCAGAATGGTTTTCCGCAGAGGAAACAAAGCGGCTATGTTGGGACGACATCAGGAGGAAGATAACCTTCCAAATCAGCAACCTGAGATGGTCGGAATCGGAACTGAACAGTTTGTTGCAGTGATGGCACAGTTGACTCAGGCTATAAATGGTGGTGGTATCCATGCACGAGATCAGCCAGATCAACCGCAGAGGAACATGTCAGTGGTGGAACATTTCATGAGGCAACATCCACCATCATTCAGAGGATCATCTGACCCTGTACTAGCTGAAGGGTGGATTAAAGCATTGGAGAAGATTTTTGATGTCATGGGGTGTTCAGACAATCAAAAGGTTAGTCTTGCTGTTTACCGTTTGGAGGGTGAAGCAGATCAGTGGTGGTCTATGGTTAATTATATCAGGGACGCCGATGAGATTGATGCTCTTGACTGGGACGAATTCAAAGGTATGTTTCTTGAGAAATATTTTCCTAAGGTGGTTCGTCTTAGGATGGAAAAACAGTTCCTAGAATTGAGGCAGGAGGATGATTCAGTGGTTGCTTATGAAGAAAAGTTCACTCGATTGGCAAGGTATGCTCCAAACTTCATACGAGATCTTGATAGTAAAATAAACCGTTTTTTACTCAGGGTTAAAGCCAAAGTATCGAAGGGCTTTAGCTTCTCGTGAATTCAAAAGTTATGAAAAACTTGTTCGATGTGCGGAGAAGGTGGAAATGGAGTTTGCCGATGATCAGGTGTTCTATGACAAACAACAGAATAAAAGGTCTAGTTGGCAGGCAAAGGGGAAGAATTCATCAAAGAAGCAAGGCGGTAAGAAAACCAAATATCCATCCTGTGAGAAGTGTGGTAAAATCCATCCTGGAGAATGTTTATCCAAGTCTGGTAAGTGCTTTCGGTGTGGTAATTCTGGTCATATTGCTCGTAACTGTAAGGAAGATGATCAAGCAGGAAATGAAAAGCCAACGGTAAGATGTTTTAAGTGTAATGAAATGGGTCATTATGCAAATGAGTGTCCAACGAAGAAATCAACTGGGAGAATGCAGCCAGACTATAAGCAGAAAGGGGTGGTAAAATCCTTTGCAACAACTTCAGAAGATGTTGGGCCATCGAATGAAGTGGTATCAGCTCTAGGGAGCTCAGTATTTTTTGAAGATTGACTTGAGGTCGGGGTACCATCAGTTGAAAGTAAAAGAAGCAGACGTTCCGAAGACTGCGTTCCATACTAGATATGGCCATTATGAATTTGTAGTTATGCCTTTTGGGTTAACCAATGCACCTGCTGTATTCATGGACGTCATGAATAGAATTTTCCATGAGTTCTTGGATAAGTTTGTGTTTGTGTTTTGAGATTTGGGAAGAGATTATGTGTGCCTTGTCATTCACAGTTGAAGAATGAGTTGTTATGTGAGGCTCATAGTTCCCCGTTTTCAGTTCATCCTGGCAGTACTAAGATGTACAGAGATCTACGGGAGTATTACTGGTGGGATGGAATGAAAAGAGATATTGCTGATTTTACTGTGAAGTGTTTGACATGTCAACAGGTTAAAGCAGAGCGGCAGGGATGCTTCAGCCTTTACCAGTGCCAGAGTTGAAATGGGAAAACATATCCATGGACTTTGTTGTGGGATTACTGAGGACATATCGAGGTAATAATGCAATCTGGGTTATTGTTGATCGCTTGACAAAATCTGCTCATTTCCTTTCTATACGAGATACTTTCTCTCTAGATCAACTTTCCCATTTGTATCTTAAAGAGATAGTCAGGTTACATGGAGTTCCTCTCTCCATTGTATCTGACCGTGATCCCAGGTTTACTTCTAACTTTTGGAAAGGCCTTCAGAAGTCGTTGGGTACTGAATTAAAATTTTAGTACAGCTTTTCATCCTCAATCAGATGGGCAGTCAGAACGAACAATCCAGACATTGGAGGATATGCTACGAAATTGTTCTATGGATTATCAGGGAAGTTGGGACCAACATCTTTCTTTGGTTGAATTTTCTTATAATAACAGTTTCCATTCCAGTATACAGATGGCACCATTTCAGGCATTATATGGGAAGCGGTGTCGAACTCCAACTTTCTGGGATGAAGTGGGTGAAAGGAAGTTGATGGGACCAGAATTGGTAGAAGAGATGGCAGAAAAAGTTCAGCAGATTCAGAAGCACATGAGAACAGCTCATAGCAGGCAGAAGAGTTATGCGGATAACTGGAGGAAGGATCTATCTTTCGAGGTAGGTGATCATGTTTTTCTCAAGGTTTCTCCTTGGAAAAGTGTGATGAGATTTGATAAGAAAGGAAAGTTGAGTCCAAGGTTCATTGGACCATACAAAATTCTGGAAAGATTTGGATCAGTTGCATACCGAGTGGCTTTACCTCCGAGTTTATCTCAGGTACACAATGTTTTTCACGTTTCGATGTTGAGAAAGTATATGCCAGATCCATCTCATGTTTTGAGTCCAGAGGTAGTTCAGCTGGAAGAGAACCTATCTTATGAGGAACAACCGGTCCAGATTCTTGACCACAGGGAGCAAGTGTTACGGAATAAGGTGATTAAGCAGGTAAAGGTTTTGTGGAAAAACCACATGATTGAAGAGGCAACATGGGAATATGAAAATGCAATGAGGGATAAGTACCCCCATTTATTCGATAAGTAAATAAATTGCGGGGACGCAATTTTCTAAAAGGGGGAAGGATGTAACATCCAAAGTAAGTAATGAATAATGGATATTTTTATCTATGTCTATTAATGATTAAGATAGTGTTATAGAGGCTTAAAATGAAAATAAATACAATCTTATGCATGGAATACACTAATATTCTTAAAAGATTGTTTTACAGCCTTTTGATGGCAAACCATTTTTGAATTTATATTTTGACAATATTATAAACTATGTTTGTCAAAATAAACTTATTCTTTATGATTGGGACATCAAAATTTACCTTGTGTGAATTTTTGGTATTTTTCTGACAATGTTCATTTTCTAATGAATAGTGAAAAATACTGCATTTTACATCAAAACTGCTTTTTAATCTAATTTATTTATATGATTAGATTATTATTTTAATTGGTTTTAAAGTGAAATTAGAAAATATTTTTACCAGTTAATTCAATGGTGGTCATTGGAATCAATTTCACTTTGAAATTGGACTTAAACTGGTGTCAATCTTTTGATACTTATTGTTTCACAAAAACACGCTATTTATCATGACAGCGGGAATTAATTATTAAATTCATTAATGTGACTTATATGTTTTGAATTTTGTAAAATAGACTTCATTTTTGAATTAGGAATATCAAATATAGCTTAGGGTGAATTTTTGGTAATTTTCTGAAAAACTTCAATTTTTGATGAATAGTGAAACCACTAAGTGGTAATCAAGCAAACTGACTTTTCAGTTAAATGAAAGTTTACCACTAATGTGTATTGAATTCTGAAAATCCGACATTCATGGTTGTCATTAAGAATTAAAATGTGGTTCAATGAGATTAAAATAATTTTTTGGTGAATAGTAACTTATTAAGTTTTTAATCGCGATTAGTGGTAATTAGGGTAGTTTAAGGTATAAATAATACTTTAATAAAATTAAATGACCTAGACACATGTCCCCACCTCATTTGTTATGTCATGGCCGACCATGACATGCCATGGGTCAACTTGGGGACCCCATGGAGCCACTTTAGTTGGAAAATGACATTAATATATTTTTATTTAACGTTAAAGTGAAAATGACACTAACATAAATTGTTTTACTAAAATAATTTTTAAGTGGGGTTATACAAGTCCAAATTTTGATTATAAATAGTAATTGGAAAGAGAAAAATATTTCCTACATCATAGTATTTTTTTTATAATTTTTAGACATTAAATAAATTAAATTATATATGACATAATAATGATGCAGCGATGACATCATTATTTGACGATTTAAATAAAATGGAAAGATAATGAAAAATCTAAAACCTACACATGTACAAAACCAATTGGATGAGTGGATTTAGAACCCTTATCACCTTATCCACGAATTATATCAATTTGGGACCTTTCAAAACCGAAACACATTTTCAAATAAAGTAATATTTCTTTACTTTCCAAAAATGCCCCTCCTCTCCTCTTATAAAAGGCCCCCACCTCTACCTCATTTCACACACTCTTCAAGCCTTTGGCTCGGCCAACCCCTACCCATTTACTCTCTCCACATCCCTCTCCTCATACTAGAGGATTCCCTTTGGGAAGAATCCTTTAAAAGGAAGCCTTTAGGCTCAAATCCAAAGGAGTTACACTTTTAAAGGTAATTCATTCTCTCTTGTTCATTTGTTTTATTTTGCTTCTCCAACCCTCTAAACTCTTTTTATTTACTTATTTTGTAACAACAATAGTATCATAAATATACTAGGATGTTGTTATAAGATTTATTCGAGCTACACTCTCACACAACTACATCAAATGGTTAAAGAACATACGGTTTCCGTGGATGGCGAAATTCTGCCTCCCGAAACGATGATTGTTCAATACTCATTTAACACCTTCAAGGGTGGCCATTATGATGTCACTATTTTCATATATGATATATAATGTGTTTAATTTTTCTTTAAGCTTCTGTATTTTTCATTTTGAGCATACCTTTATGGTTTCCATTATGGGTAAACACGATATCTTCATTTAAGGAAGTGCGGACTACCGCCCCCTGAAAGTGATTTGATTCGTTAATAACATATGTGGGATGTGTAAAGGATAAAGTTAATGATATTATATATGTTATTATACTGGAATTATAATATACTTATATATCATTATGATTCCATTCCAGAAAATACGAAATAGAAATGGAAGTAGCGTTCATGCGTACGTACGGCTTACCGTCTCCATGAACGGTGCATTTCATTTCTTAACTCTAAATGATTATGTAATATTATAAATGAGTCTATATACTGGATATATATGACATATATGATATCTACATCATGAATACCATTCTGGATATAATGAACCTTTGACAAAATTAACAACATGTAAGTGTAAGAAGTCTATTTTTGACTTAAGAACCAAATACCGACAAAATGAACATTATTAACTTAAATGATTACATGATGTTCATAACATGGTATAAAAGGAATAATGAACTTGAAAAAGATTCATAAGCAAGTAGAGATTAACTCAAGTTTATTATTCAGGAGATTAAAGAACGGTCGGGTCAAGTCAGATACGAGGTATGGGACTTCGTCTCAATCTCCTTTCGTTGTGGCATATTTTATTTTATACACAACTTTCTTTTATACAGTGTATAAACCCCTTTGACTTTTAAGTTTATTCAAAAGGAATATTTTTTATACGAAGCGTTTACTAAACGACAAAAAGGGAATGTTTTTGTCGTACGTATGCGGCGACAACGACTTCTCCGCCGTCATAACCGTTATTTGAGTTTCGACTTCCTCTACAAGCCATACCTTTTTTATAAAAGAAAAATAAATACCATGTTTTACTTTTCTTTTATTTTGGTATTGAAAATGGTTTTCACAATGTTTTTGTGTTGTATTGATATCTTGTGATTGAAATGTGGAAACGTTGTGTTTCCTTTATGCATGTTTTATGTGATACGATTACGTTATGGTTTTGGGAATTATTATGAAGACGGGTGGTTCCGTGATAAACTAAGGGTGGGTGAGCCCGTTATAGCTCTCCAATGCATTGGGTAATGAGAAGGAGTGAAACGTTAAGGTTTCTCCGAAGAGATTTTAGGGAATATACTGTGATGGGTATTCCAAACGTAACCAAGAGGGTTACTCCCTATGTAAGAATGTTATGAATGCCTCAAGTTACCTTTATGTCTTATGATTTCTATGATTTATTCATGATTTTATGAGGTATGTTAAAGTGCATATGTTTTATGGGTAAAGTATGATTTCATTCTTATGTATATATGAACACATGTTTCCTTTCCATGTTTTTTTATAACCCATACTGAGTTTTTATGCTCATCCCAAGTTTTTGAAATGTTTTTCACAGGTCAAGGGAAAGGTACATGATAAGATGATAGAGTCAAGGATGTGTCAAGAAATAATCCATGTTTTATTTTAAATGTGTTTCCATTGATGGGAATGAAGAATACTATCTTTATGTGACCACTTTGTTTATATGTGGAGTGTAATGCAAGTTTTATGATCTAATTCTCTAAAACTCTAAACCTGAAAAGATCCTCAACGTGTAATCTTGTAATAACTCAAGATTAAGTATGGTTTAATGCTGGGGCCTTATACCTCACCCCCTTCACCCTCACAATATGTAATCCCCACAATCATGAATATAAGAAACATATATAAATTCATGAAAAGAAACATCTCCATATGTGATCACAAGACACAATGGTATACTAAATCAATGGGGCTTAATAAGATACCAAACAATTCATAAAACCATTTAAAATTCCAAACACAACTTTATAAATACAAATTGGAAATCCTATCCACACACACACATTTAATTATTTCATTTTAAATATCATTTAAAATACCATTTTAAAAACCAATATTTCAAAACATATTGAAAGTCAACTTGAAATCCTTTTTCCACAATCACATTTGGAAACCAAATTTGATACCCACTTTCTAAAAATACTTTAAAATCAAATTGAACACACCAATCTTTTAAATCCAATTGGAAATAAATCTCTTTCCACAATATTAACCTTTTATATAATTATACCACTTTTAAATAAAACCAAATGGTTCCAAGAAACCCTTTTTATAGAAACTAAAATTATTTTTAAATAATTTTTCAAAATACCATGAGACTATTAGTCTCAAAATATTTCCAAAAGATGGAAAAGTCAAAAGATTTTATAAAAAAATACTTTAAAATAAATCACACCTTTTAACAAAAACTGGAGGGAAGAATATTTTTTAAATATAAAACTCAATTTAGAAAATCCAAATGAGAATTTAATCCAACACATGGCATGTGACCAAGGTCCATACCATGTTTTCAACCTTTTTAAAATCTAGTAAAAACCAATCGGGGTTTTCATACCCATTAAAATCCTTTGTAAGACATTTTTAAATACTTGACATATCTTTAAAGGGCCACACATGCAATTTCACACGAACTTGGCATATAGACAAGGCCAATTAAGAGTGATAAAATCTAATCAAAAATCATTTAAAGAACAAAAATATATATAAAAATATTTTAAATTTATATAAAGGAATTTAAATAATATAAGAAATTTATAACATTCATTACATTGGGGTTTCGTAGATACAACTACCTTTAAATGATGGCGAGAAAGTTGAAATGTGTCGCCATTGATGGAGAACACCTAATCATGGATGAAGATGACCCCAAAGACCCATATCACTCCTTAAAAATAAAATAAACATAAAGATAGGGTCAAATAACTTGAACTAGGGTTTGAAAAAATAAAGGGTGATGAGGAAAAGAAAAATTAGGTGGTAAATGATGGTAGAAGGAATATGAGACCTTACCATGATGATTTTACTATGAATACCCAAGAGATTTGTAGAAAACACCAAGTAAAGAAGGCCATAATGTGGGGAGAGGTATGAGACCATGGTAGGAGGTGGTGGTTTTTTGCAACACAGTGGAGAGGGTAGGAAGAGGGATCAAATTCACTAAATAATAAATAAGAAAAAAAATGAAAAAATGAAAATAAATATATATATTTTTAAAATTCTGGATATCACACACTGTTTACAAAACCGTTAACCAACCATGTTGTCACCACTAGAAAACCATGCAGAACCAACAAAGTTACTTCTGATTGGGTCTCACATTATAGCTAACCATTATCAAACCATGTGAAATGACACTTTAAAGTGCATAACCCTTACACAAGATCGACACACGGTTTATCCAAACCGTGTACAAACCATACACAATTTTTAATTCTTTATAATTTTTTTAAAATTTCAGCCCAAAACTCTTGGAAACTCATAATGGGTTAAAATTAATTACTAAAATATTAAAAAAATAAATTAATAAATGTCATAGTTACATGGTGGATGTCTCACCCCAGGAACCTGCATGGTTTAACAAGCTATGAACTAATTGTGAAAAATGATACAACCCAAAATAGATCCCAAATTCATGGTTTCCTTATAGTTAATCCTAATTTTTTCCAAAATATTACTAAAATTTTAAATTCTCATAAAAAATAATAGATCTTAAAATATCTCAAAATACAATCCGCAGTAATAATAATGGAATCATAATTCTCCCCACCATGATACTTTCTACCCCTAAAACGTCTAAGGTTACAATAGATTAAAATAGAAAATGAATTTCTATGTAAACCATCATGGTAAAAGAAATATCCTCAAACTACCAGACTAATCATCAAACAACACCTAATTTTATCAAAAGAAATTCAATCTATGACTAATCAAAGGATCAAAAGAAATAGATACCTGACAATGGTCTCCCTACCATTTAAAACTGATCTAAAATGGTGAAACAACCAACAACATATTTTAAATAATTTTAGAGGATATTAGAAAACCATAATACTATTTAAATATACAAAATAATCATAAGGAACCTCCAATCACAACTAAACAAATAAAAATCTCCAAACCACCAAGAGAGAACCAAACTACAAAATGTTTAAAAAGAAAATAAGGACGAATCAAGAAATACATGGCATACCAAGCCAAGGAACACAACAATTAAATACATGAATCACTAAGAAAATATATTATTCTAACCCTAAGGTCACATAATACATTTTAGGGAACTTTAATCCAAACCTATAGAATATCATCCCATGGATATTCTGATAGAAAATTCAGCTCGATGATACCCAAAGTCCAACAAGAACCATACTATACCCCATTATTCCTTTCACATGATCTAGGGTTTCCCCTATGTCAAAGATAACAAGAAACAAATGGTGCATGGTATACAACATTTAAAAGAATCAACATACACCATAAAGAAATGTGGAATGAAATTCACTAAAAGAACCACTACTCACAGGGAGAAACCAAAAAAGGAACTCAAAAAATATAATGGGAAACATATTACTTAAGATACAATTAATCCAAACTCATTAAACATAAATCAAAAAAAAATCATCATCCAATGATACATGACCAAGTATCTGAAGGATAGATCAAATGATGACCACCTCATTAACCTCAAACATATCCAAGAAAGATGACCCTCACTGGTCTAACTATCAAACAAAATCTCAAGTCCTAAACTACTCATCCTATAAGGTCCTAAACAAATTTACACTAGAAAACAATACCTTGGGATATTCAAAATAACTTCACTAAGAGAATAATATAACACATGCCACCCACTTAGAGATTGGGTAGTTTTTAAACTAAAAGGAGGTAAAAAACTTGAATAAAACACTCTACATTTACACTAGATCTTTCTAGGAGTCTCATGATAAATCAACATGAGACATTAATCAAACCGATCATGCATCCTAAATCACACAATTGATCAAAATAAGAAAAATAATTTTATCGTTCCTCTTATTAAAATGATAGAACCCCTTCACAAAGAGTCCAAAAATAAATCAAGGGTCCAATTACAAGTATAAAATCACTAAGGAGGAAACACCCTTTAAAACAAGTTCAAAAAAGAATCAAACACCTTGTTTTATTTCAAAACAATCAAATTTTGAAACAATTCTAAAGAATTTACCCTTTAAAAAAATATTCTACGTGTAAAACAAAAACAAGACACCCAAAAATGTTTTGAAAATCATTAAATTCTCTTAAAATAGAAAAATAACATTTCAATTTTTCTATTTGAGTGAAAACACCTCACCCATTTAAAACATTATAACCTATAAAAATAGTTTACACCCAATTTTTTTTCAAGATTTAAGGATTAAAAAACACATTCCAAAAACAATTTTATAAAACCCAACCTCATTTTACAAATAATCAATACAAACTTTATCAAAATGAAAGAATTGTTCTCATGATTTCAATTATACCAAACATGAAAATATGATTTCATATATCATAAAAAATCACGTCAACTAAGGCATAATACAAGACACAAAAAAATCCAATCTAATGATACCAACATAACAAAAAGCCAACTATGACTCCATTCCCATTTCCCTAACACACTAGAAAATCCAAGAATCATGGGGCCTAAATAGAAAAACCAACCGGGATGCAAAATTATGATAATATTGAAAACATAAAGGATGGACATGTGTTAATCATGAATTAGTCCCTAGAATGAGTGAAGAGTCTAGTGGATGGTTACTTCATGGTCTATCAGACCGTCCATTCTAACCTTGAGTCTTGATTTCCCCTTTATGTCTCCATCCCAAATCACTGAATATGAACCCTAAGTAAATTAAGGATATTCCAATGAAGATTAAATCACCACCATGAATGAAATTAAATCCTAATACAATAAATAATTCAAATAGTAATACATGATTGAAAAAGAAGACTTCCCATTAAAACCCAAGGCTTAGAGAGAGAAAGATATCACAACACTCTCCCAACACATACCTCTTGATAGCCAATAATAAATTATAACTTGATTATACCTTGACACAAACAAATAGAATAAGAGATCTTCATAGACCACAATCCCCACTAAAGAACCTATCTCTCATATATATTTTCTAATGAGAAAACTCAAGATTCCATATGAACAGATACCCAACCCAATCCTCCATTGGAATTAAGGGAATTACCGATCCTCCTGGGATAGAAACTAGTTCTTTGGAATTAAGAACACACTTGGTAATGATTTACCCCTTAAATTCGAGTTAAATAATAATGAATTTTCTCCTCAAAAATCTAGCATGAACCATCTATAAGTTAAATGTCCAAGCTATTGTCCCCAATGGAAAACTCAACAGGAGGGTTAATTTAGCTTCCAAAATAAAATATCTATTAATTTTTTTTTTGAAATTACATCAAATTAAAATATCCCAATTAAAAAATAAAGTAGGTATAAATAATTTCATCTTTTGAAATAGATTTTCAAAGGCCTGAACAAAATCCAATTAAAATATTGTGAAATAAGTTTATCTCTCAAAAATATTTTACTCACACCAAATACTATATATCACATATAAAATAAAACTATTTTCAAAACATAATTTAGAAAATAATCAATGAAAAAAATAAGAAAATATATAAAAGTAAAAATAGGTTTAAAAAACATAAGAAAATAATGAAAAACATACAATTGAATAAAAACATGATCTACAGTTACAAGTTGAAACGTAGTCCCCTCCAATTGGAAGTCACTTTCTACCAAGAATGTTTATTAATTAAATAAATAGGCCCACATACTGGATCATGTTTTACAAATAAAACTACAAATTGGTTAGTATATACTTTCAACCAAGAATCTTCTATAATAGTAGTGGGAGAATAGGTATAAAGAAGGAAAGAAAAAAGTATTAATTAATATTCAATAAAGAGAAAGAGAATATGAAAACAATATAGAATATAATACAATAACAACTCAAAATTAAATATAAATTGAGATAGAAAATGTATAATAATTATTAGTTTAGCTTTATCAATTATTAGGTTTGGTTAGTCCTTAATGTTATCTTCTCTTAATAATTGTATTTAAATACATCCTTGAGAAGCTTAAATTAGATCTTATAGTGAGATGTATAAAATAGAGCATCATGGAAGAAGATAATAAAGTTGTTAGATAGATATATAGGAAATATCTACTTGTAAATGAGAAAGTCCGCATCTTAAATAAAATACTTATCTAATTTGTTGTTACAACTGATTTCTCTGATATAGAAGTATTAAATTCTCTATATCCTATTAACCTGTTTAAGATATAAACATTATAATTTAGTAATTTTTTAATTTTTTAATTAGAAATGGTTTGTATAACTATGTAATTAGACACAATAACTTGATATGCCAGGGATGATTGGCCAAGTAGTCATGTGATGACTTTATTTTACAATAGTTTATAACGTCCTTCTTATGGTCTCTAGGCCGTTTCATGCGACCAAGTGATTCCTTTATATAGTTAGTTTAAGTTTCCATGTAGTTGATTAAAGAATTTATGTGGTTGGTTAAAGTCTTAATTCATACAGTTGAAGTCCTTATGTGGCCATTTGAAGTTGTCATGTGGTCATTTTAGGTCTTTATGTAGTCATTTGAGGACTTTCAAAATTTCCACCACATTAGGTAGAATTATTCATATAGTCACTTGAACGCTTCATGTAGTTGGTATAGTACTCATGCGGTCAATTGAGTACTTATAGAAATTTCATATATCTAACATAGAATTACTTGTCTGTTTATATGGTTAGGTGGACTTTTTATTGCAATTAGTTTAGAACAGTCAGTTTTCCTTTATAGTTAGTTGAATTTATTCAGGTGGTAGGTTGATTTCTCATACAAATAGTTCAAATGTTATCTATTTTATATATTTTTTATATAAAAAAATTTTTTTATCACGAAACTTATAAAGATATACTAACATATGAAACATGATTTGTGATCATTAAAAATATAAATTGGTGGGATAATCCAACAAACTCACCCTTTTTGATGATCATATATCATGGAATATTAAAGATTGAGGAAAAAATAGAGATATGTGAGAACTAAAGTCATTCTAGATTACTATCATTTTACAGTCTCCCTTTTGAGATTATAAAAAATTAGGCAGGTTTTGTTTGTGTGTGCTAATGTATACATTAAACAGACATTTGATGATATAGTGAAATATAAATATAAATAGATAATATGGAAACAATATGAAAAAAATAATGATTAAGATAGATTTAATTAACTCTATAAATGTATAAAAAAATAAAACATCCCCATTATTCACTCTTATACAAATCAGAATTAAGGTTTAAGATGGATTTGAGATCCATGGGATATTTATATTTGGTTGTAAAAGAATATGGGGAAGATATAGAGTCTAGAGAAATAGACGGACGTAGAATAATAATTTCATTTTCCACTAGATGTGGGTGCTAAAGAGATTATACTGGGTTAAATACAAAGGTAATAGATAAAGTAGAATTAGTAGAGGTAGAAAACAATTTCATAGTTAGCGACGTAGGAGAAATAATAATAGAGTTGGTAGTGTAAAGGTAAGGTTTAATAATATGAGTAAACTTACTCATAGTTTGAGATAAATGTTTCATTATTTGAAAAAATATCCCTTATCCATCATAAATTTTTATAGAAGATGCATTAAAACCTTAAATATATCCATATGAACTTTAAAATCATAAGCCAATAGAGGCATATTAAGATCAATAACTAATGATCTAAGCATTGTTTTCAAATAATATTTTATAAAAATACTACTTAGAAAATAATCAATTGAAATTTTATAACCACTTATCCCTATACTTATTTCTTGATATCTCCTCAATCTAGTTCAAGTGTTTTAGTAGCATGGATATGAAAACCATCTAGTACCATCTCTTGAGTCTTAAAATACACATCCAAAACAAGTTACATCTGAACTTTGATAATTTTTCCAATCAGATTCTCATCTACAATAAAGTTCACTAGAGGAGTAGGAGGTAAAATAAGGGGAGGTTTAGTTGAAGATGATGGATGATAAAAAACATTAATAATCCTTTTTTCCAATTTAATAATCATTTCCTATAGGTCTACTTGTAAAGCTCCAACTTGACCTCTTAAATGATCACTATCATTACTTGTTTCTTTTCATCATTGGTTTTTCCAAGTGACATCATTGTATTGATGAATTTATTAAATATAAAAAACATATCAATAATAGAATCATTAGGTTTAATTTTAAATTAATTATATTTTACTTTATATTTATTTAATCTTATTTTGTTAATATTTGAAGTTCCCTTGTGAGAAACAACTAAATTATTCCAAATCTAACAAGTAGTATCACAATAATACATCCTATTAAATTCTTCTTCTTTTAAATAATATAGTAATAATTTCATAGATTTTATATTAATATAATACAAAACTTTATTTTGGGGATCCTATTCCGTCTTTATAGTCTTTGGTTTTTCATATTTATCGTCAATTACTTACCATATATCAAAGCCCATGCTTTCTTGATAAATCTTCTTTTTTATTTCACCTTGAGAAAAATATTGACAATTAAACAAAGGAGGTCAATTGGTAGCCTAACCTTCATGAATCACATCCATAATTTTATAAGAAAAATAACATAAACTATGATCTTATTCTCATAAATTGATAAAGCTTAAATAGATGAGAGTATATAATTTGTTTTCTAATAATGAATGTTCATCCTAGTGGAAAAGTCAAGACAAGGGTTAATTGAGATTACAAAAAAAAATTTATATTAATTTTTTTTTGAAATAACCTAAAATCAAAATATCATAGTTAACAAATAAAGTAGGTGTAAACAATTTTATTTTTTAAAATATATTCTAAAAGTTATGAAAAAAACTTAGTTAAAATATTTTTAAATAATTTTATCTCAAAAATATTTTACTCCACCAAATAACATACATAAAATATAAAATTTAACTTCCAGAGATATTATTTTCAAAACAAATTTTAAACAATAATTAGTGAAAATTAAATGAAAATATGTAAAATTAAAAATAGGTTCAAAATAGATTAAGAAAATAATGAAAAACACACAGCACAATAAAAAAAATTGGTTCATTTCTAATACAGAACTTAGTACTCTCTATTTGATAAAAACCTATTTTTAAGAATGTTTATTAATAAAATAAATAGTCCCACAACATGGATTGGTATTTAAAAATACAACTACACAATGGGAAATCAAGGTTTAAAAGAAATATTATTCCATAATATCTGTGGGAAAACGAGTATAAAGGAGGAAAGAAAAGAGTATCGAGTACTCTTCAATACAGAGAAGAAGCATTTTCTAAAAAATATATAAAATAATATTAGTGAAACTCAAAATTAAAGATAAATAGAGAGATAAAAGTTATAGTGATGATTGATGCAACTATATCTCTAATCAGGTTCAGTTAATTAGGACCTCATCAAAGATGATCCAGATTTAGAGTTAAATGGAATTATTTGAAAACTACTTATCAGTAATGCATCTAATAGACTTAAACAAGATTTAAATGGATTGTCTATCTATTTTAGTATTTTATGATATGTTTTTGTACTAACATGGGTCCTCACTTCCCATTAAAATTAGTAGAAAATAAAAAAGTAATTTTCTGGTGAGGTTCAGTTAATCAGTAAGGTTCTCTTCTCTTGAGAATTGTATTTAAATATATTCTTGAGAATATTTGATTAGAACATGTAGTGAGATATAGAAAATAGAGTATAATGTAAGCATATATTTGAGTAATCAGATAGAAAAATAAAAAATTTCTACTTGTCTATGAGTATGTATTCCTATTAAATAAAATCCTTCTCTAATTAGTCACTAAAAAAAATCATAAATTTATCCTTATATAGATTTATTTGATATGAAAGTCTTACATGAACGGAATCTCATTAACTATCACAGTACATAACCATTGTAATGAAATAACTTCTTACTTATTTTAATTAGACACAGTTAGTCTAAATTTATACTTCGATATAGTCACTTGATATCTCATGGTCGGTAGACCAAGTAGTCCCACAATGACTTAATTATTAGGTAAGTTCAAATACCCTTATTAAAGTCACTTGGTTTCTATATGTAGTATTCTGATTCATTCATGTGTATATATAATTTCTTTATATGGTTGGTTGAAGTTTTAATTCAGTCAATTGAAGTTTTCATGTGATCGGTTGAGGAATTTTATAAATTTAAGTCATAATAGGTAGGAGTATTTGTGTGGTCACTTGAACACTTGATGTGGTCTGTCTAGTACTCATGTGGTCAGCTGAGTAATTTTAGAAAATTCACTTATCTGAAACAGAATCACTTATCTTCTCATGTGGTTAGGTGGGATTCTTCTTGTGTTTAGTTCAATACCATTAGTTATCTTTTACGATTAATTGAATTTCTTCATGCAGTAGTTTGATTACTCATGTGGTCAGTTCAAGACATATGTATTTTTATATTTTTTATAGAAATATTGTTTTATCATAACACATATAAATCATTAAAAACCAAAGAAATATGATTTTTTATAATTAAAATAAGAAATTTATGGACTAATACAACACATTCAAAAATAATATATTTAAAAAATATGAAGGAATTTATTAAAATTTAAACAATTTAAATCAAATGAAAACCTTCCACTGACCATCCAAATATCTCATCAATATCCAACTCCAAGACCCACTAAAACCTCCACATATATAATTAATATCCACCAATAAATGTATGTAAAAGTGGAAAAGTCTTATTTGGACAATACATTAAAGTAAACTAATTAAATCACAAAAAATAACTAACGCCTAAATCCCTGAATAAATAATTCTCCAAGAGTTATTAGAAGTTGAATTGAGAACCTAAAGCTAAAATATAATGTAAGTGTGAGCATAAAAATAACCAGTATTCCACCACTCACCTTTCCACATTCCCAAAATTTAATCATATATGCATTTTAATCTAGTTTCAAATACATTTATAAAATGGTGTTTTCATACATAATTTAATGAAAAATCAATATAAAATATATATTCATTTTATGTAACTTGATATTTTGTTTTCCTTAAATGAAAATAAATTTAAGTACTTTTCTTTATTCTCAGTCATTTGAAAAAAATACCCACCTTGAACCCCTTTTAAAACCCACATTTAAATCCTTTAATGAAAAATAGTTTTTCACACATTGATAAAAACCATTTAAAAAGAAAGAAATCCAAAACCAAAGGGGTATATGATACTTCCAGCTTTAAAATAAAAACATGCATTAAATATTTTTACAAATAAATTTGTAAAAATAATAATTAAAGGACCAAATAAAGAAAAAATATAAACACACATGATACTATTTAATAAATAAACCATTCAAAATAAACCAATCAAGTAGGGGTACCATGAAACAAATAAATTTGGGTGACAAAAGGTATAAATATAACATGATTCATTAAGTCATCATTAATAGATAAAAGATTCATGGATAGTTTCGTAGGACTCAAGTAGAATAGTCCAAACCGGTGACATGATTTCTAGGCTACGACTGTTGAATATTTCACATCCTTGGCAGTTCCACCGAACTAACTAGAGATAAACCTCCTAAGAGTAGAACACTACCATGGGCCAAAATAAATTCCACTATGTCACTCAGTATAGCAGGCCACAATAAATTTTACTATCTCACTTGGTTTATCAGTTACCCTCCCTAATTGACACACCATCTACATTAGGGATTAAACTTCTACAGACATATACTTAGTCACCTAGGAGTCCACTGAAATGTATAATATGGAGGTGATAAATCATAACGAATAATATATCAAAATAAATAAATCTCATCTCACCTTATACACCCTTCTATGAAATAACACCTTTTCATATTTCATTCATATTACTTGGAATACACTACATGATCATCGAATCACAATCTAAATCCATAAAAATTACAACATCCCCCATGACGGACATAATACAACATGGGGATCAAGAGGTCCTCACATGAAAACATGTAATTTTAAAACCATTCAATGTTCTAATTTTTTTTTAAAATATAACACTAAAAAAGTCATGCTATTTTATCCACATATTAAACCCATTTGAAATCACATTTGAAACATCCCATAAAATAAACTATTTAAAACATATTTAAATATATTTAAATACACAATCTTTTTATTAAGATCCAATTATGAAATCCAATATTTCTCCTAAAACCACACATAAACCAATTCATAACTAATATAGGGAAACATATGTTTTGAATGTCACTTTAACAAAAAAATCATTATTATCCTTTTTTAAAATCAATTTGAATCCATAAAAAATCTATTCAATTCTAAAACCTCTAAGGTTAGGTTGAACCAAAACACCATAATGTATGGAAAAAAATCATTGGGAAAAGAAGAAGAGAAGAATGATGTGACCTTACTTATTGAATTGACCAAGAACCACCAATAAATTTGGTGTAAAATACCATGAGAGAGGAGGCCTAGATAAGGTAGGTCACGTGTATAGAGAGGGACTGACTAGGGGGTTATGTGACATGAGGAGGGGGATAAGCAGTCTCAAAATACCTAAAATATTTTTTGGGGAAAACCTAAAAATTACACAAATTTTTCCTAGAAAGCCTACACAGATTTCTAAACCATATGGTACTAGTGATTCTTACACTAGATACCCCCTAAACCACTCACATAGTTTCCCCTCAAACCCCACATGGTTTAACAAGCCACACGCTCATCCTATCAAATGAAACTACCCAAAATAGATCTTAAGCACATAGTTTCCACACATTTACTCCTAACTATATGTAACTCAATAATAACCAAAAAACATTCCAATTGTTTTCAATCTCAATAAAAAAATTACAAACCCTTAAGATAAATCAAATTAAAATAAATTAATACAAAATTATCTCCCTGGTGACATGGAAGGTGTCACACGTTCCTTCTAATATATTTATATTCTTTATATGTGTTTAATTTTGTAATTTATTTCTATTAAAATTGATCACATTAATTTAGTCAATAAAAGAGTATGTAGATATTTTATTGGAAAAATTATCAAATTTGTAAAGAAATAATGTTTTAATATCTATTGTCTATTAGTCTTGATATTATTGATGTTTTTATTAGTGATTGTTTGTCTAGGACAAAAGAATAAAATATTAATGATTTTAAAAGTAATATGAAAAGGTTTAAGAATATGATTTTGTTTCTTTCTAGTACTATTAGATAGGGAAAATGTAAGTACAAGGGGAAATTCAACTTAAATTCTATAATTATAGAGGTATTATATATTTTTACACTAACTATATAGAGAATAACAAGGGTTAAGGTGAAAAGGTAGTTGAATCATGAAAATATATAAATTATAAATTCCAAAAAATTATAGGTGTAAAAAATTATTAAAATGAGAAATATAAATATACCTTTGGAATCAAAGGAAGTAAATTTTCACGTAATAAAGATAAAATTTCACGTGATGATATCTAGGAGGAAGTAAATTCTTCTGGTGATCAAGTGGAAAATAATATGTCTATTAAAGGAAAAGATAAATAGGAGGATTTAATCTGGGATGAAAATAATAATGAATATTAATCTTAAATGAAGCTTATGTTGAAAATGGGATTAAATTATTATAATTTTATAATCTCTAAATTAGGTATGGAAAAAAGGGCCTCTACAAATATTACTAAATACTAAATCAAGAACAATAAATTTTTGAATAATTCAAAAAAATAAGAAGATGGTTTATAAATTCTATATTCTTATTGTTCAAGAGAAAAATATTTCAGTGATCTTGAGATAAAGCATTCTACTAAAGATAAATAAATGGAAATATTTTAAATAAAGTTTATGTATATATAAAATCTTACAAAAAAATAAAAAATTTATTTTAATAGGCATGTGAAAAAATATTATTGAGATTTAAAAGAAGAATTATGATGTTGAAAATGCTTCCATAAGTCTTAACACATACATAAGTTATAAAATAAATTCTATAAAAGTAAATAAAGGTGTTGGTTTTTATATGATGATACTTTATTTCAAACACGAAAAAATATTTATTATTATAATTTTACTCACTTATTCTTTCGAATAACTTGTGATTAAATTATGGAGATCATCCAAACCTAAATTTATATTATTTGTACAAACTTGTTAAATTATTTACTATAAATTAACTGAGATTACAAATGAACTTAATGAGTGACCCTCCAAGTATATTTCTTTGTGTCATTAGGCATAACCAACTAAATTCCAAGAATAGTGTATATAAACACACAAAGGCTTGTATAGAAAAATAATTTAACATCACAAATATGTTCGACCAGCTATGAACTTTTACCATTTAATATAATCATTTTATCATAATATCTCAAATCAATAAGATTTTATGCAGGTTCCGTCAACCTATATGATTGATATTTCTATATTTAAATTTCTATAAATGTGCTTTTGTATAAAAAACCATGGCCATGGATTTATTTAGGTCATTAAATTCACATAAAAGGTCCTGAGATATTAAAATGTTCAAGAATAAATGGATAAATCCTTTATCTCAGTATGAATTAATTCTACATCATTCATTATACACCTAATGTATCCTACTTCAACATGAACATATGAAATCACAATTTTAATCAATACATCAACTGGAATGAGTCATGATATCCATTAATGATAATATTGAAGTCAAGGATCAATACACACATACAATGATTGGAACATACAATAACACATGGAAAAATTGATTTCCTATTAATGAGATTGTTCTCATAAACTTATATCCTAAATATTACAAAGACATAACACCATGATAAGGTTTATAACTATCTTTTGACCCTCTAACCACTGATATTCTACATTTTCTCTATCCCATAAGACAATATCATCTAACAATAGAATAAGGTTCAAGAATAATGTCATGGAACCTTTAAGTTATTATCATAGTGGGGAATTTTTATGACCTTTGAACATGGAATATATTCTATGGACATTATCACATACAAATATCACGAAAATAACAATCAGGATGTGATAAGAAAACTAGTCTAATAAAAAACATATGATCAAGAACTAACAATGTTGGTTCTATGGTTAAAAATAAAAAGGATACGACCCCATGGGTGGATGATATTTGATGGATTTGGGTGGGGGATGTGACCCCCCAAATGGATTACATATTATGGTTCTAGGTTTGGGATGATACCCCATAGGTGGATGATATGTGATGATTCCTAGCTAAACAAAGTTCACCTGGGTGGATGATGTTTTTAATAGGTTATGGGGATGAACATATTCCCCTTGGTGGATATTGTAAACTAATTCTAGGGAAGGACGTGGTTACCTCTGATGGATATGTTACTTGGTCTTTGAAATGTGACACTAGATGAAGCAGGTATGGTCAACCTCAGGTGTCACCCTAAAATTTTAGGATCAACAATGATTATTTTATTATTCATAATCATTTATATTTTTTGATTTATTATGATAATATCACACGACACGTAAACTACTTAAACTGGCTATGTTGGGGACACCCTTAGTAGTGGCCTATTGAGTTTTACAAACACCTTTCTTAGGAGAACCTAACACTTAGGTACTCGAGTAATCCTCATGATCATATATAAATGTAGGGTAGATGCACAATATTGTATGATCAGGCTAGATAGTTGGGATGGTGTTAGGATCTGAAGCTTGGGGATGGTAACATAGCCTACTTGTGTAATTTTACAGATTCATTTTTTATATGTGATCATCTCAGTGGGAGATTAGTTGTGGTGTATTATTTTATTAAAATATTTCATTCATTTTAGAATGGATGTGATTATTTGATCTTATATATTATTTTGGTTTATTTTGTTTTATGTATTGTAAATTTATAGTATTTAATGATCATTATACCGAGGTCATAGTATCCCCAATGTTTGATTTACATCCTCACCACTAGTCTAAAGCCTCTGTCATATGAGTAAGATAAATTGACCTCACATAACACTCTAGCTATGATAATAGCCATTGGTCTTAGCTCAGAGTGTTACACAACAACTATCCAATTATTTTTATGTAATGGAGACTATAAAAATCTCTTTTATTATCAATATATAAACCTAAAACATTATTTTTAGGGGTTAATGAGGAAATGTGTAAATAGTTTCATTCTAAAGTGTAGAATAAATTTAAAATATAAATATTTGCGGAAATAAATTTATTTTTTGGGTCTTAATTTCATAAAAATATATTGATATATATTTTCATATCAAGATAAGTATGTCATAGAGTTGTTAATGAATCTTGGTAGGGAAGATTCAAAAGTTATTTCAACTCCTAATAAAGTTGGGATAAAATTGTCTAAGGATAATTAAGTTAAATGATCCAATCAAAATAATTTAAAAAGGGTTATTGAATGTTTATTATACTCAATTTTTTAATGATTGATATTTCATTTTCACGGGAATCCCATCCAAACAACCATGTGAAGGTGGAGAGATAACATCATGATGAAGATGCTGGGGAGGGGCAATTCCAAGTAGTTATAGTTTGGATGATTTCCTATAATAACTTCAGGTCATGTAATATCATGAAGTCTATGGGACATGTAAGGGTTCCCCTTCAACCATTAAAAGATGGATTTTCAAAAAACGACTAAAAATAAAGCCTTCGGGCTATTTGGGAAATGTAATATAGTAACACTATGTGATCAGTTTGAAAGTTTTCTAAAAGAATCACATCCTGTTATAATGAAAAGGGTTATTAGGTATGTCAAAGGAACAAATGATAGTGATCCTATATATAATAGTAAAGTGATGTTTTAACTCTTTGGATATGTTAATTTTGATTGTGAAGGAAATGCTTAAGTTAAAAATCATGCTTCAAGTGGTGTCTTTTTCTTGGGAGAAAAATGTGTTGTTTGAATTTGAAAAAATTAGAATCCATTTATGTTGAGTACAACAGATCCTAATTTCATTGTTTTTATTTATCCCATAACTCAAATTATGTGTATAAAGACACATTTATAAAATCTTATAATTAACATAGACTTAATGAAATTCAACAATGTTTTTAGCAACGGTTTTAAAAACCACAACTAAACATAAAAAATATGGTATTTAGAACTAGTTTTTATAAAAATGTTTTTAGCGATGGATTAACATGTTTATCGATAATGTTTGTAAATTTTAAATTTTAAATATTAAATTTTATTTATTTATTCAAATATTTTTATAATATATATATATTATATCAATGAATAATTCATATATTTATATGTTAATATTAATTTTTATATTCATATTTATATTTATATTAGTAATTTATTTATAAATATATTTGAAATTATATTAGTAATTAATATATATAGTTATATTTATATCTATATTTATAGACACACACATTAATAATAAATAATAAACTCTTAATACATTTATATGTGTATTAATAATGTATATATTTATATCATAGATAATTTATATATTCATTATAAAAATTAATCTATATATTTATACTTATATTTATATTTAGACATATGTGAGTGCATGTGTGAGTGTAAAAATTAAGTAAATTATATCTAATTATTTATAATTAAAATGGATAATTACTAAAATAATAATTAATATTAACAAAATGCTATATTATTAGGAATTAGTAATTTTTAATTCATAATTAATCTATATGTACATATTTATAAGTAATATATAGTTATATTGATATTAATAAATTATATATATACCCATACACACACACACACACACACTGATATATATATATATATATAAGGTAAGTATATATTCCAAGGAACCGGTTTCATTAAGAATTTTTACATAGTGTGAGAATTGAGTTGGAGCGAGCTGTGCTAGAGGTGAGATAGGTAGAGAGATCTGTTGGGTTGGGCCAAGTAGGATGGGTTGTATAGGTGGTGTCCAATGGTATGAAGGAGGCCCAGGTTAGGGGGATCACGTGGGTGGGTATAAACATTAAAAAATATTGAAAGAAATTTAAAAAATATTAAAAAATAATTTTAAAAAATAAAATTTAAAACCATTGAAAAAAATTAATGACAGTTTGAACCATTTCTAGATATTAATAAAATCACACCTGTGGATTATCGACATAGGTACACATGAAGGTTATTAGAAACCATCACCAATCATTTTGAGGTAGATTTAGACATTATTATATGAAAAAAATGACCATTAAATATTTGTTTCTTTATTGTGATAAGATGTTCAGCTATCATTACTTATTATATGTGATAATTTTATTTTTATTGATCTATATTAAAATAGTATTCATCATTCCTTATAAAAACATATTGATATTAATATAATTTATTTAATGAGAAGATTTAGTAAGGTATATTAAAACTATAATAAGTTATTACAAAGGAATAAGAGACATATGTTTTCACAAAGCCTTTTCAAAAAAGGTTTTTCAGAAATCATGGTTGGTGATTATAGTTTAAACAATTTTAATTCAAGGAATAATTTGATAGTGAGAGGGCATCCACTTTCCTTTATTCCTTTTTATTATGTTGTTAAGAGGGTAATATTACACATAAATCTTGTGGGACAAATGAATTATATAGAGTTATTTTAATTTGGATATTAAAATGGGTAAGTTTTGAGTTTAACAAAATGATATAAAATTGATTAATCTATTGGAAGTATTTATACAGTGGGTCTGTAACATTGGTAAGGTTGGTTTCATAAGTATTTGATTTTTGTGAATCGAATGGAGATTTTAATTTATGAAAAATTAAAAATAAATATAAAAGGAATATTGAAGTGTCCTCGAATGATTTTTTTTTTGTTTTTATCAATTATTAATGGTGGATTGATTTTTGAGTTTAGGTTTTTCTCTTGATACATGATCTTGAACTATTAAAATCATTATCATTTGATTAATATTGTTGAAAATAATTTTTAGAAGCATTTCGTGAGATTCAATTTTATAGTAGTATCACACCCAGCAAATTTATTTGAAGTTTAATTGGTAGTGTATAATTGAGTTGGGAAAAGATAAGTTATGTTAGATTTATTTATTCTATTTATGGATTGTTTATAAAAAATAACTTTTCCTAAAATACTATATGTGAATAAATTAAACTATTTTAAGATTATGTGAAATTAAAAATATGTTTAAATGAATCATGTTCAGTTCGTAATAAATTATTCTTATTCGAATGGGTGTTAAGGATCAAGGGAGATCCTAACCATGTGATATTTTTTAAGCTGAAGTTGAAGTTTATTATGCAATAATCTATCAAATATCACAATGATTGGTTTTCAAGAAGGCTATGTTGTGAAATGTATTCGATATAAATTTTTTTTATATCAAGGAACATATATTTACTTTGTGATATTACACATGGATATTTTGGAAGAAGCTTTACAGTGTTAAATTCTATTTTATTAAGGTATATATGTATTTTCTTGGTGATTTCAAAGTAGAAAATATAGAGCAGTCACTAGAGAGAGTAGATAAAATAGATTGTCAAAGGAGTGAAATGAATAAAAATTGGAGATTTGTTCTCATGATATGTTCATCTGTAATGATTAGAATATATTTTGAATAAGTTTTATGGATTCGTTATCATTGAATAAATATTCCTAATAATTATTGTGTTAACATGATCTTTAAAATGTTATTTCCCATTTGAACTACATTGATTGTTCTATTCATTATTTTGGGATCATTTATTGAATTAGGTCAATTGTAATCATGTTTTATATAATACTTTATTATCTATAAAACTATTATAAAGATATTGAAATGCTTGAAAATTGGGAATTCTATTCCATTAATAGGACATAATAACTTTTAACATGTGGGGGAACCTTGTATATCTTAATATTATTCATTTTTTTCTAGTTTAAAAAAAACATGCATTTTTTAAATGGATTTAAGATCCATAATTTTTATCAATGAAGAATAATTTTTATTATTGAATAGTAAAATTAATGAAAGGAAACAATTCAAATATTCACCCTCCCTCTCAATGTATTAGGGTTCACCCTGTGGAAACTTAAAGTGTATTTGGATTCACCATGGGATGCTTTGATATATATATATATAATAGAGATATATTATATGTGATTCTTTTTAGTTTCTCCTATGGTGATGCTTACACTTTAGAGTTGGGTTATATGATTTTGGATCTTCTTTGGTCACAAAAGAATATCCATTATCTTTTTTAGAATCTAGAATAATGGTTATTGAATGAAGAGTTGTTGGATAATGAGTTATGTATAAGAAATAAAATTTTAGAATATATCACAACCTATAAATTAGGTATATTATTTATCTTGAATCTAATGAAATATTTTATTTAGGAATATCCCTACCTGCAGTCCCTATGTGTTAAGAAATGTAAGATGTGTTTTGGGCATATCACTACTCGATAAAAAGTGTTTCTATCATGGGAGGAAATATAAATATATAATTATTATCATTTTTATTAAATAATTAAATTTATAAATATAATTATATATATTTAAATCATAGGAAAATTATGGGAATATAATAGCCCATGGAAAAGGGGGTTGTGAAGAAACATTTACCATCCACAAATTCTATGGACATCACTTTATATATTTTTCTAACTATGTTTTAGAGAAATATCCTATCATTGAAAACAATTATAGTTTATCCTAGTTCACATTATGACAGTCTAATTCTGGTGAATAGATCATTTAGTTTATCATAAGATATAATATGAGGTATCATAAGATATTACTTATAGGAAACCACTTATCATACACAACGATATAAGTGAAATTATATAGTGTTTACTCATTTAAAACATTATTGGATAATCATAGGCCACAATATACACTCAATCCGTTTCATAGTTAGTGATATGTCTTATCATTTTGGATAAATTAACCAAAACCTATTCCAACCTCTAATAATAAGTTATATTAGAGTTATAGGATCTAATAGGTAGTTGTCATAGGCTGAAAAAAACTCACAAAAAATCTCACATGTGGAAATATGGAGTTAATATTGTTTTAAATCTTGAATTAATGATGATTAAGATCATTTAATTATAAACACTAGGACCATATAATAATCTTAAATATAATGAATTATAATTATCAAATATTAGTCACATTGAAATATAAATTATTTTGATATAAAATTAATTTAATTTATCTAGTTTATTCTCGGTATTTAGAGATTTTAATTTGGATACATGATTAATATTAGTGATGATGTTGAGGGAGTTTGATCATGAAAACTATGAAATGTAGGCTGATCATATTATTTAGGTTATCTCACCACACTTTGAGCCATTAATGGATTATATTTTTATTGTGGGAAAATTTTCAATTGTACATATAATAAATATATTGGGGGTTTATGTTCTATTCAAAAAAGGTATATTTTTAGTTTAATGAAATTAATACTATTAGTGAAGTATCCAAATAGGAATGTAATAAACTATTACAAGGTGGTTTGAGAATATCCCTCAAACATATGATGAGATATATGATATGGGGATTTGATTATTTTCATGAAATAGAAGAGATATAGGGAGAATATATAGAGAATAATACATTTTATAGAAATATTTCTCTACGAAAAAAGAATATGAGAATTTATACTGATAGAGCCATATTAATTGGATAACCTATTATATTTAAGATTGTTCTAATATGTTCTTTTACATGATAATAATGGTTTTTTTGGAGATGGAAATACATAGTATGAATATTGGAGTTAAAGAGTGAGTCTTACAACCATTATTTAATTTTAGTGCATAATATTTTTAGTGTTCTGTATATAAAAAAGTTGAGCTGAAAATACCTTGGACATAACCCACATTGGTAGAACCAAGTAAACCATAGTATTCTCTATGTGTGCTTGTTTTCCTATCTCAAAATTATAATAATAAATAAGATCAAATATATCTTATCAGAGTGATAAGATCTATATATGAAATTCATCAATACTAAAAAAATTAATTATAGTTTTGAAGACCTGATTCAACCCCCTCTCAAATCACCATCAATTTCAGGCCTTGTTCTTTATGACTAACAATTTGTGTCAGATACCTAGTTATAAGACATTTATTTCTTGTTTTCCTCTATGTTTTTCATTCTTTATAGTATGGATACATAAATTAATCTCATGACGATTCTAGTGTTCAAAGGGAAGAATGTTCATCTTTAGAAGAGTGCAATGCATATTTATTTAAGGGATCATGGAATGGAAGTATACTTTTCTCCTTGACATAGAATATTTATATTGTAGGAAAATTATATAGAGGTGGATAAGTAGAAAAATATAGATAGGTTTAATTATATTATCATTCTAAATTCAAATAGAATATCCATATCACACATTATTCACACTAAATTGATTAATTATAAGTAATCCAAAATCATTTGGTCCAATTATATTAACATTTATGAATGTGATTCAAAAATTAGATAAGCTAGGATATGGAGTCAAAAAATATATTTGGGGGTACTAAACTTATTTCAAATTAGTATATTGATTCATTCAATAATAGAATAGATGTTTTTGTTGGATCTATGAGAGATCTTGGAGAAGACATTGTATACATTTATATTGGGATACAAATTTTAACATTATTACCTTATCATAATAATCCATTGGTATCTATTATTAAATAAAAATAAATTAACACACTAAATAATTTTTATCTACAAAATATACTAGTTAATTATGAAACAATATTGTAATAGGATGTTTAAATAAAAAACTACCCAAATATTTTTCACTCAAATATATGGGAAAACTTTTAATTTATGATAAATATAAAAAAACTACCTAATTTTTTTATATTTTAAAGGAATAAAACCTATTTATAGATATTCCAAAAACTATGAAGACAAATAATCTATAGAAGGAACTCAAAATAAAAAATAATGAATATTTTACGATAAAATCAAAAACAAATCTAGAAAAATTCAAAGGAAGAAATATCTTATAAAATGAACATGACTATGAGGATATTGATATAGTGACAGAAGAATATTAGAACTATGAAAATTTTAAATAGGATGATCATGTTATCATTATATATCAACAACATACCACATGTATTCTCAGTGAAAATGAAAAACAAGGATATAGGGTTTTATAATTGGAGTATATAATTGAGTGTTCACTAGAGGATATTTATAATCAAATAGATAAAGTAAACAAATTTATTGAAGTTATAGGGGAATGAAGGAAGATGTTACTGGAAGAATAGGAAGAGATGAAATCATTAAAGGATTAACTTAATATAATGAAATTTTACAAAGTAAATTAATGTATTGTTGATATCAAAATGAAAAAGTAAGAGTAAGTCCAAATCATTAAAGAACAGATTGGATTTCTTGGTGGAATAATACGGAGAATTTAATGGTTATTAGTTGAGTTTTTGATAATTTAAAATTATAAGGAATCTAAAACCATGTCAATCAATGATAAAATGAATCTAATCTTTCCAAGTGTCATAGATAAAAACAACTAAACTTCAATGAAGTTTAATGATTATACCAATAGTAAAAGATATTTTGTGATGATAAAAAATAGGTTGTAATAAGAAAATAACCAAGTTATTGTGATGCATAATTTTACACAAAAAATGTTTTTATTGTGAAACATATGGTAACATTTTGAGTATGTCAAAAGTATAGAGTTTTAAAAGTAAAACGAGATTAAAATAATCTCATAAAATAATTTTCAATCATTTACTATTTATTTCTTTACATGTGGATAATATGGTCACAACGCATTTTACCACCCAATAAATTTTGGGAAAAGTGTTCATAAAAGATATTTTCCACTAAAAAATCATGTGATAAATGAATATTCTAATCATTTAAATATTTTCATTTAGTTTGATGTACTAAATTAAGAGAACTAAACCTCATATGATACTAACCAAGGAAGTTTCATTGAACAATCCTCGGGACAAACCATGAATTGTAAATAGGTGAATAGAAAAAGGTGGGAAAGAACTCATGTGGTAGAAATTAAACTAAAATCCATTGAATATAAAGATACGTGAATCTTATTTAGTGTACGTTTCTTACATATAGCTGGAAAATTAATATATTAATAAATTTAAGTCCAAAGTGAATGAAAATGTAAAATATGGTATTGATAGGGAATTGCAAATCATTAAGAAATTTAGAGTTAATATTGATATCCATGAAATTTCAAAAGTTAATGTGTTTATATTATGATATATACAATATAATCTATTAAGTTTTAGTTAGTTGTGTGACATGGTTATTTTTATCAACATCACTAAAAGTCACTGATCAATAGATAATATAGAAGTGGTTTAATGGGAGTAACATATATATATATGTAAATCTATTTCAGATAAATATGGTTGAATACATTTATATCTTATCTAAGAAAGATTCAAACTTTTTTTTATCAAATTTGATATGTCTATATTAATCAACAATGTATAGAGAAACTATTAAGGTATGATGATTATTTAGGTGTTTTAAAATAGAAAATAGATATAGATAATATTTTTTAGGATTTTAGAGAATGAAATATCACAAGAAAATATTACACACTAATAAAAATAATGGAATCCATGTACTAGATTTAGTTCACATAGATGTGCATGGATCAATAATAAAGAATGTAATGGATGAAAATGTCCACTGGGACACTAGTGTTCCGCCTTTACCTAAATATAGGTGGATCATCTTGCAAAAAATCCATATATATCTTTCTTTATCCATAGACACCAATACTTACGGTTAAAATCAAGAAATATCTTTTTGATTCTATGATTCACTAACCAATTAGAAGTATGATATTCATGCATTAGTTGCATCGCAGGCTTATAGGGACCCAGACACCCCCATGAAAATGTAAAATCTCATCCTTATCAATAACCCAACCAAGTAGTGGATCCATAATTAAAATACTATACCTAAAATCAAAATCTTAAGGATAAGAAATCTGTATCCTCTTTATTTGATTCAAAAGTGATTGGACCATTTATAAGTATTTAAGGATGTGCTATCCCTGGAACTTTTAAATACTCAAATTCATTTTGGAGAATAGATTTATTATCTACAAATCACTAATATCTTCATGAACCACTTAAGACTATATCTTTTGGTGCAAGGAATCATATATATAATTTATTTTTCGTATAATATAATAATGCTAAAATTCAAAATATTGAAGATATCCAACACACCTCTACTATTGGAGTTTCAGGTCCCCCTAGGATAATACATACATGAGGATATTATGGTCAATATATACCATTAATTGATCACTCATGAGGTAATTTATCTAGAAACATTAATTATGATAAAAAGATGAAAAATCAAGGTCATTTCTTAGGTAGTTACACTTGTGAGTCCTAAACTAACAAGAATCTTATCCGTGGCTCACTCCTCTTTCATTGATATGTCTCACATCTAGAAGATAGATAAATAAAAATAAATTTTGTACTCTCATCCAGGATAAGGAAAAATTAGGATTAGTTCTATGGTAAATCTTCCTTTCAAATCCTAAAAATCCTTTTCACAAGTTTCAAAACATATACAACTTACCCTCTTCTTTTACAATCTTTTAAGTAGGTTTGAAATGTGAGAATAATTCTGAATGAATCACTGGTAGTGACTAGTAAATCCAAGGAATCTCTAAATATCAAAAAAATTCATAGGATGCTCCTAAGAAACAACTACTCTCAACATCTCTGGATCTAATGATATATCTAGTTCTCATATGATGTGTCCCAATAAGGAAAATCTTTCAATCCAAAAGATTAACATAAATAGTTTTTCATAAAGTAAGTCCTCTCTTAGAGTATCCAAAATGACCTCTAGATACCACACAGGCTCTGCCCGTAATTAGGATCAGGGCAAGATATCATAAAAAAAAAACTATAAAGGAATCTAGATATAGGTGGAAAACATAGTTTATTAAGTATTTAAATATAACATGTGTGTCTGTGATACCAAAAAGTATTACCAAACACAGTTTACTCGTACATTTTTATAACAAGTTAGATGAAACATTATGGTTATGTGTGGATTAAGGATGGTGGGAGAAGCTTATAGTTAAAAACTAGTACCCACTACCATATATAGATGATCTATTAGATCAGTTCTAAGGAGACAAGGTCCTGTCAAATATTGATTTGAGATTAGAATGTCATTACATGATATTTATTCCCGCAGACATACCTCAAAAATATTCTAAAGATAGCATAACTTATATGAGTATTTGGTAATACTTTTCGGTATGACAGACACACATGTTATATTTAAATACTTAATAAACTGTGTTTTCCACCCATATCTAGATTCCTTTAGAGATGTTTTTTAACGATATCTTGCTCTGTTCCTAATTACGGGTAGAGCATGTGTGGTATCTAGAGGTAATTTTAGATACTCTTAGAGAGGACTTACTTTATTAAAAACTCTCTATGTTAATCTTTTGGAGTGATAGATTTCCCTTATTAGGACACATCATATGAGAACTAGATATATCATTGGATACAGAGATGTTGAGAGTAGTTATTACATAGGATCATCCTATGAATTGTTTTGATATTTATAGCTTCCTTGGATTTAGTAGTCACTACCAGTGATTCATTTAGAATTATTCTTACCTTTCAAACCTACTTAAAAGATTGAAAAAGGAGAGGGTAAGGTTTATAAGTTTTGAAACTTATGAAAAGAATTTTTATGATTTTAAAGGAAGATTTACCCTAGAACTAATCCTAATTTTTCCTTATCCTAGATGAGTGTAAAAAATTTATTTTGATTCATCATGCTTTTAGATGGGAGACATATTAATGAAAGAGGAGTGAGTCACGGATAAGATTCTTGTTAGTTTAGGACTCACAAGTGAAACTACCTAAGACATGACCTTGATTTTTCATTTTTTATCATACTCAATGTTTCTAGATAAATTAACTCATGGGTTATTGGTTAATGATATATATTGACCATAATATCCTCAAGTATGTATTTTCCCATGGGGACCTAAAACTCCAATAGTAGAGGTGTGTTGAATATCTTCAATATTTTTAATTTTAGCTTTATTATATGATATGAAAAATAAATTCTATATATGATTCCTTTGACCAAAAGATATAGTATCAAGTTTTTCATTAAGATATTAGTGATTGGAAGATAATAAATCTATTTTCCAAAATGAATTTGATTATTTAAAAGTTTTAGGGACAACACATCTTTAAATATTCATAAATGGTCAAATAACTTTTGAATCAAATAAAGAGGATACTAATTTCTTATCCTTAAGGTTTGGATTTTAGGGATAGTATTTTAATTATGGATCCACTACTTGGTTGGGTTATTAATAAGGATGAGATTTTACATTTTCATGGGGGTGTATGGGTCCCTATAAGCTTGCGATAGTAACTAATGCATGAATATCATACTTCTAAGTGGTTTGTGAATCATAGGATCAAAAAGATATATCTTTATTTTAAATGTAAGTATTAGTGTCTATGGATAAATAATGATATATATGGATTTTTTGCATGATTTTCCACCTATATTTCGGTGAAGGTAGAACACTAGTGTCCCACTGAACTTTTTCATCCATTAATTATCCTAGAATGGAAATGGGAAGACATCAATATGAACTTTAATAAAAATTCTCCTTCTTTAGGATCTTCAGAATAATCCTCAAATGATCTTAATGCCGTTCCTTAGCCTTGGATATATAAGAATATCATCTATAAATACTAAGACAAATGATCAAAGTAATACTTAAAGACTCTATTAATTAAATCCATAAATATAGTTGGGGCATTAGTAAGACCAATTGGAATCACTATAAATTCATAGTTTCCATACCTTGTACATAATGTTATCTTGGGTATATCTTCCTTCTAGACCCTCAATTGATGATATTTAGAAAAAGTTTAATCTTTTAAAAGTATTGAGATCCCAATAATTGATCAAATATGTCATCAATATGGGTAATATGTAGTTTTTCTTGATTTTGATCTTGTTAAATTCCTGATAATCGATAATGAGCATCATCATTCTATATTAATTTAACAAAAAGAATAGGTTCACCCAAAGGTGTTTCACTTGGATGAATGGATCCCTTGTCAAGATTCACCTATAGTTTCATCTTCAATTCCTAAAACTCAATTAGGGACATTCTATATGGATTATTTGAAATAGGTATAGCACATGGTATGAGTTCTATTAAAAACTCAACTTCACGATTTATTGGAATACTAGGAAATTTTTCTTGAAAAAAATAAAAATAATCAGACATAATATGAATATATTTGATGTTGAGTTTATAACCAACCATTTGAGATAAAAAAACTTTTTAATTGGAATCAAGACCCATACAAGGGATGTTACTTTCATTGTAAGTTCATATTTATCATTACACTGATAAATGATCATAGGCTAGTTTGGAATATCAAACATAAATTATATTCCTTAAAAATTGAAGTGGGATTAATGTAAATAAATTAAATCCAGTAATAATATAACATCAAATTCAACTATAGGGATAATAAATATATTTTTAGGAGGTATATTCCTATAAAATTCAATCAGATAATAATCATAGACTTGATATGCAATCATCATACTAGTAGGGGCTTTCATAACTAATTCAACATCTAATAATTGAGGATATTAATTGACATCCCTTGAGACTTTTTAGAATATATAATAATTAATATAACTAAGATTAAGTAGGGAACTTAAATATTTGATCATACCTATTATCACGTCAAATTTATAATTCTATCATTAATACCTCAGTAAAACTAAGATGAGTTGCATGACTGTCAGACATCCATGATCAGAGTGAAAAATCCTAAAACCTAATTCCCAGGATATTTGAATAATGATACATTATTTTCAATATATGACATCTTAGGTTTTACCTATGTCATCCATGGTCATCATCTATTCAAATAATTTATAATGCTTCATAAATAAAATTTGAATTTACTCAATTATATCCCCAAGAAGTGTAAAACTAGGTGTGCAGTAAGGGGGAACACTCATTATGAACCAAAATAATGGATTATATATACTTTACCTAATATTTTTGAGGTTATTAACCCTAGATTCATATGATCTAAAACCACATCTACTTGAATAATCTAGATAGGGATGTTTTTTCGAAGAAAAGAACACTCCTTACTTTACCATAACTTAGGAAACTATAATATACATAGGATTATCTTAAGGATCTTAACTAAAGTTTTCTATTATTATTTTTTAATATTTCATTAAAAATTACTCTTATAGAAACTGTAATGACCCATACCTTCTGTACATAAATATTACAGTGTATTATATGAATACTCATTACATAACATTACGATCCACACCTGAACTATATAGGTTTAGTGAAATTTGATACGAGATACACAATATAATTGTTTCATCAAAGATATCCAATATATCTAATAAATATATTCCCTTATAGTACTCTTCTTAGACATACCCTACTTAAAACCTCCCTTTATAACCTAGGAAAAGGAAACATTAGAACCAGTGAGATTAGATGCCTAATAAGGGTAGACAATAGAGATATCAATGATTATATAAGAATAAAATAATAATAAGGGTATAAAAACATGATATTAATACTTCAAAACCATACCATTCATATCATAGAAAATAATCTGGATTAATGGAACAAATATTGGTAGTTCATGAGACGTTAATGATAATGGAGTTAAAGAATATGATCTATGAGATAATAACATTAGCAGAAGAAATAGATTTATAAAATACACATAAACATAGATAATCATTTAAATATAATTAAAGTCTCAATTAAAATACTATAATAGTGGATTGGGTTCAATTCCAACTTCATTCTATTAGTCAAGGTTCACTTTGAATACTATCACAATGGATAGAGTCCCTTATTAAACTCGGTTCACTCCCATTCCAGTCTTGTTTATCTCCTGATAATTCCATATTTACCCAATTAATTTGAAGGATTTATAATATCATACCCACCCATAAAATCATTAAAATCATACAGATGTGTTCCATAATATTATAAAAAATTTATCATATCATAAACCAGGAAAAAGAAATAGGTCACATAAACATTTCATCGTTGAATAACCCTTGGAATTGAAATGGGTTTCAGAAAAATATTCTCATAATAATTATAAATAATCCATAAAAAGAATACATGTGGTATCCCAGGATTATATCCCTATTAAATATAGGTACTATAAAATGATGTCCTCTTTGATGAAAAATACCTTTAAACGACCACTTGAAACATTTCTTGAGGAAAATATCTTTTTCACATTGAAATAATTTTTTTAAAATATAAAAATTTCCAAAATATGAAATTAAATATTTTATTTTAGAAGAACCTTTGAAACATGTAAATAATTAAATAAATCATTGAGTTTTACATATGGAGGGAAATTATTTTAATGCCATGTATGTTAAAACTAAGATTCCTATTGTATTTTTGGTAAAAAGTCAATTTAGCTCATCCAGAAAAGAAAAATAAGATTAATTAAGAATTCACTTGTGGGTAAATTTTTTTTTAAAAAATCATATTAGAATAGAAAAAAAATTCCTTAAAATATTTTTAGAAAAACATGATCATGAAAGAAAAAATATTTTTGAACGAATATAAAAATAAAGTCGTTTATCTTTAAAAGCATTATTTTAGTATCGTAAGTACTTAAAGAGAAGAAAAAGAAAGAAAAATTTGTAATCTCATGAAATAACCATTGGATAAAAAAAGTAATAGTTTCTTTATAGACATACTATAAAATTTCATCATGATAACTTAATCATAAACAATTCGGATAAATAATGAGATTATAACATAAAACCCTTACCTGAAGTCTCATATTTCTTCATACACATTCAAAAATCATATATAATAAATATAGATTTATTATATATGTATTAAGAAACCATTAAAATATATTTAAAAAAACATACAATTTTATTATAACTTCCAATTACCTTTTTATTAGAAATTATTTATCAAAATCATTGTTCAGGTTGATAACGAATTCATTATTCATGCATGTTTCAGTTCAACAATCGTAGAATTTATACTATGATTAATACTCCATAATCTCTATAATTTTATATATCATTTCAACATCACATATATTTAATATATATATATATATATGCACTCTCCCATAAAAGGTATAGATATAAAAATTAATTACACAATTCAGGGAGATGGTAGGTCGTACGTACGCATAAACTCTATTTTCATTTTTTAATGGATGAAATGAAAGAAATTTAAATAATAACTCACATTTATGTAATAATAATAATATCATAATTAATATAAATATTTTTTTAAATCCCTCATTATAACCATTGATGTAAATTAGTGATGAAAAATTAATTATCCCATTATATGGAGACGACATGAAAATGTACTCATGAGCGATGTTTTCCCTTTTTGTAGGATAGAAAGAAGGTGTATAATTGGTTTTACTACCTGATAATAGAAATTTATTATATTTAAAATACTTAATTAATTATTATTAATGAATTCCATTTATTTGGGCATGTCTAAAGAGGAAATAAAATTGAAAATTTTTAGTTAGGAGTTATACCACTCCATTGAGAACCTTCTTCCGGATTAGAACTCTAGCCTTAAAGGGATGATCCTTTGTAAAGAAAAGAATCTATATGGTGTGATAAATAAATCTAAGAAGGTATTATGGAAGGTATTTTTTGAGCTACAAGGATCAAAATTTATGGGAAGATAGGATAACAAGTTTCCTTTTATAAGTGAGTGGAGGGGAACTCTTGGAATTGCGAAAATGATTAAAATAAAATTGAGATATTCTAAGGAAAATTTCTTCCAAATTTTAAGTGATTCAAATAAAAATTATATAAGGTCAAAATATAATCATTCAATGAATTTTATATTGGTTTTTCTGTCATTTTAAATCTTAAATGTTTTATTTACCCCTTGGTTAACAAATTTTAACATTAACCCCAATAAAGACTATTTCTATATTAAAGGGTTATAATTTTGTTTATAAGGTGAAAATTGTCTCATAAATGGAAAATTGATGAAATTTGAAACCATATATTTTCAAAATTATCATCTTTAAATATTTTTATAAATTTTAAATAATTTAATAAAATATTAATTTCATAAAATATCATTAATTTCATTTTTGACACTATTCATTTAATCTGAATTTAAATAGAATGAAATAATAATTTAATTAGAATATAAACCTTAAAATAAACATTAATATTATATATTAATCTATAAAATTTATATAACATAATAATTCACACAAATGTTTTTACTTTTTATATTCTTTAAATCATTTATTTTATTTGTCTATTAATTGAATAAATATTATGTCAGTGTTGTGTAAGAATTTAATGTAATTATTCAATTAAAAAAATAAAAAATAAGTTAATATAATAGAAAATAAATTAAAATTTAAAATTAACATTTATAATTGAATTTATCCTTATTTTTTACTTATGTAAAAATTTGAGAGATATTAATGTTAAGAGAGTGACATTTTTTATTTATTCTTTTCTTAAATTAATATAAAGGCCATAATTAAATAAATATAAAACCGAGTGACCATATTTTTTAGAATTATATTTAAATGGATGTAATAGACTCATCTAATATGTTAAATGTATTTTTTAGATAAATATTGAAATATTATCCCAATGTTTTAACCAAATTTTCCATGTGTAACCCTTATCAGGGTAAGAAAGATTTAGTATGGTTACTATTCATATTGACAAAAAATAAAATGGATATATTTACAAAATATTATCATAAAAACTCAAAATATGGAATCTGTTATTCAATATTCAATTTATATAAGTATACAAAATTAATTTTAAAATAAGTGCGCAAAATGCGATGAAACCCATTTTATAGGAAAATAGATTTTTAAGCATTAACCTTGATATATATTATTAGCTGATGCATAGAAAATAATTAGATGATTGTTAAAACATTTTATTTAATAAATAATATATTAATTTCATTAAAATTAATCACTAATATTTATTAATTTAATTTATTATGATAAAAACACATTGCCTATATAAAAAGTGTTTTTTTGGACTTTTTTCTTTGAAATGATTTTTTTTATTTCTAATGAACCGATTACTAATGCATTTATTATAAGAAATATATTTGTACTAATTTTGTAATTCATATTCACACCCACCAATTTAACAGCTAGCTCATAATAGTATATGATATTGTAGTTCATTTAGGCTCTTGTTTTCATTTATTAAAAACTATCAAAGATATTTTATTTGTAGAGAAATATAGCATAAAATACTAGAGTGTTACAAGTAATGGGGATCCATGATTTTTTAGGATATTTGATATCTTGGAGAGGGTAAATATGGAAGCTTATTGGTTAGATCTTCTTAAGTGGTAAAATGATATACATGATGTCTTCCATATATCAGAAATCTATCGTTACTATATTAACCTATCTCATGTTTGTTATCCCATGGAAGTTGACTTAGAAGACGATAATTATATAAATAAGTATACATTTTTATCATAGAACATATCATGAAGACTCTTAAATGTTGAATATATTCTCTAGTTAGTGTTTTACGACAAGAATACCATATCTAGGAGAAGATATGGGAACATGAGTTTGATATACATGATCAGTTTCTTGATTTATTCTTAGATATAGATCAAAAACCCTCATAAATACAATTGAGGGATGCGTTATCTTAAGGAGGGGAGGTTGTAAGATCCTAACTCTTCCTTAAGTTTTATATACTTTTTTTGTTGTAATTATATTACTTTTAACTTAATAGAACTTTCTAAGTGATTTGAGGAGGTTCTGAGAGCATTTTTAAGGTTTAGGGTGCTATGTTATGGGTTTTAAGGAAGAATAATAGGGTACATGGGTAACACATGGTTTTCACTAATAGTACACCTAAGCTATGTGAATTGAACATGTGAGTATCATGGATTAGAAGTATGTGATAAGGGTGCCAATAAACTATATGAGAATTGTAATTTATTGTTGGTTCACGTCACACAGTTTGTCCAACCAGGCACCAAACTGTATAGGGGTGTGGTATTTCTAGATAGTAGGGTTACAAAGTTTGGATAACAATTCATGTAGTTAAATAATATTGGAAATTACCTTTTTTCATATTAACCCCCTAATTATAATTTTGATCATTTCTTCTCTAATTTTCATGCAGTAATACATTAGGATAATCTCTTCTTCCTTTTGAATATTTTGGGTTGAGGTCCCTTATACGAACACTATTTATATTTCTATCTATCATGTTGAATAGAACTTGGTAAGTCTACCAATATGTTACCTTATTTTCACACTTTTTTATTCATGTCTAATTTTCCTTTTCTTTATTTGACATAAATACCCTATTTTCATCTATTTTGTCTAGTTATTTATTATCTATCATTTAAGCTAAATATGAGATCAATACTAGATGAGGAGTCATACACAATACCAAGGTAGGTGGTCAATATGATTTTATATTCAATTATCAACATTTAAAAAATTCACCACTGTTCAATACATCATTTTTTCCAAGCATTGACCCTAAAACATATATACATTAAATTTATCATCTAAAGCCTGGACTATATATACTTTGAACCTTAAAAACACCATTGGAGGTTGAAAAACTAAACCTAAACCCCCTCTTAGGGTGATTTAGGTCTAAAACCCTTTACATTTATTCTAAATGTGCAACTAAAACACCACTTAGGGCATTTTGGACATGAATTTTTAGAAAAATACCAATTAATCTTACATGTAACCAAACCACCCCTTATGGTATTTTTTGCGTGTCACTTATAATGGGAACTATTTAGATTGACGTTGGGTATGTCCTAGGTTACATAAACATAATGAATAACTTAGGGAATCTTGGATAAATTATAGTGACTGAATATCATAAATGATGTGTAAATCAAAAAGGAATGGAATAATTAAAGTATGTGATGATGTATGTATTCCTTAGATAATATTTGAATATTCCTACATTATTGTTATTTAATTATGATAAAATATTTTACATGAATATTTTTCTTGGTCCTTAGGACTTATTACCATTGATTCCTTGGTTACTAATTACGGAACTTCGTTATACTATTAACTATGTTTAATTCCTTGATAAATTTTGGGATTCCCTCCTTATAATGAAATCAATAGACCCATAGGATGACACCATATTCATTAATGTGTATTCCAAGTAATAAAACCACCTTGGTTTCAGTCAGTCTCTTACTCTCATGAATTACATGACTAGTCACTATAGATTCATTTGGAACTCTGAAAAAATCTTTTATACTATGGATGACCTCTTAGGTTCATCTTGATTCCATCAAAAAAGGAATTCCTTGGGTTATCCTCATATATTCCAATAGATACCTACTTTTAAATTCATGGATATATTTATTTGGTTTGGTTAGATACTCTTAGGATCATAATTCCAAAGGTCCATCCATTGGATTCCACTCAATACCCATGAGGTATACATCATGTTTAAATCATTGTAAGTAGACTCAGAGACCAAATATAAATAATTCCATAGGGATGAAAAATATTTCAAACAAGTACACTCCTTAGGAATGGTTGGACCAGTTATACATTCATTAACAATTTTTATTCTTGGATTCATAGGCTACATGCCTTGAGTCCCATGACTAACTAAAAGTTTTCCTAAACAGAGACATTTGGCTTAGGTATAATCAGTTAGAGTCAGATGGGTATCCCATGAGGTGCCTAAGATTGACCATGTTTCTTTTACTTCACTTATTTAGATTTTTTTATACATGGACAATATTAAATTTTATACTAAAATACTTTATTTTCCTTAGACAATGTTAGTGGTGGCCTACTATGTTCTACTCAAACCCTGTTCAGGCCACCATTTGGTACTCGAGTTTATTTTAAGAGTTTAGGAAAGTATAGAGGAAATAACCATACAATATAAACTTGAGTTTTTCTTAGGTTTGGTGTGTTATAACTTAGCACAGAGTTAGGAATGAGGATTCTTGGGGAAATTATCACTTTTCATTATTTTGTTTATTTTTTATTAACCATGTATTTCTCACCATGCTATAAAATATATATTGTACTAATTTACTAGTTTATGAATACTTTATTCATTATTTGGATGGATTGTGTTTTCTTTATCTCAATAGTGTTTCACTCTGATAAAGAGGGTCTAGTATCACAATAATTATACTATACATTATCAATATTTTTTGGAAACAATTAGAATATGGGGATGTTCCCTTGAGGTCTTGTGTCCCTCTACACTAGTAACTTTTCATTGAAATGGTTAGGGGATTGTAAAAGAAACACTATAGGTTTCATATTGGTTGAGATGATGAGAGTTTTGATCATCCATCAAGGGTTTTTTATGCCTAGTATCATACTCTCTTATAAATTTAAGGCATGTTTGTGAATCCTTACCTTTAATAATATTAATAATAGTTACATCAATATAAGCGACCAATAAAAACTTTTCATCTATGTGAAAATATTTATGTATTAATGGTTTTTTCATATCTATTTTTCTAGTTGGTTGTACTATAGTTTAAGCTGCAAAACTAGTTGCTTTATAATTTATCATTGTCCATATAAGTGGAATGTGTTTTGTGTTGATCGGAGTGGACACTCAAGAGGGGGGTGAATTGAGTTCCAATTAAAATTTCTGTTTAAAATCCTTTACTAAAATCCCCCAATTTAAAATACTAATTGAATTGTAGTGAATTTGAACTAAAGAAAACTTTCAGTTAGGTTCTCAAGGGATTGATTAATTCACAGTTAATCTAATCAGAAGATCAGATTAGCTTTTGAAACTAACCTAATGATTTGCAAGTAATGAAAACACTTGATAATCCAATTATCAGAGTAACTTTGAAAAATAGTTTAAGTTTTAAATCACTTAGCAGTGGAATAAAAGGTTTTAAATAAAACTAAATAAAGCACAACAGATATAACCAAGAGGTTCAGTCTCAAGCCGAGACTTAGTCCTCTCAAAAATTTATATAAATTTGATCCACACCCTAGATCGGGGTTCACAACAGTTTACAACTATCCAGGTCAAATACCTCTACCACAATTCTTCGTGGGAAACAAAAAAAACAACAAATACATCTGTCCAGGTCACATACGACCTCTACCACTATCCACAGCGGGAAATAGAAGATGTAAGGAGTCTGAATGAGAATTTACAGATCCTCCACTTAAGTTTCAGGAGACAGTGTGTGTGTAAATTAAAACTGATGATACACACTGCTCGTAATGTAAATAATAAATCACTGAGCAAGATATAGAGTTTAGAATGGCTCTAGTGATTGCAGTGTAGCTCTGGACTCCTTCAAATTGATCAGAAATGGTTCTGATTCCTCTTATGGTTTTTTTTGAAAAACAGAGTGTCGTCTGCTTGACATCACGGTTCAGAAACAATGAAAATGTAGTCGATGAAGTTCTTCAAAGTCCTCGTGAATGTACACAACTATTCTTGAGTAAGCGGGAGTGTGTATGAGCTTCTGTGTCTTCTTGGTCATGCATGTATATCTGTATGAGATCTTCTTGTGTATGACACTTGTAGATCACTTCAGTATGTATGTTATATCTCTTCTATGTTATCTCATTGCAGCAACATGGACTTCTTATATTTATGGCATGAGCTTCGACAAAAGAAATGATTTCTTTTTGCAGGTACGAGGTACGGTTCCCTGACATCCAACAACCTTTATTAAATAAATGACAGAGCATTAAAATATACCTGATATGACCATTGATTAGATTAAATAAAGATAAAGAAATTAAGGAAGCATCGGATTCTCTCGAATGGTAGCTTTGGATATCGATAGCCTTGTGTATCGGTAAGTCGTTGTATCAGTAACCTCTTGTATAACGGTAACCTTTCTGTCGGTAACCTTCATGTTTGTCAGTAGGCTTGATCAGTAGCGGTAGAATTAATTTACCGGTGACCTTTCGTGTAACGGTAGCCTTCATGTATCGGTAGCCTTGTGTATTAGTAAACTTGCATAATGGTGACTTGTCTGTATCGGTAGGCTTGCATAATGGTGACTTGTCTGTATCGGTAGAATTGCATAACGGTGACTTGTCTCTATCAGTAGGCTTTCATAATAGTGACTTGTCTCTATCGGTAGGCTTTCATAATGGTGACTTGTCTGTATCGGTAGGCTTGCATAACGATGACATGTCTGTATCGGTAGCCACATGTCTATTTAAGCATTCTATTGGAAGAAAGGTTTAAGTTAGAATATATATTCATTCAATAACCAAATTCTCTAAAGATAATATAAATATTGTAATATATGAATATGTGCATGGTGCATAGAAATACTGAATTAAGTAATTTATCATTAATTGATATAGGAACTATCAAACTATAATTGATCATAATTGGGATTATCAAAATATGATTGATCATAATTGGGATTATTAAAATATGAGTTCAACTAATTCTCCCAAAGGGTTCAACAATCTCCCCCTTTTTGATAATCACAACTTATGCCAAAGTATTAAGAAAATTAAAATAGTGACAGAGGAAAAATGTCCTAAAATAAACTTTAAAACAAAATCCTCATTTTTCTCCCCCTTGCAATTGCACTCCCAGTTCTCATTTTTTTCTTTTTCTCCCCCTTTGTGATTAACAAAAAGAAGGGTAGAATCAGAGAAATGTATAGACTAAAAGAAAACAGATTACACAGAAACATAGAAAAGTAGAGAAGGTAAGAGGAACTGTCCATGAAATCACAAAAGGTACAAACTGATAAAGTCAGTTTACAAAAGAAAATACAAGTGAATCCCATAAAAAACAACCAGAATCACTCAATCTTCCTCTGGAACAGGAGTCTTTCCCTTAGGATCAGAAGAGGGTGCAGGGTCAGATTGAGTAGATAGCTTAGGAATAGCTGAAAGAAAAACTGTAGGTTTAGCCACTGAAACTGTACCGGATCTGAAATTTGTGCTCTTCTGTGGGATCATAGGTGTCAAGCTTCGAATAGCCTGAATTGGAGTCAACTGAGGTGTACTCCCAGAGGCAGAGGCAGGAAGAGAAGGAGGTACAATCATAGGTTTGGCATCCACATGCAAGAATGGTATAAACAGGTTCCTGAAGTCCATAATAATACTGCCTCCTCTCTCTATTGCGGACACAAAATCATCTCGATTTTCAATGAATTTATCCAAGGCAGGAGTGAGCTCCCTGAGCTTACTAACCTGTTCTCAGAAAGCTTGAGTAACTGGAGGCAAATTCATATTCTCCATCAAAAGCTTGAAATGATTGGTCAATTGATGCTTCGTATAGACCTTCTCAAAGTAAGCATCCACCTTATTCTTAATTGCCTCATGAGAAGCAGTAGTTTCCCGTAGGTGATCATGAACAAAAATACTAACTTACATAGTGGTAGCTAGGATCTGAGTATCTGAGGTACCACTGGTACCAGCCTTAGACAACTCTTCTTGGATTACAGTTCTGATCTGTTCAAGGTTCACAGTGGAGCTGGATGAAGGAAGGGGTTTAACTGAGAAGGCTACTGTCTCCTTGAAAGATTGTGTCAGATTACAAACCACCTTCTGAACATGTTCATCTTGACTGTTCAAATGTTCTTTGACTGATTTCTTAAAATCCTCAAAGACATCCACAAACTTCTTGACTACTTCTTTGATATATCTAATATCAGTATTCACTTGGGTTTGAGAACTGTTCATGGTAATCAATGAAGCAATCGATTGTCTTAGATCCACCACAGCTCTTTTCCAACTCTCAATTTGAGTATGGCATACTTTAACTTCATCCATCATTCCCTTCATTGGACTAGAAACAACACACCCCATATATAGCTGCAGGTTTTGCTCCACACTCCTCATCTCTCCAACCAGGCTTTTCTTCAAATCTTCCACTGATTCTCTCAGTGTTTCTTTCATTTCAGCCTTTAAGGAGTCAGGGTCCTCCTTGGTTGTCAAATTTTCAGCCACAGCAGGTAGGATAACTGATTCTCTTTGGGGTTAGTCTTCCTCATCAGAATCTTCATAACTAAGTCCAAGAACCATATATCCTGGATCTGATTTCCAACCTTCAATGTCATACAACACTGATTCTGAACTAAGATACTCCCCTTACTTAGAGCATTCACCTGAGGAATCTCTTCCAACTGTTCTGCTCGAGGTAATTTTCTAACATCCTCTATAACTTTAGTAGATTCAAAAACCATTTTCTCTGAGGGCTCAACGACTCTCTCATCAACATATGCTACTTATGTTTCCTGATCAGGCACTATCATGACTGTACTGTCTATCAGAGGGCTCAAACTGAGCTCTTCTTCTTCATTTTCCTCATCATCTGCTTCACCAGCAGCCTCCTCTTCTTCATGAGCAAGCTGATCTGATTCGGTTGCCTCATCCTCTTCAGAGGTGTCCTTAACAACATACTGATATAATTTTTCTTCTTCTTTTGTGGTCTCAGTATCACTTTCCTTAAAAACAAATTCTCTCCTTGGTTGTTCTTTTTGAAGGCTAGCTGCTTCATAGGAAATGTTTTGGGGCATAGGACTAAGAGGTAAATCAGGGTCTCCTACTTCCTCAATTGATGTCTCTTCCTCCTCAGCTTCAGATTCATTATCACTATAGACCAGTTCTGGATCATCTGGTCTAAGACCAGGATGCCTCACATCCTTTGGTCTAGAAAGATGATCCATAAGAGTGAACTTGTCAAAGATTTTTCCATCATCATTAACCCATGATTTCTTCCAAGGTTTCCAGTTGACTTTTATAAACTTACAAATAGTCCTGGTGATGCGTAAATTATCCTTAACCGCAACAGTTTCTTCTTGAGGTCCAACTACCTCTTTTGCCTTCAACATAATAGAAATCAACTTAGAAAAGAATAGTGTATTGGACTTAGACTTCGGTCTAGTCATATCCTCAATTTGAATCGTTAGCAATCTGCACAAGTTCACCTTTACTCCATTATTTAACAAACACAACAAATAAATATCCTGAAATCCGAGGGTAGAAAAATATCCTCTCCTTGGACTAATCACATGGTGAATGAACTTGAAAAGTAGTTTATCCTCACCTGCCATCTCTGCAGTAATGACCTTTCTAGGAGTTCCATTTCCTGTCAATTCTAACAAGGCATCCTCATAATTGAAAAATTTAGTAGCAGTAGGTATGGATTTTGAATAAAATCCATAATCACCACTATGAGGAACTCTAAGGTTCTCATCCCATTCAACTGATGAAAATGAAAACATTTGACCATTCATAAAGGAAATCATCCTATTCTCCTCTTCTGATGTCTCAAAACAGACAAACTGATAAAAATCTTTTACCAGTGCTGGATAAAACGGTCAATTATTGTTCATGAAACATTCGAGCCATCCTTGTTCTTGTAAAACCTTCAGAATCAAGGACTTGCTTTCCAGCAGCCATTCCTCACATAATTCCTTTTCCACTAAAATTTCTCACTTTGATAAATCTGGATTCACATGATTCCTTCGAACAACATTTATACTGCTTCCAATGGCACCAGCATTGGTTACTTTCTACTTCATACCTTGCAGCGCATCACTCCCTTCATCCACTGAGGGTCACTTCACATGGGCCATTTCAGATTTTGAGGCTTAGGTTTTTGCGAGATTGAGAGGTCTAGGTAGGAGGGATTTGAACGGACGGGTTCACGGTGATTGAGTGATGTCTAGAGCTAGGTTTAATATCATTTATGATTCACATATAAATTAAATCTTATATTAAAAATAAATTCAAAGTCTCAGCCTTAATACGAAAATTTAAAACAGCGCGAGAGATGTACCGGTGAGGTGTCCTTAAATGGTGAGTTTTAGCCTAACAGCGAGGTTTATATAACAGTGAGGTTTATCTAATGGTGAGGTTTATCTAATGGTGAGGTTTATCTAATGGTGAGCTTTATCTAAAGGTGAGGTTTATCTAACGGTGATGTTTATCTAACGGTGAGGTTTATCTAACAGTGAGGTTTATCTAACAGTTTTAAGAGTAATTTATCATTCCTAATTCGTGTCTAATGAAGCTTAATCTTTATGAACTTAAAGGCTTAGTGAAAATATCAGCTAATTGGAGTCCAGTGCTTATAAATTCAAGAGTCATATCACCTCTTTGATAATGATCTCTTAGAAAGTGGTGTCTAACATCAATGTGTTTGGTTCTAGAGTGAGACACAGGGTTCTTTGAGATGTTGATCGCACTAGTGTTATCACAGTTAATTGAAACATGTTTAAAATCAAATCCATAGTCCAATAAAGTGTGTTTTATCCACATAATCTGTGCACAACAACTACCAGCAGCTATATACTCTTCTTCAATAGTAGATAATGCAACTGAGTTCTGTTTCTTACTACACCCTAATACTAGGGACTTTCCAAGCAAATGACATGTTTCAGATGTGATCTTTCTATCTAACTTGCATCCAGCAAAGCCAGCATCTGAATAACTTATTAAATCAAATGATTGTTATTTTGGGTAAAACAGTCTCAAATTAGCAGTATATTTAAGATATTTGAAAATGCTTTTAACAGCAAGTAAGTGTGACTCTTTAGGGTTAGCTTTAAATCTAGAACACATACATACACTAAACATAATATCAGGTCGACTAGCAATAAGATAGAGTAAACTCCCAATCATACCTCTGTAATTAGTTTGATCTACTGGTTTTCCAGTTTCATCAATATCCAATTTACATGTGGTACTCATATGTGTATCACTTCCATTAATACTATCCAAACCAAAACATTTTAATAAATCCTTAGTATATTTACTTTGATTTAAAATAATACCATATTTAGTTTTAAATATTTGAAATCCATGAAAGTACTTAAGATCTCCCATTAAGCTCATTTCAAAATCATTCTACATAACCTTCGAAAAATCAGTACATAAATAATTTTAAGAAGATACAAAAATAATATCATCAACATAGATTTGTACTATTAAAAAATATTTTGAAATTATTTTTATAAAAAGAGTGGGATCATAAATTCCTTTTTTAAATCCTTTTTAAGTAAGAAAATTTGTATGTCTTTCATACCAAGCTCTTGGAGCTTGTTTTAAACCATATAAATCTTTAGAAAGTTTAAAAACATGATTTTGAAAGTGAGGATTTGAAAAACCAGGTGGTTGTTCTACAAAAACATCTTCAACAATAAAACCATTTAGAAAAGCACTTTTCACATCCATTTGATATAACTTGATATTCAGATGTGATGCAAAGGAAAGTAAGATCCTAATTGCCTCTAATATAGCTATAGGTGCAAAGGTTTCCTCATAGTCAATTCCTTCTTCTTGATTGTAACCTTGTGCAACTAGTCTAGATTTGTATCTAGTGATATTTCCAGATTCATCAACTTTGTTTCTAAACACCCACTTTGTGCCTATGGTTAAAATGTCTTTAGGTCTTTCTACTAATTCCCAGACTTTATTTCTTTCAAATTGATTTAGTTATTCTTGCATATCCATTACCCAAAATTCATCATTGATAGCATCATTGATATTTTTAGGTTCTAACTATGAAAGAAAGGCTTGATGTTCAACCTGATTTCTTAGAGAAGCTCTAGTGTGTGTTCCTCTATCTAGATTACCTACAAAAACATCTAAAGGATGGTTATTTAGCATTCCATTTGGTCTTGGAATGGTAGGGCTAGATATTTCAGGTTCATCAACAGGCTGGGAGTCAATAGAAGTAGGTTCTGCAAAATTTCCAAAACTGGAGGTTTTAACTATAGGTCCACTGTCTTTATCATTAAGGTTCAAAACAGAGAGATCATCTTCAAGATTTTCAATATAGGTCTTAGGTTCACGTGGATCGGTTTCATCAAATTTGATGTGAATAAATTCCTCCACACATTTGGTTCTCTTACTGAAAACTCTATAGGCTTTACTAAAAATAGAGTAACCTAAGAAAATTCCTTCATCACTCTTGGATGAAAACTTGTCATGATTATCTTTGGTATTAAGAATAAAGACTTTGCAACCAAAAAATATGAAGTAGTTAACCTTAGGTTTCCTATGGTTCCACAACTCATAAGGGGTCTTCTTAAGAACAGGTCTGATCAAAACTCTATTGATAATATAACAAGCTGTATTTACAGCTTCAGCCCAAAAATAAACAGGTAGGTCATATTCATTGAGCATGGTTCTGGAAATTTTTTGAAGGGTTATATTCCTCCTTTCCACTACACCATTTTGCTGAGGTGTTCTAGGGGTAGAGAAATTGTGACTATAGCCATTGTGTGAGAAGTAGGATTCAAACTCTAGATTTTTAAACTCATGGTCGTGATCACTTCTCAAGGTTTTAATCTTAAGTCCACTAAGGTTCTCCACAGACATGGAATATTTAACAAAGTAAGAACAAGCTTCACTTTTGTGAGCTAGAAAATATACCCAATTATACCTAGAAAAGTCATCTACTAGAACATAGACATAGTACATCCCATTTAAAATAGAAACTCTAGAAGGTCCAAACAAATCCACGTGAACCAACTTGAGAGGTTGAGAGGTTGACGGTTCTTTCTTTGATTTAAAAGAAACATTATGTTGCTTTCCCTTTTGATAGGGATTACAAACTTTATCTGCTGGGAACTTAAGTTTTGGTAGGTCTCTAACTAAGTTTTTCCTAGTAATTTTTCTAAGTGAATGTACATTGCAGTGTTATAATCTTCTATGACAAAGCCAAGACTATTTATGAAAAGCATTTAAACAAGTAATATTTTGCATATCTAAAGAATTTAAATCAACATCATAGACATTTTCATTTCACAAAGTAGAAAATACTAAAGCATTTTTAGAATTAAAAACATTGCAAGAATCATTTTAAAATTTAACATTAAAACCATCATCGCATATCTGAGAAATACTTAGTAAATTATACATAATCCCATCAAAAAATAGATCTTTAGAAATTAATACTGAGTCAGTGTTACCAATCTGGCCTAAACTGATGATTTTCCATTTAGAATTATCACCAAAAGTGGAAAAACCTCCATCAAATCTAACTAGCTTTTAAAGCATGAGAAGTCTCCTGACATATGTATTGAAAATCCATTATCCAGGTACCAAGTCTTTCTACATGAGCTCGTTATGCAGGTTCCTTACAGAACAGATTTAGATAGGAAATGATTTTCGTACCCAGATTTTCATGGGTCCGGAAAGGTTAGCTAATAAAACTTTAGGTACCTAAATTTGTCTTATGGGTCTCATAAAATTTGTAGAATCAACATATTTTGAAAGATAAACTTTATTAGATCCGTAACTATGAATAAAACTAGTTGAAGCATATGGAATTCCAGAACTAGAACTATCTACATTCTATCCAGATTTAGAAATAAATCTAGTTTTGTTAGTTTTTCTTTGTCCATGTTGGTATTGTATACCAGTAGTATATCTAAGTGCAATATGCTTACCTAGAATTTGAGTAAGAGTATCTTTTCCATTTGTGAACTTTTATAAATCCTTCCTAAGTTTCTCATCTGACAATTTCAGTTCAGTGTTTTCTTTAAGAAAATGAGCATTCTTTTTCCATTTCTATGTGAAGATCAGATTTATGTTTAACACTTAAAGCATACTGTTTATTTAAACCTTTGTATTTGTCTTTCAGCTCATTACAGGTTTCTTCCAACATATAACAGTATTCAAATAGTTCAGATTTTGAAATATTTTCAGAATCAGAATCATCTCCAGAATAATAGGAATTTAAAAAAGGAGTTTCAGATGTTACCTCATAAGTGTTTTTCATAAAGCACATGTTTGCCTTATTTCTGTTTTCAGTTTCAGAGGCTTCAGATTCACTGGAGCTATCCTCAGAATCACTCCAAGTAGCCTTCATGGATTTCTTATACTTATTGTCCTTATACTCATACTTCTTCTTGTATTTCAGCTTTGGACAGTCAACTTTTATATGTCCTTTTATTTTTCATTCATAGCAGACAACTTCATCAGATTTGTCAGATTTCTTCCAGTCCTTTTTCCAGTGACCCTTATTGTCATACATTCCTTTGTAATTTGATTTTCTGAAAAAATTATTTTTCTTATAAAACTTCTTAAATCTTCTAGCTATGTGAGCTATTTCTACATCACTGTCAGATGCACTTTCACTCTCTTCACAGCTTGAGCTACCACTCATGGTGTGAATTTTCTCTTTATCCTTATTCTTTGAAGTAGATGTCTTGAAAGCAACTGACTTCCTTTTTGGTTTATCTTCTTCTTCTTTGTTTACCTTAAGCTCTTCTTCATACATCATCAACTTTCCAATAAGTTCTTTGACTGTCAATTTACCAATATCAAAAGATTCTCTGATTGAAACAGAAGTGCCCATCCATCTTTCAGGTAGGAATCTCAAAATTCTCATGATCTGGTCCTTTGATGAAACGTCCTTTCCCAGTGAGATCATTGTACTGACAATTTTGTTAGACATGAGATACATATCAGAAATGGGTTCATTAGGATTCATCTTAATATTATCATATTTAATAGTATAAGTGTTCAATCTCATTTCCTTAACATTAGTTATTCCTTCATGAGAAACATTTAAAGTATCCCAGATTTCATATGCAGTCTTACAAGCAGATATTCTATTAAATTACTCATCTCCTAAAGCAAAATACAGGGCATTCATAGCTTTGCAATTATTATTGTGAGCTGTCTTAGTAGCTTTATTCCAATTAGATCTAACAGTAGCAGGAATTTTATATTCTAATTCTATGGCAGTCCAAATATCAAAACCCATGATTTCTAAATGAATTTTCATCTTAATCTTCCACTGAGCATAATTATTTCCATTCAAAAATGGTGGTCTATTAGTAGAAACACCTTCAAGTCTTTTATCCACGACTACTAGGTCAAAACAGAAAATTTAAAGAGATAAAAATTTAGAAACAACAAGAATTTTTAAGAACATTAAAATACAACTAAAATCACCGTTGAAAAACAGAGTACTTCAGAAAATATTTTAAGCCTCTGATACCAAATTTTGGTCGGAGTGGACACTCAAGAGGGGGTGAATTGAGTTCAAATTAAATTTTCTATTTAAAATCCTTTACTAAAATCCCCCAATTTAAAAAAATAATTGAATTGTAGTGAATTTGAACTAAATAAAACTTTCAGTTAGGTTATCAAGGGATTCATTAATTCCCAGTTAATATAATCAGAATATCAGATTAGATTTTGAAACTAACCTAATGATTTGCAAGTACTGCAAACACTTTCTAATACAATTATCAAAGTAACTTTGAAAAACAGTTTATGTTTTAAAGCACCTAGCAGAGGAATAAAATGTTTTAGATAAAACTAAATAAAGCACATCATATATAACCAAGAGGATCAGTCTCAAGCCGAGACTTAGTCCTCTCAAAAATTTATATAAATTTGATCCACACCCTGGATCGGGGTTCACAATAGTTTACAACTATCCGGGGCTAAGACCTGTACCACAGTTCTTCATGGGAAACAAAAACAATAGCAAATATAGCTGTCCAGGTCACATACGACCTCTACCACTATCCACAGTGGGAAATAGAAGATGTAAGGAGTCTGAATGAGAATTTACAAATCCTCCAGTTAAGGTTCAGAAGACAGTGTGTGTGTGTAAATTAAAACTTATGATACACACTGCTCGTAATGTAAATAATAAATCACTGAGTAAGATATAGAGTTTAGAATGGATCTAGTGATTGCAGTGCAGCTTTGGACTCCATTGAATTGATCAGAAATGGTTTTGAGTCCTCTTCTGGTTTTTGTTTGAAAAACAGAGTGTCATCTGCTTGACATCCCGGTTCAGAGACAGTGAAAATGTAGTCGATGAAGTTCTTCAAAGTCCTGGTGAATGTACACAACTCTTCTTGAGTAAGTGGGAGTGTGTATGAGCTTCTGTGTCTTCTTGGTCATGCATGTATATCTGTATGATCTCTTATTGTGTATGTCACTTGTATATAACTTCAGTATGTATGTTCTGTCTCTTCTATGTTATCACTTTGCAGCAATAGTGACTTCCTATATTTATGGAACGAGCTTTAGCAAAAGAAATGATTTCTTTTTGCAGGTACGAGGTAAGGTTCCCTAACATCCAAAAACCTTTATTAAATAAATGACAGAGCCTTAAAATATACCTGATATGACCGTTGGTTAGATTAAATAAAGATAATGAAATTAACGAAACGTCAGAATCTATGGAACGGTAGATTTAGATATCGGTAGCCTTGTGTATCGGTAAGTCTTTGTATCGGTAGCCTCTTGTATAACGGTAACCTTTCTATCGGTAAGCTTCATGTTTATCGGTAGACTTGATCGGTAGCGGTAGACTTAATGTACCGGTGACCTTTTGTGTAACAGTATCCTTCATGTATCGGTAGCCTTGTGTGTTGGTAAACTTGCATAACGTTGACTTGTCTGTATCGGTAGGCATGCATAATGGTGACTTTTCTGTATCGGTAGGTCTGCATAATGGTGACTTGTCTATATCAGTAGGCTTGCATAACAGTGACTTGTCTGTATCGGTAGGCTTTCATAACGGTGACTTGTATGTATCGGTAGCCACTTGTCTGTTTAAGCATTATATTGGAAGAATGAGTTAAGTTTGAATATATATCCATTCAGTAACCAAATTCTCTGAAGATAATATAAATATTGTAATATATGAATATGTTCATGGTGCACAGGAATACTGAATTAAGTAATTTATCATTAATTAATATAGGAACTATCAAACTATAATTGAGCATAATTGGGATTATCAAAATATGATTGAGAATAATTGGGATTATTAAAATATGAGTTCAACTAATTCTCCCAGAGGGTTCAACATTTTGGATTTATGATTGAGACCATGTGAGGGGATTATTACATATCCCTATAAAGAGAATTGGAACCCATGTATTTTGGTGTTTATTAATGGGGCACATCATACCTGTTACGGTCATCTGAAAAGTACCATGGTGGTTTCTTTTAAGGTCATATTGCCATGACTAACTGAAGTTCCTTTTAAGGTCTTATGTCCAAGACCTATTTTCAGAAGTTTAATATTGTGAGAAATTGAATTTTTAACGTGTAGTTTATGTTCATGAACCTATGAAAACAAGGCGAAAGATTCCAAGAAATAGTCAATGTGGGATTTAAACATAAGTATCCCTTTCTGGTTCATCCACTCTATTGGTAACTAGGTAGGAGAGGGTATGATTGGGGATTACACAAAGTTAAAGTCACATATATGTATTCACACATCTTTTTTATTGGTAAATTGAAAATTATGTAGGAATAAACTCAGGAAGGATATGGTCCTGTTAGGAAGGGTTTCAGATTATACCTAGTGGGAGGCCCATACTCATCCATATAACATTGAGTTTACCATAGAGGCCCAATGAATTTTCAAAAGGCTAATAATATGATTTATATATGATAATTTTTTTTATAATTTATAAAATATGGATTTTACAAATATCCTAATGACAGCGACCCTCACAGTCAAGGGAATACATGATTATAGATATCATATGGGTCTTATTAGGCATGTAATAATTCTTGGGAGTGATCAATTGGAAGATGAACAATACACATTATCTAATGAATACATAATATAAGTATAGGAATATGGTTTTAAAAACCTTTTAATGTTTATCATGTGTATGGGGATGAGTTATTGGGAGGACATAACTTAGTAGTGGGCTGTCTTATACTATTCAGTATTAGCATTGTCCTTTGGGCAATTGATTTTGACCAATTGTGGGACCTAAATGAATTATGTACCCAGGAAGACTTCATACCAATATGGTATTTGGATCTAATAAAATGGTTACCTAGTGCAGGACATGGGTAAATTTGTTCCCTAGTATTAGACATGGGTCAAATAGAACTATGGTATATTACTAGGTTGAAATGGTTCCGTAGTATAGGAATAGGGAGAGGTGGTTCTCTAAAATAGGACTAGGGAGAGATAAAACCCTGATATAGGAATGGTGTGAAGGGTCATCATAGTATAGAGGCCTAGGGAAGGTGTCTCCCAAGTATGGAATCCGAGGTGAAGTTTCACACTAGTATAGAGGATTGGGTAAAGGGTCTCTAAAGTATGAAATCCTGAGTGAAATGTTTCCCTAATATGGAGGATTGGGTAAATGGTCACCCTCGTATGAAGGTCTGTTTCATACCTAGGATGCGTGAAACCCTAACACATGAACTCCATGGATAATTAAGTTCATGTTTCCCTATTTTTTTTCTCTATAGAGGGGATATTTTACTATAGTCATGAAGGATCATAGGATAATTTTCCTTCGAGGCAAGTTTAAGGGTAGAAATTTTCGAGGAAATAATTTCCCCAAATTCCAATTATTTTCCTTAGGTTTTGAATAAGAGATCCACTTGATTGAGAAGTGGGATAAATAATAATGGAAAAAAGTTAATAAGTTTCTATAATTTCTAGTTGGGGTCATCTAATATCCTCCCTCCATAAATGGGTCCGCTTAAGTATATTAATAAGAAAAAGAGATAATAGAAAATGGATCGAAGGGATATCAACATATCACACACTACTGAGATAATATCCCCCTGAAAGTGAGTCTTGGGAATGAAAAAACATTATTCAAAGGATCCTAGAACACAAAAAACCAATAATTTTGTGATTTTTACAAAGGAGGTTTTAACTTAGGAGTCTGCACATGAAAACACTTTTCCTGAAAGAGGCATTCACCGGGAGATATAGGAATGTTTTTGGGACTTGGGTTCCATGTAGGGACTTGGTCACCATGTATATTTATTTTCACTAGAAAATGAGATATAATAAATTTCACCAAAATTAGAATAAATTAGGACAAGGAGGATTAAATTTTGATGTCAATCATGACTCTAATTTTGAGGTGGCTTCAAGGAATAGAATTTATGCTTAGATAGAGGAATAAGGCAAGAGATATGGCTGCTCTATGTACATGATGTGAACATGTATCTGGGTGTTTTATGTCGACTAAGATCTATAAATATGGGGTGGGGGGAAACTTTTCCTTCATGCACCACACAACCTAGGTGAAACTTTGAAATCACTCAATCTTTTTTTTCATAACTCATGTGCCCTACTTCAGTGAGTTTGAGAACTAGTCTCTCCTTTACTTTAGCATTGCCGTGCTAGGATTGGGTGTATCAGATATTAGCATTCTTTCTAACCGGTTGAATGTAGATGAGATAAGTGAGTTGGGAGGATTTTCTTATGTGAAAGTAAATGAGTGATGCAACTAGACAGAGGTTCCCATCATCAATCTTCCTCCTATTATAAAGTTATTTACTTATCTCTTGATTCTCCATCCCAAGGCTAGATGAGAATCTACTAAATTCCAAGATTATGGACTCTGATAATCTAGATAGTTCCAATATATTATAAATAGGTTCATATATCAATGACATGGATACCAACATAAAATATATACTATGAAATTCCAAATTCACTTTGGAGAAACATTCATATTTATTAGAGTCTCAAACCTAATTTTATTCATTTATCATCCACTAGTTATAAACCTACTAACATCAAGGATGGAATGAGGATTGGGATCTATGTTTTAGAGGTGGTGTCAAGATTGAATAAAAATGGGCATATTGGTATTGACATACATGAACTGATCTATATAATCAACTAATGGTTGAAATGATCTATGAATTTGTTTGTATCTCATTGACACACACATACAAAAGTGTCGAACTTATTCCAAAACTACTCAGTCATAAGATCCCTCAAATGAACAAATTACACTTGGTACATAAAGAAGTTATAATTAGTCTATGGGTTATATATATCCTTGGAGCCTTGTATCATTTATTTCATCTAACAAAGTTATTCATGGATATTATAGGTGAACATTTCCATTAGCTCAAAAATTATTGAGATAATTTACCTATAAAATCACAACCTCAAACCACTATCTTGTGATGAGTTGGGGTTCCACAAACCTTAAGTGGTGTATCTAGGACACCGAATTTTAAAAATAAATTTCAAGGGTATACATAATCATTGTGGGATTTTAAATTACACAACAAAACTTAAAAAATATAACATAAGAATAATCTATACACATATGATATAAGAATTAAAATGAGAGAAAACCACAATAAATAAAACTACTAATAGTAATTAGTGTTCAATATCCAACAATAATACCAAATAAGACTAAAATATGACATACCTAAAAACAAATACAAAGTTACAACCATGGAACTACCAATAGATCCACATAAAAATTCCCATAAAGCACTAAGATCCATACCCAAATACTATGAAATCTTCCATGATTCATTAGAAAAGTGATATATCTCACTTTATCTACAAAATCTTGAATAATAACTGCATACACACAAATGTTCATATACAGAGGGTGGGTATATAAACTTAGTAGGCAATGAAAAAAATATATTCCTGCACACCACTAAGAAAATCAAATTTATTGAAATATAAATAAATTAAGCATAAGGATGAAAAACAATTATCATGAGAGTTTTATAAAAGAGTAGGATAATTCATATCAAAATAGTTTATAATAAACGGATTATTTTAATAATATTTCCACAATCAACTATTTCTTTGAATAAGAATTTGATTTTAAAATAAGTAAATATTCTATTCCACTCGGTATACTCATTCTATGTTCTAACCCAAACACCTACCCATGAATTCCAATTTACACATCCCTTGATCATGAGTGATGATTTTTCCTCCACAAAGTAGTCACTTAGTGATAAATGTTGGCCCAAATTTTCCATGTGACCAAGAAACTCTAGACAAGGTATAATTCACATGAACTATAGGGACCTGGACTTTTTATACAGAGATATTATATCTTTATAGATGAATATTCATTACATTACATAATGATACATTATAGAATCATATAGGAACAATTCCTTTGAAAAAACAGATACATAAAAATCTTAAGCATAAGTAAACTACATCATCTCACACTAAGTTCATTATAACTAGAAACCTTTTAATTAATATCCTATATAATAGCTTTCTTTATGACCTGGGGAAAGGAATCATAAGAAAGGGTGAGATCAGATGCTTATTAAGGGTAAACTAGGGAGATATCAATATAACATTAACATTAGGGTACAAAAACATGAGTTTAAAATTTTAAAACCATGCCATGCATATCAATAATCTTGAGACATGGCATAAATCTCTGTAGTTCATAATACATGAATCATAAATTACTCAAGGAGAATAATCCTTGAGAGCATAAAATTGGAATAAGAAATAGATTGTGGTAATAAACATAAAAATAAAAAATCATTTCATTATTAGGAAAGGATAATTTACAGTGATATCATAGTGGAATGGGTTAACTCCAGAAACCATCATAGTAATCACGGGTTACTCCCAAGACTATCATACTAGACAAAGGCCCTTACTAAATTGGGTTCACTCCCCCTTATAGTATTGTTTATATCATGAGATATCAATGTTTTCTCAATTTTTTGGAGGGATATATAATTACGATCCCAAAAATAACATAATGAAAATCATATATATGTGTGCTATAAAAAAAATAAAACATTCATAATTTCATAACTTGTGAAAATAAATGTATTTCATAAACATGTATCCATTGTATATACTAGAGAAAAGAAACATGTTTCGCAATTATTTCATTAATTTATCATAGAATAACCCATAGAAAAGGAGAAGGTTTCTTAAACCTATTTTTATAATAATAAAAAACTATCCATATAAAAAATAAGGATGGTAGCATTGGATCATATCCCCAATAAAGATAAAATAACCACAAAGGATGACATCGTAGATGGAAAATGATTTTGAAAGAAATCAATTGGAATATTTCTAGAGGAAAATATAATTTTCCCTTTCAAAAAACAAATTTAAAATATAAATATTTCTCAAATATTAATGAAAAAAATTTCTATTAAAATAAATTTGTAAACTTATAAAGGGTTGTACAAGTCATTGAGTGTTCATTGTGGAAGAAAATGAAATTCATTTCGTATACGTTAAAATGAGGATTCCTTTCACATTTTTGGTAAAAAGTCAAAGGATCTTTGTTTGAAAAATAAATAAAGGATTATTTTTAATTTTATTTAAATTTCAAACACTGGTAAAAATTTGTTTTAAAAATTATTAAATAACATTAAAATAATTCTATAAGATATTTTTTAGAAATTATAGACATGGAGGAGAAAGGATTTTAGACTGAAGAGATAAATAAAGTAAAATTTTTGTAAAAACATTATTCTAGACTCTTCAATAATTAAAAAATTAAAGGGAAAAATTTATTCTCTAGAATTAACTATTGGATAATAAGTGACATGTGTTTCTTGAGATATAGATTATAATATTTCATAATCAGATGAATAATCACAAGAAATCCTGATAAAAAATTAGATTATAAAATAATAACTTTAACACTTTTGTAATAATTGAATCACAATTCCCCTGAAATAAATAACCATATATAGATATTTATATCCCATATTTTCATGATAAAAATTATAAAATACATTCATGATAAGTATATACTACAAAAAAAATATGTGGTGAATATGGCATCCATCCCATGAAAATAAAAGTGAGATGAAAATCTGTTACCAATCTATTTATTTTTAAATCATAATAATAATGAAAGAATAACATAAAATGAAACATTAAATATAATTAATAGAAGTATATTCAGGATATAACATGTTATATGGGAAGTATATAAACCACATAAAAGAAACAAGTGGTGAATATGATATATATCTCCCCAAAATAAATGCGAGATAAGAAATCCCTAGCCTCAAGTATCAACTTCCTTCATATATGTTAATACATAGTATATAATAAATATATTTTTATTATAAATATATTACAAAACCATAATTATATATCTCATACCATATGTGATTTACTTATGGACTTTTATTACCCATTTATTAACAATTCATAATTAAAACCATGTTTTCGGTAACAAGTGCTTCATTTTCATGTATATTTTGGTTTGGTAGTTTTTGTCTTTTTAATTGGATTATCATTAACTAATATTCGAGATTTTGTTAATGATATAAATATAATATATATTAATCATATACATATTTTTATTCATCGATAAATTTAAGAGATAGAAAATGGATTACACAGTTCATGGATATGGTAGGTCGAATACATGCATGAATGTTGTTTCCATTTTCTCAATTCATGGAATGAAATAATAGTAAATATTAATTCACCTTTATAGAATAAATTTTATATCATAAATAACTTATAAATTCATTAAATATATCTTTATTTCCATCAATATCAAAATAAAATAAAAAATGTATCATATTACTTTATGGAGGCAGTAGTCCACACGTATACATGTGTGATGTTACATTTTCCAATAGATTGGAAGGTAATAAGTAATAAGGGATATTATAATTAAAATGTATAATTATGTCATTAATATCATTTAAATATGTTAAATCCACCATTATACCATGTTGTGAGAGGTGGTGATGGAAAACAAACTACACCCGTTAGCAAGGTAATGGTCCACTATAAACACGATCAATCGTTTCCTTTCCCATTATATGGAAGTGGAGAAAAATATAGGTTATCAAATTAAAAAAATAAAATATGATTATATGGTCTTTAATTAATTTTTTATATAATAAATTTTTAATAATTTTTTATGGATGTGGAATAAGAAATAAAATTATAATTCATGGTTAAGATATATACCTCTTCTTTAGGGAGAATCTTTATGTTTTTAAAAAAAGGTTTCTTAGGAGGGGATACAAGTATGGAATTAAATAATAATTTCTGGTAGGTATTTTTTTGAACAAAAATTATCGCGGAGTTTTGATAGGAAAGGAGAAGAGATGCAATAAGTGGGGAAAATAACCCATTTGGAAGGTATTTGGAAATTTCCAAAAGAATCCAAAATAATAAAGTCATTCCCAAAAAATGCTTCAAAATGACCATATATTTGAATTTGGGATATTATGAAGTTAAAATATTTCCCTTTAATATGATTTAGACATGTTTTATTGTCAAACCAACCCTTATTTATTTTGTTTAACCCCCAATAAACCCATTTTAACCTTAACCGTGACAAAAAAGTTTTTACTTTTTTACCACTAATTATATGAAAAAATTAAGTGGGAATTATTATATAATATTATTTATTTATTATTAAAAATTTGTAACCCAATTTTCCAAAGTCAATTTATATTATTGGAAGAATTAAACTCATATACGAGATGAAAATATAGATTTCCAAAGAAATGTTTTTAATAAATGTATAATGTTTTTATATCAAAGTTAAAAATAAAATTAATAAAATTGACATAAATTGGAATAATAATAATATAATTGAAGTAATTTTACATTTAAAATAATTTTAAAACAAAATGTAACTCTATAAATGCTTTAATGGAAAGATAAATTTTAATAAGAATAATTAATTTTAACTATTCATCGAAAATTAATCAGTTTAAGAAAATCCTCAAAAAATCACTATAAGATAATTTTGAAAATTTTATTTCAAAAATGAACTTTATTTTTTCCAAAAAGTTTCTAAAATTGGGAAAAATTACTTTTATTATTTTTTCACAAAGAGAAATAATTTTGTTTTTGAGAAAAAATATTTTCCAAGTATATAAAGACATTACTAAATATAAGGTGCCTTTTCATAAATATGTTTTATTTATACTAAAAAATAATCATAATTTTAAAAATATGGTTATTACTATTTTGACCAACAAATATAAAGGCTTGTCTATAATGTTCATGTATAAATAATATTATTAATAGTATATTGTGATTCATTAAAACTCAGTGTTGTGTGTAATATATGACAACCAAGAAATTAAGTATATTTGGAAATAAAATATTTCATAAAATATATGGGTGTTACCTTCTAACCCTTAAAATTAATTTCACCTTAAAAATTCCATTACTTTTATTCAGAAAATGAAGATACTTCTACCTCCTCATACCATCAGTTTCCCGTATATCTTCCTCAAGTTTACAGTTTTAGCAAATATCTTAGACTAGGTGAGTGGTCTCGTTTCATAAGAATTTCTCCATATGTTCCAAAAATAGACACATGTTATTCGTTATAGGAAATATCATGATCCAATAGTATGAAATCTGAGTTCATTACATGTGAAGGATCATGTATGTACTACCTCTGGAGAGATACATTCAACAAATTATGGACTTGAGTGAGGTTTGGTGGAAGCACCAAGTGACAAGAAACCATCCCCACCTAATCAAGAATCTCCAAAGGGATAATATACAAGGTTATAATCGCTCATTTATTTAGGAATATCATAAAATTATTCCATGTATAAATTCATACTAAAACCTTATCCCAACATTAACCTCTATATCACACCAATAATTGTTAATATAACTTTTTTTACTCTGAGTTTCCTTGATTTTTTGTTGAATGGATATAACTTTCTCATAAATTTCCTATAAGGCCTTTCCCTTAAAACATTACTTAATCTGGATATAAATCAATAATTTGACTTTAATTCACATCAAGTATCATTTCAGGTTTTGAGTTTTAAATAATTAGGCCATTATTAATACATATCACCCCATAATCATACAAGTGGATACTATCAAAATAGTATCCATTTTTTCCACCAAAGAAAACCCTTTATAAAAGCATGATTTCTTTTCTTGATAAAAATGTTCTTGACTTATTCCTTTATCTTACTCATCCTTATACTCAATGAAAACATTTCAAAAAAACCTGGGATAAGAATAAAAACCTAGTAAGGGATAAAATAGAGAAAGAAAAAATTAGTACGTGAATATTTATAAACCCATGAATTCATAAGAATCATGAAAACTTCCTAGAAATCATAAACCATAAAGGTAAATTGTCGCATCCATATCATACTTACTTTGTAGCTTTCATAGCCACATAGGGAGTAACCCTCATGGGTTTTTTGGAATACCCATAATAGTACATTTACTAAATCTCTTAAGATAAAGCTTAATGTTTACGTCCATCATGTTACCCAATTTATTGGAGAGTTATCATGGGCTCACCTGCCATCAATTTATCACAGAACCACCCATATACATAAGCAATACCCAAGAACCCTAACATAATCATAACATATGAACAAGCATAAAAAAAATTAACTTTTCCACATTGCAATCATATGAAATAATATCAAGATATTGATATAATTAATCCATTATAAAAACCATTTTCAATACCAAAATACCTAAAAAAGAAATATGGTATTTACTTTTCTTTTTAAAAACATTATGGCTTGTAGATGAAGTAAAATATCAAATAATGCTCGCGGTGGTGGAAAGGTTGTTTTTGCCGTGTAAATTAAAAATAAACATTATTTTTGTCATTTAGTAAAATGATTCATTAAAAAATACTCCTTTTGAAAGCTATTGAATTAAATTAAAATTAAAAGGGGCTGGTTATACACTGTATAAAATATGGTCTTATGTAAATAAAAATATGCCTCAATGAAAGGATATTGAGACGAAGTCCCTTACCTTGAGTCTAACTTGTCTCATTCATTAATTATATTGATGAAAAATATACTTAGGTTAATTTCAAATTTCCTTAGAACCTTTTCCAAGTTTATTATTCATTTTATATTACTTATTTTTATGTTATAGAAATTAGTTAATTATTTGAGTTCATATCAGATGTTTTTTTGATGTTCGATACATGAGTAAAAAATGAACTTGTTATGATTACAAATTGTACATGTGGTCAAAATTCCATCATATGCATAAAATTAATCATGATTTTAATATCATATATATCTAGTATATATTTATTTCGAATAGTCAATAAATTTTGTAGATAATAAATGAAATTCATCCTTCTTGGAGACGGTAAGCCGTACGTACTCATGAACACTACTTTTAATTCTATGTCATATTAAAGGAATGAAAACTAAATGATAAATAGGTATATTATAATTTAAGTATAATATATATTTTATATATGTTACAAGTGTTCATTAACTCCATCCTTTACACATTCCATGTATGGAATGAATAAGTCATATCATTGTGAGCGGGTAGTAGTCCACACTACCTCAAATGAAATTATCGTATTTACACATTATGAAAATAATAAAATTATGATATAAAGAAATTTTACAGAAGCATAGAACAATAAAAATATAATATATATCATCAATAAATATATTTATATCATAATGGTGACCATGAGAGGTGGTAGTAGAAAATTGAACAATCATTGTTTGGTGAGGCAGTAGTTCACTGTACACAGAAATAGTATGTTCGTATCCATTAGATGGAGGTGTGTGTAATTGTAGTTCAAATAATTCTTATAAAAACATCCTAGTATATTTAGTATACTATTGTTGTTATGTAATAATATAATAAAAAGGGCATAGGTAGAGGAGAAGGAAAATAAAGGAAAGGTTCTTGAGAGAAGACACTACCTCTAAATCGGGTAACTCTTTATGATTTGAGACAAAAGGCTTTCTTGAATTTACTTTTTCCCAAGGTAAGGCTTACAGAAGAAATTTAGGGATGTTTGGAGCTTATTTTAGTAGAAGTGGGATGATACAATGGGCTTGAGAGGTGTGATTAAGTGGGTAGAGGTGGTGTCATTTTATAAGAGGGAGGAGGGGCACTTTAGGAAAGTCTTGAAATTTTATTTTATTAAAAATTTATTCTTAAATTATAATAGCTCTAAAGTGATATAATTCTAGTATAAGATGAGTATGGGTTCAAATACTCTCAAACAATAGGTTTTATAAAAGTTTAGGTTTTAAATATAACCTTATCATTTAGCTATAATCCTAAGTTAAATAATTTAACTCTTGCCATAACTTCTTGTATTTTCATAATATATGGTTACTAAAGTTAATATAAAATGACAAGAGAACAAAAAGAGGAAATTAATGAAAATTTTAATATTATATAAGTATTTTGGAAAAATATTATATTTTTAGGACTATTATATCATTTAATAAAATAGTATTAGTTTTTAAAACTCATTTTTGTCAATTTTGACACTATTCAGTAATTGATTTTTTTAAGTCACAACAATTTTATTAATCAAACCAAATTCATAAACTCAAATATAATATTTCAAAAAAATATAGAAAATTCGTTTATGGAATCAAAATTTTCTAATTAAATTTATTTGAAAATTTATAATATCATTTATTTGTATCTTTCATTAATAAGGTAATCTCTACGTCATCATTGTGTCATAAATATTTTTTTCATTTAATGTATAAAAAATATATATAAAATACCATGATGTACATTTTTTTTAGATTTATAATTACAATTTATATTCATAGATATTAGTTAAATAGACATATATTAAAATTGTTTTAGTAAAAAGATACTTGTTTATGTTATTCTTCTCTTTACTTTAAATTAATTATTATAACATATCGTTATCACACCCAAGTGGATCTATGAGGTCCTAAAATTGACCCAAGGATTCTCATGGTCATCCATATCTAATCCCATAGGATTAAGACACATGTTAGAGTAATTTTATATTATTATAATTTTTTACCCTTATTTACCCGATTTACCCTTTAACCATGGTAAATAAAAATAATTACTGAAATTACTATTCATAATATCCAAAAATAAAAGGTAACTATTTACATAATTTGGAAATTCTAATTCCAAATATGGAATCTATTTTTCCAAATTCAAAACATATAATTTTTATTAATTAATGTAAAATTAATTCCCATTGTCAAAACAAGAAAGCATATTTTTAAGAAGTAAAAACTATCATAAGATTGAGTTGTGTTTATGTCCAATTTCAATGTAAAATTACTAAAAATGAAAAAAATTGGATTAAATGATAAAAACTTAATCCGATTAAACATTAAAACAAATTAAAACGAAAATATAACTCTATAAATTAAATGAAAAGGTAGTTTTGAATTAAAATGTAGTATCTTTCACTATTCATTAAAATATGAATTTCATCAAAAAAATACCAAATTTTCAACCAAAGTAAAATTTGATGTTCCTCTTCTAAATAAGAAGTTATTTTTGTCAAATTGAACATATAGAAGTGAAAAAATTTATATTTAAAAAGTTTTATCAATAAAAAGGTGGTAGAACGACCTTTTAAAAATATTAAACAACTTTATACTTAAAATCAGATTCATTCTCATTTTAAGCCTCTAAAATTCCATGGATAAATGTAAAAAAATTCAGAAAAATGTATAATAATATTTTAGTTAGTTATAATTATTCACGTGAATAAAAATTCAAGGCGTTAACTACCATTTAAAATAAGAATAATATTATTGTATTATTTTTTGGTATAACACAATACTGTGTGAAACATAAGATTTCAGAGAAACCCGTTTTGCATGTCAAGTATTATATCGTACATAGTGTCCCATTTAAAAAAAATTATTATCTTGTTCATAAATAATAATAGATATGAAAATATATTATTCTATAAATACTAGGGATGTTATATTTCTTCATCTAGATCTAGTCCCAATAGATTTATTTCTCTTACTTCATCCCAGAATGTTGGAGTTATACACTTATTTCCATATAAGGCTTTATGAGGATCCATATGAATTATTGAGTGAAATATATTACTATAGGAAAACTCAACTAGAGGAAGGTATTTATCCTAAATACCTTGGAAATCAAGAGAACAAGATCTCAACATATTTACTAGGGTCATAATTGTTCTCTCATACTGACCATCTATTTTAGGATGATAATACGTGCGGAAAATCAACTCCATATCTAGTTCCCAATTAAAAGTTCACCATAACATCAAGGTAAACCTCATATCCCGATAATATACAATAGAATGTGGCACTCCATGAAACTTTATGACTTTATTAATGTATATTCAAGAAATATGAAGAAGAGAAAAAGTTTATTTAATAATATTGAAGTGTGAAAACTTCATAATGCAATTGACTAAAACCCATTTAACATTGTTCCATTTAATTTTTTTGTGGAGTCAGATGAAAAAATACATGGAGATGTTTTACCATTACCATTTTAGTATGGGTAATGGCTGTAACATCCCCTTAAAAATTTCTCTCACAACCTTAACTTTCAAGACATATCAAGCATTGAGATTAAAAATATTTAATTTCTATCATCATGTCATCCCACCAGAAATATTCTTTTAGATATCTATACATCTTCGGACCTCTAGGATTAAGAGATAATAAAGAGATATAGACATTATCTAATATATCCTTATTTAAATTAGCTATGGATGATATAAATATATGATTCTTGATCTTTATCATCCCATTATAATTAAGGTTAAACTTAGGTTCATTTATGATCTTTTTTTGTATCTCAACATCTTCCTTAAATTATTGTATAATATTTACTTGGATAGATGACTGAACACTCATTTGAGAAAAAAAACAATACTCATTCCATCATGATTTCATGATCCATCCTTTAAAAAACCAAAAATATTATATCTTTTGGGGTCCTCATCATAGATAATATAGCACAATCCTTTTGGCTCAAAGAATCAACAAACTTGTTTCCTTTACAAGGGTAATAATGTATTGAGTAGTCATAATATTCAATTATCTCCAAACATCTCCTGTGATGCTTTTTCAACTCTGTAGAACCATCATTTTTCAAGTAAATAACCCTTTATTTATTATTTTTACATATGCAATGTATTTGGGTGAAGTTTGGGATGGATTGGAAACCTTTTGGAACATTTTTGGGGATTTTATATATGTTCACAATTTGATCCTAGTTGGTGGAAATGGTGAAACACCTACAAGAAACCATGAAACATGAGGAAAGGTCTAAGGGGAAGGCACATGAGAAAGAACATGGTTTTTAGAAACTATGAAGATGCCTAAGAGAAACCATACAAAGTGGGACAATGGATTTTTTCGTGGTTTGAGCCCAATTTTTTTTATCTATGAAATCAAACCATGTGAGGTCCTACTTGAGGAAGAGGTTTCCAAATGGTTAGTGAATTATTTTCCAAACCATGTGACTAACCATGCACAATTTAAAAACAAGATCCATAAAAAGTGGATTTAGGTCCGAATTAGTTTTAAACCCTTCTTTTTTTAATCCATTTTGATCATATGTTGGTATTTCTCCCTCCCAAAGGAAAAATAATCTTTCCTCATTGATCTGGAGCCAATCCAATGGAATTTCTTGTAGTGTTGAAGCTTTATTATCATAGTAAGTCATTGTTTATGGAATTGTTTTGCATTTTTTATTAGATATACTTTCCTACATCTCTTAGATTCATAGATATAGTCCTCAGTGGATAGATATAAGGTTTTTATTCTATTCATGGTTAGTTTTCGACTTATTTATGCTACGGGAAAAGATATCAGGTGAGTTTTTTTGTGATTCAATCCAATTTCATTAGAGTTTAATGTCATTATTCATTTTATCTATAAATACCTAGGTAGGTGGTTTAACTCTAGGATAATCTATTGAGAAAGTGAAGTATTAGTTTCAAATTTATGGGTTTTTATTGAAATTGGATGTGAAATTGTTGTGAAAATCATGGTAGAACCATATTTAGTGATGGTTTGTGGGGTTTTCTGAAAATTTGGAAAATTTTATATGAAGTGATTTGATAAATGATTTTAAAATGTGTATTTTTTGAATTTTTGGTAAATGGTTTAGTTGAGATGTTTTTAATAAAATGAAGATTTTAATGAAATATACTGAAATGGTTTGTTTAAAAGGTTTCCAATTAAATGGTGGTTATATTGAAATGGTTGAAATAGTTGTTTTGGCATGAATTTTGGTATAAACGGTTAGTGTGTGTTCATGTTCATTTGGGATGGATGAGGGTATGATGTTTACCACATCAACTATTGAATGAATAAGAATTTAAACTTTTACCCATCTAAATGGTTCATTAATTGATGAATTAGTGAAAGGATTACTCACCAATCATGAGTATAAGGAGGCCCAGGGTTTCATTCATGGTCGGATTTTTGAATATGTGAAATAGAATGGATTATTATAAAATTTTATTTGTGAAAAGTTTTCATGTCATATTTTGGTTTCCTCTCTTGGAAACTATTTTAGTGTGGGAAAATGTTTCAGTAAGGAAATCTATTTTGTTATGGAACTGCTTGGCTTTCTTTTGAACTGTTATCAATTTCTTATATAACTTGTTTTTATATATATTTGATAACTTGTTCCATCCTAGTGGCGTGATTAGGGAATTAATTTGGGGAAAGACTAACAAGTTTAATTACTCACCCATACATTGGTACTTTGGTGTTTTTTCAGATGTTGTTTATTGAGATACAAGAAAATGTAAAGTATCAAACTTATTTTTTGGTGCATAATGAGTCATTGGATATTTCTTTGAGTGGAGAATGGAGAATTTAGAAGTTTGGAGTTATGTAGTTTCCATTGACTTTTTTCTCTATCTTCCACCATGTACTTTGATGTTTTGTAGTTTTATTTTGTGGTACTCTTTGGGAGTTTGGTCCATATAAATGGTATTACTTTGAGTTGTTATATAATTTTTATCATGAATTGTGCATTGGTATTTTGTTTTGTAATGTTTGGTTGTTTTTTTACTTTCAAAGGGAAAATCATCCCCCAGTTTTAATGAATTTCTTGGAATTTATTGCCAGCCTTTTGCACATTAGGGATGTCTCTTAAGGAAAACTAATTTCCTTATGTCTTCTCAATGCAATGAGTTGGGGAAGGATGATACAAGTGGTATTAGGATTGGTCTGTCAAAATATCTTTGTGGAAAAAATGGTATTATCTTGTTTGATTCTTGACTAATAAGTAGTATTTAGTCCTCTTGATCTTGGAGTTGATATTCATTCTGGTATATTCCTTATGATGGGTTAGAATAAAGGAGTAGGATCATTGAGACATGAAATGTATAGCATTAAATGATGTAGATAACCTTTTTATGCTGAACTTCATGTTACTAGGGAGTTAGATACAGAAGTATTTTGGATACACTTTTAGGATTTGGAATCTCATTGTCATGGGTTTATCCAATGAGATGACCATGACATGCATTGTAGAAATGAATTCCCACTAGGAGTGAATATTTCATTTTTATTAATGATATATTATTTGGTGAAATGTGTTTATTTTTTAAAAATGTTAATAAAATTTAAATGAATGATTTTGAAAAAGCGCATGGTTATGGTATTTTTAAAATGGTTTGATTTTGAAAAGAAATTTGACATTTTTAAAAAATGGTTTAACATGGTAAAGATTTAACTTTGGAAAATAATGTTTTGATAATATGATGTTGTGGAATTTAAAATTTTTAAGCATTCAATTGATATATATTTAGAGTTTCGAAGTTTATTTTGGTTATAAAAAATGGAACCCAGTAGGCATTGTAGGAACCAACCAGAGGATGTTGCTGAGAATGTGGTTTCACTTAAGCCACAGGTGAAACAACAACGGGTCCAGAGTATAGTCCAATATTTTCAAGTTGTTGACACAAGTAATAGGTGGGATGAACCAAGGAAAGTGGATCATTATTTCTGGTTCTAGAAGTATAATCCATCCATCTTTTGGGGAAATAAGTAACCAAAAAAAGGAAGAGGTATGGATGAAGAAGATGAATCAAATCATAGATTTCCTTGATACAACATCAGAGCTAAAATTCACGATGTATATGTATATGATTAAGGATCATTAGAACCAATGGAGGGATTTAGTAGTTCATAAAAAATTGGACCAAGGCCTTGAATTGGAGGATTTATAATAATTTTCAAACAAATATTCTATCCCCACACATTCAGAATTCAAAAATGATGTAATTATTCATTTTTAAGTAGGAAAATTTCTTCTCATAATGTTTATTTACTATGTTTAAATGTTTATATTATTATTTATATCTTAAAAATTTAGACTCCTTCATTTCAAAGAAAATGTTGACCATTGGTGTGTTGAGGATGTTCTATAAATGTTGTTGGAGATGTGTTGACATGTGATTTATTTGTGTTTGATGCTGATGTGTATGATATAATCCTAGGTATGTATTGGTTGATATCATGAAAGAACCACATCAACCATTATACTAGAAAGTACGGTTATACAACTGAATATGGAGTCGAGAATCTCTTTAGAGGAGATATTAGTGTAAAACCAGGTGCAATGGTATTTTTGGCGCCAACATTTTGAACGATGTCATAGTAGTTGAAAGACTTGACTTTGAAATCGATTGAATATATCTAGGATTAATGTTTTACAGTGATTGTTGAGTATTTTACTGATGTTTTCCTATGAATTTATCAATGTTACCACTATAAGGTAAGTGGAGTTTACGATTGATCTCCTTCTTGGGATTAGTCATATTTCCCTTCCATCTTATCAGTTAACTCCAATATAATTAAGGTAATTGAATGTGCCATTGAGGAACTAGAAATAAAATGGTTAAATCTCCTGAAAATTTATCTATGGGTAGTGTAATGCCCCGACCCCAGTTACCAAGAGTTGGTGCATTATTACATAACATTGGAATGATCACAAAATATCAAGTCTCGAAAGACTGATTAGTTTAGTAGTCTTGGAAACACTAGATATATTCATAATTCTTACATTACATCATAAAGTAAAAATAAAAACTACAACAACATATTGTCTTCATATCCCCCCATACTATCCCTACAGGTTATTCATAAATTACTTCTTCACATCCTGGAAAAAATAAAACATTGAAAGGGGTGAGCTCAGATACTCAATAAGGATAATAATATATCAGAAACTTTCATAAATAAGCATAAAGATTTTAGGCAATGTATAACTAAAACAAAAGTCTTTTAAACTTGAAATTCAACATAATATGGCAATGATAAAATGAAATAATTCCATTTACTTAATCACATGGATATTCTACTGGTTGAATAACCACATGCAATATCAATAACCACTTTCGTAATGATGGAATGCATAATGCCAGACTATCATAACCACATAGTCAAGGCCTCGTGCCAAGACTACAAAAAAGATTTTATCAAGGCCTTGTGCCAAAAAACTAGTCTGTCTCATGAGACCTACTGATGCATCGAGGATCTATAGAGGGATCCACCCTTCACTTACTAAGTCCAATTCATTCCTCATATGAAAATTTTGAAACATAACATAAACATTCGTATTAAAACTAGCATACGAAATATAAATACTTTAACCACAAACCATGAATGGTATAAAAATATCACATCCACAGTCAAACATAACTCATTCAATACACTATGGAATATTTTATTGTATCAGATTAACCTCAATCGAGAATAATGAAGGATATTGACATGGATTAAAATAATCATCAAACTATTGAGAGAAATATCCCCATTCTTCTTGAAAACATTTAAAAGTCACACTATTTGTCAAAAAGCCATTTAAAATAGATTTTTGAATCAAAGTGTCCCATACCACTTTGAAACTTTTAAATGGAATTTTAATTTGAAAACTTTAATGTCCATATAAATAAATACTTAAAACCATTTTTAAAACATGGACATTAATGAGAAAGATTTAGAATAATAAATCTTTAAAACATTTTAAAATGATATTTTAGTTAGGGTTCCTTAAAAAAAGAGAGACAATTGAATACAAATAATAGAGGTAACAAAAACTTTTTAATATCAGGAGAATAAAGGGATTCATGATATACTATGTCAAAGTATATTATATACACCATATAAAAGTGATTTGGTGTATAAAAACAAAGGAGTCTCAATGGAATGAGATGAAATCTCTCATAAAGGATGTATCCTTAGGTTAAGGATAAATCAATGAAATAATTATCTGTGAAAAATATAAATACACTCAATATGATTGGATATTTAGTGTAAAACAATCAAAGGACATTCAAACATATTCTTGTAAAAAAAACACCAATGAATTGGATGTTTAACTCAACAAATAGAGATTGAGTAAAAATTACTCTCATCAAGTTCATACCGATGAATTGAGAATTTATAAATGGAGTGATTATGTGTATCAAAAGTATATCCCCAGAAAGGGGAGTGGAAATTATGACATAATCAAATGAATAGTGATTCCCCACATATTCTTGGAGTAAAATAATCAATGAAGTATGTATAAAGCCGAATGAGTGGAAATTGAAATTTCAAATTCCTTTATTGATTTGGTAACTTACAAAACATACACCCATTGAAAGAAGGATCATACAATGATAATGTAAATATACATGAATTAAATTATATTACACAATTAATACAAACATGGTAAGTACGCACACCACATGAAATAAATAAGTGGTGAATAATGGAAATATCACGAAATTAAAAGTGAGATAAGAAACCCCTTACTTTGAACTTTTTCCTTGGTCGAGGGTAGGTTATCCTCCTGTATAATGGTGAAGTAATTTTTATTGAATTATAAAAGAATCATATACATTGATATGATATCATATATGATATTTTAACATTGCTTTGTTAATAATATCTTAGTATTATCATCGTTTCGGGTGTTAACTTACTTGTTTTCTTTTATATGTTTTGTTACATAAGTCAAGTTTGTTATAGATAGGTTTTATCTTATTCATATACAGAATTATATCAAGTCCTTAAACATTATTTTTAATCTTAAAATGATAATTATACATGTATGGATACGATGGATTATGAATCTAATCACCTTAGTGGAGACGGTAGTCCATACGTATGCATGAGCGATAATATCATTCTTTTGATATTAAAATCTTAAATAATTGGATGCTATATCATATATACAGAATAATTATCATGTTATACTTATTATTTACATGAATTAAACATCATTATTATACCCATCCAAATAATAATGTATTAAATAACAATTACACCAAGAGCTTTCAAATGGATTCTAACATCACCTCTCTTGAAGATGAGCTTAATCAAATCCAAATACGTAACACCAACTCTGATTTTAGCCTTGACCCTCAACTGGAGGTCAATATAGCTCTTAAGCTAAAAACATTACTCACCTTTAAGGATAACATTCGGAAACAAATGTTTAATACTAAATGGATGGCTGATGGGGATAGAAATACTATGTTTTATAACTCTCTTCAAAGAACCAGAAAAGCCAATTATCCTCTTACCAAACTGATTCACAATGACTTGATCATTGACTCAGAAGAGGCCATCTCGGATCATGTTGTCTCTTAATTTAAGGACATTTTCAATGACCCTGAGATCAACATTGATCTCAATCCCAATATTATTCCCTTAATGGTGGATGAGAAAGCCAATGACTCTCTCTTACCTATTCCATTGGAGCATGAAATTAAAGACACTTTCTTTAGTTTAAAGCCAGATAGTGCCCCTATAACGGATGATTTTATCAATGGTTTCTTTCAAAAACACTAGGACATCATTCGTTCAGATGTTTGTAAACTTGTAAGGTCCTTTTTCACTCACGGATCTCTCCCTCAGGGTATCAATGCCCAATTCCTCATCTTAATACCTAAGGATGAAAATGATTCTGAAATTCATCAATTTAGACCGATTTCTCTTATCAATACCCTCTACAAGATCATTACCAAAATAATTTCCAATAGATTGGTCCTGATTTGCAATAAAATTGTTTCATGGAATCAGTTTGGCTTCATCAAAAGCAGATCCATCCAAGACTGTATTTGTCTTGCCTCAGAATGTACCAACACCCTTAATAAAAAAATAGAGGGGGTAGTGTTGCCATTAAACTTGATATTAGAAAATATTTTGATTCCATTGATTGGGGATTTATATTTAGAGTCTTGAAAAACTTTTGTTTTCATGAGATTTTTATCAAGAGAATCAAGACTTTATTTCAATCTTCTATCATTTCCATCTTGATAAATGGCACCCCTCACAATTTTTTCAAATGTTCTAAAGGTGTTAGACAGGGAGATCCCCTTTCATCCATTCTGTTTGTTATTGTGGAAGATTACTTTAGCAGACTCATTCATAATCTGGTCAATCAAAATAAACTTAAACTCATTCAAGCTGCTAGAAACCTCAATGTCCCCACTCACCTCCTCTACGCTGATGATATTATCTTGTTTCTAAAAGAATATCAAAGAAACATTAAATGTCTTAAGAAAGATATCTCTCATTATGAGAACATTTCTGGCCAATCCATTTCCTAGAACAAATATCATATTTTCTTCGGAAAAAACATCCCTGTTATAAGGAAAACTACTATCACCAGTAACCTAGGAATTAAATAAGGTTTCTTTCCCTTCATGTACTTAGGTGTACCGATTTTTTGGGGACATCCTAAATCATGTTATTTCTCTAATATCACTGATCAAATCATCAATCAACTCTCTAATTGGAAGGAAAAATCGCTTTCCATGGCTGGTAGAATCTGTCTTGTCAAATCAATCATTTTCTCAAAGTTGGTTTACTACCTCATGATTCATAAATGGCCCACAAGCACTTTCAAGAAAATTAATACCTATATAAAAAATTTCATTTGGACAGGATGTTTCTTTGAAAGGAAACTCATCAGCATCCCATGGAAGACCTGCTGTAAACCTATTGATAATGGAAGCCCTGACCACAAAAAAATAAAATTGTTTAACGATGCCTTGCAAGTGAGATTCACTTGGCGTCTCATTAATGGAAACTCTAAAGCCTTTGAATTTTTAAAACATAGATTCCAAAATAACGTTTTAAAAGGAAATTTAAATTTCATTAAATTCTAGATCTTTCCCTCAATTAGAAAATTGTATCAGAAGATTATGGCTGACTCTAGATAGATGGTCAGTGCTGACTCCAACATTAATTTCTGGTGTGACAACTGGATGGGTAATCCATTGATATTCTTGCCACCTCCTAATAACACTCCTGAAGATACCATCCATACTATTAAATATGTTTTGTAGCTTCATAGGCATGATCTCCCTAACAAAATTTCTCAGTTCATTGAGAATTACACTTTCTCTAATTCTGGGGACTTCCTTGTTTGGGAACAGGCTCCTAATGGCATCCTTGACTCGAAAAACTTCTACATGCACAATTTATCTGGAAATGAACCTAATTAACAATGGGTGAGCACCTTCAATAGGACTTGGATCAGACCGTCTAGGTTCACCCTTATTTGGCGCATTTCTAATAATATATTTCCCACTAAAACTCGCCTTCAAACCTTCGACATTCAACTATGCTCTAAATGTCATCTGTGTAATCAGCACAGGGAGGATTCTGATCATCTCTTTTTGTCTTGTGCTACGACCTCGGCTCTATGGAACTACATTTTCGAGTTATTTAATTGCTCATGATCCTTATCTGACCTAATTTATTTCATTTTGAAGAAATGTACTAAACATGAAGCCTCTCCGCAAGTTAAACACATTTTTCTTACGGCAGTGGCGGAACTCATGCATGAAATCTAGTACGTAAGAAATGATCTTATCCATAATAATCACTCATTCAGTCTCAATGCAGGAAAATCTCGAATTCTCATTGTGATACATGAAGATGCCTAAATTCAAAAATACTGTTGCAAAAATTATAATTGAGACTTCAAGATCCTCAAACGTATCCATGTTTCGGGTATTTTCCCGAAGACCAGGCACCCCTTTGAAGTTTTCTGGCAACCTCCGATGCCGGGTTGGATTAAAGTGAATGTCGACGGTGCCTCAAAAGGAAATCCTGGACCTGCCAGCTTTGGGGCCATTTTTATAGATTCTGCTGACCAGTGCTAGGGTTGCTTTTACAGTGGGAGTGAGATTGCCTCATCCCTTGAAGAGGAGATGCTAGGAGTCATCCATGCTCTTGAGTTTTCACTATAAATAGGATGGCAAAAACTTTGGATTGAAAGTGATTCTACCACCATTGTTCAAGCCATTTGGAATGGATTCATTCGTCTCGCCTGGATGCTCACTACGATTTGGATGAATTGACTGAATTTTCTACAGGAAATTGACTACATTGCCACACATGTCTTCCGTGAAGCGAATGATGTTGCTGATACCCTTTCCAACAAAGGTGTTCACCAGAGAATGACTTGGCTGGATGCGCTGCGAGATGATTTATTTCACCTATTTGAAATAGATTGTAATAAGATCCCATCCTTTTGATTCATGTAAAATTTTTCTTCTTTAATTAATAAATGGTTCTTTGGTCCTTGATTGAGGCATTAAAAAAAAAATATTACACCACGACGTGGAGATGGTAGGCCGTACGTACGCACGTACGGTGACATGTCATTAAAAGGATGGATAAAATACTGAATATGGTTGTAACATATTTATAATAAAATCACAATATATAAAAGATACTGTATTTATTATTTTAGAATGGAAATAACAAAGAAAGAAGAAGTTGAAGAAGAAAGGAACTTGAAAGAGGGTTATGAAAACATTACCTCTTCTTTGGGTTCTTCCTTTTGATTTGATAAAAAAGGATCCTTAGGTTGGATTTTTGATCAAACTAAGGCCTCTAGGTTTAAGTGAGGGAATTTGAGATAATATTTGGGTAGGGGTTTTCCGAGCCAAAAGGATTTGAAGGTGTAAATTAGAGAGAAGGGGAGTACCCTTTTATAAGATGGGTGACGAGCACCTTTGGAAAAGCTAGAAATTTTATTTTATATTAAATTCATATTCGGTTTCTAGTGGCTCCAAAGTGGATTATTTAAAGGTTAAGGTGGGGTATGGGTCGAAATACTTTCAGTCAATAGATTTTAGATAGGTTTGGGTCGCTATATTAACCTTATCATTTATATATAACTCTTAGTTAAATAGTTTGACATTTACCATGTCTCTTTATATTTTTATATTATATAGTTAATAAACTTAATATATACCTCCAAGAGACCCCCAAGTGGTTAATTAATAATACAAAAATCATTATATAAGTCTTTTGGCCAAACATTAGATTTTTAGGAATAGAATATCAATTAATAATATAAGATTTGTTTTAAAAACTCTTTTATGTCAATTTTGACACTATTGGGTATTTTGTTTTTGATAATTTCATAACAACATTATTACTTCGGAAAAAATTTATATAAAAAATCCTAATATTTCATATTAACCTCTAAAATTAGTTTAATTCATAAAAAGTCTCAAATTACATTTATTTTGATATTCATAATATCAATTATTTTAATATTTCATTAATTAGGTAATTACTGCATCACTGTTGTGTCATAAATAAAGTAAATTATTTAATGTCTAAAAATTATAAATAAAATACAATTATGTCAGAAATATTTGTATCTTTCTAAGGAATATTTATAATCGAATTTATCTTATGTATAACTCTATATTAAAAATGTTTTAGTTATTAAACTTTGATTTTATCTCTTTTAACTCTTCTTTGAATTAAATAATAATAAATGTGCTAATCGAATCCAAGTGGACCTAAATGATAATATTTTATTCTTAAGGTTGTTTTTGGTTGATATACATTTGTCCAATATAATCAGGACATGTGTGAGGGTAATATTAATATCAGTTTTACCCTAAATTACTCTATTTACTTTTAACTGTGGTAAATAAAAGTAAAAAGTTACTATTCACCAAAAATTATTTTCATCTCATTGAACCACATTTTACTCCTTGATATTAACCATGTCTCTTGGATTTTCAAAATCAACTCACAGAAGCGGAAAAATTAAGTTTTATGTGAATTTCCAAATTCTCCTAGGAGGTGGGTAAAAGACGGTGAAAAGTTTAATAAAATTTATATATATATAAAATTATTATAAACTATGTCCAATGAATTAAATTGAACTTATATAGGTATTATGTTTCTATTTTAACCTTAATTAAATTTAAGTAAAATAAATAATCATTTAAATAAAAATTCAGTTTTAAACTTTAACTTAGTGTTTTTTTACTATTCATCAAAAATTGAATGTTTTCAGAAAAATATTACAAATTTACCCTAAGCTAATTTCGATATTCCGATCCAAAAATGAAGTCCATTTTGAAAGATAAAATTTATAAAATTTCAAAAAGTGGGTATTACTATTCATAACGGCTAGTTTGATTGGTTGTGGTGTGTGTTAGAACTCGAAGTTGCGTACAACACACGCTACTATATTATTCAAAGAGAATCGTACCATGGAAGCTTGGAGTGTTACATTCTCCCCTCCTTCAAATAATTTCATCCTCAAAATTTTTAAAATTGGGCTTGGGAATATAATGGAAAGTCCCACATTGGAAGAAGAGTCAATAAAACTATCACCTTAAAAGAAAGAAAGATAAGTTCAAAGGTCTCTCAAGACAACTCATACTAGGATTCCATGTAGTAAAACATGGATATGGAAGACAAAATTAGTGTAAAGTTCTGAGGAAGAGGGATAGAAAACATGATTAGGAGAAATTTAACAACAAGAAAGCCAATAACTTGTGATGGGAAAAACAGTCATTAGTTTTCTAGTAGGAATAATATACAGACAACATTTTTTTAAGTCACATTACATAAAGATAAGGAATTCATTTACGAGATTGACTAAGAAAATAAAGAGATATACTTACTTTTTAAGTATAGTTTTATTCTTTAATAAATTTCCACCACTACTTCATTTTTTTAATCGATGAGTATTCAAGAAGACTTGGTCACACTGGAAGAGCTAGAATAAACTTCTATAGAATCACATGATCCACAAAGGATAAATTATATATTTACCTTGTCTTTAGAGATTAATCAAAACCAAAATGGTTAGTACAATATTTGATGATCCCCCAAAAGGATATTCCTTTAGAGAAAGAAACACTAATTTTAATTTCTAAATTTAAACCAACAATACCCCAAAGTTAAATAAATACCATTCAACAAACAATTGTCCTTAAAATCCTTCAATATAATCCAAACTAATATTGAAACCCAAAACTTTGAAGAATTTGGTGATGTAGTCTTCCACGTTAAATTATATCTCCAAATGGCATCAACTACTCTTAAAGTCACATACTTAAAATTAATTAACCTAATCACATATTCTCTATTATAGGTTAATCAATTCCATAAATAACCCAAATCACTATAAATCCACAATAAAAAAATAAATAAAAATCCACCATTACTCCTCAAATGAAATCCTATAGTATTCTAGTTTCCATGGGCATATAGTGTTCCCAATAAAGCGAAAATCTTCCAAAAAAACATTTATCACTTAATCACCAAATCATTTTCCTATACTAATGGTATTTATTTGATAAGAAATAAGAACCCAAATAAACTTATTATTGATCAATAAAATCATTTAACTAAAAATAATTAGTCACACTAACCAGGGACTTCACTTAGTCCAGTGGTAGGTGAAAAATCCCAATCACACTTTGGTTGTGGGTTTGATTCCCACAGCTTTGTCCGACACGACGGGTTGTCACACGGTCTACATGTTTTACTTTTTAAAAAACTATATTTTATAACATTAAACAAATGAGATAAATTCCTCAAAATAACCATAACATAATTTTAATCAGAAATGTTATTTCATACCTTGCATTTTCATCCCAAAATATAATAACTTGTAATTTCCTCAAACCCAATGATCATAAAAAACCAAATGGTTATTTATAACTATATCCACATGGTAAAAGATAAGTATTCCTCAAATATCATTCTCACATGGAAAACCGTGGGGTTACAAATACAAGAGAAAATTATTCCAAAGTGATCCCATCAACAAGGAGCAATAATACTTTTAAACATTTCTCCAAACATTTATTTCCACATAGCTTCTTCTTTGACCAAGAAAATATCCTATAGAATAGGACATTCACTTGGGTAATGGCCAGGTCCCCTACATTTACGAAAAATTACCGTAAATGGATTTTTGGGACCATTTTTATTTTCTTCCATAGTACTCTTCATTTTTCCTCGTCAATTCTTCCCTTTATGTATTTCTTTCTCGCACGTAAAGAATTTATTTGTTCCTCTGGGAAAATTTCCTGGGTGTCTCCTTCCACATTTCCTGCAAGATGGAATTTTAGGATTCTTTTCTCCATGGTCTTCACTATTGGATCTCTTATCACTCATCACCTTTCTCTTCTTTGTTGAGTCCGAAAGTTGGTTAAAATATATGTTTTTGATCATATTTTTGGAAAAATAATATGGTATGAACATGATATCTTTTAAACCTATCAACATTCAATTTGTTTGCTCATTTCCACCACCCTTCCCACCTTGTACATCATTCTCAAAGTTACTATTACTTCCTTGGACTCCAACCATTGACTAAAACCAGAAAGCATTGTGTGAGTAACAGTAGTCATAAAATCATTTAGAGAATATCATGACACCATATTCTCAATTTGAAACACCTTAGGATTAACCAAGGTCATTTATTCCCATATTATATTAAAATAATTCAATTTGGTTTGTAAAGAAAATGTAAATTATCCTAAGCATATCCCCCGGTAGTGTCGTAACCAAGCGTGGAACAAGGCCCATTGTCATGCACCAGTTCCCGTTTGAGTCTAGCTCGAAGCAGTGTTTTCGGGTTTTACCCCTAGGTATATCTGTGCCAGAGCCACCTCTACATGCTCGTATCCACAAAGGGTTGTGTTTCTTGGAAAACTCACAAAATCTATACAATACCAAAATTCTAGGAAGTTCTTCTATACTAATCCTAAAAGTCTATCTTAGGGCTATGTGCTCTAATTAGAGTTTATCTAAATATAGTTTCCATGGTTTTTAATAAAAATTCTCTGATACCAACTGTAACGATCTGACCCCAGTTACCTAGAGTCTGTGAATTATTACATAAAATTGGCATGATCACAAAAGATCAAGTCTCGAATGACCGATTAGTTTAGTAGTCTTTGAAACACTAGATATATTCATAAGTCTTACATTACATCATAAAGTAAAAATAATAACTACAACAACATCTTGTATTCATATCCCCCCATACTATCCCTGTAGGTCATTCATAAATTACTTCTTCACATACTGGGAAAAATAAAACATTGAAAGGGGTGAGCTTAGATGCTCAGTAAAGATAACAATATAGCAGAAACATTTATAAATAAGTATAAACATTTAAGGCAATGTATAACTAAAACAAAATCCTTTTAAACATGAAATTCAGCATAATATGGCAAACATAAAATGAAATAATTCCATTTACTTATTCACATAGATATTCTACTAGTCGAATAACCACATGCAATATCAATAACCACTTTCATAATGATGGAATGCATAATGCCAGACTATCATAACCACATAGTCAAGGCCTCGTGCCCAGACTACAAATAAGATTTTGTCGAAGCCTTGTGCCAAGACACTAGTCTGTCTCATGATACCTACCGATGCATCGAGGAGCTATAGCGGGCTTCTATCGTCACTTACTAAGTCCAATGCATTCCTTATATGAAAAGTTTGAAAGATAACATAAAAATTCGTATTAAAACTATCATACAAAATGTCAATACTTTAACCACAAACCATGAATGGTATAAAAATAGCACATCCACAGTCAAACATAACTCATTCGATACAATATGGAAGATTTTTTTGTATCAGATTAACCTCAATAGAGAATAATGAAGTATATTGACATGGATTAAAATAATCATCAATATATTGAGAGAAATATCCCCCTTTTTCTTGAAAATATTTAAAACTCACACTATTGGTCAAGAAGCCATTTAAAATAGATTTTTGAATCAAAGTGTCCCATACCACTTTTAAAATTTTAAAAGTAATTTTGATTTGAAAACTTTAATGTCCATATAAATAAATACTTAAAACCATTTTTAAAACATGGAAATTAATGAGAGATATTTAGAATAATAAATATTTAAAAAAATTTAAAATGATATTTTAGTTAGAGTTCCTAACCAAAAGAGAGACAATTGAATAAAAATAATTGAGGTAATAAAAACATTATAATATCATGAGAATAAAAGGATTCATGATATACTATGTCTAAGTACATTATATACACCATATAAAAGTGATTTCGTGTATAACAACAAAGGATTCTCAATGGAATGGGATGAAATCTCTCATAAAGGCCATATACATAGATTAAGGATAAATCAACGACATAATTATGTGAGAAAAATATAAATACACTAAATATGATTGGATATTTAGTGTATAACAATCAATGTACATTCACACATATTATTGTAAAAACAACACCAATGAATTGCATGTTTAACTCAACAAATCGAGATTGAGTAAAAATTAATCTTATCAAGTTCATACCGATGACTTGAGAATTTATCAATGGAGTGATTATGTGTATAAAAAATATATCCACAGAAAGGGGAGTGGAAATTATGACATAATCAAATGAATAGTTATTCCACACATAATCTTGGAGTGAAATAATCAATGAAGTATGCATAAAGCCGAATGAGTGGAAATTGAAATTTCAAATTACCTTATTGATTTGGTAACTTACAAAACATACACCCATTAAATAAGGATCATACAATGATGATGTAAATATTCATGAATAAAATTATATTAAACAATTAATACAAACATGGGCAATACACACACCCCATGCAATAAATAAGTGGTGAACAATGGAAATCTCACGAAATTAAAAGTGAGATAAGAAACCCCTTACTTTGTACTTTTTCCTTGGTCAAGGGTAGTTTATCCTTCTGTATAATGGTGAAATAATTGTTATTTAATTATAAAAGAATGATATACATTTATATGATATCATATATAATCTTTTAATATTTTTTTGTTAATATTATCATAGTATTATCATCGTTTCGGGTGTTAACTTACTCATTTTCTTTTATATGTTTTGTTACATAAGTCGTGTTTGTTATGGATAGGTTGTATATTATTCATATACATAAATATATCATGTCCTAAAACATTATTTTTAATCAGAAAATAATAATTATACTTGTATGGATACGATGGGGAATGAATCTCATCGCATTCATGGAGACGGTTGTCCGTACGTACGCACGAGCAATAATATCATTCTTTTGATATTAAAATCATAAATAATTTGATGGTATATCATATATACAGAATCATTACCATGTTATACTTATTATTTACATGAATTACACATCATTATTATACCCATAAAAATAATATTGTATTAAATAACAATTACACCACGACGTGGAGACGGTAGGCCATACGTACGCATGTATGGTGACATATCATTCAAAGGATGGATAAAATACTGAATATGGTTGTAACATATTTATAATAACATCACATTATATAAAATATACTAGAATTATTATTTTATAATGTAAATAACAAATAAAGGTGTAGTTGAAGAAGAAAGAAACTTGAAAGAGGGTTATGAAAACATTAACTCTTCTTGGGGTTCTTCCTTTTGATTTGATCAAAAGGGCTCTTTAGGTTACATTTTTGATCAAAATAAGGCCTCTAGGTTTATGTTAGAGAAATTGAGAGAATATTTGGGCAGGGTTTCTCCGAGAAAAAAGGCTTTGAAGGTGTAAATTAGAGAGAAGGTGGAGTACCCTTTTATAAGAGGGGTGAGGGGCTCCTTCGGAAAAGCTAGAAATATTATTTCATATTAAATTCATATTCGGTTTCTAATGGCTCAAAAGTGTATTATTTAATGTTTAATATGGGTATGGGTCAAAATAATTTCATCCAATATATTTTAGACAGGTTTGGGTCACTATATTTACCTTATCATTTATATTTAACTCTTAGTTAATAGTTTGACATTTACCAAGTCTCTTTGTATTTTTATATTATATGGTTAATTAACTTACTATATACCTCCAAGATACCCCCAAGTGGTCCATTAATGATAACCCTATCATTATATAAGTCCTTTGTTCAATCTTTATATTTTTAGGAATATAATATCAATTAATAATATAATATTTGTTTTAAAAACTCTTTTATGTCCATTTTGACACTATTGGGTATTTTGTTTTTGATAATTTTATAACAGCATTATTACTTAGAAAAAAAATTATATAACCAATCCTAATATGTCATATTAACCTATAAAATTAGTGGAATTCATAAAAAGTCTCAAATTACATTTATTTTTACAATTATAATATGAACTATTTTAATATTTCATTAATTAGGTAATTACTTCATCACCATTGTATCATAAATAAATTAAATTATTTAATGTCTAAAAATTATAAATAAAATACCATTATATAGGAAATATTTTATCTTTATAAGGAATATTTATAATTGAATTTATCTTATGTATAACTCTATATTAAATTTTTTTTAGTTATTAAACTTTGATTTTATCTCTTTTAACTCTTCTTTGAATTAAATAATAATAAATGTCCTAATCAAATACAAGTGGGCCTAAATGATAATATTTTATTCCTAATATTGTTTTTGGTCAGAATAAAGTTGTCTAATAGAATTATGTCATGTGTTAGGGTAATATTAATATCATTTTACCCTTAATTACCCTATTTACTTTTAACCGTGGTAAATAAAAGTAAAAAGTTACTATTCACCAAAAATTATTATATTCATCTTATTAAACCAAATTTTACTCCTTGATATTAACCATATCCCTCAGATTTTCCAAATTCCACTAACCGAAGTGGTAATATTATGTTTTATGTGAATTTCCAAATTCTCTAAAAAGGTGGGTAAAAGACAGTGAAAAGTTCAATAAAATTTTTATATATCTAAATTTATTCTAAACTAACTCCAATGAATTACATTGAACTTATATAGGTATTATGTTTCTATTTTGACCTTAGTTAAATTAAAATAAAATAAATATTTTATTTAAATAAAAATTCAGTTTTAAACTATAACTCACTGTTTTTTCACAATTCATCAAAAATTGAATGTTTTCAGAAAAATATAAAAAATTCACCCTAAGCTAATTTCGATATTCCAAATCCAAAAATGAAGTCCATTTTGAAGGATAAAATTTATAAAATTTCAAAAAGTGGGTATTACTATTCATAATGACTAGATTGATTGGCTGTGGTGTGTGTTAGAACTCGAAGTTGCGTACAACACACGCTACTGTATTATTCAAAGAGAAGTGTACCGTGAAAGCTTGGGGTGTTACAGGTAGCACCAATCTTATTTGTCAAATGTAGATAGACCTCTTCGACTGTGAGTGTATTATCATAAGATTAACCAATAAATGATGAATAATCAGTATTCACTTCTACAAATTGATTATCTTCTCAATAAAATGATGGTTTATTAGTGGTTCTCGAAAATTTCATTGAGATCTGGATATCACCAATTGTTGGTTTCGAAGGAGGATATTCTAATGACAGTTTTCAGGACTAGATATGTACATTATTAATATGTGGAAATGAATTTTGATCTTACAAATTAACCATTTGTCTTTATGGAAATGATGAATTAGATATTTTATATATTTCTATACTGTTTTGTGGTGGTGTTTGTGGATTACATATCAGTGTATTCATGGACAAGGGATGTGAATTAGCCACAATTGGAAGAAATGTTAATAATCCTGTAGGATCATTTTTTTGAATTCCAAATTATCAAAGTGTGATTTTTGGATATAATAGGTATGTTTACTTGGCCATGTAATCTCTAAAAATGATTTTCCCATGGATCCAAAGAAGATATAGGCTATCATAACTTGGAAACTGCCGAAAAAATGTCATCGAGATACATAGTATCTTTAGTCGAGCTGGATATTTTTGACATTTTGTTTGTGGTTTCTCGTAACTAGATTAACATATGATAGCTTTGAAAAATAAAAATGTTTTAATCCAATGGGATTAGTAATGAAAAAAGTATTTTTAAGTGATCAATTTTTTACTAACATCAACACCAATTTTTATTTTTTCCAGAATTGGAATAAGGGTATTTGGTGTATTGGGATACTTCAAGATCAGGTTTGGGATGTTTTCTCATGTTGGGATATCATGTTGTTTATTATGGCTCAAGACAGATATGGTTTCATGAGAAGAAACACCCAAATCATGATTTGAAGTTAGATACCATAGTCCATTATTTGAAGACATGGAATCATTACTTCTTTTGTTAGTAATTTACTGTGTTTAATAATCCTAAGAGCTGGAAAAATATTTTCTCACAAAGGGATTTGAATTTGAGACAAAAAAAGATAGGTGGAGTATCTATAAAATTTTTCAATTCGACTTGATGTATACACTGGGTATCAGAAATATAGTGGAATATGCATTAAGTAGAAATTTATATTTTATGTTATAAAAAGAGGCTTTAGATGAGTGGAAATTGATGCTAGTCCTAGTTGAAATGCACTTGGAATGTGAATACATAGGTGATGTTGCAACATTCTTTCTATTTTTTTGTTCATAATTTGGTAGAAATCAGATGGTCGTACCTATGTATTGTCAGGAAGAACTTATTCATGATTAACACCATTCTGGAAGATATGTTAATCATGGAATATAGAAAATTTATAAGGGACTGAAAGCATAATTTTGATGGGTCAGTATGAAAAGGAAGGTGGATGAGTTTTTTCCCATATAATTAACTTGTCAGAATGTTAAGGCAGAGCATTAGTTACCAGTAGATGTTTAGTAGTCTTTACCTAATTTAATTTATAAATTTTAGAAGATAGCCATGGATTTTATAACAGGTCTCCCAAGAATGGTTTAAGAACAAGATACCATATGGGTGATAGTGGATCAACTCACAAAGTTGTCTCAGTTCATCCCAATTTGTGAATCCTATATGGTGAAGGACTTGTCAAAAATCTATATCTAAGAAGTCTTATAGAGGAATGTAATACCAATTTTGATAGTGTTATATAGAGATCTAGGGTTTACATCACATTTCTAGAAATACTTATAGAAATCACTTAGAAGTCAGTTGACTATGATTATGGAATATAATTTTTAGACGGAAAATCAATATGAAAGGATGATAAAAACATTGGAAGACATGATGAGGGCTTGTGGAATGGATTTTGGTGGCTCATGGGAAGATAAAATATCGTTGTTGGAGTTATTATATAATAATAACTACTAGGACTCGATAAATATTGATAATTTTGAAGAATTTTATGGGCATCCTTGTTGTTCTCCACTTTGTTGGTAAAAATAGGTGAGCCTTCACTAGTTTGGTCATTCTTTGTAAAAAAGACAATTGAGAAGATTCAATTGATCAAAAAATGGATGGAGTTATCATAGGGTTGTTAGAAATATTATTTGGATCATAGTCGACAAATGTTATCCATCAAGGGGAGTGATCATGTGTTTTTAAGGATCTCTCTAAGGCTTGGACATCATCATTTTAGGTATAAAGAAAAGTTATCTCCTCGATACATAGTCTCTTTTGGGATACTTTAACATGTTAGTGAGGTGGAATGTCAGTTAGAATTTCCACCAAGGTTTAGTGTGGTGTCTAATGTGTTTCATGCATTTAAGTTGAAAAAGTTTCTACCTGATCATAACCATGTTATTCGATGGGATCATATTGACCTAGAGTGGGATGATTCAATGGTTCATATGCTAGTTTAGGTTGTGGATAGTTAAGAGAAATTCCTATATAGAAAAAGTATCAGTATAGTGTGAATTTTATGGAAACATGTTCAAATTCAAGAAGAGACATGGGTATGGGATACAGAAATTAAAGAGAAATTTCAAGAAAACTTTTAGAGAAATGATGGTTTTGTACATTCTAGGGACGAAAATTCCAATGGTGGGGAGAATGTAGCACCCCTAGTTTCAAGTAAGTTACCCATTAATTAATATTTCTGTGTATGTAAAGTATTTTTGTGATGTTTGGGATGGTTTAGAAACCTTTTGGAATGTTTTTGGGGGATTTTTTATAGGTGCATGGTTTGGTCACAGTTTGTCAAAACCATGAAAAACCTAAAAGAAACCATGCACAATGAGGTCTGGGCTAAGGTAAAGGAGAATGAGTAGGTAAATGATTTTTACAGACTATGAATATGCCTACAGGAAACTGTGAAAAGTGCGAAAATGGGAATTTTCATAGTTGGCGTACAATTTGATTAACCATGTGAGCCAACCATGTGAGGTCCTCCTTAAGGAAGTGGTTGGCACACAGTTAGTGGATGATTTTCCGAACTGTGCGACTAACCATGCACAATTTAAAACAAGATCCATAAGAAGTGGGTCTAGGTTAGGATTAGTATTAAAACCATATTTTTTGATCCATTTTTGAACTAACTTTGGATTTCTCTCTCACAACAGCTAAGGATTCCTTCCTCCATCAACCCGGAACCAATTCGAAGGTGTTTCTTGGTGCGTTGATGCTTTATTATCATAATATGTGATTGTTTATGGTAGTTTTGGTGGTATTTCTTAGATCTACATACTGCCTCTCATATGCTTATATCTAGTCCTCATTAGATAGATCTATGGGTTTTCATGCCATTAATGGTTAGTTTTGGAAAATGTTGATTTTATGGGAAGAGATCTATGAAGGGTTTTTGTAGATTTGACCCGGTTTTGTTGGAATTTTAGTGTCGTTATTTTTTTCCATAAATACATAGGTAGGTGGTTTAAATATCTAATCCTCTATTTTGAACTTGAAGGATTAGTTTAAAATTTATGGTTCTGGTTTAAATTGTATATGAAATTGTTATGTAATGAATGGTACAATCCTCTTTTGTGATGGTTTATGGATTTTTGTGAAATTCTAGAAATTGTGGAAATTATTGTGGGATGTGCTTTGATAAATGATTTGAAAATTTTGATTTAAAATTATGTCTTTTTTTGGTAAATGGTATAATTGAGATGTTTTCAATAAAATAATGGTTTTATTGAAGTGTATTGAAATGGTTTGTTTGAAATTTTTTTGATAAAAGGGCGGTTTTATTGAAATGGTTATTATAGCCTAGATTTTTCTATAAATGGTTGGTGTGTGTTAATGTGCATTAAAGATGTATAAGGGAATGAAGTTTCCCCCATAATTTGTTGGATGGATAAGGTTATGAACATTCCCCCATGTGAAATGGAATGGATTATTCAAAAATAAAATTTGTGAAATTGTTTTATATAATTTTTTGGTTGATTCTCTTGGAAACTATTTTAGTATGGAAAATGATTTTAGTATGGAAATTTGTTCTGGTTTGTAAATACTTGGATTTGTTATGAATTGTTCTCAATTTATTATATAACCTTTTTTTTATATAAATGTGCTAACATGTTCTATATTAGTGGAATGAGTAGGGATGTCATTTGGGAAAATCCTTCTGAGTTTCATTACTCACCCTTGCTTTGACACTTTGGTTCTTTTTCAGATGTTGTTTATTGAGATACATGAAAATGTGATTTATCGTACTTCTTTAGTGGTGAATCATGATAAATGGGATATTTTTTGGAGTGGATCATGAATCATGTTGGATCTTAGAGTTATATAGTTTTTATTGAGATTTTTTGGTTTTCTTCAACTGTGTACTTTGATGATTTTTAGCCTTCCACAACAGTATTATTTTAAAGTTTCATTAATATAATTGGTATTACATTTATTTTTTTACATTTTTATCATGAATCATGTAGTGGTATTTGGTTATGTAATGTTTGATTGGTTTATTAATTTAAAAGGGAAAATATTCCTATACTTTTAAATGAATCCCTTGGAATTTATTTCCACCCTATGGAACCTTAGCGATGTCCCTTAAGGCTAAGTAATGTCCTTCCACCATCTTAAGACAATGAGGAGGGGTGGAATATTAAAAAAATATTTCTGTGTGAATATATACATTAAAATATTATGACTAGTATATATATAAATATATTTATCCCACCTTTCTCTATAAATATAATGTGTCCATATCATTAATGAAAAAATTACCATAGCTAACTCATAATCAATAGTTGGGTAATTTTGTTTATGAACCATTAATTATCACAAGGAATAATATATCACTATATAAATATACATTAGAATACATCCCAATACATTAAAAAATGCACAAATATAGATTAAAAACCCTTCCACACTGTAGGGTAATGTGAACATAGGTGTGTTGAATAACCTTCTCTTCAGTTCCTTAGCATTTTCCTCACATTCATCTTTCCAATGGAACTTGGATCCATTCCAAGTTAACATGGTCAATGTAACACCCTAAGGTTTTGAAACTAAATATAGAATGCAATTTTATAATCTAACCATCAAACACAACTTTGTATCTTCTATGTTTTTAATTTCAAGAAAAGGTCATCTAGAGTTGTGTTCAGTAAGTGATTTGGAGTCTGATTGAATAAACTTGATTTTTGGTGAATAGTAAAATACCCTTATTAATAGTAATATGAATATTAATATTAATAGTAATATGACACTTGAATAGTAATATGACACTTGAATAGTAAATAATGATATTTTTTTTAAGGAATCATGATAATGAGATCTTAATTAATTTTTCAATGTCACATAAAACTAACTGCACTTCAAGATTGTTATTTTTCGAATTAACTATGACCTTATTTAAAATTTAAATTAATAATATTTAGAATTTTTTTCAAAAATGGACTTCATTTTTTGAATTCTACACATCCAAAAATTGTTAGGGTAATTTTTTTGGTATTTTTCTGAAATTCTTGAATTTTTGATGAATAGTAAAATATAATAAAATACAATAAATGATATTTACTTGATTTAATGCCTCTTAGGTGATGAAAGGATGATTCAAGCACAATTGATTTGAAATCACATTACATCATTACTATTACGGGTCACATGAAACAATACTATTGGTGTCTTGAGGGAAATAATAAAATAATGAATTAAATATTCAAAAATTACTCCTCTCCTCCACTATAAAACCCCTCACCACTCCCTCTTCTCTTCACACCTCTATGATTTGAAGCTCCTCAAAGTCCCACCCAATTACCCTTACCTAGTAACTCCCCACTACCAGTAAGCTCTTAGTCTTTCCAAAAGACCAAAACCCCTTCCCTTAAAGAGTTTCTCAAGGAGGTTATTTCAAGAGGTAAGGCACCCTTCTTTCTCATTTGGTTTTATTTCAATTTATCTACTTTTGTTATCCTATCCTCACCTCCTCAGTCCAAATGATCATGATAAATCCAGTAAAATTTATATACTAGATTTATATCATTTTAATGGAAGAACCATCATAAATATTCTTACTCCCTCCCTTTTATTTTTTAAACGAAATTGACGTCCAAGAGGTTCTCATTTATAACCTTCATGGACGAAGAGTTTTCATTCTTAAATTTATTCTTCATTACTGGTCATGAAACCATATTCATGGTTTAAAAAGTATATAATATAGGTGTTATAACCTAATTAATATTCAGGAACCATAATATGTAAATATAATTAAGTTATATGAAAAAACTAGTTCATAATATTCCAAATACCGCCAAATAATCGAAGTGGTGGTCATCTAATGGTTCATCCTTATTACATTTAACAAAATGATAGAAATGAAAAATATCAATTATTTATGTTCATTAATAATATATAATTCCAATCGTGGAGATTTATAACCATTCCACGTGAACTTCATTACATAAAAACAAGTGAACTGGATATGAAAATAAAGGAATCGAACACTCCAGAATGACAAAAATTGATACAATAACTATCCAATAAAGACATAAATAAACTAAACATAATTATGGTAAACTAAATACATGTATAATAGGTTCTTCATTAATTTATTAATAAGTATAATTTCATATTCCAGGAGATTAAGAACAAGAGAGTAACACGTTTGGAGTTAAGGTAAGGGTTTCTCCACCCGAACTTCCATTTTCTTTCGGGATACTTTCATTATCTAAATACCCCAATGAAAATCTTATGTATTGTTATGTAATCCTCATATATTCTGTGTGAGTATCATATATATTTTTAAAAACCACAATCCTTCCTTATTTTATGGATATTTACACGTTTTAAAGGAGCATTCAAAATTGTTTCAAAAATACGAGCCCAATTCAAGGGAATTTCTAAAATTCATACCTATTTTCAAGGGCACTCTATAATTTTTTTGGAAACCATTATATTTATAAAAATACTAATTTTATTATTAATATACTATCTTATTTTACTTCTGGTTTTATAGAAAGATTTTTCCAAAATAACTCTTCTTCTCCGAATGAAAGAGTATTTATCTCCAGAATTGCTTAATGATTTTATAAGAGTGTTTTCATCTAATTAAACACTCTTTTTGATTTCATGGTATTATTGGGTTTAATAATTTATGAATTAATATACCATATTTTATTTAATGGTTTATGACTAACTTTATTGTGGATGATCTCTCCTAAAACCATTCACCATATTATTCCATATGGTTAGTGTTTTATGTATAATGATTGGGGAAAGTTAGTTACATTTCATATGATAGTTTCGATATGAATGTATATGTTATTTATGTTGATCCCCACTCATATGAGGAATGAATTGGACTTGTTATGTGATTTTTGGGGACCACTATATCCCCTCGATGCATCGGTAGGTCTCATGAGACAAAGAGACGTGGAATTGGCCGAGACCTTTCTCAATGTGATATGGATTTTGGCCGAGGCCTTAATCACTAGATGTCTTGGACGAGGCCATGAAAAAATGATTTAGAATGTCCAGCTTATGCAATTATCTCATTATGAATCTAGTAATTAAAAGTTCATGTGGTTATTCGACTAGTAGAATACCCTTGATTATGTTTTATTGTGGCATTGTTTACTCAACTCGTTTTCCTACCCTAATGTGTTCATGTTTATTCTTAAAGGCATTTGTTTTCAATTATTCACCATGTCTAATGTTTTTATTATCTTTCGATGTATTTCTTACTCTTACTGAGGGTTTGAGATTACCCCTTTCTTATGTTTCATTTTTCTCAGGATATAAAGAAGTAAATTATGAATGACATGAAAGAATAATCTAGTAGACATGATATTACCAGTGGGATAAATTAGCGTTGTTTTTTTCCTTCATCTTGTAATGATCAACTTATGTATGTAACTTTTTTCCAATAATAATAAACTACTCGGTCCTTTGGGATTCATTTTCCTTGTACGTATTCCAACGTAATCAAACAAGGCACTGACTCCGGGCAACTGGGGTCGGGTCCTTACAGTTGGTATTAGAGGAAGTTTAGTAGAATACTTTGAAACTAGATTTAGAAAACGTAGAATTTGAGAAGAGTCCCTAAATTAGTATTTGAGGTTATAAATACAATACCGTTCTGGTACTTTTGAAAGGAATAGATTATGTGGATCATTGAAGCAATATGTCCCTATTTGGATATGAGCAGGTAGAGGCAGATCTGGAACAGATGTATCTAGGGATAAAACTGGAAAACACCACTTTGAGATAGACTCGAACGAGAAATAGTGCACGACAATGGGCCTTGATGCACTCTTGGTTACGACACTCCAGGGGGATATGCTTATGGATAATTCACATTTTCTTTATAAGCCATTATGAAGGAGTTTAATGTAAATATTTCTCAAAGAAACCATTTTTGTGAATATGGTATTAGCCATGTGTAGGATCTCATTTTTTTCGGAGTATTTTTTTAGTTAAGATTATTCATTATGATACATAACATAATCTAGTTTATTCCATTATCTAGATAAGGAGCCTAGTGGACGGAATGGAAATTGCATGAATGCACGTGTCCCCTGTAGGGATTTTCCTCCGACGGAAGATAATGATGTTGGCACTAGTGCTATGACTGGTGCTGAGAAACTCATAACTATACTAGGACAACTTACTCATGTTATGAATAATAACTTTACCCATATGGATCATCCAGATCCACCACGTGGAGGAGCCATGCTAGGTCTCTTTATGCGAGATCAACCTCCGTCATTAAATGGGACTACAACCCCATTTGTAGAAGAGAAGTGGATATGTTACCTTGAGGAGATATTTTATGCTTTGGGATGTAATGAAAGCGAGAAGGTTGTCATGGAAGTATATTGTCTATCGGGAGATGCAAATCAGTTATGGTACTTAATCCAATACACAAAGGAGGAGGTAGTGATATAAGAGATGGAATAGAGGGATTTTAAGGAAATCTTCTTAGAAAAAATATTTCCCTCAGGAGCAACGAGAGGATATGGAGAGAAAATTCTTGAATTTGAGGTAGAAGGAAGATGAGAATGTTGCAAGGTATGAAGCTAACTTCACAAGATTAGCAAGACATGTTGTAGACTACATACGAAATCCAAGGAGAAAAATTGATCAATTCTTTGATGGCCTAAATCCATTCCTCCGACGGGAACTGGTCTACCTAAGTTTTTCATCATATGAGGAAATAGTTTCATGTTCCATCAAGACATAAAATCAATTCTCTAAGTCTTATGACTTTAAGGGAAAGCAAGAAAAGAAGAGGGCTACTGAAAACCCTGGGAAATGAAATAAGGAAACAGGGAAGAAGGGACGAGTCGAATTTCCACCACGTGACAATTTTGGAAGGAAACACCTTGGTGCATGCTTAAAAGGAAAAGGAGTATGCTACAAATGTGGTCAAAAAGTCCATCTTACTGGTGATTACAAAGGGAAGAAGGAATCCAATGATGTCTAATGATATAGTTTTTGGGAGATGGGACACTATGCTAATGATTGTCCAGAAAGTCAAGGAAATATGCAATAGAAAAGGCCAAGGGATCAGGGAAAAGCATATGAAATCACAACTGCAGAGGTTAAAGTTCCTAATGACGTGGTGGCAGGTACTTTAATTGTTTCCTAAATTTTATCTAATGCTTTATTTGATTCTTTATCATTGCATTGTTTCATATCTTCCCAATTTTCTAAGAAAATTAGATATTTCCAATTTTATTTAATAAGGGTTTTGTCAGTCAACACTCCTAAGGGAAGTATCATTGCTACAATGTTCTGTCAATCAGTTCCCATTATGGAAAATAAATGTTCTTTATATGCTGATCTCACAATCATACCCATGATTGAATTTGATATAATCCTTAGTATGGATTGACTTTAGGATCATGATGCAGAAATTTATTTTAAGAAGAAGGAGGTTACAATTTTTGATGACAATGATAAAGAACACCTTATCTTTAGAGCAGAATCGTCACCACCTAATTCTTATCTAGATCCATCCACAGTAGCTCAACTAAATTCAATTATTGGGAATGAAGAGAATGAAATAACTGCGGGTGAGGAAAGGAATGTTCAAATAGAGTATGTACTTATTTTGAAAGAATATGTTGATGTGTTTCCAGAAGATTTACTTGGACATCCTCCAGAATGAGAAATTGAAATTTCCATTGATTTAATTCTTGGATCAAGGCCTACATCGAATACCCCTTATAGAATGGAAACTATGGAATTAGTGGAGATAAATAAATAGCTATAGGATTTGAGTGAAAAAGGATTTATTCGACCTAGTGTTTTTCCATGGGGAGCCCCTATCCTCTTTGTCAAGAAGAAAGATGGATCCATGAGGCTTTGCATTTATTACAGGGAGATCAATGCTATAAAAATAAAGAACAAGTATCCCCTACCTCGTATTGATGATTTATTTGACTAAATGCATGGAGCTAAATACTTTTCAAATATTGACCTTTGATCAGGATATCATCAGTTGAGTGTGAAGAAGGAAGACATTTCGAAAACAGCATTTCAATCCTGGTACGAGCCTTACGAGTTTATAGTGATACCTTTTGGATTGACTAATGCACCCTCTGTCATCATGGATATAATGAATAGAGTTTAATGGAATATATCGATGGTTTTTCAGTCGTATTTATTGATGATATCTTGGTATACTCCAAAACCTATGAAGATCATGAAAATCACATGTGCAATATCCTAAAGACTCTTAGAAGACATGATATGGGAAGTATAGCAAGTGTGAATCTTGGCTTCAGGAGATTTATTTTCTTGTCCATATTGTCTATAGGGATAGAATCCTAGTTGATCCTGCGAAGAAAAAGGAAATCCAAGATTTTCCCACACCAACAAACATAACTGAGGAACACAATTTTATTGTATTAGTATGTTATTATCGGTGTTTCGTGCAGAATTTTGCCCGACTGGCTAACCCGCTAACGAAGCTCACATGTAAAGGGGTTAAATTTGTTTGGGAAAAAGATTGTGAAGAATGTTTCGAATAATAGAAGAGAAGATTAGTCAATTCTCTTATATTAACTCTACCATCGGGGAATGATGAGTTTGTTATTTATAGTGATTCTTCAATGAAAAGACTTGGTTGCGTCCTTATGCAAAATGGTAGGTCTATTGCTTATGCATCACGACAACTCAAAATTCATGAGAAAAACTATCCTACTCATGATCTTGAGTTAGCTACTATAATCTTTTCTTTGAAGATATGGAGACATTATCTCTATGGTAAAAAAATGTGAGATTTATACTGACCACAAGAGTTTGAAATATATTTTATCACATAAATAACTCAACACGATGCAAAGGAGATGGCTTGAACAACTCAAGGATTATGATTGCACGATACACTACCACCCAAGGAAGGAAAATAAGGCAGAAAATGCTTTGAGCAGAAAGGATCATGGAGTTTTGAATATGATGAGGGTTGAATGGGATCCTATTTTAATGGATCTAGTAAAGATGGATATGGGAATAACCATGGAAGGTGAAACATCAATGATTTTTCAAATGGTTGCCAAACCATCTTTACTAGAAAGGATAAAAAGTTATTACGTTGATGATGAAAAGTTTCAAAATAATATTAAAGCTGTTAATGATGGGAGATTGAGTGACTTCATATATGAAGAAGGAATTTTGAAATTTGGGAAGAGAATTTGTGTTCCCGAGAAAACTAATCTAGAAATGGAATAGTTGGATGATGATCATAGTTCTAATTTCTCTATACACCCTGGTATCACTAAGATGTATAGAGATTTGAAGGAACATTTCTGGTGGGACAACATGAAGAGGGAGATTGCTGATTTTGTGTTAAGATGTATGGTTTGCCAACAAGTGAAAGCTGGAAAGCAACAACCTGGATGAGTACTGAAATCTATTCCCATACCTGAGTGTAAATGGGATAATATCACAATGGACATTGTCACGAGACTACCAAAGACTCCTAGAAGGAATGATTCAATATGGGTCATTGTTGATCGACTTACCAAGTCAGCACATTTTCTTCTATAAGAGAAGTTCTACCACTTGAATTTATAACAAGAATATATACTAATGAAGTTGTGAGACTTCAGGGAGTACCCCTATTGATTATTTATGATTGTGATCCACGTTTTACATCATGATTCTGGAAAAGTCTTCAGAAGTCCCTAGATACTGATCTTTGTTAGAGCACTACCTACCACCCATAAACTGATGGACAATCAGAACAGACAATTCAAACATTGGAAGACATGTTGATGTCATGTTCACTTGATTTTCAAGGCATGTGGGATCAGTATGTACCTCTCATAGAATTTTCCTACAACAATATCTTCCATTAAAGTATAATGATGGCACCCTATGAAGCATTATATAGGAGGCAATTTCATACACCAACTTGCTAGGTTGATGTTGGTGAAAGAAATCCCCTGGGCCTAGAACTTGTTAAAGAAACAAAGGAAAAGGTGAAGATTATCCAGAACCATATCAAAATATCTCAAAGTAGGAAAAAGAGCTATACAGATAACCGAAGGAAGGATTTGGAGTTTCAAGAAGGTGATCACGTTTTCTTAAAGGTATCTCCATTGAAGGGTATTGTACGATTTGGTAAAAAGGGAAAGTTAAGTCCTAGGTACATCGGAACTTTTCAAATTCTGGATCGAATTGGAGCCGTAGCTTACCTTTTGGAAATGCCGCCAAGTCTCTCCAAGGTCCACAATGTGTTCCACATGTCAATGTTAAGAAAGTACATGCCAAACCCAACACATGTACTCACTTATGAAAAAGTGGAACTTGAGCTCGATCTATCTTACTATGAAGAGCCTATCAAGATTCTTGATACTAGAGAAAAAGTATTGAGAAATCGGATGACTCGTCTGGTGAAGGTTATATGGAGGAACCATAAGATGGAGGAAGCAACATGGGAGCTTGAGGAGCTTATGTTAAAGACATACCCGAATCTTTTTAGGTAATATTCTATGAATTTCAAGGATGAATTTTTTGTAAGGAAGGAAGAATGTAATACCCCAAGGATTTTAAAATAAATATAGAATGCAATTTTATATTCTAACCATTAAAAACAACTTTGTTTCTTCTATGTTTTGAATTTCAAGAAATGGTCATCTAGAGTTTTGTTCAATAAGTCATTTGGAGTCTGATAGAACAAACTTGATTTTTGGTGAATAGTAACATACCCTCTTGAATAGTAATATTAATATTAAAATGACCCTTGAATATTAAATAATGATATTATTTTATTTTCTTAAGGCAACATGATAATGGGATCTTAATTAATTTTTCAATGTCACATAAAACTAACTGCACTTCAAGATTGTTATTTTTCGAATTAACTATGACCTTATTTAAAATTTAAATTAATAATATTTAGAAATTTATTTTTCAAAAATGGACTTCGGTTTAGAATTCTAAAAATCGAAAAATGGTCAGGGTACATTTTTTATATTTTTCTGAAATTCTTGAATTTTTGATGAATAGTAAAATACGATAAAATACGATAAATGCTAAATACATTATTTACTGCATCATAGGTGATTCAAGGATGATGTAAGCCCAATTGTTTCTAACTCACATGACATTATTACTATTAGGGGTTACATGAAACAATACTTTTGGTTGTCTTGAGGTAAATAATAAAATAATGAATTAAATATTAAAAAATTATTCATCTCCACTATAAAAACCCCTCACCACTCCCTCTTCTCTTCAAACCTCTATGCCTTGAAGATCCTAAACTTTCTACCCAATTACCCTTACCTAGTCACTCCCTACGACCAGGAAGCTCTTAGTCTTTCCAAAAGACCAAAACCCCTTCCCTTAAAGAGTTTCTCAATGAGGTTATTTCAAGTGGTAAAACACCCTTTTTCTCATTTGGTTTTATTTCAATTTATATACTTTTGTTAACCTCTCCTCACCTCCTATGTATAAATGATCATGATAACTCCAGTAACATCTATATAATGTATTTTTAACATGTGAGTGTAATAAACATCATAAATATTCTTACTCCCTCCCTTTTATTTTATAAACGAAATCGACGTCCAAGAGGTTTCGATTTATAACCTTCATGGATGACGAAGTTTCATTCATCAATTTATTCTTCATTACAGGTCATGAAACCATATTCATGGTTGATCCAAACTATAATATATGAGTTATAACCTAATTGATATTCAGGAACAAGAATATGTACATATAATTAAGTTATATGACAAAACCAGTTCATAATATTCCAAATACCACCAAATAATCGAAGTGGTGGTCATCTAATGGTTCATCCTCATTCCATGTAAAAAATTACATAAATTACCATTATCAATTATTTATGTTCATTAATAATATATAATTCCAATCCTGGAGATTTATAACCATTCCACATGAACTTCATTACATAACAACAAGTGAACTGAATATGAAAATAAAGGAAACAAACACTCCAGAACGACGAAATTAAATACAATAACTTGTCAATAAAGACACAAATGAACTAACCAGAATTATGGTAAACTAAATACTCGTATAATAGGTTCTGAAATAATTTATTAACACGTATAATTTCATATTCTAGGAGCTTAATAACAAGAGAGGAACACATTTGGAGTTAAGGTAAGGGTTTTTCCACCCGAACTTCCATTTTCATTCGGGATACTTTAATTTTATAAATACCTCAATTAAATTCTTATGTATAGTTATCTAATCCTCATATATTCTGTGTGAGTATCATATATATGTTTAGAAACCATAATCTTTCCTTATTGTATGGATAATTACACGTTTTAAAAGGAGCATTCAAAATTGTTTCAAAAATACAAGCCCGGTTCAAGGGATTTTCTCAAATTCTTACCTATTTTAAAGGGCACTCTATAATTTGTTTTTTGAAACCATTATCTTTATAAAAACACTCATTTTATTATTAAGATACTATCTTACATTACGTATGGTTTTATACAATGATTTTTCTAAAATAACTCTTCCTTTCAAAATGAAAGAGTATTTATCTCCAGAATTGCTTAATGATTTTGTAAGAGTGTTTTCATCTAATTCAACACTTTTGTTGATTAGATGGTATTATTGGGTTTAATCATTTATGAAGCCATATACCATATTTTATTTAATGGTTTATGACTAACTCTATTGTGGATGATCTATCCTAAAACCATTCACTATATTATTCCGTATGGTCAGTGTTTTATGTTTAATGTTTGGGGAAAGTTAGTTACAATTCATATGATAGTTTTAATATGAATGTATATGTTGTTTATGTTTATCCCCACTCATATGAGGAATGAATATGAATTATTATGTGATGGTTGGGTCCCTCTATAGACCCTCGATGCATCGTTAGGTCTCATGAGACAAATAGATGTGGAATTGGCTAAGGCATTTCCCAATGTGATATGGATGTTGGCCGAGGCCTTAATCACTAGATGTCTTGGATGAGGACATGACAAAATGATTCAGAATGTCCAACATATTCACTTCCCACATTATGAAGCTAGTATTTGAAAGTTCATGTGATTATTCGACTAGTAGAATTCCCTTGATTATGTTTTATTATGGAATTATTTACTTAGCTCGTTTTCCTACTATAATGTGTTCATGTTTATTATTAAAGGAATGTGTTTTCAATTATTCACCATGTCTAATATTTATGTTATCTTTCGCTGTATTTCTTACTCTTACTGAGTGTTTGAGCTCTCCCCTCTCTTATGTTTCATTTTTCTCAGGATATGAAGATGTAAATTATGAATGACATGCAAGAAAAATCTAGGAGACATGATGTTGCTAGTGGAATAAATTAGTGTTGTTTTTACCTTAATATTGTAATGATCAACTTATTTATGTAACTTGTTTCCAATAATGCTAAACTACTCGGACCATGAGGATTCGTATTCATTGTATGTATGCCAATGTAATCAAATAGGGCACTGACTCCAGGCAACTGGGGTCGGGTCCTTAAAGTCAATGGATTGGATAGTAATCATAAATTCTCAAAAAGAAATCAATAATATCCATATGAACTATGAAAACATAAAATATTAGTCAATTTAGTTGTTATGGGCCAACATTTAATAACTTTGGTCTTTGGTAGATCTATCAATATAACATCTCTTAAAATTATATGACCAAAAAATGAAAACTTTTATAGCCAAAATCCACAATTTGTATATTTTTCATTCACTTTATCTTTACATAGGGACTTTAGAAAAATCCTCAAATGATCTTTATTTTTTTCCCACATCTTTCAATATATAAGAATATCATCTATAATGATTACCAAAAACTGATCAAGGTAATATCAAAACACTCTATTCACTAAATCAATAAAGATTGTGGGGAAATAGTAAGACCAAATGGCATCACTATATACTTATAATGTCAATGCCTTGTATGGAATGTGATCTTGGGAATATACTATTTCTTGAAACTCAATTTATAATAACTAGAACAAAGATATATATTGGAAAATTATTGAGTTCCACACAGTTGATCAAATAAGTCATCAATATTAGGGTGTGAGTACGTTTTCTTTATTGTGATCTTATTAAGTTCTTGATAAAAAAAGCATAGCCACATCGATCCATATTTTCACATATCAAAAATAATAGGTGCACCCAAATATGATAAAACTATCCAAATAAACCCGTTTTCAGGGTTCTCCTAGAGTTTCTTCTTCAATTTTTGCAACTCAATTGGTGACATTATATAAGGATTATTTGAAACAAGTGTATTACAAGTTATGAGTTCTATCTAGAAATCAACATCATGTTTCTGTTAAAGACTAGAAAAATATTATAGAAAAGAATCAATAAATTCCCAAAACCTCAATTGTATAAGAACCATAGACTTCAGATGTGACCATCAAACCATTAGGGGGTTTCAATAAAAATTCCACATATAATCATTTAGGTGGTTCTGTGATACCCTTAGAAAATTATTTTTATATAAAAGAGTTGGTATATCTAGATTTAAATAAGACATTAGAAATTATAAAGTGGATGGTAAGTGTACCTTTCACCATGTCATTATCACTCCCCTCATTATAAATAGTTATTTCATGATATTTCTCTTTGTACCATATTTTAATAGGTTGTTCACATTGATCATCATAAATAATCTTCATATTCGATAATTTCTTAGCATAATTAATACCCAACTAGTACTTGAAACATTTAAGTGTGAGTGGTGCATTATAGGGAGATTTTATCCAATTTTCATCATTATCTAACTTCTTCCCATCACATAGGTGTTCAATTTCATGATGAAATTCAATTCATCAGTCAAAATATTTTTTATTCCCTTTAGGTTAATTTACTCTATGTTTTCTTCCACACTTCAAGAATCAAGTAAATATTGTGTTATTTTCTCCATGTTTTTAATATTTTCCTCTGAATCCCATATTTCTTTTATCATAAAAACCATTATATTTATGGGTAACATCAATATATATTTACACCTTGATAACAAATCAAATTATTTATTCATAGCCACTAAATACCCTTATGTAAAACTCCATTCATAGACTTTATTTTAATCCTCTACTAAATTGATCAACCTTACTTTCAAGTTGGATGATAATACTAGTAGTGTTCCTCACACGTCTTGTAAAAGATTACCTAGGTAGAAAAAGACTAATAAAACTTTTATTTTAGCTTAAGGAATTCATTCTCCATTTTCATATGAATAATATATGGAACAATCATATTGAAAAATAAGATCTTAAACTCATCCCACTCGATGGATTCGATTTCATCTTATTGCCTCATATTATTTATAAGTGTCCACCATTGAACCTATTAACATTCTAAAATATAGACAACCAAAATGGATTTTTCATACTGTGAAAACTATAGAAAAGGAAATATCATTTCAGTGGTACTGATCCAGTTCTCAACAACTGGTAGATTAGTGGTACACCTAAAAAAATGTGGATGTTTCCTCATGAAGGACTTAGCAAAACATTGTTCTCTTTTTTTCTCATTTGGATGTTCTATATGATTCATAGGTTAAGAATGTTATGTGGGAATGATAATGATATTTTTTATTCTACCTCCCATAACATATGGTTTCACTTGTGGAAAATCATTTCATCATCTGCTACATTCACTATTAACATGATTCTCTTAGGTTCCAACCATTGACTAAAGCCAAGAATTATAGTTCGAGTAATAACAATCATTGTGATAAACTAAATAATCACAAAAAAAACATTTAAAGGATCTATAAACCATGAAAAATTCTTTTCAATCTATGAAACCTTATTTTTAACCTAGTTTATTCATGTTCATCACCTATTAAAATCATTCATGATGGTTTGTAAAGAGTTTGCGAATTTCCAAACAAATACCCCAAGAGTATCAAACTAGGTGTATATCAAGGACCGTTTCGAGCATGAGGTGATTATTGAGTCCAGCTCAATACACCCTTTTTTGAGTTTTTACCACTAGGTATAACTATTTTAGATCCACATCTACTTGTTGTGTCCATACGTCAATGTAATTTCATGGAAACCACTCACTATATACTTCACCAAAATTCTCAGTAATTTTCTTATACAATGGATTATCCTTAGTATTATCCATAAAAATATCCTTATAAATATACCTAGGGATCTCACTAAAGTTTTCTCACCCTAGTTTCTAAATTATTAACTAAAAATTGATTTGATACCAACTATAGTGACCCATGATTTTCATATATAGAGATTATATCATACTAGATGAATATTCATTAAATTACACAATGACTCTTACAAATATTTTATAGGTCTAGTACATTTAGAAACATGGATACATAGAAAACTGGTTTATAAGTGGACTACATCATCTCACAATAATTTCTTCATAACTATCACCCTTATTAGACATATTATACTTAATAAATTTCTTCATAACCTTGGAAAAGGAAACATAATAAAGGATGAGCTCAGATGCTTTGTAAGGGTAAACTAGGGAGATATTAAAATAACAGGAGCATAAGCTTATGAAAACACAATATTAAAATTTGAAAACCATACACTTTATATTAATGATCTTGGTAAATGGAACAAATTTGGGCTATTCATAAGACAAGAATCTTAATGTAACTAAAAAACATAATCCATGAGTATATAACATTTGTATAATACATTTATTTCAGGTATACATATAAACATAAAAAATAATTTCCGTAGTAGTAAATACTAATTGTAAAAGCTATCATAATGGAATGATTTCACTCCCTAAACCATAATAGTTTTCAAGGTTCACTCCCAAGACTATCATAGTGGGAAGAGTCCCTTACTAAATTGGGTTCACTCACCATTCCAGTCCCTTTTTTATCATGAGATATAAATCTTTAACTAATGAATTAGAGATATATATAATTCTAATCCCATATATCACATAATATAAATATAAAATATGTGTTCTATAATATCATAAAACAATAATCATTTCATAACCAGTGAAAATAATCCAGATTCATAAACATGACATCATAGTATAGCCCCTGGAAAAGAAACAGGTTTCAATATCAATTCATCGATTCATCATACAAAAACCCATGAAAAAGGAATGGGTTTCATAAATATTATTTAATAATAATAATAATAAAACATCAATAAAAATAATAATGTGAGTATCATTGGAATATATCCCAAGTATAGATTAATTAACATCAAAGGATGTCATCTTAGATGGAAAATGATTTGGAAAAAAATCACATGGAACACTTCTTGAAGAAAATAACATTTTTTTTTGAAATAAATTATATAAAATTTAAAAAATCACCAAATAATAAAAAAAATTATTTGAATATAATCTTGATTATTATTAAAGGAAGCACTGATTTATTGAGTGGTCACAAGGGTAGAAAATACCACTTATTCCATACATGTAAAAATGAATATATCTTTTACATTTTCAGTAAAAATTCAAAAGGTAATTGATAAAAAAATTATAATATGATTCCTTTTAAAAAAATTATAATTAAAACTTGGGTAAAAATTTATTTAAAAAATCATTACTTAATATTAAAAACTTTCTTTAAATTTTTTTTTCAAAAAATGGGAATGGAAGAAAAAGGATTTTCGATCGAAGAGAGAAATAAAGTAGTTTTCCACAATAATGTTATTTTGTTCTCTTAATATCTTAAAGGGATAAAATTGAAAGAGAAACATTTAATATATATAAATTACTATATTATATGAAAATAAATGAGTTTCATAAGATATTTATCACAAGATTTCATCATCAGAAGAATAATCATATGCAATCTTGATAAACTATGAGATTTTAACATAAAACATTTACCACTTGGGTAATGTTTGAGTAGTATGTACCATGAAATAAATAAACTTTTATGGATATTTATATTCAATAATTTTCATGATAGTAATCATAAGATAAATTCTTGGGTAGTATATACACCACAAAAAAGAAACACGTGGTGAATATGACATGTATCCCATAGAAATAAAAGTGGGATGAAAATCCCATATCGATTTGGTAACTTCTGAATCTTATGCCCCATGATATAATTACATCAAATGAAACATTGAATAAAATGAATATAAGTATATTCATGATATAAATTTCTAATTTGACGTATATACATGAAATAATAAACGAGTGGTGAATATGGCATATGTCTCCCAGAAATAAATGTGAGACTAGAAATCCCTTATCAGAATACCCATCTTCCTTCATATAAGTTTGAACTTCATATTTAATAAATATAGGTTTATTATAAATATATTATAAAAAAAATAAATTATATCATACCATATATTATTTAATTATGACCTTTTATTACCCATTTGTTTACATTTCCTTGTTCAAATTACGTTTTATGTAATAATTGATTTATTTTTCATTTATGTTTTGGTTTCATAGTTTTGGTAATTTACATGAATTGTGGTTCCATAATATAAATAATTTTAATTATGATATAAATATCATATATATATATATTCATTATATTTAAATTTATATTCATCCATAAATTTAGATATAGAAAATGGATTTCATTGTTCATGGAGATGATAGGTCATACGTACTCATGAAAACTATTTACATTTTATCAATAGATGGAAGGAAGAAAGTAAATATTAATTAAAATTTATATAATTATTTTTATATCATATATATAAAATATATTAATAAAAATTTTCTTTATCACCACATATATTATAATAAAACTAAAAACACATCACAAAGCTTCATGGAGAAGGTAGTCCACACTCACACATAAGAGATGTTATCATATTCTAAAGGAATGGAAGGTAAAAATTTATACATTACTTTATAATTAAATAAGAATAATTATTTCATAAAAATAATATACATATGTTAAATACATCATTATATCTATCCATGACGGGTGTTGATGGAAAAAAAACTACATCGGTTTGCGTGGCAGTAGTCTATTATACACATGATCGATAATTTTTTTCCCAATATTTAGAAGAGGAGATGGATATTGTTTATTAAATTGACATAATAAAATATAAAAATTTGGGAGACATTTATTATATTATATCATCATATCTAAATAATATTTTATGTAGGTGTAATAAGAAATAATATGATAACAAATGGTTAAGAGCTATACATCTTCTTTAAGGAGCCGCATTATGTTTATACCTAAAGCCTTATTAGGATGGATTCCTAATAAGAAGGTCCTATAGAATGCTCTATGTGATGTAGGTATTGTTATTTTTTAGGTATATTCTAAAACAAAATGATCTTTGAGTGTGGATAGGATTATAGAAGAGATGTCCTTTTATAGGTGGGGAAAGGAAACCACTTTTAAACTACATGAAATGTTCAAAAAAGAAATAAAAAATGTTAAATTAATTCCAAATATAAATTATTTTAAATGACTACAGATTCTAATTTTGTATATTTAAAGGTTGAAAGATGGATATAATATAATATTGAGACAATTTTTATTGGAAAACTTTCCCTTATATTTTGGTTTAACCCACTATGTAAAGCCGTTTTACCCTCAACATTAATAGTTATTTTTTACTATTTTTACTATTTTATGACAAAAAATTAAGTTATAATTATTATATTATATTAATTATTATGATTTCAAATATTTAAACCATTTTTTTTCAAATTAAATCTATATAATTGGAATAATTTATTTTAAAATTGAACCCATAGACGTGACGAAAAGAGGTTTTCCAATGAAAAAGTCTTCATAAGTGTAGAATGTTTTTTCATCAGAGTTAAAAATGAAATTTATTCCAATGAAATAAATAGGATTAATAAAAATATTATTTTAGAAATGGTAATTTTAAAACTATTTTAAAACAAATATATCTTTTTAAATTCTTTAATAGGAATAGTTTTGCTTATAAAATTATTATTTTTCCCCATCCATCAAAAAATTAATCATTTAAGAAAATTCTAAAACATTATATCTAAGATAATTTTGATAATTATATTTTAAAAAAGATTTTTTAAAAAAAATGAAGTTTTACAATTTTGGAAAATTACTTTTATTATTTTTTCAAAAAAGTTAAAAAAACAATTCTTGAGTAAAAATAATTTCTAAAGAACATAAAGTCTTTAATAAAAACTAATTACCTTTTTATCAACATATTTTCTTTATATAAAGTCCTTATTATTAATTTTATAAATTTATTTATTCATATTTCAACTTCCAAATTTTAACACTAGGATATAATGGTTTTTATTAAATAATAATATTAATTGTATATTATGGGTAATTAAAAATAATTATTTCTTATAACGCAAGATATCAAAGAAATTAAATATATTTGAAAGAAATATTTCATAAAATATAAAGGATTCACATAAACACACTCAAACCATAACCTCACACATTTAAAAATTTAATATTTTCTATTCAAACAAAAAAATCCATTTCGAATCATTTTATAAAACACCTCATGGTTTTCAACCATAATTTAAAATTTATAATTAAAAAAGAACCTATTTTTTCCAAAAATAATTTATTGATAATTAGACATATAAATTAATAAGAAAAAAATTTATAAATAAAATCCTTTGAGTTCCAGAGAATGTTTAGAGATAGAGAGAAAAAACCCCCTACCTATTATGATATTCAGAAATAACCAAGAAGAAACTTCTGTACCATAAAACCTAGAACAGAAACCATCTAATAAAGAAGAACCACTCAAATATTTCTCACAAAGGTGTTCAATTTAAAATAACTCACCATGAGATAAAGGTGAAGGGGTTCTAGAGGAGATATTGAGTAAAGTATCCATAAAAATACTTATATAAGAATTTCATTTTGCCTCACTTGAAGATTATAATCCCAACTGACGACTTGGTGCTTGAATAATTTATTTAAATGTAATAGTTCTGACCAAAACCAAGGTGTGGTGTGTCCAACATGCCCATTAAGATCTTAAATCCAAGATCAAAATGATGAATACACTATAATGGGTTGGAAAAACTTTTATAATTTTAGACCTAACTCACTATTACGACCTGAACAGTTATGAATAAAATTCCCTTTATTTTAATTTCTTATGGATATAGAAAACACATGAAATAATTTTGTTTCATTATATCCAATTGATTTTAAATGGCTATTAAGTATCATTACTGTTGATTATATAGCCATTGAACAGTGATCACCCAACTAATATAAATATAAGGAATTAATAAATCATTTCAACACAGAAAAAGGAGATAATGACCTCATCTAGTAGACTCGGGTCTTATCAAGATCATTTTTCGGAGCTCAAAAAGGATGTTGTGTCACTAGGCTTCTCTCCTGACCAATACCAAGCTGAGATTCAATAAGTTATACTTGAATGGAATCTCCTATGGGAGAAGTTCTAGTTAATTAAGATTACCACCCGATCGATGTTGTCTGAGCCACCCCAAGAGTATGTCACCAACACACACCTTACTCGTAGGTCTTATGTGGTTGTTATAAGGTGTTATGTAACAAGGTATTAGTTTCTTATTATGTAGTCCCTTTATATAAACAAAATTCTTATTCCATCAATTCCTTTAGGGGAATATCCTTTCATAAAAGAATTATGAATTTGATAAATTGATTTTCAGGTAAAAATGGTTCTTTTGAGAAATATATACATTATTATATTTAACTGTGGTTTTTATTAATAATATTATAAATAAAATTCATATAAATTTTGATTATATTAGTTCCTTATCAAAAAATGTTTATGTAATATATTTGATAAGAGTTATATTTTCATACGATAAAATAAGAAGTTCAAATTTAAAGAATATATTTTATGGAATTAATTAATTTTTATAATAATTAATATTTTAATAAAATATTATTATCAAATTAACTTTATTAATAGTAAATGATAATATAATTTTTATGAATTCAAATGTAATTTTTATTAAGGTTTAAAAACTATTTTTTTTCAAAGCCCATCAATTTTAAATAAATGTCAGTTCTCATTTTAAAAGTGAAAATTCACATATTTATAAAATGATTTAGATAAAATGAATATTATTTTTGGAATTAGAACATCGAAATTATCCAATGGTGAATTCTTCATAATTTTCTGAGACAGTAAAATTTTTGGGTAAAAATTAAATAAAATATAATTATATAATGTGTTCTATGACATCATAATGATGCAATAGTGATCTAATAAATAGAATAAAATTTACATTCAACCAAATATATGTTTTAAATAAAAAATAATGTGAGTTTATATTTATTTGACTTATTTTATAATGCCTTTTTTAATCCACCAAAATGTATAATATATTTTATGATTTTAAATTTATTTTTTTAAGGGTGTGAATCACCTCCAAATAAGAAAGGCTAATATTTTAATTTCTTGGGACCTTTGACTTATAAAATAATATTTTCCACTCTCCTTGGCTAGAAAACATGGGCAAAATCCATGGGTTGGTCTGTGGTTTTGAATATTTTAGTGTGTAGTGTCCAAAACATAAATAATAAATAATTTCTCCACCTTTACTATATAATCTCACCAAATCACCAATTAATATTCACTCAAACTCCTTAAAGCTCATCCTCACTCTAGTATCCACTCCTTAGAGTCCTCCCAAGGAAATTCATGCTCCCTAGAAGCCTAAACCTTTGGGATCACACATCCAAGTAAGGAATCCTCAGTTTCCATCCTTTCTCATTTTTATCCATGTTTCCATATATTGTTACACCATTTTATTTTCAATTAAAAATTTTGGGTTGTTTTTTTGAAACACCCCCATACAGCCCTTATTTTTTTAATGAAGAGATACCCATTTATCTCTCATTAATCCCTCCCATATACACCTGTTACCAAACTGAAATTTCGTAAGAGTTATTTCATTCCTTCTCCTACATGTTTCTTTATTATGTTACGCCTTCTATTTACAAATTCCTCTTGTTGAAACATGAAATTATATGATCCCATCACCACCTATTTAATTTATTAAATATGATAAACCCATTTTTCTCTCATCAACCCATTTTATGAATCCCCATGTGATGTTGTTATGCTACTGAAATAACACCATGATTCTCTATGCCAAAACCATCATAGAGTGAATACCATGACCATTTCTCTATCAAGGGTATTCAATTTTATTCACATATAAATATTTATTATAGACTTTCATATATTTATACCACATTCCTTTTTTCCTGTAATAAATGATGATGTTGAATTAAACCATGTTATATGATCTATGTGACACACTAAAGCATGAAATTAAAATGTCCATGAAGTGTGCTCCATGATAGAACTCTAATGCATTGGGTAATGTTTAGAATCACGATACATAATATTGGGACAGGGTTTACCTATTTTGTTTTAGGAAATTCTCCACCATGTTGGGAAATTGGTATACCTAATTACTTTATTTTTATGATGCTATGTTTTAAGTTATTTCCACATTCCCATGTTATGATAATTATGTTATATCATGCCATTATGTTCATGTATTTATTATGATCCATTAATATTCATATTTCCTAAAATGTATTGTATTCTTCATGGTATGCCTTGCTTAATCCTTTATGGGGATTTATAGCTCACCATTTTCTTATGGATGTGCTCAGGTTATCCCATGAAATACGGAGTATGAATGAATGTTATGGTCACGTAAAATAAGTTTTCAATGAAGATGTTGTATTTTATGTCTTAAGCTGTCATGTAATGTTCCTAATCTCCAAAGACACAAGACCTCTCAATCATTTGGGTTGTATAAATTTCATGTTTATGTAATATAGAATGTTTAAATGTGTATTAAAGACCATGGTCATTATAGTTGGTATTAGAGGGAGGTTTAGTTATTTTTGGGATTAAGATTAGAAAACCCTAGTGAATGCCTTAGGGATAAGACTAAGTATAAGAAAATAATACCTAAATTTTGGTGAGTATAGAGTAAGTCTTTTATCAAGAAAATAAATCATTGTTTGGATACAAATAAGTATAGGTGGCTCTGGAACCTATGTATCTAGGGCTAAAAGCTGAAAACTCTGCTTTGAGCTAGACTAGAACGGGAACTGGTGCACAACAATGAGGATTGCTGCACTCTTGGTTCAACACTCCATGGGATATGCTTCAGTAAATTTATAATATTAATATGAAACATTATTAAGGTAACAATAAAATCTGATAATATTATACACTAAAAAATAGATCATGGATAAATTATATTGAATCCTTTAAATTCATATGTTAAGGAAAGAAATATAATTTATAAGTTACGTGTTTTTGCCATTGGATTCCCCTTTGTGTGTTTAATATTTTAAAATAATTACCTCTAATTTTCCTTTATTCTATCTAATGGTTGTTAATAGGAGGACTCAGGCTAACAATCGATACAAATATCAATGTGATGATTGTTCTAATGAGAAGCCCAATCTGATGGGAGTGGGAATCCAAAACTTTATCACGATTATCTCTCTGTTGACTCATGTTTTGAATAGAAACATGGGACTAGAGGAGAGTAAAACCCCCATAATAAAGAATAAGTCTCAATAGAGAGCTTCTTGACACAAAGGCCTCCTACTTTCAATGGATCATCCAATCCATCAATCGCTAGACAATTTATTAAATCCATTAAGAAGATCTTCTCCATCCTTTAATGTTAGGAACTAGATAAGGTTCTTCTAGATACTTATCATATGGATTCTAAAGTTGATCAATGGTGGACATTGATAAAAAAATATGAAGCATGAGGAAGAGATAAATGTTATGGGATGGAAGGATTTTTAGAAAATATTTTTCGATAAATATTTTCCCACACCCTCCGCCTTAATATGGAAAGACATTTCATTGAACTTAAGTAAAATAATGATGAATCCATTGGGAAATATGAGGTAAAAATCACCAGAATTTCATGATATGACTTTAGTTTTTTTGTTACCGCAAAATTCTAGGTTGACCACTTCTTTAGTGGCATAAAACCAAGCCTATAGAAAGTCGTAGTGATCCATGACTTTTGACAGCTATGAGGAGATTGTTCGATGTGCCCTCAAAGTCGAGATAGCGATCGAAGAATTACAGGGGTATCATGGGGATATGAAGAAGAAAGTGAACTTTAATTCTAGTGGTCTGATTGATAAATCCAATGGTTCTAAGAAATTCCCACATCCCACTTCCCAAAGGTGCAGAAAGAATAACCCTGGAAAATGCGGGAAGGGTATGGTGGAATTCTTTAGGTGCGGGATGGATGGGAACCATGCTAGCGGTTGTTGACAAGAAAAATCCTCTACGAAAATATAGGAAAGGAACAGTCTATTCGATCCTCAATGCATTATTCATTTCTATAACTACAAATAACCTTGTTACTTCACCAACCAGTTCCCTAAGAAAAGGGTTTTTGAAGGAAACCAATAACCTCTAAGGCAGAAAGGGAGATATTTTTCCATCACTACTGCTGAAGCAAATCCTAACAAAAAAGGGGTGACATGTTTGCTAGTTATTCATTCCAAAATAGTGAATATACTTATTTATTCTGGTTCAACACATTATTTTATATCATTAGTGTTTAGTAGAATAATCCAAACATCACCACAAAGAATATAAGTAGAGATGTCAGTGAAAACAAAAAAATAGGGAAATTATTTCATACCATGAATATAACTCATCCCCTATCACAATTTTTTGATTGAAATTCCTGAATAAACTCAACATACTTCCATTGGTGTAATTTTATACAATTATGGTCTTCGATTGGATTGCCCAATATAGAGCCAACATAAATTGTCGTGAGAGGGAAATCACTTTCCATATGGTGAATCGACCCCCGATTCTATTAAAGGGAAATGAGGAGGATGTATCTTCTTTAGCACCATCATCTCGAGCATGGATATTTCTTCCCTATGAGGAAAATTATCTTTCTTAGATTATTGAGTCTAAGGAAGGAACCATCTTTGAAGACATGCCTATGATAAGGGAATTCACATATGTCTTTCCTGGGGAATTTCCTGGTCTTCCTCCTAGAAGAGATATTTAATTCTCTATTGATTATAATCCTAGGGAATTTTCAATATCCAAGACTCTGTATAGAATGGATATTTTGGAGATAAAGAAAAAACCACAGGAGAATCTGGATAATGGGTTTATACACCCAAGTGATTCACCATGGGGTTCACCAGTCCTCTTCATCAAGAATAAGGATGGGTCAATGTGCCCTTGCATTGATTATCATGAGCTCAACAAAATCTCAATAAATTACAAGTATCCTTTTACATGAATTTATGACTTGTTCGATCATCTACATGGAGCACAATACTTATCCATGGTTGATATGTGGTCGGGATATTACCATGTAAGGGTGAACAAGGAGGATATCCCCAAGACTACTTTTCGTACAAGGTACAAGTACTATGAATTCATAGTAACGCCTTTCTGACTCACTAATGCTCTATAAATATTCATAGACTTGATTAATAGAGTCTTTATAGATTACCTTGACCATTTTTTATTGCCTTTATAGATGATATTATAATATACTCCAAAACCTAGTAGAATCATGTGGAGAATCTAAGAACTGTACTGTAGACCATGTGGAAGGAGAATATCTATGAAAAATACATAATGTGTAAGTCCTAGTTGAAGGAAGTATCATTATTGGGGAATATCATCATAAGAAATGAGATATCTGTGGACACATCCAAAATAAAATCAATTTAGGGATGGCCTAGGTCAACATCTGTGAGGAATATTCATTGATTCCTAGGGTTAACTAGATATTATCGCTGATTTATGAGAAAATTTTCATGATTGTCAAACTCTATTACCAATCTAACTCGGAAGGGAGTCAAGTTTTCTTGGAATGATGAATGTGAAGAAATCTTCATGGAGTTGAATAAGAGGCTTATCACTCCCCCTTTACAAACACTACCCACAAATGGGGATATTTTTTTAATATTCAGTGATGCATCAAAGAAGGGACTGGGATATGTGTTGATGAAGAATGAAAAATTCCTTTCTTATTCCTCAAGGTAGTTGAAAACTCATGAGAAAAACTATCCAATGCATTATCTGGAGTTGGCATCTGTGATCTTTGCATTGAAAATATTTTCGTATTTTCTCTTTATGGAGAAGTTAGAAATATATATGGATCAAAGAAGTCTCAAATATATATTTATACAGAAATATCTGACCATGAACCAATGAATATGGCTAGATCTCATCAAGTATTATGACTACTCAATCCATTACCACCCTGGGAAAATGAACAAGGTAGCAGGTGCTCTAAGTAGAAAGAATCCAATGATTCTATCATTGATGATATTTTAAATGGATTGAATATTATTAGATTTTATGAATATAGACATGAGAATCATAAAGAAGGTAACAAAATCAATAATTTGACAAATTATTTCTCATCCATCACTTTTGTAAAGGTTAAAGGATTCTAAAAAAGGTGATGTGGGAATTCAGAAGAGAGTGAAAACTACCAGAAAATGTAAATCCACATATTTAAAAATTAATGAAGAAGGAATTGTGAGATTTGGTTCAATACTATGTACTCTATAAAATATATAGTTAAATAAAAAACCTTTGGATGATTCACATAGTTCTAATTTCTCCATTCACTCCAGAAACATAAAGATGTTTTAGGATATCCAAGAGCATTATTAGTGGGATAACAGGAAGAAGGAGATCACCTAATATACATCAAAGTTTCCGGTATTTCAACAATTAATGAGAGGATGATTTTTAAGGGGATGATGCAACCATTTTCCATACCAACATGGAAATGGGATAACATCACCATGGACTTTGTTACGAGACTTTCGAAGACATACAAAGTAAACAATGGTAACTGGGTTGTTTTGGATCATCTTATAAATACTACAAACTTCATTTCAATTTGATAGGATTTCTCATTGGATCCACTGAAATAGATATATATCAAATAAGTGTTAGGGCTTCATGGTGCACCGCTATCGATTGTATCTGATTGAGATCCACGATTCAACTATAAGTTCAGGAAGAGTCTCCAACATGCTCTGAATACTAAGCTGATATTTAGTACCACTTATCATCCTCAAAATGATGACCAAACTAAATATAATATCAAAACACTTGAGGACATGTTGAGAGCATTCTCAATGTACTTCAAATAAGGATTAGATCAACATCTTCCTCTGATTGAGTTCTCTTACAAAAATTGTTTACACTCAAGCTTCCAAATGGATCCTTATGAATCCCTTTATGGGAAGATGTGAAGAACACTTTTATGTTGGGATAAAGTTGGGGAGAAATAAATTCAAGGTTCACAAATGGTTGAAGAAATGGATGAGAAGGTTAAGACTATCGAGCATCACATCAAAGATTCTAGAGTCTACAAACGAGCTATGCTGACAACCATTGATGATACATAGAGTTTGATGTCAGAGATATAGTTTTCTGCAACATATAAACATGGAATAGAGTTATGAGATTTGGGAAGAAATTAAATCTTAGTCTAAGGTACGTCAACCCTTTTGAGATCCTTGATCACATCGGAGTAGTGGCCAATATACTAGAACTCCCATCGAACCTATATCAAGTACATTATGTTTTCCATGTATCACTCTTAAGTAAGTACATACCATACCCATCACATGTATTCAATTTATAGGTGATACCATTGGATAATGACCTCTCTTACTAAGAGAAGCTAGTGAAGATATTATATCCTAGAGGAACAGTTCAATGAAATAGGAAAATTCCCATCATCAAAGTGTTGGGGAGAAACCAAAAGTTTGAAGAAGAAACATAGGAACTAGAGGAAGTGACGAGCCATAATTACCCACATATGTTTTAGTGAGGAAATAGGAAAATTCGAGGGTGAATGTTCTTAATGGGGGAAGGTTATAACAACCTGGACATTGATGAATAAAATTCTCTTTCTTTTAATTTATTATATATGTAGAAAAAACATGAAATTATTTTGTTTTATTATATACAACAGATTTTAAATGACCATTATGTATCATTTCCATTAATGATATATCTTCTGAACAATGATCGCACAACTAATATAAATATAAGGTTTTAACAAATCCTTTCGTCATAGACAAAGGAGATAATGGCCTCAACTAGTAGAATTGGGCCGTATAAAGCTCATTTTTTAGAGCTCGAAAAGGAGGTAGCATCACAAGGATTTTCTCTTGACCAATCCCAAGCGAATATTTGACATGTTAAGATTAAATGTTATCACTTAAGGGAGAAGTTGACGTTAAAAGAGATTACCACTAGAGAAATGTTGTTCGAGCAACCCGAAGAGTCTGTCACCATCACACACCTTACCCTTAGGTCTTATGTGGGTTTTATAAGGTGTTATGCGAGAAGGTAGTAGTTAGTTATTGTATAGTCCAATTATATAAATAAAAGTATTATTCCATCAATTCGTTTATGGGAATATACTTTCTTAAAATAAGATGAATTTGATAAATTGATTTTTCAGGTAAAAATGGTATTTTGAAAAAATATACATTATTATATTAAACTACGGTTTTTATTAATAATATTATAAAAAAAATCTTTTAAATTATTATTATATCATTTTCTTATCTATAAATGATTAGGTAATCAATTTGATAAGAGTTATATTTTTATATGATAAAATAGAAAGTGTAGTTTTGATGAATTTATTTTAATTAATTAATGAAATTTTAAAATAATTAATATTTTAATAAAATATTATTATCAAATTAATTTTATTAATAATAAATGAGTATATTATTTTTATGAAGTCAAATGTAATTTTTATTTGGGTTTAAAAACTGTTTTTGTCAAAACCCATCAATTTTCAATAGATGTCAGTTCTAATTTTAAAAGTGAAAATAAACATATTTTGAAAATTATTTAGATAAAATGAATATCATTTTTGGAATCATTTCATTGAAATTATCCAACGGTAAATTTTTCATAAATTTTTGAGACAATCGATTGTTTTGGTAAAAATTAAATAATATATAATTATATAGTGTGTTTTATGAAATCATAATGACCTAATAGCGATATAATAAATACCATAAAATGGATCTTTGACAGAATAGTTATTTTAAATTTAAATTAATTAGATTTTATATTTATTTGAATTATTTTATAATTCCTTATTGAATCCTTCAAAATGTATAATTTATTTTATAATTTTAAATTAATTTCCTTGAGGGTGTGACTCACCTTCACATAGGAAAGGATAATATTTTAACATCTTCAACCCTTGGAAATAGAAGATAATGTTTTCTACTCCCCTTGGTCAGAAACCATGTTAAAAAAGAATGTGTTTGTTTGTGGTTTTGATTATTTTAGTTTGTAGTGTCCAAAACCTAAATAATAAAGTATTACCCATCCTTTCTTATAAAAACCCACCAAATCAGCCATTTATCTTCACTCAAACTCCTTTATGTTCATCCTAACTATGATATCCACTCACTAGAGTCCTTAAAATTCACCATATCTTCCAATAAGCCTCTCCCAATCCCTTGGGATCAGACATCCAAGTAAGGGATCCTCACTTTCCTTCCCTTCTCATTTTTATCCATATTCCCTTATATTGTTACACCCTTTTATTTTTAATTAAAAATAATGGGTCATGTTTTCAAACCTCCTCCATACTTTCCTTATTATGTTTTAATGATGAAATACCCCTTTATCTCTCATTAATCCCTCCCATATAAACCTATTTCCATGCCAAAATTTCGTAAGAGTTATTTCATTCTTCCTCCTTCTTTATGTTTATTTATTATGTTACACCCACTATTTAAAAATTTCTTATATTCGAACATGTATTTATATTATCCCCTCACTACCCATTTCATTTATAAATGATGAGAGACCCTTTCTATCTCAACAACCCATTTTATGAATTCCCATGTGATGTCATTATGCTACTGAAATTTCACCATGATTTTCTTTGCCAAAATCATAATGTAGTGAATACCATGCCCATTTCCTTATCAATGGTATTCATGTTTATGAACATATACTTATTAATAGAAAACTTTGACATATTTATTTTGTATTCCTTTACCATGGAATAAATTATGATATTGAATGAAACCATGTTATATGATCTATGTGGCCCACTAAAGAATGAGATTAAAATGTTCATGAAGGGTGAACCCTGATAGCGCTCCAATGCATTGGGTAATGTTTAGAATCATGATACATTGTGTTGGGATAGGTTTTTACCTGATTCATTTTTGCAAATTTTTCAAACATGTTGGGAAAGGGTTTTAACTAATTCATTTATGTTTATGATGCAGTGTTTTAGGTTGTTTCCACATTTCCATGTTTTGATAATCATGCTATATCATGAATTTATGTTAATGTTTCTCATGTGCTACATTGATATGTCTATTTCTTGACATGTCTTGTATTTTTATGTTATTCCTTATTTAATCCCTTCTTGGGCTTTATAGAACACCCTTTTTCTTATGTATGTCCTTATATTATCCAATGCAATTCTAAGTACGAAGGAATTTTGTGGTCAGGTAGAAACGTTTTCAATAAAGATGTTGTATTTTATGTCTTAAGTTTCCATGTAATTCTCTTATTCCCCAAAAACACTAGATCTCTCTATATTATAGGTTGTATTAAGTGAAATTGTATGTAATAAAGAATGACTAAATGTGTAAAAAAGACAATGGTATTTAGTGTTGTTATTAGAGGGAGGTTTAGTTATTTTTGGGATTAGGATTAGAAAACCCTAGTGAAAGCCTTAGGGATAGTACTGAGTATGAGAAAAGAATCCCTAAATTTTGGTGAGTATAGAGTAATTAGTTTTTCAAGAAAATGAATCCTTGTATGGATAAAAATAAGTATAGGTAACTCTGACACATATGTATCTAGGGGTAAAACCGGAAAATACCGCTTTGAGCTAGAATCGAACGGGAAATCGTGCAAGACAATGAGATTTTCTGCACTCTTGGTTCGATAATCCCAGAGGATATGATTTGGAAAATTCATAGGCTTAGTATGAACCATTTTTAAGGTAAAAAAATCCTAGAAGAATATACGTTAGGAAATAGATCATGGATAACATAGATTGAAGCCTAGAAATTCATAATTCAAGGAAATAAATATAATTTATAAGTTATCCTTTTTTGTCATTGGATTTCCCTTTATGTGTTTAATAGTGTAAAATAATTACCCATAATTTTCATTTATTCTAGGAAATGGCTAGTAATAAGAGGACTCAGGATAATAATCGATGTAAAGATCAATGTGATGATTGTTCTAATGAGATACCCAATCCGATGGGAGTTGGAATAAAAAACATTGTCATGATACTCTCTTAGATAACTCATGTTTTGAATAGAAACATGAGTCCAGAAAAATTTCCACCCCCCAAGAAATAATAAGTCACAATTGAGAGCTTCATGAGACAAAGGCTTCATACTTTCAATGGATCACCTGATCCCTCAATCAATGAAAAATTGATCAACTACATTGAGAAGATATTCTCCATCCTTTAATGTTCCAAATAAGAGAAGGTTCTTATGAATTATTATCATATTGTGGGTGAATCTGATCAATGGTGGACATTTATAAAAAATTAATAACCCTAAGGACAAAATAAATATTTTCCCTGCACTCTTTGGCTTAAGATGGAAAGAGATTTATTTTCACTCAATTAAAAGAATGGAGAATATATTGAGGATTATGAATCAAAATTCAAGAGACTTTCATTATATGAATCTGGTTTTTTTGTTACCCTCAAATGCAAGGTTGACCACTACTTTGGTGGGATAAAACCAAACCTACATAAATCCCTAGCTATCCATGACTTTGAAAGCTATGAGGAGATTGTCCAATGTGCCCTCAAAGTCAATATGGAGATAAACGAATCTTAGGTGTATCATAGGGATAAGAAGTAGATATTGGAATTTAATTATGGTGGTCCTATTGATAAATCTAATGGTGCTAAGGAATTCCAACATCCCACTTTCTAAATTTTTGTAAATAATCACCCTAGAAATTTCTATAACGTGACTAGGAAATACTTTTGGTGAGGGAAGGAAGGGCACCAAGCCAGCGATTACAGGAAAGAAAAACCTTCTACTACAATAGAGGAAAGGGACACTCCATTTGATCCTCAAAAAATTGTTCATTTCTAAAACTACAAAGAACCATGGAACTTTCCCAACCAGTGCCCTAATCCAAGGGTTTTCAAAGGAAACCAGCAACCTCTAAGGTAGAAAGTGCAATCTTTTTCCGTCACTACCACCGAAGGGAATCCTGAAAAAAAGTGGTGAGATGTATGCTAGTTATTCATTCAAGAATAAAAAATATATATCTTGATTCTAGTTCTACAAATTATTTTATATCACTAAATTTTAGTAGAACAATCCGAACATCACAAAAAAGAATAGAAAAACAGATGTAGTAAAAAATAGTAAATGGGTAAATTATTGAATCCCATGAATATAACTCCTCCCCTATCACAATTTTTGTATTGAACTTTCCTAATAACCTCATCATACTTCCATTTGTGGAATTATATGCAATTCTTGGCATGTATTGTCTTTCCCTATATAGTTCCAACATAAATTTTCATGAGAGGGAAATCAATCTCTATACGGTGAATCAACCCCCGATTCTATAAAAGTGAAAGGAGGTGGACAAATATTCTTTTTCACCATAATATAAAGCATGTATATTACTTCCTTATGAGCACACGTAACTTTCTCAAATGATTTACTATAAGGAAGGAACCATTCTCGAAGACATACCTATTTTAAAGGAAGTTTCTGATGTGTTTCCCATGAAATTTCTTAGTATTCCTCCTAGAAGAGATGTTTAATTCTCAATTTATATTATACTTAGGGAATTTACAATATCCTACACTCTCTGTAGAATGGATATTTTGGAGATTGAGGAGCTAAAGAAACAACTACATGAGGATCCAGATAAAGGGTTTATACACCATAGTGCTTCACCATGGGGTGCACTAGTACTCTTCGTCAAGAACAAGGATCGATCAATATGACTTTGCATTGATTATCATGAGCTCAAAAAAATCATGATGAAGAAGAATAATTTCTAATAATTGATGAATTTTTTGATCAAATAAGTAGAGAAAAATACTTCTCCAAGGTGGATCCATGGTTGGGATATTAATAAGTAAGGGTGAAGAAGCAGGATTCCTTAAGACTTATTTTTATACAAGGTACGGACACTATGAATTCATAGTAATTCCTTTCAAACTGACTAATGCTCCGAAAATATTTATGTAATTGATGAATAGAGTCTATAAATATCACTTTGAAAATTTTGTGGTAGTCTTTATAGACGATATTCTAATATACTCCAAAAACAAGTATAATCACAAAGAGCATTTAAGAATTGTATTAAAGACCTTGAGAAAGGAGAAGATCTATGAAAAGTTCAAAAAGTGTGAGTTCTGGTTGAAGGAATTATCATTATTAGGCAATATCATCATAAGAAATGTGATATATGTGGATACTTCAAACAGTAAATAAATTGATGGATAACCGAGGCTGACATGTGTGATGGATATTCATAGCTACCTAGGGTTAGCTACATATTATCACTGATTTTTTTTAGAAATTTCTCACAATTGTAAAACCCTATTACCAAGGTAATTCGAAACAGGGTTAAGTTTTCATAAAATAATAAATGTGAAGAAAGATTCATGGAGTTTAATAAGAGGACTATCACTTACCCTGTGCTCACACTAACCACAAGTGGGGAGATCTTCATAATCTTCAGTGATTATTTGAAGAAGGTCATGGGCGGTGTGTCGATGTAGAATAAAAAATTCATTTTATATCCCTCAAGGCAGTTGAAAATTTATAAAAAAACTATCCCACACAAGATCTTGAGTTGGCAGCTATGATCTTTTCATTGAAAATATTTTGTCATTATCTTTTTTGGGAGAAGTGTGAAATATATATGGATCAAAAAAGTCTCAAATATATATTCACATTGAAAGAATTGAACATACACCAATGAAGATGGTTAGATATCATCAAGGATTATGACTGATCAATTCATTACCACCTTCAAAAAGAGAACAAGGTAAAGGATTCTCTAAGTAGAAAGAAACCAATGATTCTATCACTGATAAGAATTGAAAAGGATCCAATCTTCTTATATTTGATGAATATAGTCATGGAAATAATAAATAATAGAACATAATCAATACTTTCATAAATTATTTATTAAATAAATCTTTTGGAAAGGTTAAAGGATGATAAAAAAGTTGATGTTGGAATTCAGAAGAAAGTGGAAACTGTCAGAAAATGTAAATCCTCATAATTCAATGTTAATGAAGAATTAATTGTGAGATTTGTGTCAAGAATTTGTGTTCCTTCAAATACATAGTTAATGAAAAAACTTTTGGATGAAGAACATAGTTTGAAATTATCTATTCACCCAGGAAACACATAGATGTATTAGGATCTCCAAGAGAATTATTGGTGGGATAACACAAAGAAAGAGATCACTGAATATACATAAATGTTCCTAGAATGTTAGTAACTGAAGGATGCGGGGAAGAAGTTTAAGGTGATTATCAAACTATTACCCATACCTACATTGAAACAGGAGAACATCACCATGGAATTTGTAACCAGACTTTCATGCACATCTAAAGGAAACAATGTTATCTGGGCTGTTGTTTATCATCTTACAAAGACTACACACTTCATTACAATTCGAGAGGATTTCTCATTGGATCAAGCGGCACAAATATACATAAGAGAAGTGGTAAGGATATATCATGTACCAATATGGATTGTATCTGATCGAGATCCAAGATTCACTGCTAAGTTCTAGAAGATTCTCCAACACGCTGTAAATACTATGCTAAACTTCTGTATGGCTTCTCATCCTCAAAATTATGGCCAGTCTGAACAGAGTATCGAAACACTTGATGACATGTTGAGAGCATACTCAATGGACTTCAAAGGAGAATGGGATCAAAATCTTCCTCTGGTTGAGTTCTCTTACAACAATAGTTTCCACTCAAGCATCAAAAAGGATCCTTATGAATCCATTTATGGGAAGAGGTGTAGACCACCATTATGGGGAGAAAAAAATATAGGTTCACATATGGTCCAAGAAATGATGGATAAGGTTAAGACCATCCAATAACAAATCAAAGCTGATCAAAGTCGACGAAAGATATTTACTGACAAACATCGATGAGACCTAGAGTTTGATGTTGGAGATATGGCATTCCTCCACATATCACCATGGAAGAGATTTATGAGATTTGAGAAGAAGGGAAATCTTAGTCCAAGGTACATCAACCCTTTTGAGATCCTTGATCGCATAGGAGCAGTGGCCTATAGACTAGCACTCCCATTGACCCTATCTCAAGTACATGATGTTTTCCATGTATCACTCTTAAACAAGTACATAAAAGACCCATCACATGTATTCAATCTAGAGGTGGTAGCATTGTAGAATGACCTATCCTATAAATAGAAGATAGTGAAGATCTTAGATCATGGGGAAAAATTTCTACAAAATAAGACAATGCCCCACATCAAAGTGTTGTGGAGAAACCACAAGTTTGAAGAAGCACCATGGGAATTGGAGGAGGTGATTAAGAAGAGTTACCCTCATCAATTTTAGTGTGGGAAAAGGAAATTTCAAGAGTGAAATTTCTTAATGGGGGAATGTTGTAATGACCCAAACATTGATGAATAAAATTTACTTTCTTTTAATTTTTTATAGATATAGAAAACACATTCAATAATTTTGTTTTATTATATTTAATTTATTTTAAATGACCATTAAGTATAATTACAGTAGATTATATAGCAGTTGAATAGTTATCACACCAATAATATTAATATAAGTTTTTGAAAAATACTTTTGACATAGAAAAAGAAGATAGTGACCTCATCCAATTGACTCGGGCCATACGAAGCTGATTTTTCAGAGCTCAGAAAAGAGGTATAATTACTAATATTTTCACTTGACTAAGCACAAGATGAGATTCAACATGTTAATTTTGAACCGAATCTCATATAAGAGAAGTTCAAGTTAATAGAGATTACCACCCAAGTGATGTTGTCAGATCCACCCCAAGAGTCTGTCACCATCGTAAACCTTACCCTTAGGACTTATGAAAGTTTTATAATGGGTTATGTAATAGTTTTTTAGTTACTTATTGTTTAATCCTTTTCTATAAATACAAGTCTTATTCCATCAATTCCTTTATGGTAATAGTCTTTCTTAAAAAATGATGAATTTGATAAATTGATTTTTAGGTAAAAATGGTACTTTTGATAAATATATATATTCATATATTAAACAATGGGTTTAATTAATAATATTATAGAAACAATTCTTTTAAATTATTATTATATTAGTTATTTATCTATAAATGATTAGGTAATTAGTTTTATAAGAGTTATATTTTTATACAATAAAATAGAAAGTGAAATTTAAAGAATTTATTTGATTTCATTTTTTTAAATAAATAATATTTTATTAAAATATTATTATCAAATTTATATAATTAAAAATAAATGAGTTTATAATTTTTATTAAGTAAAATTATATTTTTAATAAGGTTTAAAAATTGTTTTTTTCAAAACCAATCTATTTTCAATAAATGTCAGTTCTCATTTTAAAAGTAAAAATTATCATATTTAGAAAATTATTTAGATAAAATGAATATTAATTTGGGAAATATGACATTTAAATTATCCAATGGTTAATTTTTCATAGTTTTTTGAGACAGTCCTATTTTTGGGTAAAAATTAAATAATATGTAAATATATATTGTGTTTTATTACATCATAATGACCCAATGGTGATGTAATAATCACCTTAAAATGGATATTCAACCAAATATATGTTTTAAATTTAAAATTATTTTATTTTTATTTATTTTAATTAATTTATAATTCCTTATAGAATCCTCCAAAATGTTTAATATTTTTTATCATTTCAAATTCATTTTCTTGAAGGCGTGACTCACATCGACATAAGAAACACTGATATTTTGATGTATTAGTCCCTTTTACTTATAAAATAATGTTTTTCACACCCATTTTCTAGAAACAATGTGTAAAAACCATGGTTTGGTTTGTGGTTTTGAATATTTTAGTGATTAGTGTCCAAAACCTAAATAATAAAGAATTCCCCCTCCATTCCTATAAAAACCCACCCATGCACCCATTCCTCTTCACTAAAACTCATTTAATCTCGTCCTAAATCTATTATACACTCTCAAGAGTCATCCCATGATTCCCCCAAGATCCCAAGAACCCTCTCCCAAGCCCTTGGGTTCCCACATCAAAGTAAGGGATCCTCACTTTCCTTCCTTTCTCATTTTTATCCAAGTTTCATTATATTGTTACATCATTTTATTTTCAATTAAAAATGATGAGGTATGTTTTATCACCTCCACCATATATTCCATATTATTTTTTAATGATGAGAGACCCCTTTCTCCCTCACTAATTGCTCCCATGTACACCGGTTACCGTGCCGAAATTTTGTAACAATTATTTCATTCCTTCTTCTTCAGGTATATTTATTATGGTACACCTTCTATTTAAAAATTACACATGTTGGAACATGTATTTATATGGTCCCCTTACTACCCATTTCATGTATAAATGACAAGATACCCATTTCTCTCTCATCAACCCATTTTTTTAATACCCATGTGATGTCGTTATGCTGCCGAAATTACACTGCGATTTTCTATTCCAAAATCATCATGTAGTGAATACCATATTTATTTTTTTCTAAAGGGTATTCACCTTTATGAACATATACTTATTGATTATATAATTTCATAAATTTATTCTAAATTAATTTATTTTGTATTAAATTATGACGTTGAATGAAACCATGTAATAGGATCAATGTTGCACACTTAAGCATGAGATTAAAATTGTCATGAAGGTGTTCCCTGGCAGCGCTCCAATGGACTCAGAAATGTTTTGAATCATTATACATCATGTTGGGATAGGTTTTTACCTAATTAAATTAAGTTTATGATGCTGTGTTTATGTTTTTTCCACATTTCAATGTTATGATAATCATGTTATATCATGCCTTTATGTTCATGTTTCTCTTTTGTTCCATTGATATTCCTATTTCTTGGAATGTATTATATTCTTTATGTTATGCCTTTTTTACTCCCTTACTGGGATTTATTGCTCAACATTTTCTTAAGTATTTTCTCAGGTTATCTGAGGGCAATATAATTATGAAATAATGTTGGGGTCATGTAAAATAATTTTTCAATAAAGATATTGTATTTCTTGTCTTAATTAGTCATATAATATTCATAAACCCCAAGGACACTAGACCTCTTGATCTTATAGGTTGAATTAAGTGCATGTTTATGTAATAAATCAAGTTTAAATGTGTAATAAAGACTGGGGTTGTTATACTTACCCTATACCATGTCATGATTAGGCATGTTTTCCATGTTCCATAGGTAGACCCCTAGCGTGCCATGCCCAAATCCACATAGTGACCATGACCTCTCTTGGGGGTTTTTGGGCCCCGAGGACATAGGTTCACTCTTAGAGAATAAAACCAAACACAATGGTGTATTAGTACCCATTTTTTATATCAAAACACCCAAAAAACTCCCAAATACCTGAGAAACCAACCAACACTTTCTGAAACCCTAAAAAAACCTTCACAATGCTCAATGATAAGATGTAAAATAAAACAATAACTCAAAATTCAGTAATACATTCCCTATATAATAATTATTTATATAGTTGTAATTATAGATTCTATATACGATGATACATGAGTTTAATCCACTAGTAAAACATAATAGGATGTCCACCCTATTATTTTCTAGAGATTAATCAATGCTAACACAACAGACGCACCGAAGGTACATGTCGACCTAACATAAACTTATATTTCCCATCTAAAGATATGAAATATAACAATAACTGATTAGAATAATCATGTAAAAGTTTGAAATGGGTGAAATTGATACAAAATTGGAATTAAACTTACACTCTGACCATAAGGGATAAAGATAATGACATGAACTACACTTAAAGAGTAATGTAATTCCACCTAACAAACTAGAACCCCAAAAAAATAATTTTCATTTCTTATCAAGGCTAGAACCCTTTAACCCAAAATATATATAAGTAAAATAAGATTCTTCCCAAATGACACCAGGTTACAATAACTATCCAATTGTTTAGAAAGAAATTAACATAACTGAAAGTACGATGGTCCAAATAGGGTCATATATATAATATATGAATAACTAGAAACCTATGAAAATTTAGAAAAAGTCATGAAACTATCATGAACATAAAAATTTCATTGAATAATTCCTATTTTATTAATGATTTTATCATTTTTCCTTTCAATAGAAGTTAAAATCTCATACTCATAGCTGACCCAGTTTCTAATGGTTAATGTATTATTTGATAACCTCAAAATGAAATTAGGTATCAATAAAATACTATCATAATTAATACATAATAAATGGTTAATATTTCTTGAACATACCCTATTAGTATATCATGATGAACACAATCCCCTAAATAGGAGTGAAAGACACCAACTCAATAAGTATATCAACCCAAAATTCAATGAGATTATTATTTAAAAGACAACTTGTGACAAAGCCAAGGAGAATTTCCTCACCTAATTAGATAGGTGTAGATAAATTTCATAACATTCCCACTGGTTATTGTTCAGTTTTCCTTTAATTTTTTACCTTCCCTAAATATGTATGTACAGTCTACTTGAGATTATCCAAACACAAGGAGAAACCGGCATTCGATTTGGTACAATCAAAAGAATTTTTGTCCTATTTCCACACCTTGATGACTTCCCACTATTAATGTTTAAACTAAGGGTAATCCTATAAGTATTATAATTTTGAACATTTTCACACATGATCATCTAAGTGGGAATGATAGGTAGATTACAGAAAACTATGACATCATCTTGATTCGTGTATCTCAAGCTCATGTAAGTGATTTAATCCATGAATTATCTATGATCCCTTGTTTGCTAACCCAAAAAATAGTCACTGGAGAGATGATACAACCACTTCATAATCGATTATGAACTATGAGATCTGGTCATGGTATTCTATTTTAGGACTAGACATGAGAAGACACAATAAGGAATTTGAAATAACCCACTAAGAACACAGGGTAAGATCCATTTAGGTATATAAGAAAATAGCTCTATCATTACTAAAGCTAGGGATAAAACCATATACAAACTGATACCTATGGAAACATTAAATGTGGTTACCTATCCTGAACGTATTGTCAGATAACCATTAAAATATAGAAATTCAACATATTTTAGTTCCCAACTTCATGTTTTGGATGCAAAATTCACATAGTTAAACTCATGAATGACATGATATAGTGACCAACTCTACCATTGAGATTATGATCCTTCGAGTTTCACATTGAATTACTATTCGAAAATGATGAATAATTCCATTATAAATTGTGAGACAGAGTCACTAAGGGTAACAATTAATAGTACATTGAATGTGAAGACCCATCCAATTTCTTATTTGACAAAAAAAACTTCTATAATGATGAATTTGTCCCAAAATATACCATGTAAATGAAAATTGAACATTTTGTTCAATATTAACTCCCAAATATCCCACTACCCATAGGATGTATTGATGCTCATCCCATGGGGCATCATTTCCCATAAAACCCAGTTCTATTTCCCCATAATTATTATATCTCTAAACAATAACAACTGGGGTAAATAGAACATCATGAAGAAGTAACATGAAATATTAATATACATAACTGAAAAAAAACAAAACAACTCAAAAAAACCAATATAATAATCAAAAAATATAACTAGTTTAACAAACACAACCAATTCAACAAAATTTCAAAGAAATATCCAGCTCTGTCATTCACAATGGATTAACTTACTATTTTCCATTACATAATTCCATCATGGTTTCAATTCCATATTCATCATGTTTCAATTACCCAAAAAAACAAATGAAAAAATAATTTGATGTTCTAAAAATATTACAATGTTTTTTATAAATATTTTGTTTTATAAAAACATAATTAATAAATCAATTAAAATCATTTATAAAATCCAAACACAAATGAAACCATTTTTAATTTTGGATGTTAAAATACCTTTAAAAACCTTAGGCAACAATTACACCTTTATACAATTTTTTAAAATACTAGACAATTATACATTTCAAAACAATAGAAGGATTACATTATGAAACTCTTTTTCCTAAATTCCACATAAATAAAGATGTTTGAATCTTTTACTGAATTGAAAATATATAAATGTTTCCATAAAAAATTATTGAAAATACTTTTTAAAACATATTTTAAATAAATAAAACATTTTTAAAATAATTCTTTCTAATAACATTATGTAATTTGAAATGATATTTGAAATGAAAACATATTGCATTAACTCAGATCACATAAACATAAGAAACCAAATCATTTAACCACCAAGAGGGAAAAAAATATTTACTAATCACATCATCTTCATGAAAATGTGACCAAATATTTTATTAACTCATGATTAATGAACTAGTTCACGTTAAAGACAAATTACTTTATTTGAAAAAATATTACCGATATAAAATTACTTACAAAAAGTAAAACATTATGTGAGAATTACTTTTCTACAATATTTTAATAAATTATGTTCCAAGGTTTAGAATATTATTGGAAACAATCTCTTAACAATCAGTCATTCATATTTAATGAAATAATTAAACAACCAAATATTTACATATCTTAAATTTCACATTCCTCCATAACTAATAAAATATTTCTTTAAAAGGTTTATAATACGCATAAACATTATAGTAAGATATCTTTATTGAAATAGTAAAAATTTACTTATAATTCTACTTATTAGTCAAACATTTCTTTCTAATTTCCAATGTCACATGGAATAAATATAACATGTTATTTTTATTAAGTTTTCAAATTATCAAAAAATGATACTTTTTTCATATACCTTCATGGACAATAATTCAATAATCATAAAAATTGAAAACAAAAACATGAAAGCATGATATAATATTTAAAATACACTAACTCTACTTGATAAAATATTTATTATACTAGAAGTGGTTCACTAATTATGAATATAATAAGGGATAATAATTACATGCCATTAGTTTTAACCTTGCATGAAATTAACCAATGAAATAAAAAATCAAAGTTCTATCATGCTCTTTTTTTAATCCTAGTCAATATACACCATATTCCAAATCATTAAATTAAATTAACAGATTACATGTTTTGAAAAAAAAATTCTTTCTATACGATAGGAATTAAAACACATGTAAATGCTTAAATATGTAAAACATTAAAACACAAGGATTCCGTTTAAATAAGTAAACTAAATATGACATAAGGAAAATAATATTTACCATGTTTCTTGAAAAAACATTAAATATGATATGTTACAATTAATATGTCATGGATTCTAATTAATATCAAAAAAAGGAAAATAATAATTTCCATTTAAATATGACATGTTTTGAAAAACATTAAATATATAATTATGCATTTCAGTAATAATTATAAAACTATTTAAATTTTATTAAAAAACATATATTTTAGTTTATATTTATTCGATTAATGAGAACTAAATTTATTACTAGTTTATGTTCTTGTTCAATACCAATTTATTATTCCATTAATTAATACAACACAAGGAATCCTAAACAGAAAAAAATTCTACAAATAATTAACACACAATAAAAAGGAAAATAATATTTACTGTGTTCTCAAACAAATGAAAAATTAGCCATTTTATCAAAAAAGACCATCATGTCACTATTTTATAAAGAATAACTAAACAAATATCCCATTTATGATTTTATCATAACTGTAATACTATTTACTAATTTTTGATACAAAACTCTCATTAGCTAAATCCACAATGATGAGGTGATGACAAACATAGAAGGTTCTTAGTACACTTTCTATACATAGACCATCCTGATAACTTGAATTTAAATATATAGTGGTTAGATATTCCTTTTTTATAATCCTTATTTCAAGTCTTGATGCATAATACATCCACACCTACCATCCCAACTGACTGACCAACCAAATCGTTACTATTTTTAACATCCCACATATCACCCATTGTCTTGGGAAGAGGCAGGGTTCCCTAAACTTTGGCGAAATCCCTAGGAAACTAAAGGAAGGAAATAAATGTCATGGGTATATGTAATTATTTGGGGATGATTTACAGTAATACACAAAAAATGGAAAGATAAAAAAATGCATACACATATGATGCATGAATAAATAAAAGAAAAAACCCTAATAAATATAACTAATATGGTAATTAGCATGTAGAGATCCACAAGAGTACCAATTATTCCTACAATATGAAAGATCCAAAAAGAATGAAAAAGTTCAAACCATGGAACTACCATGGATATCCACATAATAGTGATCATCAAGCTCTAAGATCCATAGACAATGTCCACCGCATTCCACATACTCTACTAGAAATGTTTGAGATCTCCCTTCATCTGCAACATATTGAAAAATAGCTACATATAAATCAAGGTGCATTTGCAGGGAGAGAGTATAAAAACCTAATAAAACATCAACCAAAATATTCCCACACCTGAAAAAAGGACAATAAAAAGTTATCAAAATCAAAATAAAATAATCATAAGGATGAAAAATATTTATCATGAGAGTTTCATAAAAGTATAGGAGAAAAAATATCCAAATAGTTTATATTGAAAATCATAATTTAACACACTTTCCATAACCGATTGTTTATTTTAATAAGTATTTTCTTTTAAAACTACTATAATTTACATTACACTTGGCATACTCATTCCACATTCTTACCCCCCCACACACACATATGCATTCCAAATGGTATATCCCTTTCTTACGAGTGAAGATTAATCATCCACCAAGTTATCCCTTGGTGATAATCATTAGTCCATATTAGTACTATGACTAAGTCCCTTTAGATATAGTCCAATTCTCACGAATACACACCAACCATACCAGGCCTAGTTCACACATTAAATCCTTTCTCTTTAAACAAAAAAGATCCAATTTTAATCATTTTATAACACATCTCATGGGTATCACCCTTGACTTAGAATTAAAAAAAAGAAGTAATTAGTTTTTCAACTATACTTTATTGATGATTTTCCATAGAAATGTGTAAGAAATTATTTATAAATATAAGACTTAAAGTTCCATAGAATGTGGAGAGATAGGAAAATTTAAGTCTTGAAAAACTTATGATATAGAAAATTCAATAGAGAAGAGTCACCCTGATCTATCTCTCCAATATGTTTGATTTGAAATCCCTTGATAAAAGATGAAGATGAAGGGTTTTTATAGGTGATATTAAATATAAATAACCATACAAACTATCCTATAAGGATTATATATTACATCTATCAAAGATTATAACCTATCCAAAGGACTCAACATTTGAATATATTATAAAAAATGGTTTTGAACAGAATCATAGAGTGGTGTGTCCACCACACCATTTGTACTATTCGATCCAAGATCACCACGATGACCACATATCAATGTGTTGGAAAACCATCAAGAATTTTGGACCCACCACACCCTATATTATTGTGTAGTTAGTACTCTATTCACATGTTCCATATCCTAACCACTGCATTCCATGCCCAAATCCACTCAATAACCAAAACCTCCCTTGGGGAATTTTGGTGTTTCTTGTGTTACATAGTTTCACTCTTAGTATACCACACTAACCACCATAATGATTTTCTACCTATGATATGCCTCGATAGACCCAAACACCACCCACCACCCAAAGAAACCCACCAAAATATCTTGAAACCAAAATAAAACTTTCATAAATCTTAAAAATAATCTATAAAATAAGGGAATACCTCAAAATGGGGGAATTACACCATAAATGATACATGGAAGGAGTCCCATATACAGATTAACTTTGACATCGAAAAGTGGATGAAGATATTATTGGTCTCATGGGGAGATTAGAACATCTCAAAATTATTGATGGGATATCCCTCTATATTGAATAAAGAAGTCTGAATAACACACTGGACTATGCTAGAAAGAGTTAATTATGAGGAATGAGGCTATGATTTCAACCCATAGATCCCACCTCATGTTTTCCTTGTCAGATACCTTACAATGTGCCACAATTTTTATATGGTTCAAATATGTTACTCACATTGTTGTCCAACCAATAACCATCATGATTAAATCCATTTTATTAGAATAAATTATCTTCATTTTGGTATTATTGGTGTTGGATAAGATCCACCAATTCATAATTCATGTATATAATGAGAAGTACACACATCACATATAACAACCATTTCAAGTGTTGTGGGGTTAAATAATGGAATAATTCCACACTAATGAGCTCTATGGAAATGTCTGAATTCTATGATACAGATTCAAGCTATTTTATTTAATCCATTTTTTGGAATTGGGTTATTATCACTGTAGAATGACAGGGCTTTTAAGATCACGAGACTTCACACAGAGTTTAAATTTATTCCATAAGATGATCCCCACAATAAAAAGATTATGAAATATAATCATGATGATGATTATATGTGTTTATACTAAATATCCATAAAGTAAAGAATCCTAGAAACCTAGATTAACAGTGAATTTATTGATGACTCATTTTTTCTATATATATTTTATATGTCTGTTCTGGTGTATTTAGCAGCAAGTGTTTGAACTACTGATAGAATTCTATAAATAGATTCACCCGGTAGAAGAGAGAAAACTATGAGTGATGATGACCGATAAGAATACTTAGGCGAAGATAAGACTACCCTCCTAGAATGAATTTTTTAGGATGACACCTGGGTATTCCCATTCCTAGATATCATTATACCCCTATGGGATATCGTGAGTGAAATTATAAGGGTCACTACTTCTTTGGACTAAGATAAAGGAAAATGGGATACTCATATGGCTCATAAGAATAATAATACTAGAGAGGCTCATGGGCCTATAGATTAATATTGCTCACAAGCCTCTTGAAAACTCAGAATTTAAAGAACCCTCATGTAATGAGATAGATCTTGGATGGTCTATCTGATGAAAATTGAATGATTCTCCAGTTGAAGTTGAGGGTCTAGGAAAATAGTTGAAATTAAGAGGGTCTAAATCCATTTAAAGAACCAAAGGTGAGCCCATATCCTACCCCTTAGATTATTTATTTGATGAGTTTGTTCACATTTGGTTGAGGTGTAATTCCACTAATATTGTGGGTTTATATACAAATCTTTAAGGTAGAATTCACATTAACCAACTCAAAAACTAAAAGGATCCCCAAGACTTTAACTTCAAAACCAATCCCAATGAAGCTAACAAGACCTCATAGAGGTATAGATTGTTGTAAATATGATTGATAAGGGGATTCCTATTATGACATGGGTACATGATTTGGTAGATTGAGGTACCACTGAAAGTTAAATATATAAATTTTTTGATGAGAATTGGGATCACCTCCTCAACCATAAATATTTATGGAAGCAATTATCTAAATATTTTATCATCAAATTTTAATCCATTTCTAACATAGAAATATTATATTATTTCAGAGGCTAGATAAGGTATAATAAATCATAAGTTCCCCCAAATACATTATAGGTGGCCCCCTGAGGTGTAGTTTAGAATGGTTAGACACTCAAGAGTAAGGGTAACCATCTCTCAAATGTATAATAATGTTGGAGTCATATGGGTGGGACCCACTCTATACCTTCTCATTACCATGACTAGAACACCAGAATATGAGTCTAGAAAAACCTTTTTCACTGATCTGGAATAAGTGGAGAACAAAACTATTATTGACACACTTTATCACTGGTGAAAGAGGTTTTTTGGTCCTGAAGGTCATCCTTATATCTTCACTTGAATTCTAATATCATATTCCATTGTTTCAAAAACACAATTTTCAGAGAGGTATCTCTTTGAGTTGAGACCAAAAAATGATAAAAAAGAATATAAAGATATTTTACCATATTTTTCTATTGAAGGAGTATCACCAATGGTATAGGGGACATTGGAAATAGTCTACCCGACCATCTCTTCTAGTGAAGGAACAAATCGATTGGGTATAACCACTGAGTGAAATACTGTATTTTATACCACCCTTCATATTTTATATCTCAATATAAGTCTAATTATAATTTATAATGTTAGGTACATGGTTCTGGATATTTTATCAGTTATAGATAATCTCTATTTGTTGTCTGAGTTTGAAAACATTAATAATGAATTCAATAGTTGTAATTTTTCTCATCCTACCCTTTCCCAATTAACTTTTTGTATAACATGCCAAATTTTAAGTCCCAAATCATACAAAATTATCTATATAAAGTATATACAAGCTGTTTTATTGGTAATAAATTGTAAACACATCACGTATTCATGTAAAATGATCAATCCCCTATTAATTAGTGAGGGTGGATTGATCTGACCTCCCCAAAGAGAATGAAAAAAGTCTCATGGAAGGTTCACCTCAGAAGGACATTACTTCCCATAACTTATTGGAGAAACCATCATAGGAGGGGGTGGGAACCATTATATTATTAGGGAATGATAGGAGGAGATAGTGTTATTAAGGATCTAGATGATGGTATGACTTTGATAAGAAAATCCCCCATCATGGAATATGAAGATACAATTGGAGAAGATTCCCATGTTATACTGCCAATGGGGGCAATGACTATCAAGGAAACTAATTGTAAAAACACGAGTTTTTATGATTTTTTTATTAAAAAAAATATCTTTGATATATTTAAGTATATGGAACAAAATTTTAATCTTTCCCTATATGTAACTATGTCTTAGTTTTCATTACATGCTACACTAAGTTTTAACAAAACCATGATATATTATTAACTTAATTACATAAAATAAAATATTATAACCTAGCTGTTAAACATAGTTATATTATGAGTAATAATGTTTTTTAATATTATTTATAATGTTTTTATATAATAAAACAAATTTATAGAAAAATAATTAATTTTTCAATAATGTATTTATATATTTGGAAAGAAATTTTTTCTAAAAAATTATTCATCTTATATATTTTTGAAAAAAATAGTAAAATTATTTTTTCATACTTTAGGAAAATATAATTTTATCAAATAAAAATAATATTTGAAATATACAGGTCAAACTTATCTTAGGGTGATTTTTTTATTTCTCTGAAACATTTCATTTCTTGTTGAATAGTGAAAATACTAAATTTTAATTAAAAATGGCTTTTTCATTTAATTTATTTTTAAAGTTTAATTATATATTAAATTGGTTTTAAAGTATAATGAGTCTAATTATACAACTATTAATCCAATTCAAGTCATTTTTTTCAAAATCATGTTGAAATTGGATATAAAAACATTATAATCCATTGATCATTTTCACTTTAAAAACCGGCTTTCTCGACACATCAATGTGATTAATTTTAAATAATTTTATTCCAATTTTGAATATGGAATTTGGGAAAATGGATTCCATGTTTTTAGTCATAAAAATTTATAATATCAAATAAGATCAACTTATTTTTTGACTAAAATAAATAGTGAATGTTGTAAAAATTAATTACAGCAGTTAAGGTAAAAATAGGTTTACTGAGGGGGTTAAACTAAAAGTATAAAGAATAAATTTACCTATAAACTTGTGGAGAAATATTTTATGGCCATGTTTAGACCATATAATTTACAAGGTTATAATTGGATCCATTTTAGACACTTTTTCTATATGAAAATGTTAGATCACTCAATTATTTTCAAAAGTATCATGTGTGTCCTCTTACCCACTTATTAAAGGTCACCCCATATAATCCATTATTTACAACATCAAACCTATTTTTTCTCAGAATATACCATTGTAAATCACTTCAAAACTTCCCTACCCTCAACCTAGAAGCCTTGTTTTGGGCATAAATTCATCCAAGGAAGGATTTTAGTGAAAAGCTTATGAGGATAATCGAAGAAGAGGTAACATTCATCAATAAGTGGTTTTGTTTATTTCTTCCCCAAAACCCTTAATTTATTATTACATAATGTTTATATAATAACCTATATATCTACCATATATTTATATTTTTTATATTAAGTTAATTATCTAAAACCATCCCCACATCCATCAAATGTGTCATGAAATGACCATTTGTGTGTACAACTGACTACCGCCTCGCGAGCCGATGTTGTTCGTTTTTTCATTACCACCTATAGAGGAAATAAATAAGGATGGATCAATTATTTATATATAATATATATGTTTTTTGTTATTTCATTATGATTATGGAATTATTATTTCACACATACCTTAACATTTTCCATTTTGTGGGAATATGATAAAGTCGTTCGTGTGTACGACGAACTACTACCTCACGATGCGATGTGATTCATTAATGCTTTACAAGGATGATGTTAAGGATGGTATTAATGAAAATATGTTTCATATATTAAATAAAAAATATTCTATAATTATAATTGATATTACTTACTTTTTTATCATTCAATCGAATAAGAAAATTAAAATAGCGTTCTTGCCTACGTATGACCTACCATCTCCATGAATGGGGTATTTTATTTTCTATCAAAATATTATAGGGATTAATAAAAAAAATTTATAGTAAAATATGTTATTTATATCATGGATATCATTATAGATATAATTTAACCATGATCTATGTAATATGACCAAAAGAAAAACATCAAAACACATAAGAAAAAATGAAGCAATCATTACCCGAATTGTAACATTAACATGAAATTGTTAATAAATGAGTAATAAAAGTGCATAAAAAATAATATATGGTATGATATATAATAATATATTTTTTTAATTTTTTTACAATAAACTGATATTTTTTATATAAGACACTTGAATGAGTAGGGTGGATGTCAAGACTTAAGGTAAGGGATTTACATCTCACTTTTTTCTTTTGTGAGAAACATTATATATTCACCATATCTTTATTATATGGGGTGTATATAATACCCATCAATGTATATTATGAATAATATACTTAATTTTTTTATTTATATATCTATTTTATTATCTATCTTTCATGGGGTTTATGGTTCAAGAGTAGCAAAATTGGTAAGGAAATTTGGTCACAATTTACCTTCTTTGAGACATACGTTATTGTATGTACCTATATTATTTCATTAGGTGTATTTAAATACCCTTTGATATATAATATCATTAATTTATTTATAATAATGATATTTTATGTTATATTTTATGTTATTACATGATGATTCTTATGATTAAATTTTACCAAAGTATTAATGATTTTATTTTAAAAACTCATAATTTATTAGGATTATTTATGATTATTCTTACAATGATTAAATCCTATGATGTATTTCTCAAAAAATTCATAATGTTTTATATACTATATTTATTTCACTATAATACATGTTTTCACTTAATTTTCCTCTCTTTATGCACTCTATAGTTCCCAAAAAATGTTTTTAATAAAATAAAATTTTTAGTTGAAAACACCTTTTTCTTCCAAAACCCTATTTTCTAAAAACAATTTCAAAACATTTTTTATCATTTTTTAAAATTATTTTACATTGAAATTTTTCCACATGTTTTAAATTTAATAAAAAGTTTTAAAAGAATATTCATGTTTTTTAAACAATTTTCATTTAGATTTTATCAAGAAATGTGAAAGGAATATTTGTTTTAATGTGTACAGTTTGAAAATAATATTCCAAAGTCGTGAAAAATTATTTATTTAAATATTAATTTATAATTTTTCAATGTAATATTCAAAGAATAACTTTTTTAAAAAGTTTTATGTTTTTTTTAAAATTATATAGGAAATGAAATTTTCCTCAAGAAATGTTTCAAATGATACTTTCAAAAATATTTTCCTTCAAAGATGAAATCCATTGGTGTTAATTATTCTTTATTATGGATATAATACAAGGAAACTATTCATATTATTTCTCTGAATGATTTATGTATCAATGGAATGGTTTTTATGAAACCCATTCCTTTCCCATGAGATATACATTGATTATGTTCTTATGAAATGCAATACTTTTCACATGTTATTCTATGATGAAATGATTATGAAACCTATCTCTTTTCCATAGGTTATGATATGATGAAATTTTTATAAAACCCATATCATTTCGTGGGTTATGATTTGATGGATGCTATGATCTTATGGAACACATGTGTATGAATTTCATTATGTGATGGGTGAGATCTATATTTCGCTCCAATGCATTGGGTAATGATCAATGTTATATGAGCTCCAAGGGTTCACAAAAGGTTGTACCAAGATCAAAATAGGGTACATGGGAGGTAATCACAAGATTGAAGTAGACACATGGTTGGTTAGAACAAACCTAACATGTTATGAATATCTTGGTGGGTAGCCTTAACATAGGATGTTATATACTTTTGTATATTCCACAAATATTTTTATTATGATAGTGTTCTGATATCATGGATCATGTTATTTTATTTCCTCCTGATTGATGCCTTATGAACTGCCAATATTTATAAAATGAATCATGATTCTAATCTTTGATTTATAGGATATGGTTTTCATATGTTAGGATCATGTTCCCATACACTTATGTTCATAAAATTATTACTTATCTCCCTTGTTTATATTTTCTAATAATTTAAGCTCACCAGTTTTTATGTTTCCTTTCCCCAGGTTATGAATATATTTATTATGTATAATATTTATAATAATTGTTCTATATATAATGTACTTAGTATGAGATGATGCAGATCAACTATGAATCGGTTATTTATGTGTCCATGTTTCCCAAGGAACTAAAAATATTTGATTAGGGCATGGATCATCATTCTATGTAACAAATATCTGACTAATAATATGTAATATTGATGTATAATGAAATTTGGGTCATCATAGTTGGTATCAGAGGAAGGTGTAGTTAACCTTTTGAAACTAGGTTGAGAACACATTAGTGATAACCCTTAGGATAATTCCAAGTATTTGATAACATCCTAAAGATTTGAAAAAGAATAGATTGTGTGATTTATATATAAATACATCCCTGTCTAGACACTATAAGTGGATGTGGATTTGGAAAATATGTTCATAGGGGAAACAACCCTAAATACATTATATTGTGACAAAATATTCAGTATCTGGTTCATAAAAGTGGGTCTTTCTTCACACCTAGTTTGACACTCCCAAGGGATATTCTTTTAATAATACATATTTTCTTTATGAACCATTATGAAGTATTTTAACAATTTATGATCATTAATGGTATATGATAAACCAATGGTGTCATAGAATTAAAGGAATAAGTCATTATTTGGGAATCATATACGTTATTATTTATGATTATGTCCTTCCCCACTATGATTATTATTTCATACACTATGTTTTTTTGTTTTAGTCAATGGATGGAGCCCAATGGAACCATGTCAATGCCAAGTTTGATAAACAATGAAATTATTTTCCGTTTTATTATCATAAAAGCATTTGATTTATAATTAAAACCCATGTTGTAAAGATGAAACAAATTTCTCAACCAATTAATAATACTATAATTTCAAATTATAAAATGAGGGGACAAAATTCTATTAAGTCCTTCAAGAGGCATCTTCCAACTTAATTCAGTGAAACTGATGATCCTCTAGTTGCTGAAAAATGGATTTATACCACTAAAAAGATATTTTCTATTCTATAGTTTTCAGAACATGAAATATTCGTTTTGTTTTTTCTATCATTTGGATGCTTAATTGGATTAAGGATGGACTCTATTCAATAATATGAGGTTACAGGATGACATTTACTCCATGGATTGGGATAAGAATAAGAAATTATTTTTTAATAAGTACATTAATCATATTATTCATAGAAGCATGGCAGAGTTCCTTGAGTTAAAGAAAAATAATGATGATTTTGTTGGTACTTATGAGAAAAATTTTACAATACCTAAGAGGTATGTTTATGGTATTATCATGTAACCTGATAGTAAGGTTTTTCGATTCTTCAGTGGTATAAAACCAAGTATCTGAAAGGATTTTATATGTACGATACTTTAGTCTATATGGATATATAGTTCAATGTGATTCTATTTTTGTAATAGAAGTTGGATTTATGTATCAATATTATGGGTTTTACAAGAAAAGGAAGATGAAATTTAAATGAAAATCTAAAAAACATGGAGAGGAGAAGATAAGGATCCCTTTACAATCAAAGTGTGAGAAGAAGCATAGAGGAAATTGTGTTGAGGGGGCTACTAAATGTTTTTTTTGTGGAAGGGAAGGCCATCGAGTGGATGTAATTTGATGTTATGGGAAGAAGTTAGTTAATGATACTAATAATGGGAAGGATCTACAGAATTCACCACCCATAATTCAGTGTTTCAAATGTAGCGAGTCTGTTCATTTTTATAACAAGTGCCCAAATCTGATGGTTAATTATGGTGACTAATGCTAGTGGAATTTTAATCCAAGGGACAAGGGGAAATATCAGCGACCACTATTTCTAATGAGTGGAGAGATAATGACTTTGTGAAAGGAATACTTACCATCCACTTTATAACTACTAATGTCTTATTTGAGTCAAGATTTAAAAATTAATTCATGTCTAAAAAATATTCAAAGGGTTTCTAGATGTAAGCCAAATTATTATATGTAGACTTAATAGTGAATACCATTAATGCTATGATTAATTAATCTCAAGTATATCATTCCTATCCAGTTGATTTTGGTGGGAAAGTGATTTTTAAAAATCTTTTCATTCTTCCTCTAGTAGAATTTAATGTCATATTAGGCATGGATTCAATTTATCTACATAAATCTAACATCAATTGTCATGGAAGGGAAGTCACATTTGATATTTCAATCCAAAATATGATCATTTATCAATGTGAATATAAGTGATAACTCCTAATAAATATCACATCCATTGTATGGGTGTTAATTCTCATTAAAAAGTGGTGTTTATCTCAAACTGTTGGGGAGAAACTATACATCGATGATATTCCTATTGTACAGGAATGTGTTGATGTATTTTCAGAAGAGTTTCCTTGTCGTACACCAAAATGTGTGGTTGATTTCTCAATAGAACTCATACCTAGTGACACACCAACTCCATATAGAATATCCCTAATCGAGTTACTGAAATTTAAGAAGAAACTCTAGGAGAACCTTGATAAAGTATTTATTCATATAAGTGTGTCACATTTGGGTGAAACTATTATTTTTGATAAAAATAATGATGGATCAATGTGAATCTGTATTGAATATATGGAGTTAACCAAGATCATGATAAATAAAAATTATCCTCTACCCCTTATTGATGACTTATTGATCAACCATAAGGATCTCAATACTTTTTCGATACTATCCTTTGTTCCGGATATCGTAAATTAAGGGAAAAGAGGAAAGATATACCCAAGATAGCATTCTATATAATGTACATACACTATGAATATATAGTTATGCCCTTCAATCTCAAAAATTATCCTATTATCTTCACAGATTTAATAAATATTGATTTTATATATTACCTTGATAAATTTGTGGTAGTATTTATAGAAAATATTATTATCTACTAATAGTACAAGAAAGAACATGAATATCACTAGATAATTGTACTAAAGACCCTAAAGAAGGAGAAAAAATATGAAAAATTTAGAAAGTTTAATTTTTTATGGAAAAATGTTTAATTTTGGGTTAATATAATCTCAATAGGTGGTATATCAGTAGATCCATCAATGATTGAGGCTATTGAACATTGATCCAAACCAACTACATTGACTAAGATCTATAGTTGTCATGGATTAGCTGGATATTATCAATGGTTTTTGATACTTTCTCATGACTGTCTAATGCACTCGCTAGGTTAACATAGAATGGAGTCAAGTTCCTTAGTATAGATGAATTTGGGGATAATTTTGAGGAACTAAAGAGAATATTAGTCAGTGAAGTTGTGATTACATTTCCATATAGTGTATAAGGGTTTGTAATCTATATTTATGGATCCATGAAACTGTTGGGAAATGTTATTATGCAAAATGACATGGTTATTGTTTATGCCTCATGAAAATTAAATATTCATGACAAAAAATACCCAACTCATGGTTTGGAGTTAGCTATTGTAATTTTTCATTAAAAATATAGAGGCATTATCTTTATAGAGAAAAATGTGATATATATAACTATAAAAAAATTTTAATGTATATATTAACATTGAAATAGTTGAAAATGATCTAGAGAATATGGTTAGAGATGATTAAATATTATGACTACTCAATACATTACCACCATAAGAAAATGAATAATTTAGATATTGTTTTATGTCAAAAGGATCATGCTATTATATATTTGATGAGGATAAAAAAATATCCAACATTTATGGATTTTCAAAAGATGAATATGAAAATCTTGAATGAAGGGGATATGTCTTATCTTTCTCAATTAAATGTTCAACCTTCTATCCAAGTGATGATTAAAGAGGAATTTGAGGAAGATGTAGAACTGCAAAAAAAGGTTGGAAATGTTCATGAGCTCAACCTTGATCATGATAGAATGATAATGTTAATGAACAGTGTATGTGTTCCATCCACACCGTACTTAAATAAGGAGTTTTTAGAGTAATATAGTCATTATTAACTATTTATTAAACCTATAAGTATAAATATATATAGATATTTGGAAGAGTAATTATTGTGGGATGGAATGAAGAGAGATATCATATATTTTGTAACTCAGTGCTTGGTATGTAAACCAGTTAAGTCTTAAAGATAAAAATAAAAGGGGATATTTTATCTATTAACCATACTAACATGAAAATGGGAGAGAATCACCATGGATTTTGTTATTATACTCCATAAAACATCTCAAGAGAATAATGTTATATGTTTTGTAGTTAATCACATTACAAAGTTAGCACACTTCATCACTATCAGAGAAGACTTATATTTAGATTAATTTTCTAGGATATTCATTAAGTAAGTGGTAAGGTTTCATGGAGTACCACATTACATTATGTCGAGTGGGGATCTAAGGTTTACCTCAATGTTTTGGAAGAGACTTTAGTAATCTATTGATACAGAGATGAGTTTCAACACTACATATCATCCCCAAATACATGGTCAGTTTGAAAGAACAATTAAAACCCTAGATGATATATTGAGATATTTTTCTATGGATTTATAATTTGGTTTGGATTAACACCTACCTTTAGTTGAGTTTTCATACAATAATTGTTTTCATGGAAGAATTCAGAAGACTCCTTATGAATCCTTCTATAAAAAGAAGTGTAGAGATATGAAATACAAGAATTAAGTTGGAGAAAAAACTACTTGAACCCGAGATAGCTAATGAAATGGTAGAGAATGTTAAATCCATTCTTAAACAAATAAAGTCTTCTCAGATTCAATAGAAAATTTATGATTAAAATCACCGGTGTGATCTAGAATTTGATGTTGGTGATAAGCTGTTTCTTAGAATTTCTCTACAGAAGAAGGTTATGAGATTATAGATGGAACGGAAACTAATACCTATATATTGGTACCTTTGAAATTCTTGATCATATCGAGATGATAGACTATCGACTGACACTACCAGTAAACCTCTCTCAAGTGCGCAATTTGTTCCATGTATCTCTCATGAGGAAGTAAATAACTAAACATTCACATGTACTAAACTTAGAGCTTATAACACTGGAGAAATATATTTCTTATGTGAAAAATTAGTGGAGATTCTGGATAATATATATAAATTTATATGAATCAAGTCCACTCACCAGGTAAAACCTTTATGGAGAAACCACTATTTTGAGGAAGATATGTGGGAACATGAGGATATAATGAGGCAAAATTATCTTCATTTTATTGTATGAGTGACTAATTTCGAGGGAGAAATTCTATTTAAGGGGGTATAATGTAACACCTCAAGTTTTTATGATTTTTTTTGAATAAATTAAATTTATTTGATAGCTTTCATTATACACAACACCATGTTAGGATTTTTCTACATGCAACACATGCTTAAATTGTGTAACATGAAACACTGAGTTTTAATAACCATGATATATTATTAATATAATTAAATAAACATGACCATGATAACTTAGATATTAAAATTAGTGATGTGAATAGTAATAAATATTTTATAAAATATTATTTATAATTATTTTATATAATAGAAACACATTGATAGAAAAATACTAAATTTTTTAATAAAGTCTTCATATGTTTTGAAAATACTATTTTGTCAAAAACATTTATTTTTACTTATTCTGATGAATGAAAATAAAAATTTATTTTTCAATATATTAAAAAATCAATTTTATAAAATAAAATTCATTTTTAAATATAAATTCTAAAATAATATTTATGTAAATTATTGATATTTCTATGTAAAGCTTCATTTTTTGATGAATAGTGAAAAATACTGAGTTTTAATTGAAAAATGATTTTAATTTAATTTATTTATATAGTTAAAGTGTATTTTTAATTGGTTATAAAGTTTAATTAGTTAAATTCAACATATATTAATCCAATATAGGTAATTTTAATGAATTTGATATTGAAATTGGATATTAAAACATTGTAAACTTTTGATAATTTTCCCTTTAAAAACCTTCTTTCTCGACATGTCTATAAGAAAAATTTTAAATTAATTTTGTACAACTTATGTGAATGGAATTTGGGAAATATTATTACATATTTTTAATCAGAATTATTTCTAATGTATAATAAGTTCAAAATATTTTTTCACCAAATATAATTCTGAATGTAGTAAAAATTAATTATCGCGGTTAAGGTAAAAATTTGTTTATAGGTGGGTTAAACTAAAAATATAAGGGTAAAATTTACCTATAAACTTGTAGAAGAACATATTTAAGAACATATATAGACCTTATAGTGTATATGGTTTGAATTGTATCCATTTTTAAGATTTTTTATATATGAAAAAGATGGGAGAACACAATTCTTTTTGAAAATACCAAGTGTACGCTCTCCCCGAATTATAAAAGGCCACCACTATCCTCCATTATTCAAACAGTCAAACATATTTGGTTCAGCTAATCCCTGAAAAATGAAATCCCAAATCTCATAATATAGGCCTTATTGTGGATATAATTCCATCCTAGAATGAATTTTAGTGCTAACCTAAAGAGGAAACACGAAGAAGAGGTAACATTCATTAACTATTGTTTTTTGTTTTATTTATTCCTCAAACATCTTCAATTATTATTATATACTTATTATATAATAAAACCAATATCTAAAATATAATATTATGTTTTTATGTTAAGTTCATGACCAAAAATCATCTACACTACCATCAAATGTGTTATGAAATCATCATTAATGTGTAGGGAGGACTACCGCCTCACGAACCGATATCATTCATTTTTACATTACCATAACTCAAGACTGAACATAATGATTGATATATTGTTTATATATGATATATAAGATTTATATGATGTTATTATGATTCTATAATTACTATATTATACATGGCTACATATTTTCCATTTTATGGGAATATGATAACATTGTTCATGTGTACAGAAGACTACCACCTCAAAAATTCATTTTATTCATTCATGATTTAAATTGAAGGTATTTAGAAAGCTATTAATGAAAATTTGTGGTCTATAATTCATTAAAATTTTCTTGTAATGAATATAAATATCAATTACTTTTCTTTCATTTAATACAACAAGAAAATGGAAATATTGTTCAAGTGTACATACGACCTGCAGTCTCAATGAATGGTGTATCTTGTTTTCTATCACTAAATTATATATTTTTTAAAATAAATACATTTACAATGAATATATATGATATTTAGTTCATGGAAACCATTCTAAATATTATGGAAGCATGATATAAGTAATAGGATCAAAAGTAACAAATCAAAAAACACAAAAAAAAGAAAGTGGTTATTACAGATGACATAACTATAATAAAAAATCATTAATAAAAAGGAAATAAAAGAGAAAACTAAAATAATACATGGTATTTTATATATTAATATGGTTTTTTAATGGGTTTATAAATTTTTTTTAACTTTTATATATGTGTTTTTAATGAGTATGAAAGAAGTCAAGACTTATCGTAAGGGATTTCTGTCTCACATTTTACTTTTATGAGATACATGATATATTCACCACCTCATTAATTTTTGTGGTTTATATAATACCCATGAATTTATATTATTATTATTATACTTAAAATTTTAGGTATTTAAATATCCAATTTCATATCTATCTTTCATGGGATTTACGGTTCAAGAGTTACAAAATCAGTAAGGGATTTCTATCTCAATTTTCCTTTTAGAGATGTATGTTGTGATATACACCCATATTTATTTACGAGGTGTATATACAACCCCTTTGATATATAATATAATAAATAAAATTCTCCTCATGATATTTTAATTTTTATTTGATGTTATTCCTTTATAGAGAATACAATTCAATGTTACCAATGTGGTAATGGTTTTATGTTTTAATCTCATTGTTTATCAAGATTGTTTATGAAGATTATTTATGATTATACTTCCAATGATTAAATACTATGATATATATATCAATAAACTCCTGAATTTTCTTATCGTTTGGTTATGAAATGAGAATATATGTTTTCCCTTAATTTTTATTTCTTTTTATACTCGATTTTTCAAAAAGAATGTTTTTAAGAAAAACCATTTTTTCTGTTGAAAACCCATTTTATTCCAAAACCATTTTTCCTAAAATGTTTTAATTTTTTTAACATTTCATTAAAATGATTTATTAAAAAAAATACCCATATTTTAATTTTTATAAAACATTTTAAAATGAAAATTTATGTTGTTTTCCAATCAATGATTATTTTAATTTTACCAAATATTTGAAAGGAATCTTCGTTTTAACAAGTAATACATGAAAAAAAATAAATCTAAGTCCTGAAAAGTCATTTAATAGAATCATAATTTATAATTTCTGAAGTTATTTTCCAAGAAAAAGGTATTAAAAATGTAATATGTCTTAAAAAAATTCAAATCATACAAGATATTTTTCTTAATAAATTTTTTAAATGGTCTATTAAAAATTATTTTCCATATACTATTAAATAAATTAGTGATATGTATGTCTTATGTAATTTCTTGAAATTTAAAAAGACCAAAAACAATTTTTTGATTAATTATAAGTGACTTATGTTGAAAAAATTATTTATCAATGAAAATAACTTAATAAATGTGTTAAAGGTTTTGTGTGAGAGTAAATTCATAGTTAACATTTTTCTATATTCATTAAAATATTTTTTTAGTTAGATGCTAAGTTGGTGGGATATTCCAAGACTCGTAAAGTCTCAATAAAGAAAAAAAATAAATATTAAATATATTATATTGTAGAAACATAATTAATTCAAAATAATTTAATAATCCCAAAATGGTGCATCGTATCAGAAATATGAGACCATCATTAGGTCAAGGATGTGGTGTTTACCCTAGACAGGGTATAATATTTATGGGCATTGAACATTTAGATGGCTCACTCATGAGAATAAAATGTTTATTAATTTTTAATATATTAATTTTTTTAAAAATAATATCTCTGAAATGGTGTGTCATATTATAAATCTGTAACCACCTTTTTGTCCATATTGTAGGCTTTACCCCAAGAAGGGTATAACGTTAATGTGTGTCAGGTTTTTGACATCATCACACATGATAAAACCCTTTTTATATTAGATTTATTATTTAATCATTTTTTTAAAATAATAAATAATTAATTTCAATTAAAAGGTGTTTCTTATGAGAAATATGATGTCACTTTTGGGTCCAGAATGAGGGTTTACCCTAGTGTGTATATACCTTTTATACGCAAAAGGTGTTTCGTCAGGTCACCAATTAAATTAATTCATTTTCTATTTATATTAATTAATTAATTAATTAATTAATATAATTAATTTTACTATTCATTTGTATTCAACCTACAACACCCCCATGGTTGAAACATGGTATTTTTTAATGCTTAAAATTGATTGATTTTTACCCAAAAACTATTGTAACATAATATTAAATAGGAACAAAATGACTTCGCATTAAATTTTAGGTTGAATAATAGGTTGAAATGGGGTATTTAATTTTCAGTTTTTCAAACCCATACACATTTTGGGTTTTTTAAATATCTTTCTTTTTAAATCCATGGAATCACACCAACAATTTGGAGAAACCACTTTGTGAAGCATTCAGTCCTTTTCTGCCTGTTGTAGCGGAGATTGAAACGTGCGACCTCTCCTCCCTCTTATGTACAATGTACATATTCTTCTTTTATTGTATTTTTCTTATTTTTTGTCTTATGTCTTACAATAAAAAATAGTTAAATAAGAAAATAAATAATTTAAGAATAATTTTATCTTGAAAAACAAAATGATAATCCAAAAAATTTATCAAACGATAAATTTATTTAGATTAAAAAGATATTTTTTATTACAAAAATAAATTATCAAAAGATATATATATATATATATTGATAATCACATTTAATAATTTATTAATATTATCAAATTTAAAATATTTTTTTATTATCAATAGATAATTTTTAAATAAATTATCTATGACTTTAGTGGGGAATTTAAGAAAGGATAATTTATTGAAAATACAAGATAATAATTACCTTGATTTTTCAAAGAATAATTGCATGATATTAACAAAGATAATTTATACAAATTATGAATGGATAATTATAAATGTAATAAAATTAAAAATATATTTTGTGATAATTTATAAGAGACTATAATAAGATAATTATTTGTGGATAACTAATTATCAGAGGATAATTAATTATCAGAGATAATTATAAAATATAATTATAAACTGATAATTTGTATAAAATTATTATTATTATTATTATTATAAGGGATAATTTATAATAAATTATCGAAATATAATTATTAAAGGATAATTTTATTAAGTTATCAAAAGATAAGGATAAATCATAATTTATAATAAATTATCAAAATATAGTTATAAAAGGATAAATTATGTTATATTATCAAATATAATTATAAAAGGATGATTTAGTATTAAATTATCAAAATATAATTATAAAGTATAATTTATAAAAAACTATCAAAAGTTAATTATAAAAGGATAATTTAAGAAAAATTATCAATGTATAATTACAAAAGGATAATTTATAGGAAATTATGAGAATATAATTATAAAAGAATAATGTAAAAGAAATTATTAGAATATTATTATAAAATGGTAATTTCTTTAAAATTATAAAAATATAATTATAAAAGGATAATTTAAGAAAAATTATAAAAATGTAATTATAAAAGGATAATTTATGAGAAATTATCAAAATAAAATTATAAAAGAAAAATTTATGAGAAACTGTCAAATCATAATTATAAAAGGATAATTTAAGAGAAATTATAAAAAGATAATTATAAAATCATAGTTTAGAAATTATCTTGGAGAGAGAATGTTTCATCATATATGATATTTTTACCTTTTTGAAATAAAATAACTGGTATTTATTGTAGGAACCCATGATGAATATCAAGAATTTATGTTTTGAAGATTATATTAACAAAACCTAAAAGAGGTGCTTCGAACCACACAATGTGGTTTATCCTTGATGTGAAATATGATGACTATGAAGTATGAATTTCCTTAAACTTTTGGGATCATTTAGACATGATTTCCATTGATATGATTATACTTAGATATGTTTTGATTACATTTCTAGATTATAATGTCATGTGTGTGTGTGTACAACCACAAAACCCCTATATTACACTTGATAACATGATTTCTTGTAATTTTTTATTCATGTTTGATGTTTAATCACATTTAGAGTGTGTGATGCTTTACTTGTGATGATATATTATGCTTTCTCATTTATCCTTCCATGTTATGTATGTCTTGTGGTATTGTTCTTAGATCACAAGAAACGAGGACCGTGATGACATGCTATCCCTTAGAGGAGGAGTGGGCATGACTTGCGATAGTCACGAAGAGGGACTGATGCATGAGGTAGACATATGATGATGCCTTGGGGATGTCATGTGATACAATTAGTGATTAAGGGATATTGACCAACTCTTTATCCCTAGTATGAATTCAATGAGGAGGGGATACTGACTATATCTCGGTCCCTAGTATGTTACTCAAATAAAAAGGGATGATAACTATCTCTCAGTACCTAGTATATTTTTTGATGGATAAGGGTTTTTGATTAGCTCTCAGTCCCTAGTATACCACTTAATGAAAAAGAGATGATGATTATCTCTCGATCCCTTGCATATATAGAAAAAATATATTCTTTATGAGCATTAATGTTGATTTTCAAGATCACACAATGTCGAGAAGAATGATTCATTGGCCTCATGGACAACCCTTGATTAATCTACCACCTTGATTATCCATCCAGCATAGAGTTGAAGCAAGTATGGTCGGGGGTTTTTGGAAGCTTGGTTAGCGCACAACCGCTCGGTTTTGGATCACATGTTGTTATTATTATTACAAATTTATTTTATTATGGAATACACTATTATAATTGAGAAAATTAGTTTAAGGACGCATTGACTGTGTCTTACTGAGTCTTATACTCACACCCAACATGGGTATTTTAATGCACTTGTACATTGAATGCGGGATCTGGTGAATGGAAAGGACCCTATGTTGGAAATTGATAAGAAGAGCGTGGAGATAGTAGCATTCCAGGATGAACTCTGGAAGATCCATTGTTTATTTATTTACATTATCTTCCTTATTTCCTTCAGTAATTATTTCCACTAATGAGAGTTGTTTTTTGTATTACATGTATGTTATCTTCACTTTTATACATGTTAATCTATTGATTATTGATGATAATTGATCCTATGAAATGATATCTAGGGTGTTGTCTTCCAATTGATAGACTCAAAACCTTACTACTAGTCAGAAGCCTCTTGCATGAATTCATACGTGCATGAGGTGATGTTGCATTCCTCATTTAACCTGGTGGTTTGAGTTGTGATGTTTTAAAATGGTATAAGAGGATAAAGACTCACTAACTTGTTTCTTCTCTTTTATTGGTTTTGGAAATAGTAGAACATAGTTTTTTTTGTTTGGACTTAGGAATGGCAACTATGTCAGAGACTAACCATCACTATATAGTAGACATCCAAGTTATCATAAATTAGGGAACTTAGGTTTTGTTGTTACTATTGATTAGAATCACCTCAGGTGATTCACATGATGTTGATATGTGTTTTAAGATATTTCAAACATGTTCATACATTATGAATAATAACGTAGGTTAAAATTCCATATATATACCTATTGTTGTGCTGCATAGTAGTTCATAAATTAAATACCCTGATTTGTGATATCTATTTGAGATATATTCTCTTGAGTGATATATATGAGTTTCCATGGTGTTTGATATATATTTATTGAAATTAGTTAGTTGAATAGAGAATGATGTTTTGTTAGTATATATATAACCAGTGTGACTAATGTGTAGAGATAGAGAAAAAGGTTAGTGCTAGGAGAGTTATACCTTTAGTTTATGGTAGACTCTAAGGAAAATCTTGTGTAATCCTATAGAATTATTAGGGTTTATCCTAAAGACTTTGTTTATTTTATTAAGTACATCCATTCAAATTATAGAAGATTTCATATTGACATAGTTTATGCAACTATTTAAGAATCATACCCAAATAAATTTGCAAAGGAAGAGGTTTCAACATTCCCACTAGACTTGTAGGAGAACACAATTAATTTTTCTACCACACCTGCTCTTTAGTATAGGTAGTAGGTCCAGTTCAACAAGTATAAATTATCTTAGTAACTTTCATAGGCATAATATTTTATAACTATGGTAAAATGTGACTTTCCTTCCACTCCAACATCCTTCATGGATCTAGATAACTGGAGGTCCTTTGGATGTTGTGTAATGGGTTGAAATTTTTGTGGATCTTTGTCCTTGTAGAAACATTGAAGGATCAGTGGGTTAAGTTAAGAGGAGATCATGTCGGTTGGGAAACCATTTTGACACCCATATCGTATTTATCCAACTGAGCTAAAGGGGATCAAGGTTATACTAGATATCATGATGAAGAATGGATTCAGGATGTTGAGTACTTCACCATGGGGTTCACTGATGTTGTTTGTCAAGAAGGTGGACAATAGTCTTTGACTATGCATTGGTTACCTGAAGATGAATAGGGTGGTGGTGAACAATTGATATATGTTTCCTAGGATCAATGATCTCTTTGATCAGATACAGAGATCCATATGTTTATCCAAGATTGATCTTTGATTGGGCTACCACCAGTTGCGAGTTAGGGATGAGTACATTCCAAAGATGATGTTTAAGAGAAGACGTGGACTGTATGAGTACTTTGTGATGTCGTTTGATCTGAAAAATGCACAAGAGGTGTTAATGGATGTCATTAAAAAGATATTTCATCAATACTTGGGATCTTTCATCATGTTGTTTGTCAATGATATCCTCATCTACTCACCAACACTAGAGAAACATGCTAGGAACCTAGAGATAGTTCTGAGTACACTTTGACCACACATGCTTTATGCCAAGCTATTGAAATGTGACTTCATGATTTAAGAGGATATTTTCTTAATACATGTGGTGTATAAGACAAATATATAAGCAATATTAGATGATGTCAAGGTAGTCATGTCTTGGACACGTCCCTAAAACATGTTTGAGATAAGGATATTCTTGGGATTGGTAAGATATTACCGGAGGCTTATCCAATACGTCTCATGACTATTAGCACCCATGAAAACACTGAAAATGAAGGGAGTGATGTTCCAGTGGTCAAACTAGTGTGAATATTATTTCCTTGAGCTAAATAGAAGTTTTATGATAGCTATAGTAATGAAGCTCCCTGAGACAGGGATTAGTTATGTAGTGTACTTTGATGCATCAAGATTTGGTTTGGGGGTGGTGATAATACCAATAGAAAAAGTAGCAGCCGATGGGTCTCTTCATCTATGACCTCATGAGAGGAACTTCCCTACACATGATTTGGAGCTGGAAGTAATGATCCATGATCTAAAATGTTGGAGACACTATCTCTTCAATTATTTTTTTGTTTACATGGACCACAAGAGCCTTCGATATATCTTCATAGATAGAAACATGAATATAAAGCATAAGTGATGGGTTGAGTATCTGCATACATTTTTTTTGAGATTCAACTAGTACTTTGTCGTTAAGCATGCTTGGGATAGAGTAGTACTTGGATGGGTGACCTCATAGGAAGTGCTCATATCGAACCCTTGGGTGTGATCACACCAGCATTAATATATCAGTTCACATTAGAAATCTACTGGTTGTGTCTCTCCATGACTCACCTATAAAAGGGAGAAGGATGAGAACCAATATTCAGGTGGGTTATTGTAGCCACTCTTGAAGCCTTCTCACTTCTTATTAATCATAGAGACTCACTCAATTGAGGAGCTGGTAAAGATCTATGTCCAAGAGATCGTTATCCTTCATGAAGTTTGTTTGAGTATTCATTCATATTGAGATACATGTTTTACAATGTGTTTTTGGAAGAATACCTAAGAACTCGGATAAGATTGAGCATGAAGTACCATCCCTATACCGACAGACAGTTTAAGAAGAACCTAAAGGAAAAATAATTTTTTTTACGATGGGTTATTTGTGACGGGTCAACCACCCATCACAAATAGTCCGTTATCATAGACTATTTTCGAAGGGAATCATATCCTATCATATATAATGTGTTAAAAAAGTATTTGTGATGGGAATATATTCCCATCGCAAATACCTTGGGTGTGTGGTGTACGCCAAATCATGGAAAGACTATTTGTGATGGGAATGTACCCTTGTCCCAAATACTATCCTATCATTTTTGTTATTTGTGATGAGAGTTTAATATTATCGAAAATGTTGTGTCTATAGGTAAGTATTTATGAAGAGACCCATTGCAAATATTTTCCCCCATTTTGTTTATTTGTGATGAGATTTTCTCTAGTCTCAAATAAACTGTCCGCAAAGGGTATTTTCTGCAGTCCTGGCAAAAATAATTTTATCAACCGTCACCAGAATTAATACGGGTGTGACTATTTACGATGGGAATCCCGATGAAAATACTCTGACCATGTAAGATCCAACCTATATATGCCCCTCATGATTTTTTTCTCTTTTATTCTTCTCTTAACATTTATCTCCTACCTTTATATCATAATCTTCTATTTACTGTTTATCAAAGATCTAAATTTTACAGCTGAGCAACATTCAAGATTTGCATCCACCGAAAGATTCAATTTTACGGTATTTATTTAATGTTTTTATTTTTATTTAATATATTTTAGTCTATCTAGAGTAATAATTATTAATAATTTGGGGTAATTATATTTAATTATAATAAGATATTTTTATTTTTCATTAATTAGTTTTAGATTTTTTTTAATTAGTAGTAATGTTTTTAATTAAAAGTAAACAATTTTAATTTGTAATATTTTGGTTAAATTACCTATAATTTGTAATAATTAGTAATAATTAGAAATAATAAGTAATAATTTGAAATAATTAGAAATAATTAGTAATAATTAGTAATAATTAGTAATAATTAGTAATAATTAGTAATAATAAGTAATAATTTGTAGTAAGTAGTAGTAATTTGTAGCAATTAGTATTAATTAGTAATAATTAGTAATAGTTAGTAATAACTAGTAATGATTTTGAATAATTAGTAATAATTTGAAATAATTAGTAACAATTAGTAATTATTATTAATAATTAGTATTAATTAGTATTTGTTTGTAATAATTAGTAATAATTAGTGATAATTAGTAATAATTAGTAATAATTAGTAATAAACAATAATAATTAGTAATAATTAGTAGTAATTAGTATTAATTTTTAGTAATTAATAATAATTAGAAATAATTAGTAATAATTTGTTGTAATTTGGAATAATTTGGAATAATTAGTATAAATTAGTATAAATTTATATTAATTAGTATTAACTAGTAACAATTAGTAAAAATTAGTAAAAATTAGTAGCACTTAATACGAATTAGTTACAATTAGTAACAATTAGTAAGTATTAATATATATTAGTAATTATTATTAAGCATTACTCATAATTAGTAAAAATTATAAAAATTAGTATGGATTAATTATTATAAATCTATTATTATAAATTCGTAATAATTAATTATTATTAATTAATATTAATATTAGTGGAAATTAGTAGTATTAATTAGTATTAACTAGTAATAAATTGTATTAATTAGTAATAATTATTAACCATTAGTATTAATTAGTATTATTAATAAATTTTTATTGAACTTATATTAATTATTACTCATTAGTGGTAATTAGTAATAATTAGTAAAAACTGGCAAACATTGTTCAAACTTATTGTAATATTTTAATTTATAATATTTTTTGGATCATCTTTTTCTTATATCAAATTAATAATATTTTTTATTTTATAATTTTTAGAGATATATGAAGCAAGGAAGTCGAAAAAATATTTATTACATAATCACGATAAGATAAATCATTATAGGAATCCAAATGATTTTAGTATAAATCCTATATATATGGAGGGTGTTGATGGATTTTTATCATTTGAATCAACAAAAGAAGAAGTTTCTTCAAAAGGAACAATTATGTGTCCATGTAAGAAAAGTGATCTGAGAAGGTTTGACACATTTGAAAATGTTGGGGGTCATCTATTACATTATGGTTTTAATAATTTTATGTTTTTTGGTTTCAGAATTGTAAAAATAGTTTGGTAGAAGATAAAAAAAATTTGGTTCCATATCCATCAAAATTTCAAAATTGGGGACCTGATGTGGCTATTCTGTCTTTTCAACAAACTAAAACTCATGATGATATTGATTTAACTCCTGAGTTAGAACCATTCTAATTTAATGACTTGATGATGTTTGTTGAATATTCCCTATATCCTAGCCGTAATAAAATAAATTTCAAAGTAGTTAGACAATTTATGGTGATTAAATCACATAATTGAATATCAAATAGTTTTTTTGACCAAATATTATCTTTGGTTAAAGAACCATTACTTGAGGGAAATGTGTTACCTACAAATTTCTATAAAAGAAGGAGGTTGGTTCTTTATTTGGGTCTTGGTTATCCAAAGATTCATGCATGTTCAAATTATTTCATCTTATATTATTATGAAAATGTGTTCTTAGTTATTTTTCCTACATGAGGACAATCAAGGTAAAAAGTGGCTCAATTAGGGATGTTTGGATTGATTCCATCAAAATAGTTGTGGTATTTACTACTTATACATAGAATGCATCGTTTATTTATTTCTTAGAACACAACATCTTTTATTTTATAAAATAAAACAAATATTTCAATTTATAAAGCTTAAATCATCATGATAGTGATAATTTATAGAAAACATTTGACCGAGTACATCCGTACTTTTCTTCAGAAGCTCAAAACGTGAAATTTGGTCTTTCTACTAATGGTTTAGGTACATTTTGTTCTCATAGTACACAATATTATTGTGGGCTCGTCTTTACTACTCCATATGATTTATCTCCTTGGATGTTGATGAATGACCTATATATCTCTATGACCTAATTTACTCTAGGAAATATAAAAAAATATCAATATTTTTTTGCAGCCATTGATTCAAGAGTTAAATTTATTATAGAGTAATGGTGTTGGTACGTATGATGTTGCTACAAAACAAAATTTCTAATGAAAGTTGCTTTGATGTGGTAAATTAGTGGATTCCTAGCATATGGATTGTTATCTGGCTAGAGTGAACATGGTACAATGTCATGTCTATACTATATGATAGACATCAAAGCTTTTATTCGCATTAATGAAAAAACCCTATTTCATTGACTGACATTGAAGATTTATTCCTACTAATAATCCTTTTTAGAGGAACACATATCATTTAAAAAAAGGTACAATTTAAACCGATGAACTTCCAACAATGATCTAAGGCATTGAGTTAAAATATATTGTATCTTCATTACCTCCCATTACCTTTGGAACGACTGTAAACCAACAAAAAATTGATGGCTTTGGGAAAGAATATAATTGGATAAAATGAATCATTTTTTAGGATCTACCATATTGGTCTAACTTATTGGTTCATCACATGTTGGATGTCATGTAAATTGATAAGAATTGTTATGATAATATATTTTAAATAGTTTTGAACACACCTAGTAAGACCAAAGATAATGTAAAGGCATGATTATATCTTTCCTAAAATTGCAGATGACTAGAACTTGAATTATTTAAAAATGATTTATCATATAATTTAATGAAGACAAAATCATCAAATACAGTTTCCAAAGAACATAATTTATTATTTTTTCAGTGTATTTCAATTTTGAGGCTTCCATATGGTTATGTTTTCAATTATTCTAGATGTATATTAAAGTGTCGTATTACTAGATTAAAAAGTCCTGACTGTCATGTTATAATGGAAATACCTATACCAATTGGATTTATAAGTTCATTCAATTCTGTGATTTGGAAATCCCTAACCGATATACCATATTTTTTCTGACAAATTTGTGTGGTGAAAATATATTACGATGCACTAAGTGGACTGCAAGAAGATATTGTTTTAATTTTATGTAGATTGAAAAAAATATTCCTAGAGGATTTATTTTATTCAATGGAACATTTTATATTACATTTTCCACATGATGAAAAATGTGGAGGCTGGTATAGATTTGATGGATGTACCCATTTGATAGATTCATGCATAAATTAAAGAAAAAGGTTGGAAATAAGGCATCAGTTGAAGGATTAATTATAGAATCTTATTTTTTAAAGGAAATTTCTTTCTTATACACTCATTATTTTTAATATGAATATCCCTCAAAACATATTCGCATAAGGTAAAATGGGAGAAATGTTGATGATCAAATGAATAACAAATTATCAGTTTCAAATCAGTCCAAACATTAATTTTTTGGAGTTCATGAATGATGGATTTTAGATGTTGAATATCATAGGGATCATAAATATATTCTGCTCAATTGTAAAAAAATGAAAACATTTTTACATTGAGTGCTCCTATAAATTATTTTATATTTTTTATTAAATTAATATTATTTAATTTTTATATTATATGATAATCATATCATGAAATAGTTTCCAAAAATTATAGTAGCTTCTCTTGAAGAACATTGAAAAAACAGTTTTTCCTACCAGTTTCAAAAACATGTAAAATAAATTATTTATGGTTTAGCATATAAAATAAATTTATTAATTTTTATATTGATAAAAATATTTTAAATTTTTTGGTATCTCAACATGATGATAAAATTGATAATCGATTATGTGTATTGGGTATAAAACCATCCAAAATATGAAAGACTTATAATTTATATGTGGTGAACGGTTTTTGATTTCATACACGATCATAAGGGGAATAAAAAACAATGAATATTTGTGTTTTCTTGAGAGGATCTCAACATAGAAATAATGATTTTAACTTTTAAGGAATGATATAATCAATTATTAAACTATGTTATCTAGGTTAGAATTATGTAATGATGTTTAAATTTCATTGGTTGGATATTGATAGAGGATTATGTGTTCATACGCCCCATGGAATCATTGATATTAAATATAAATGCCTTCATACCATAAATAAACCATTTTATTGGCTCATCAGACATATCCAATTTATTATGAAAATTATTGTACAGCTTTAAGAGAGTTAAGTTACTGGTGGATCATAATAAAAATAAAATCTCATAAAAATAAGTTTATATAAAGTGATTTTGGTTCTGTAGAAGTGAAGAAATAGATTTATTTAAACATACTAATATAAATCCATATTTTCTATGAAGAGACATGAATATCGATGATGAAACCCCCATAGTTATGGGTCAAGAGAAATGATGATGTTATTGATGTAAAAAATGAATTTGAAAAAGAAATAGATGATGATACTAAAACTCATATAGAAATTGATGATAATGAGGAGGAATATAAAAATATTGATAATATCATATACGAAGATGAGGATAGAGATAAATATTAACATAATTAAATTTTGGTTATAATCATATATAATATATATCGATATATAATAATTGTTTTCAACTATTTTTTAACAGAAGCTGTTTCATGATTTATATGGGCTAAGAGTGTTTATCTGATCTGTTTCATGAGTTTGAGGAGGATTCACTACCTGGTGAGGAGCATGATGCTACATCATGTGACACTCAGACTGATGGCAGTTCAACGACTCAGGGAGATCGTGGTCTTGTAAGATTGATGATTGATGACCTTGTCCCTGGGTAATGACCATGAATTGGGTTTAATACTACCACAAAATGGTGTTTTTAGTTGTGCATTTTAGTTAGTTTTAATTAATTTTCATTAATTTATTTATATATTAATTATTTTATTCTTTGTTTTGTTTTTTTCATAGATTTTCACATATAGCTATTGGAATAGAGATTTCTATATTGAAGAATTATTTTAATGGAGCATGGGTGGCATGTGATAAGATTCTCATTGATTCTTGACACCACATGTTTGATCATTGGATGGTACGTAAAGAAAAAATATTTATTTTGAAATTTATTTAATTAGTTACTTGATATTATTAATTATTTATTGGATTTCTGGTATCATATCAATGACAGGATAAAAACATCTTTCTTGGATGAATGGGAGGTCTGTATGTGTGATCATTAACACCGGTTTTTACACAATCTGAGGAAGATATCCACAAAGAAAGTGAGAGTCATATATTTTGATCAGTCTTGCTACTGCCACAGACCAGATTACATCTATTAATAGGTTTGGGATGTAGTATATTCATATTGGATGGGATCTACTTTTTTTAGGAGAGCATCATTTGGTCGACATAATTGGAGGAGGTAGGAGTGTAACACCCCAGAATGATAAAAGGCTATGTGACTAAATGATATGACCCATTTTAGCTAGGTTAAAACCTGATTAGAAATATATAGTTAACCATGCTTGTTCTAGTGCAGTGATCAAGATGGGTGACCTTCTAGGAAGTTTCCTAGGGTGTGTGTGTGAGAGGAAAAAATACACTAGAAAGGACGTGTGTTGGCCTATGAGGACTGTCATGAGTCAAATAACCCGTTCAGGCATGTGGGTGGGCCCTAGGGTGGGGACCACATGTATGCGGGGCAACTGGTGGTACTTGGAGGCCCAAGACAAGACTGTCATGTTAAGAAAGGGTGTCTATACCATCAGTGGTGCTCAGTTGTTACATTTACTATCAGAGGTGCTACCCAACCATATGTGTGGTGCACTACCTAGGTTGATATATAGGGCCCGCAACATGGGTGTTATGCTCTAAAGGAGGGTTCAATGTAATTCCCCAAAATGATAAATGGTTAAATGAATAAATGATATGAATCATGTCAACAAGGTGCACCTTCCTTTTCCGGAGCCTACCTGATTAGAACTCCACAATTAAGCATGATTGGATTTATGTAGTGATCAGGATGAGTGAACTTCATGGAAGTTTCCTAAGGCGTGTGTGAGTGAGGACAAAACACATTAGAAAGTATATGTGTTGTCCTGTGGGGATTGTATTTAGTTAGATATCCTGTTTGGGCATATGGGTGGGCCCCAGAGTGGGGACCGCATGTCTGCGGGGCAATTTGTGGTACTTGACGGGCCAAGACCCAACAACTATGTTAAGGCAAGGTGTTTGTGCTGTTAGTGGGGTCCAGTTGTTACAAGGAGTTGACACATAATACTAGTAGTCATACATTCAGTACGCATCGATGACATATGATAAGTACTTTTTTTTATAATTTATACAACTTTAAATGTGAACTATTTATTTTAAACTCAAATAGGTGGTCAAACATCCGGATATTATTGAGTATTAAATTTATAATAGGAAGTAAAACAATCCAATCAATGGAGAGATTACAGTTTGTAACTAGTGGCATATTGTGGTCAATATAATTTTTTAGTTTTAAAATTAACCGTAAGTGATTTTTTTAATATTTTACTGTTAAATTTCAATGAAGGAGTCATATGAGGCCATGACTTCTCAGACACAAGATTAGAGTCCAACCGAGACTAAGGATCAGAACACCAGTACAACAACTATAAGGACCCAGGTATTTATAGAATACTAATTTTATATTTCTATCAATACTTATGAATATGATATTAAATTTAATTTAAAGTGGATTCTTTTTCTGATAGCGTACTTGTCACGCAACATCAGGCTTCTCCGAAATCTTACATTGCACACGACATTGAGTTATACTGAAAAGCAATAAAATAATATTATTATCATTTTAAATGGTTATTAAATACTATCCATTAGAATGGTGGGAATGAATAGTATCAACTGAATTTTGAAATACGTTTTACACTTTTTTAAATGATAATTTATTAATTACCAAATTTATTAAAAATGGAAATAAAAACCAATTGAATATAATGGATGTGTTTTTATGAAAACCTATTTAAAAGAAAATAATTGTGTTTTCATATCATCCTTTATGGATTTTTATTTAATGACAAATATATTATATATATTCAATTTATTATTTTAAATTCATCTTATTTTTTTCTAGAGATGATATAAGAATAAATTCATTTTTTTGAATAAAAGAAGTATTTTTATAAAAATGTAGTTTTACAGCCTTTTGATGGAGAACCCTTGTTAAATCTAGTTTTTGATACCATTATATGTTTTATTCAACAAAATAAACTCCTTCTTTAGAAGCGTAACATCAAAATTTACATTGGAAGAAATTTTTTTATTTTTCTGCTAAAGTTCATTTTTAATGAATAGTGAAAATACTGCATTTTAATTCAAAACTGCCATTTAATATAATTTATTTATATAGTTAGATTGTACTTTTAATTGGTTTTATAGTTTAATTGGATTATATTTTTATCATTTAATCAAATGTTTTTCATTGGGAGTAATTTCACTTTGAAATTGGACATAAACGCATGTTAATCCTTTGGTAGTTTTTACTTCTTAAAAACACGCTTTTTGATTTTGACAACAATAATTAATTTTAAACTAGTTTCTGAAACATCTATGTTTTGACATTGGAAAATGGATTCCATATTTGGAATCAGGTGATCCAAATTATTTAAATAGTAAACTTTTATTTTTAGACATTATGAATAGTAACTTCGGTAAATATTTTATTTACCAAGGTTAAAAGGTAAATCAGGTAAATAAGTCTAAAACAATAATATTATAATAATATTAAATTACCCCAAATCATGTCTTAAACCTATTTTATGATATATTTCTGACCATGGGAATCCTTGGGTCTATTTTAGGACCCCATGGAGCCACTTGTGTGTGAAAGTGACATTTAATTACTTTTAATTTAATGTTAAGGAAAGTATAACCTAAACATGTATCTTTTAGTAATTAATTTTTTATATAGGATTATATAAGTTATTTTTTCGATTATAAATATTCATTATAAATATAAAAATATTTCCTAAATTAGGGTATTTTATTTATAATTTTTAGACATCAAATAAATAAATATATTTATAACACAATGAGGATGTAGTGATTACTTTATTAATGAACGATTTAAATAAATGAGATTATAAATATTAAAATAAATTTATTTTGAAATAATTTATGTCTTAAAATAATTTTAGTGATTGTTAATATTTGTTATATTTTAATTTATGAAGTTTATTTGAAAGAATAAAGTAATTATGTATTTTTAAAAAGTCACGATACGAATAGTATAAAAATAGACATTAATGAGTTTTTAAAACAGTTACTATTTTATGAAATGATATAATAATCCTAAAAATATAATATTCATCCAAATTATGTATATAAAATTATAAATTTAATTAACTAACCTCTTGAGGTTTGATTTTCATTTTATGGAAACTCTGTTAACCATATAGTATGAATAAACAAGAAGACATGGTAATAGTTAAATTAGTTAACTAAGGGTTAAAGATAAATTATATGGTTAAATTGAAGACAAAACATATATAAAAACTATTTTTTAGAGTAACAATAATCATATTATCTTTGAATTAAATGATTTTTGGACCTTTTTAAAATAGAAATTGTGTTTATAATAAATTAAAATTTCAAGAAATTCCTAAAGTACCCCTCCTCCCTCTTATAATAGGCCACCACATCTAACCCCTTACTCACACCTCTTAAGCCCCCAATATCATCCAATATCTACCCAAATAATCTCACGACATCCCTATTTTACTCCTAGAAGCTTTATCTTTGGTATAAGGCGATTCAAGAAAGCCTTTTAGCTTAAATCAAAAGGAGTTACCTGATTTGAGGTACTGTCTTCTCTCAAGCTTCTTTCATTTATTTTCCTCCTCCAACCCCCTAAACTCTCTTTATTACATTATTTTATAACAACACCAGTATCGTAAATATAATAGGATTTTTTAGGATTTTTATTCAGTCTAAACTTCCACACACCTCCATCTAATGGATACGAACATAATGTTTCTGTGTACGATGAACTACTACCTCACGAAACGATGATTGTTCAATTTTACCTACCACCTCTCATGGTGGCCATTATGATGGATGTAAATTTATATGGGATATATATTATATCAATTTTCTCTCTATGATTCTTTATTTTTCATTTTTAACATTCCTTTATGGTTTCATAATGGGTAAATATGAAAATTTTATTTGAGGAAGTGCAGACTACTTCCCCTTCAAACTGATATGACTCATTCATTCCATGCATGTAACATATAAAGGATGAAGTTAATGAAATTATTTAACACATATAAAATATGATATTATAATTTAATTATAATATACCTATGTATCATTAAGTTTTCATTCCATTAAATATGAAATAGAAATGAAAGTAGAATTCGTGCGTACACAAAGATTACTGTCTCCATGAACGTTGCATTTCATTTATTATCTCCAAATGTTATGGAATATTATAAATAATTATATAATGAATATATATGATATATATATGAATAATATTATGGATATAATTAACTTTTTACCACATGGAAAAATTGTAATTATAACAAGATCATTTTCGAATCAAGTGCCCGATATCAACAAAATGACAGATATTAACTTAAATAATTATGAAATTTTTATAACATATTTATAACTGATATAAAAGGAATAATAAAAATGAAAAAGTTTATGAAGAAATTATAAATTAACTTTAGTTTATTATTCAGGAAGATGAAGGAACATACGTGATGAGTCAGACGCAAGGTAAGGGAACCTTTCACCCTCCTCTTTTAGTCAAAGGATTATTTTTATGTTATGTCTTTGAATTTACATTTTCTTATGTTGGGATATGTTATTATATATCCTTATTGAAGTATATTTTATTCCCAAGTGATGTGATACCATTTTTTCTCTCATCAACTAATTTTCTGAATTTTTAAGTGACGTCGTTAGGTTGCCGGATTTTCATAAGGTAACTTCTTAACCCAATTTCCATTATTTTGGTTAATCATCTAATTACTGATTATGTAGTGCTATGATTACGAGAGTAATAAATTTTTATGTACTATCTTGTATTTATAGATTTATTATGTGTTCTTATAGTGAATACGAATAATCGATCTATTTTATTTATAAAATGATCTTTGTAAGGGACTTCATCTCAATCTCCATTCATTGAGGCATATTTTGATTTAAACATGAATTTATTTTAGATGGTGTAAAATAAAAGTCTTTGAATTTTAATTTAATTAAAATGGAATATTTTGTTCTATGAATTGTTTTACTAAACTAAAAATAGAATGTTTTAAACATACGGGGCGATAATGACCTCTCTACCACCATAATCATTATTTGGATTCCTCTATAAGATTTAATGTTTTTAAAAGAAAAATAAATACCTTATTACATTTTTGGGTGTTTATCTACTGAAAATGGTTTTTGAAATGGATTAATTATTTCAAAATCCTGAAATTATATCTTGTGATTGAAAATAAAATGTTATTAGTGAAATGTTGATATTTTCAATATTTTATGTTTTATGATTATATAATGGTACTTGCACATTTGAAGGGTGGATACATGATAAATCAATGATGGGTTGGTACATGATAAACCAAATTATGGGTGGTTCCATTATAAATTATAGATGGGTGGTTACATTATAATCTTCAATGCTTTGGGTATGGAAGTCAGCCGTATGAATATTCCATTTAGTGATTTGTATGGAAGTCAGCCGTATGATTATTCAATTTAAGTATGTTTATGTTCTAAGTTGCCTTTATATGTTAAAAATTGTTTTCTATGGGATTTATGGTAATATTTTGTTTACAAAAAGGGTAAACAATGATAATATATTTATTGAAGTGTTTTTGCTAATCCTTTAAGGTGAAAAGTATTACCTTATGATAATGTATTCATGGTTTCCATTTTGTTTTGAAAAACTAATAGTTTTCCTTCATTATGTATACCTTACTAAGATATTTATGCTCATAGAAACTTTTCAAATGTTTTTCATAGGAATGAAAGATGAATAGGGGCAAGTATGGGATCAAGGAAATCAAGTTGTCTAAACCAAGGAACTGGACATGTTTTTTAAGACTTTTTATGAAAAAATGGATAGTGAGTAGAAGTGTCTACTTATAATATTCAAGTTGTTATGTATAAGTTATAAACTAATTCTCAAAATCTCTAAACCTAAAAAGATCATTAATGTGAATTATTAACTTAATTTATGATTCTTGAATGTTTAAGGTTGGGGCCTAACATAAAAATTTGATGATGCATCATGGTTGGAAAAGTTAATATGCCTTCAAGAAAGTCTGAGTTGTTGGTATCATCCAACGATTGATGTCTGGGATTTATTATGGTATGGTTGTGATGTCGGTTTCCCACTCTTGGGGATCTCATGGAGTGGATCATCATCTGCTACACAGTAGGAGGAGTAGCTAAAATCTCCGGGTGAGCTTATAGAGACCATGTGTTGGGAGTCAAAGGACCTCTATCGATAACATCTATAGTAACAGGAGGAGATGCGTTGATGGTAGGAACAACAATATGAGCAGATAATTAAGTACATGAAAAATCTGACTCAGTGATTAGAGATGAGATCCCTCCATCACCTCCTCCAGATGACCCCTCTCCCTCAGTTATTTATTTATTTTTTGATAAAAATTTAAATATACATATTTTTATAATATTTTTTATTAATTCATATATTTAAAAATAGAAGCTATAGGGTGTAATTTAGATCCCATTAATTACTTCACATCCAGCTATTTTGAATTCCATTACTGTTGCAGATCTACAGAAAAGGGTTCATGAGGCCTTACATCTGAATTATAATTCATGAACTGCATGAATTGAAAAGAATGGGTAATTGGAAAGCATGAAATAAGAATGAATTGTTGGTTGAAAATAGAAGGTGAGATATGATGTTAATGTGGATAAAAGGTTCCAGATTCGAGGATATTAAGGTTTGGATAAGACAGATGTCAAATTATAGGATTCAGTTACATCAAAAAGGAATAAGTAGACTACCTCATTGAAGGGGTTACATGTTATTGAGGACCTGATATATGATGATCAATACTTTGTGAGGGATAAATAATCAGACTCTAATTTTGTTTCAGATTGGGAATAATATAACCATATATTGATGAATTCTAGGTGCATCTCAAGGAATGGGAAGAAAGGAAAGGTCCTAAGGAACCTTCTGGTTTGTAAAAAGAAAAAACTAAGCAGAGAAAATATTACTCAAACCATATTAATCCTATGATCACTAAATCAACTGGAAGATTAATGATAACTAAAGAAAAGGGCTGACTAGACTCATCAGAGGTTCATAAAGGTGTTTCTATTAGAGTTCTAACAACACATTCTATTAATAAAGTTGTATTGGGTACTATCCTCTATTAAAAGAAATAGATTTCAGATGGATATTTCAATATTAACATGTCTAATGAAGAGGAATATAGAATATTTGAAAGATAGATCCAATTTTCTCTTCATGGAAAATAATAAGAGTGGAAATACAATCAATATCGGATATTTGAATGTGGAATCAATGAGAGAAACAATAATTTAGATGAATAAATTCATACATGGGACATTATGGACAACCATTTTGAAGACCGTATCAAGGCCAATTCAGAGTTTCAAGTAACTTTTCTGCATTCAGGCTTATATAGGGTGATTAATTCCAATAATATTAGCTTTGTTTGTAATGATTTTTTGAGTTCTTTTGTGTTTAATGAAATTGTGTTTTTACATGGTTGGTTTCCCATTTTCACTTAAAAGTTATTCGATAATATTTTTTTTTATTTAGTGGTGGGTATATTGTTATTATTTTATATTGTTGAAAATAATATTTTTTTATATGTGTATTTTTTCTGGATATTTTGTATTTTTTATTATGTATTATATTTTTTATTATATTTAATATTATTATTATTCTTTTTAATTTTTATGTTTTTTGTGATGGGCGAGCCCACCCATCCCAAATACCCCTTAAAAAATGAATTAGAGTATTTGTGAAGTTGTTTTCTGTAATGAGTTATTTGCGAAGGGAACTAGCCACAAATGACTATTTACGATGTGATCCCATCCTTAATAATCCATTGAAAATTGGTCAATGATTTTAAGGGTTATACACATATTGGAGGATATTATTTGAGCTTGTGTTCTAGACCTTCTAAGAGTATGTATTAATCACCAAACCTTGTTTGAGTTTCGTGAAATACAAATTATCAAGATTTGTTTTAGATGGAAACTTATGTGGCTCTTTTCGATAGGTCATGCCACTCACTTCTGTTTTATCATGAGGCAGGTGAGGTAGACGTTGTTGGATGTAGTATAGTTTTTCAGACTTCCTGAAAGAGTATAGTTGATATGGAAGAGTTTGATCACTGCCCATAGTAGGTAGAGATCATATGGCAACCGTAGGAGGATAACCCTTGAGTTTGTGGTGGGAGATCAAGTTTTCTTGAGAGAGACTCCTCGATTTGGGAATAAACATACTAAAACATAGGGAAAGATGACACCACATTTTGTTGGAACCTTTGAGATCACCGAGAGGAAATGTGTATTTCTGTATCATCTGGACCTCCCATATCACTATCAAGGTATCTAGGATGTGTTCCATGTTTCATGGATTCAGGGGTATACACTTGACCCTAAACATGTTATTGATTACGAGAAAATTGATCTGGAAACTAACACATCTTATGAGGAGCATCTATTATAGATCATTGATTGTAGTAAGAAGTTGTTATAAAGAATTATGGTACCACTATTTTTGATTTAGTGGAAGTATGTATGGATCTAGGAAGTAACACGGTAACATGAGTTTGATGTTCAAGATCAGTGTATTGATTTGTTCTAGTAAGTCCTCTAGAGATATTTATTGAGGATGATAATTTGATATATGGGGAGAATTATAATATCCTAAATTTTACAATGATAATAAAACTCTATTGTTGATAAATTATAAGTGTTTTATGTTAAAAAAACCGATTTATTAGTGAAAATATCTGTGTAAATGTGTTAAAAGATTTTTTTAATATTAAAACCCCTGTTAACACTTGGGAACATTCAATCGAATATTTTTAGAGTTAGAACCTATGTTGGTGCGATATTTTAAGGCCCATAAATCCTTGGTAAAGAAGAAATAAAAATATTAAACATATTTTTTTAAGCATATAAAATTTATTCCAAATAATTAAATAACATGAAAATGGTGCATCATATGGGAAATTAAAGAAAATTATTTGACCCAGGATACAATGTTTATGCTAAGAAGGGTATAACAATTGTATGCATCAGACGTTTGGATGGATCACTCAAGAGAATAAATTATTTAATAATATTTATTATATTATCTTTTAAAAATAATTTAATATCTTGCAAATGGTGTGTTTTATGAAAAATATAAGACTACTATTAGGTCTAGAATACAGATTTTACCCTCAGAAAGGTTTAACTGTAATGTGTGTCAGGTGGTTGACAACGTCACATGCGATAAAACCGTTTTTATATTTAATTAGTTTTTTAATCCATTATTTAAATAATAAATATTTCATATCTCCTGAATGGTGGGTCATCTGGGAAATATGATAGCACCGTTGGGTTTGGAATGATGGGTTTACCCTAGGCAGAGTATAACTTTTATACACAAAAGGTGTTTGGTGAGGTCGCCTATTAAATTAAATCATTCAATAACTATATAAAGGAAATTTTTAATTCATCTTAATAATTTTACTATTAATTCCTCTTCAACCTAGGAAACCCACTATGGTTGACATGTGGGGAATTGGGAAAGCTTAAAATGGAATCATTTTTGACACAAGAAGCGATTTTAATGTACTATTAATTAGAAAAAATGACTCTGCATTCAATTCTAGGTTGAATAAAAGATTGAAATGCGTATTTAATTTTCCGTTTTTAAAACCCATACACATTTTTTATTCTTTAAAAATCAGGATAATTAATTCCTTAGAATCACACCAATATATTGGTGAAACCACTTGGTGAAGCATTCAATCATTTCTTACCTTTTGTAGTAGAGATTGAAACACACGACCTCTCCATCTTCCTCTTGCGTGCACCATCTAGGTTCTTCCTTAATTATTATTTTTGATTTCCTTTTTTTCTCTTATGAATTACAATGAAAAAATGTTAAAAAAGGAAATAAATAATTTAATAAGAAGTTAATGTTGAAAAACAAAATGATGATACAAATATTTATCAAACTATAAATTTATTTAGATTACCAAAATATAATTTCACTTAAAAAATAAATTTTCAAAATATATATATATATATATATATTTATAATCACATTGAATAATTTATAATTATTATCAAATAAAAATAATTTTGGATTATTAGAAGTTAATTTTTACATAAATTATCTATGATATTTCTGTGAAATTTATCAAAGGGAAATTAATTGAAAATGGAAACAATAATTACCTTGATTCGTTAAGGAATAATTGCCTGATATTATTGAAGATAATTTATACAAATTGTTAATGGATAATTATAAAGGTAATAAAATAAAAACTTTTAGATAGTAATTTATAATAGATTATTATAAGATAATTATTAGTGGATAATTAACTATCATATATAATTATATACAAATAATTTTTAATAAAATTATCAAAAATAATAATTATAAGGGATAATTTATAATAAATTTCCAAAAGATAATTATAAAATGATATTTTTTATTAAATTATCAAAAGATAATTATAAAATATAATTTATAACAAATTATCAAAAGATAATTATAAAAGGATAATTTCAATTAAATTATAAAATATAATTATAAAAGGATAATTGGTAATAGAATTATCAAAAGATAATTATAAAGGAGAATTTATAATAAATTATCAAAATATAATTATAAAAGGATATTTTAAGAACAATTATCTCTATATAATTTAAAATGATAAATTTATAGTAGATTGTCAAAATATAATTATAATAGGATTATATAATAGAAATTATCAAAATATTATTATAAAAGGATAATTTATGAAAAATTATCAAATATAATTATAAAAGGATAATTTAAGAAAAATTATCAAAAATATAATTATAGATGGATAATTTATGATATATTATCAAAATATAATTATAAAAACATAATTCACGAGAAATCATGAAAGTATAATTATAAAAGGATAATTTAAGAGAAATTATCAAATGATAATTATAAAATGATAATTTAAAAATTATCTAGGAGAGAGAATGTATCATCTCATATGATGTTTCCCTTATTTTTGAAACAAAATAACTTTTATTACATTTAGGAACCCTTGAAAAATGTAGATCAATGATTTGTCATCGATTACATTAATAAGACCGCGAGGAGGTGTATCAATCAACACAAGGTGGTTTATCCTTATTGCTAATGATGATGACTTTGGGGTAGGAATTTATTTAACCTTTTGGGATCATTTACACATGATTTTTTTTGATATGATTATTAAATGAAATGTTTTTATGACCATGCAATATTATGATCACATGTTGGTGTGTTTATCCCTATAACCCCTATGTTACACTTGATACCATGAGTACTTGGAGTATGTTATTCATGTTTGATGTTTGATCACATGTATTGTGTGTGATACTTTACTTATGATGATATGTTATGATTTCTCATGTATCTTTCAATGGTATGAATGTCTTGTGGTATTTTTCTTGGAGCCCATGATAGGTGGACCCTCAGGATATGTTATCCCTTAGAGGGGGAGTGAACATGACTTGAAACAGTGATGCTGAGAGACCAATGCATGATGTAGGTATACGATGATTCCTTGGGGATTTCATGTGGTGCACTCAGTGACTATGGGATGCTGACTAACTCTCAATCCCTAGTATAAACTCAATGGGGGGGGGGGGGGAATTGACTAGATCTCAGTCCATAGTATGTTACTCAAAGAAAAAGGGATGCTGACTAGCTCTCAGTCCCTAGTATATGAATTAATGGCTAAGGGATGTTGATCAGCTCTCGGTCCCTAGTATTCCCCTCGATGATTAAGGTATTATGATTTTCTCTTTATCCCTTGAATATATAGAGAATATATCCTCTTGATCAGAATTAATGTTGAGTTTCACAGTGAAATGATTCCGTGAAGTCAGATTCTTTATCCTCATAGAAAATCCTTGATTGATCTGACACCTTGATTATCCACCCGACTTAGAGATGAAGTAAGTACGATGAGGGGGTTGTGGAATCTTGGTTACTACACAAACACTTAGTTTTGGATTACATGTTATTATAACTATTATGCAGTTATTTTATTATGGAATACACCATTTTACTTCAGCACATCTGGTTAAGGATGCATTGGTGGTGTCCTAGTGAGTCTTGTAGACACACCCTATTCTGGAATTTTGATGCAGTTGTAAATTGCATGAGGGGTCTGGAGAAGGTTAAGGACCCCATTTTGGATAGCTGAGTAGAGAAGGGTAGAGCTAGTAGCATACTAGGATAGAATTTATAGTATCCAATGTTTATTATTTTTACTTACTCTAATTTATTTCCTTTAGATATGCTTTACACTTGTGTGAGTTATTTTATTTGTATTAAATGTATATCATATTTACTTTACCAAATGTTAATATATAGTTTATTGTTGATGTTAGATCTAATGAAATGATATTAAAGTTACATTCTCTCCAATGATAGACCATGAACCTCACTTCTATTCGCCAACATCTTATGTATGGGGAGACACACATGAGTTTATGTGGAATTCTGGATCAGACATGGTGGTTCGGGGCTTGATGTTACAGCTTATTGGGTATAATATCCAAGGGTACCATTAATACTCTTTGTATGATTGGTTTATGTTTATATGGATTGATTTTATTGAAACCTATTCCTTTCCCACAGGTTATACCCTGACAAGATGCTTATGAAACCCATTTCATTTCATAGGTTATGCTATAATAAAATTATTATGAAACCAATATCATTTCAACAGATTAAGATATAATGAAATATAAATTAAACTCATCTCATTTCATGGGTTATGATGTGATTAATGTTATTATATTGAGTCACAAATACGTATGATTTTCATTATGTAATGTGTGTGACCTATGTCTTCCTATAATTAATTGGGAAATGATTAATGTTATTTGTTCTCAAATGGTACATGAGAGGTTATACCAGGCCAAGAAGATGGTATATGTGTGGTCATTCCAAGCCTTAAGCAGGTACATAGGTGGTTAGACTAATTTAACATGATATGAATGTCTTGGTGGGTAGACGTAACATAGGTTTTTCTATTATTATGTGTATGACACAAATCCATTAATTATGAAAATGTTATGATCACATGAATCAGGTTCTTTGATTTCAATATGATTTATGTATTATAAACATTTGATATTTATACCAAAACTCTTGATTCTGATCATTGATATATAGGGTCTAGTTTTCATTTGGTACGATCGTGTTCCCATACCCTTATGTTCATAATATGCTTACATATCTCCCTTTTGATCCTTACTGATCATCTGATATCACACATTCATAGGTTTTCATTCCACAAGTTATGAAGATATAAATTATGTATTATTTTTCTAAGAAGGTTTCTATATAGGAATATCTTTGTGGGAGATGATGTAACTCACCTATGAAGAAGTTATTTAAGTGGTCATGCTTCTAAATGCACTAGACCTGAATAATTCTGGAATGGATATTTATATTATGAAATGAATTTTTATCTAATAAGATGTAATATTAATGTATGAGGAATTTGGGTCCTCACACTAATTCTTTGGAAAGTGTATGTTACAATCTATAATGCCTTTGGTCGACTTTGGAACTCACTTTCTGAAGCACATACTTTTTATATTCTTATAGTAACACCTTCATAAGTAAAGGAATGAGTTAAAGAGGTTTATATTTTAACTCTCCATCTACTGAATCACACAACTATTGAGGTTATTTCAACATTGATGACCTCAATGGATGATGAACATATGATCCCCTCGATAGAATTAGTCCCAAATTTTGTTTTAATTATGGAGAGAAAATCTAGGGTAAACTAAGTGTCTATGGATTTTTTATGCCCTTCATGGCAACCCATGTGAAATGAAATTTGTAATATGGCCTACAAAACCCCTATGGAGTGGTTGTGAATAAATGCTCATAGTATTATCCATATATTCATGATCCTTGAAAACTGTGTATTCAATTTGTAGTCCATAGATGTTTCTATGATGGAAATCATTAATGAATGGAAATATAGAAAATCAGTAAAATTGATCCTATCCAAGGTAGAATTAGTAACACATTCTAGGAGATCACAACACTTTGGGAAGATTCTCAACATCTGGTAGTGGTAGAAAAGTGGAAACATAAATCTATGGATGGAAGGTCCTAACTGGGTTGACTTTTCCATGAGTTATCCATCATTGATAATAACTAATTGGACCAAAGAAACACTAGTCGTGGAATCCAAAAAGGTGGTGATAAAGGTTTTTTCAAAGGAAAATGAACATTGTCTTATTGAAGAGGTAGATAATTAAACAGTAGTTGAGATATACCAAGTTTTAAATGAATAAAATAAGTCAGTGAATCAATTTTAAGATTTTATTGAGTGTGAATTTTAATGACATTTCCATCTCTACATACTTTTTTTATAAGTGGAAAGTAACAAAGACTTAAAATATTGAATGTTTCTCTCTAGATAACGTAGTACATTGAAACCTATTCTATGTGGAATCATTGTCAATTTGTCAATCCACCCTGTTTCTTTAGAATGTGATGATATAAAAAACTAATAAAGAGTAATATCATGATTATTGAATCCACATGAACATTATATGAGTATGGTTAAAGTAAATCATAACACTCAAAAACTCATCTCAATGATGATATGTATGAATCAATCCATTTTCATTTAAACATTTAACCTTAGATAGATATAGGTGTCCCGAATATGTTGTCACATATACTATCACCAAAAGCTAGTGTGAGTTCTTGAGATGAAGGAACATGAAATTTGGTTGTAACTTGATCTTATAATCTAGGAGGGATATTGGGAGATAAATATGGAATCGCATATATCATCACTATAATCCATGGTTACCCCATTTAGATGTGAGGGGTACTAAATGAATCGATATAATGAAAATTATGAAAGAGGGTCTTCAAATGTAGATATCATTTTTTAAAATGGATTAAGCACCCTAAAATTACAATACTATGATTTTTTCACAAATCATATAATCTAATATATACTAGGAATATATGAGTGCTCTAAAATATTCAATGTCAAAGAATATTTTGAGCATTACTTGGATACATACAGGGTGAATTGGTGGCCTCTAAAATCTTTAAGTCTATTTATTTTCTCCTTTATTATTTCTTAAGACACAAATAGTTAAAGTCTTAGTGGGAGGGGATTTTGAAATATACTAGGATACCCTTTTCATGTTTTTAGCCTAACAAGTTTTATTCCCTTTTCCGTTTTAAATGCATAAATTTTATATAGGCAATGTGAGGTGTATTCCAAGAGAGAAAAGTATCAAATATTTCTCAATATTAATTGTGCATATTTTTAACCTATTAAGTAATATTTCACTACCCATGGGATGTTTAATCTTATTCATGATTAAACAATGTAGTTAGATATTTATGTTTGAATTTTTTTAATAAAAAGTGTATAAATCATAAGTTCATACAACATTGCACAAAGGTTGATAAATTCAATATATAAAGGGAAAATAAACCACAAAATTATTGGAGTGCATAAGGACACTATAACTAATCTCATGGATGGGTTAACACATTAATATCATAGTAATATGACAAAAAATTTCTAAGGTTGAAGGTTATAGAGCTTTGACAAAAAATATAAAGTGTGAGGTTGTATGTCTGATATAAAAGAAAAGTTTGACCTCACATGAATGAGTGATTTCCTCCATAGTATATATATCCTCTCAAATATTGTATATATTTTAAGGTAATAATACTGAAACCCAGAGTTGCTGATATTTTAAGGTCACAAAACATTGAATAGAAGATGATATAGTCTATATTATAAGGGAAATGTGACATCCATACATGAATTGGTAGCCTGATAATAATACATACTATCTAAGATAGTGGTTCGCATAGTTTAAATTCATGGTTCACATATTGATGTTGAATGATGTGATATGAGAACCCAAATAGGGATCAAGATACATGATTTATCTAACACCTTTAATCATGTAATGAGAATGATTTAAATCATAACATGGACTATCTAAGTAAGTACGTGGTAAAATGGAATAAGAATGTCAAGGATACACATTGATAAAATTTGAGTAAAAAGTTCCATTATAGCTCTATTAAGGGAATATGGTTATAATTGATCTTATTATTATCAAAAAACATGTCTAATAATGGTTGGGTATATTTGGATTCACAAATATCATTACCAAGTTTTATAATCGTTTTAAACTTGATTGTACACATTACCAACAACCATTACAAATTTATAGTGGTTCAAAAAGTTAAGTTATGACATGTGGTATTTGGAAAGAATATATTCTATATGTGATTTGAGAACTCTAATCATGAATTAACCATGGATTTGTAGTCATGGGATATCTAGTTGGAGTGCAAGTGGATGTTGATATATGACTAGGTATGAAATATATAGTTTAGTCATCAATACATATCTCGAAATAACAGGAATCAATATACATGTAGTTCTCATCAAATATATATTATCCCATTATATTTCCTATTATAGAAATATCTAATGTGAATGATAAAACCATACATTGGTAAAGGAATTTAAAATTTATAGAATTTATGGATTGTTCTAAGAGAAGTGATCTAATTTTTACTAAGTACCCAATGATAACAGGAATCAAGCCACACATAGTTTTCATACATTGAATTTTTCTTTTTTAGTGCATGTTCAAAACCAAAATAGTAACTATGATTTAACCTAAGAAATACTATTTTGGTTTCTATACCTAATTTATTTGTGTATGTTTTGGATAGGAAATCCGATGTAAATATGTAAAGCCCAAACATTGGGATGTAATTATTAGGAATGACATAATTCTATCCTAGAATTGGTTTATATAAAGAAGCCATATATCAGGAACCCTTATATGGATATGAATCTCATTTAAGGAAAATTATATAAGATATGAAGCATCACTATAAGTAGTTTAGGGTCTCATAAGATAGATCATATGCCATACAATATAATTCCATGTGATAAAGACTCAGATGTCCTATAGTTTATATTTGTATAATGGGGACTAATTTGTAGTAGTTTAGATTCATGAAGAGTAGACTTAGGTTCCATACAATTTGAGGTTGGTCAATTATGACCTTTATGTTTGGGTTTTTTTCATATTTGGATCATGTATAAAATTGAAATGTCTTTTTCTTAGTGTTTAACCTATGGATGAAAACTATTTATGAATGTGTAGGTCCCAAATTCTAGGAAAAAATAAGAGTTTAATGAGGATTAAACATGAGTCTAAATAAAATATAGGTAATGTAGAATATTTTATATACCCTAAATAAATATGAATAATGATACATATGGTTCTTCGAAATGAGTCCCTACACAAATCTGGTTCATGCTTAGAAAAAGTTGAGGCCTTTTCATTCTAGGACTAGATAGCTATGATAAAATTGGTGTGAATGAGTATGATCATATGTGATATGATAAATATAAAATTATTATTTTTGGAATTTAATAATGAATATTGAGCTTGAATATGAATATAAGGCCCCAGCCTTAAACCTTACTTAATCTTGATTTATTAGAAGACTACACATTGAGGATCCTTTCGGGTTTAGAGTTTTAGAGAATTAGATCATAAAACATGCATTACATTCCACATATAAACAAAGTGGTTACATAAAGATAGTATTCTTCATTCCCATAAATGGAAACAAATTTAAAATAAAACATGGATTCTTTCTTGACACTTCCTTGACACTATCATCATATCATGTACCTTTCCCTTGACCTGTGAAAAACATTTCAAAAAACTTTGGAAGAGGATAAAAAGCTCAGTAAAGGATATAAAAATATGGAAAGGAAACATGGGTACATATATACATAAAAATGAAATCATACTTTACCCATAAAACATAAGCACATTAACATACCTCATCAAATCATGAATAAATCATAGAAATCATAAGACATAAAAGTAACTTGAGGCATTCATAACATTCTTACGTAGGGAGTAACCCTCTTGGTTACGTTTGGAATACCCATCACAGTATATTCCCTAAATCTCTTCAAAGAAACCTTAATGTTTCACTCCTTTGCGTTACCCAATGCATTGGAGAGCTATATCGGGCTCACCCGCCCTTAGTTTATCACGGAACCACCCGTCTTCATAATAATGCCCAAGAACCACAACAAAATCGTATCACATAAAACATGCATAAAGGAAACATAAAATTTCCACATTTCAATCATGAGATATCAATACAACACATTGATATAATAAAAACATTATGAAAACCATTTTCAATACCAAAATAAAAGAAAAGTAAAACATTGTATTTATTTTTCTTTTAAAAAGAAGGTATGGCTTGTAGAGGAAGCCGAAACTCAAATAATGGTCACGGCGGCGAAGAAGTCGGTGTCGCCACATATGTACAAAAAAACATTCCCTTTTGTTGTTTAGTAAAATGCTTCATATAAAAAAGATTCCTTTTGAATAATCGTAAAAGTCAAAGGGGTTTATACATCGTATAAAAGAAGGATGTGTATAAAATAAAATGTGCCTCAATGAAAGGAGATTGAGACGAAGTCCCATACCTCAGGTCCGACTTGACTCGATCATTCTTTATTGTCCTGAATAATAAAATTGAGTTAATTTCTACTTTTTTAAGAACCTTTTTCAAGTTCATTATTCCTTTTATATCACTTATTTCCATGTCATTAACACTATGTAATTATTTAAGTTAATAACAGTCATTTTAACGATCATTGGTACTTGAGTAAAAAAATAAACCCTTTATAATTACAAGTTGTTCATGTATCCATTATATCTAGAATTATGATCATGATGTATATATGATATATATCCAGCATATACATGCATTTATAATATTACATAATCATTTAGAGGTAAGAAATGAAATGCACCGTTCATGGAGATGGTAAGCCATACGTATGCATGGACGCTACTTTCAATTCTATTTCATATTTTATAGAATGTAATCATAATGATATAAAGGTATATTATAATTCCAGTATAATATCATATATAATATCATAGTTCCATCCTTTATACATCCCACATATGGTATTTAACGAATCAAATCACTTTGAGGGGGCGGTAGTCCACACTTCCTTAAATGAAGATATCACATTTACCCATAATGGAAACCATAAAGGTATTCCCAAAATGAAAAATACATAAGATTAAGGAAAACATAAAAATATTATATATCATATATAAATATAGTGACATCTTAATGGCCACCTTTGAAGGTGTTAAAGGAATGTTGAACAATCATCATTTCGGGAGGCATAAATTCACCATCCACAGAAACAGTATGTTCCTTAACCATTAGATGTAGGTGTGTGTAAGTGTAGATTGAATCCTTCTTATAAAAACATCCTAGTATATTTAAGATACTGGATTTGTTACAAAAGAAATAAATAAAAAGAGTTTAGTGGGTTGGAGAAGCAAAATAAATAAAAGGACTCAAGTGAAGACATTACCTTAAAATCGGGTAACTCCCTTGGGTTTGAGCTCAAAGGCTTCCTAGGGAAGACTTCTTCCCAAGGTGAGTCTTCATGGAGTAATAGAGGGATGCGGAGAGAAAACATGGGCAGGGGTTGGCCGAGCCAAAGGCTTTGGGAGTGCGGGGAAGGAGGTAGAGGTGGGGGCCTTTTATAAGAGGAGAGGAGGGGCACTCTTGGAATGTAAAGATAAGTTACTTTATTTTAAAAAGAGTTTCGGATTCAAAAGGTCCCACATTGATATAATTAGAGGGTAAGGTGAAAAGGGTTCGAAATCCACCCATCCAATAGGTTTTGAACATGTGTAGGTCATAGATGTTACATTATCATTTCATTTTATTTAAATCCTTTATTAATGAGGTAATCGCTGCATCATCATGATGTCATAAATAATTTAATTTATTTAAAGTCTAAAAATTATAAAAAAATACTATGATGTATTAAATCTTTTTATCTTTCCAATAAATCTTTATAGACAAACATCTGACTTGTATAACCCCATTTTAAAAATTGTTTTCGTAAAACATATTATGTTTGTGTCATTTTTACTTTAACATTTAATAAAAAGTTATTTATGTCATTTCACAACCAAAGTGGCTCCATGGGGTCACCAAGTTGACCCATGGATTTTCTTGGTCGGCCATGACACGTCCAATGAGGGCAAGACGTGTTTCAAGCTCATCTCATTTTATTAAAGCATTATTTTTACCTTAAACTACAATAATTACCACTAATCACGATTAAGAACTTAAAAGTTACTATTCGCCATAAAATTATTTTAATCTCATTGAACCACATTTTACTTCTTAATGAAAACCATGTATGTCAGATTTTTGAAATTCAAAACACAGAAGTGGTAAAGTTTCATTTAAACGAAAAATCAGTTTTTATAAGTACCACTTAGTGGTTTCACTATTCATCAAAAAAATGAAGTTTTTCAGAAAAATTCCAAAAATTCACCCTAAGCTATATTTGATATTCCGAATTCAAAAATGAAGTCTATTTTAAAAAATTAAAAAACATATAAGTCACATTAATTAATTTAATAACTAATTCCCGCTGTCATGACAAATAGCGTGTTTTTATGAAACAATATCTATGAAAAGTTTGGCATTAGTTTATGCCCAATTCGAAAGTGAAATTAATCCTAATGACCGCCATTGGATTAAATGGTAAAAATATATTCAGATTAAACTTTAAGACCAATTAAAAATATAATCTAACCATATAATTAAATTAAATGAAAAAGCAGTTTTGATGTAAAATGCAGTATTTTTCACTATTCATTAAAAAATGAACATTGTCAGAAAAATACCAAAAATTCACACAAAGTAAATTTTGATGTCCCAATCATAAAGAATAAGTTTATTTTGACAAACATAGCTTATAAAATTGTCAAAATATATATTTAAAAATGGTTTTCCATCAATAGGCAGTAAAACAATCTTTTAAAAATATTAGTGTATTTCATGCTTAAGATTGGATTTATTTTCATTTTAAGACTCTAAAACACTATCTAATTCATTAATAAGCATATATAAAAGTATCTATTATTCATTACTTACTTGGGATGTTACATCCTTCCCCCTTTAGAAAATTTCTTCCTCGCAATTTATTTACTTATCGAATAAGTGGGGGTATTTATCCCTCATTGCATTTTCAGATTCCCATGTTGCCTCTTCCATCATGTGGTTTTTCCACAAAACCTTTACCTGATTAATCACCTTATTCCGTAACACTTTCTCCCTATGGTCAAGAATCTGGGCTGGTTGTTCCTCATATGATAGGTTCTCTTCCAACTGAACTACCACTGGACTCAAAACATGAGATGGATCTGGCATATACTTCCTCAACATTGAAACATGAAAAACATTGTGTACCTGAGATAAACTCAGAGGTAAAGCCACCCGGTATGCAACTGATCCAACTCTCTCCAGAATTTCATATGGTCCAATTAACCTTGGACTCAGCTTTCATTTCTTACCAAATCGCATCACACTTTTCCATGGTGATACTTTGAGAAAAACATGATCACCTACCTCAAAAGAGAGATCCTTCCTCCTATTGTCCGCATAACTCTTCTGCCTACTCTAAGCTGTTCTCATGTGTTTCTGAATCAGCTGAACTTTTTCTGCCATCTCTTCTACCAATTCTGGACCCATCAACTTCCTTCCACCCACTTCATCCCAGAAAGCTGAAGTTAGACACCGCTTCCCATATAACACCTCAAATGGTGCCATCTTTATACTGGAATGAAAACTTTTATTAGATGAAAATTCAACCAAAGAAATATGTTGGTCCAAACTTCCCTGATAATCCATCGAATAAGCTCGTATAATATCCTCCAAGGTCTGAATTGTTCATTCTGACTACCAATCTGATTGAGGATGAAAAGCAGTACTAAAATTTTATTCAGTACCCAACGACTTCTGAAGGCCTTTCCAAAAGTTATAAGTGAACCTGGGATCACGGTCAGATACAATGGAGAGAGGAACTCCATGTAACCTGACTATATCTTTAATATACAAACGGGAAAGTTGATCTAGGGAAAAAGTATTTCGTATAGAAAGGAAATGAGCTGATTTGGTCAAGCGATCAACAATAACCCAGATTGCATTATTACCTCGAGATGTCTTCAGTAATCCCACAACAAAGTCCATGGATATATTCTCCCATTTCCACTCTGGCACTGGTAAAGGCTAAAGCATCCCTTTCGGTAACTTCCGCTCTGCTTTAACCCGCTGACAAGTCAAACACTTCATAGTAAAATCAGCAATATATCTTTTCATTCCATCCCACTAGTAATACTCATGCAGATCTCTGTACATCTTAGTACTGCTAGGATGAACTGAAAACGGAGAACTATGAGCTTCACATAACAAAGCTCTCTTCAAATGTGAATCACAAGGCACACACAATCTCTTCCCAAATCTCAAAACACAATCATTATAAATGTTGAATCCAGGCAACTTACCTTTCTGAACCAGCTCTACCTTTTTCGGCAACTCACTATCTTGCTTCTATGCTTGCTTGATTCTGTCTGATAGAGAAGATTTCACTGATACCTGAAACAAAATGAAAGAACATCCTGCACCTAAAACTTCTATGCCAAATTTCATCAAATCCTTAACGAAAGGATCATGTTCCAAACACAACATTGCTACTGAAGCATTACTTTTTCGACTCAAAGCATCAACCACTTTATTTGCTTTTCCGGATGGTAATGAATTGTACAATCATAATCCTTGATTAATTCCAGCCATCTCCTCTGTATCATGTTTAACTCTTTCTGAGTGAATATATACTTTAAAATTTTGTGATCAGTATATATTTTACACTTTACTCGATACAAATGATGCCTCCAAATTTTTAAAGGGAAAACAATAGCAGCTAATTCCAAATCATGTGTAGGGTAATTTACCTCATGAGTTGTCAACTAACGTGAAGAATAAGCAATTACCTGATCATTATACATTAGGACGCAACCAGGTCCTTTCAATGAAGCATCACTGTATATAACAAACTCACTATTCCTGGAAGGTAGTGCCAAAACTAGAGCATTCACCAATATTCTTTTCAATTCCTGAAAACAATCATCACATTCTTTTGTCCAGATAAACTTAACACCCTTGCGAGTTAGCTTAGTCACTGGACTAGATAACCGTGAAAAATTTCTATCAAACCTTCGGTAATAGCCTGCCAAACACAGGAAGCTACGAATCTCAGTTACATTTGTGGGTCTTGGCCATTCTTCAACAACCTTTGTTTTTGCAGGATCAACAGTTATCCCATCTTTAGAAACAATGTGACCAAGGAATGAAATTTGTTGCAACCAAAACTCACACTTTCTGAATTTTCCATACAGTTTCTTTTCTTTTATGGTTTTCAAAATAACCCTTAAATGTATTTCATGCTCTTCTTTACTTTTATAAAACACCAGAATATCATCAATGAAATCCACCACAAACTTATCCAAGAACTAATGGAAAATTCTATTCATTATGTCCATGAATACAGCAGGTGAATTGGTTAGCCCAAAAGGCATTACTAAAAATTCATAATGGCCATATCTTGTACGAAACGCAGTCTTCAGAACATCTTCTTCCTTTACCTTCAGCTGATGGTACCCCGATATCAGGTCAATCTTTGAAAAAAACTGAGCTCCCTGGAGCTGATCAAACAAATCATTGATATGAGGAAAATGATATTTGTTCTTAACAGTGATGTTATTCAAGGCTCTATAATCAACGCAAAGTCTCATTGAGCCATATTTCTTTTTAACAAATAAAACAGGAGCACCCCATGGTGACGTTCTAGGTCGAATGAAACCTTTCTCTAATAAATCTTGCAATTTCTCCTTCAACTCTAAAAGGTCAATTTGATCCATTCGATAAGGGGGTTTTGAAATTGTCTTAGCATCAGGAACTAAGTCAACAGTAAACTCAACATCCCGATCTGGTATTATTCCAGGAAACTCATCAGGAAAAACATCAGGATACTCATTTACCACTAGAACATCATTAATCTAAACAGTTACTTTATTTTCAACGATCTGTGCAAGGTAACATTCATTTCCATATTTTACAAGTTTCTTGGCCTCTTGATAAGTTATCAACAGTAAGGGTTCATTCTTGTACACAAAATGAAAGTCTTTCTGAAAAGAAACTTCTTTAGCTCTACAGTCAATATTAGCATGGTAAATAGAGAGCCAATCCATACCCAAGATAGCATCAAACTCTACTAGAGGTAGAACAATAAGGTTTTCAAGTAGGTTCTTTCCACAGATAAGGATAGGAAGATTCTTATAAATTCTGTTTGCCTCAACATTTCCCCCCGGTGTTTTTACCAGAAGTTTCGGAGTCATTTATTGAGATGGTATTCCCATTTTACTAGAAAAGTTTTCAGAGATGTAAGAATGTGTAGACCCCGAATCAAACAACACACTGGCATAATCTGAAAAAACAAACAAAGTACCTGATACAACTTCATTTGATGGACCGACATCTGCTGAAGTTGTTTTAAAGGATTTCACCACCCCTTTCTTCTTGTAGTCTAACTGCTTCCCATCACTCAAGCTCTTTGTTGGACACTCGTTTGCATAGTGATCCATCTCATTGCACTTAAAACATTTTACTGACTGTAAATCAAATTTGGTCTTACCTTCACCTTGATCTTTTTTAGTGCAATCACGAGCCTTATGTCCCATCTTACCACATCAGTAGCACTTTCCAAAAATTAGAAGACATTCCCCACCATGCCTTTTCCCACATTGATCACAAACTGGAAACTTAGTTTTCTTACCATCAGACCTTTTTGAAGAATTCCTTCCTTTCTCCTGCCACCTCGATATCTTCTTCTACTGGTTGTTATAGAACACTCGATCGTCGGAAAACTCCATTTCCACCTTCTCAGCACATCGAACAAGTTTTTCATGACTTTTAAACTCACGAGAAGCCAATTCCCTTTGATATTTTGGCTTTAATCCTGAGTAAAAAAGATTGATTTTTCTATCAAGGTCTCAGATAAAATTTGGAGCATACCTTGACAATCGAGTGAACCTTTATTCATAGGTAGCCACTGAGTCTTCATCTTACCTAAATTCCAAGAATTGGTTTTCCATCCTAAGTTAAACAACCCTAGGAAAATTCTTTTCAAGAAACATACCTTTGAATTCATCCCAGTCGAGAGCATAAATCTCATCGGCGTCCCTGATATTTTTAACCATCGACCACCACTGATCAGCTTCACCCTCCAAACGGTAAATAGCAAGACTAACCATTTGATTTTCTGAACACACCATGCCATCGAAAATCTTCTCCAGTGCTTTAATCCACCTTTCAGATAGCACAGGGTCAGATGATCCTCTGAATGATGGGGGATGTTGCCTCATGAAATGTTCCACCACTGAAATGTTCCTCTGCGGTTGATCTGGCTGATCTCGTGCATGGATACCACCACCATTTATTTATTGAGTCAACTACACCATTACTGCAACAAACTATTCAGTTTCAATTCCGACTATCTCAGGATGCTGATTCGGAAGGTTATTTCCTTCTGTATGACTTCCTAGCACTGCTTCCCTGTTTCCTCTGTGGAAAACCATTCTGAACAAACATGTCTTAGATGAAGCAACATGGTAATCTTCAAATGCTATATTATTTCCATTTGACCATAAAAAAATATTTTTGGATAATCATTTAATAGAATTCTAACTCCTAAAGGTATCTAAACCGACCTTTGATACCAACTATAAGGCCCCAGCATTAAACCTTACTTAATCTTGAGTTATTACAAGACTACACATTGAGGATCTTTTCGGGATTAGTATTTTAGAGAATTAGATCATAAAACATGCATTAAATTCCACATATAAACAAAGTGGTTACATAAAGATAGTATTATTCATTCCCATCAATGGAAACATATTTAAAATAAAACATGGATTCTTTCTTGACACTTCCTTGACACTATCATCATATCATGTACCTTTCCCTTGACCTCTAAAAAACATTTCAAAAAACTTTGGAGGAGCATAAAAAGCTCAGTAAGGGATATAAAAATATGGAAAGGAACATGGGTACATATATACATAATAATGAAATCATACTTTACCCATAAAACATAAGCACTTTAACATAACTCATAAAATCATGAATAAATCATAGAAATCATAAGACATAAAGGTAAATTGAGGCATTCATAACATTCTTACGTAGGTAGTAACCCTCTTGGTTACGTTTGGAATACCCATCACAGTATATTCCCTAAATCTATTCGGAGAAACCTTAACATTTAACTCCTTTGCGTTACCCAATGCATTGGAGAGCTATATAGGGCTCACCCACCCTTAGTTTATCACGGAACCACCCGTCTTCATAATAATGCCCAAGAACCACAACATAATCGTATCACATAAAACATGCATAAAGGAAACATAACATTTCCACATTTCAATCACGAGATATCAATACAACACATTGATATAATAAAAAAATTATGAAAACCATTTTCAATACCAAAATAAAAGTAAAGAAAAACATTGTATTTATTTTTCTTTTAAAAAGAAGGTATGGCTTGTAGAGGAAGCCGAAACTCAAATAATGGTCACGACGGCGAAGAAGTCGTTGTCACCGCATACGTACAAAAAAACATTCCCTTTTTTCATTTAGTAAAACGCTTTGTATAAAAAACATTACTTTTGAATAAGTGTAAAAGTCAAAGGGGTTTATACATCGTATAAAAGAAGGTTGTGTATAAAATAAAATATGCCTCAATGAAAGGAGATTGAGACGAAGTCCCATAACTCGGGTCCGAATTGACTCGATCATTCTTTAATGTCCTGAATAATAAACTTGAGTTAATTTTTTCTTATTTAAGAACCGTTTTCATGTTCATTATTCCTTTTATATCACTTATTGCCATGTCATTAACACTATGTAATTATTTAAGTTAATAACGGGCATTTTAACGATCATTGGTACTTGAGTCAAAAATAAACCCTTTATAATTACAAGTTGTTCATGTATCCATTATATATAGAATTATAATCATGATGTATATATCATATATATCCAGTATATAGATGCATTTATAATATTACATAATCATTTAGAGGTAAGAAATTAAATGCACCATTCATGGAGCTGGTAAGCCGTACGTACGCATGAACGCTACTTTCATTTCTATTTCATATTTTATAGAATGTAATCATAATGATATAAAGGTATATTATAATTCCAGTATAATATCATATATAATATCATAGTTACATCCTTTATACATCCCACATATGGTATTTAACGAATCAAATCACATTGAGGGGGCGGTAGTCCGCACTTCCTTAAATGAAGATATCGCGTTTACCCATAATGGAAACCATAAAGGTATTCCCAAAATGAAAAATACAGAAGCATAAGGAAAACATAAACATATTATATATCATATATAAATATAGTGACATCTTAATGGCCACCTTTGAAGGTTTTAAAGGAATGTTGAGCAATCATCATTTCGGGAGGCATAAATTCACCATCCACGGAAACAATATGTTCTTTAACCAATAGATGTAGGTGTGTGTAAGTGTAGCTTGAATCCTTCTTATAACAACATCCTAGTATATTGAAGATACTGTAGTTGTTACAAAATAAATAAATAAAAAGAGTTTTGGGGTTGGAGAAGCAAAATAAAACAAAAGGACTCAAGTGAAGACATTACCTTAAAATCGGGTAACTCCCTTTGGTTTGAGCTCAAAGGCTTCCTTGGGAAGACTTATGCCAAAAGTGAGGCTTGAAGGAGTAAGAGAGGTATGTGGAGAGACAAAATGGGCAGAGGTTGGCCGAGCCAAAGGCTTTGGGAGTGTGGGGAAGGAGGTAGAGGTGGGGGCCTTTTATAAGAGGAGAGGAGGGGCACTTTTAGAAAGTAAAGATATGTTACTTTATTTTAAAAAGAGTTTCTGATTCAAAATGTCCCACATTGATATAATTATAGGGTAAGGTGGTAAGGGTTCTAAATATGCCCATCCAATAGGTTTTTGACATGTGTAGGTCATAGATTTTACATTATCATTTCATTTTATTTAAATCTTTTATTAATGAGGTAATCGCTGCATCATCATGATGTCATAAATAATTTAATTTATTTAAAGTATAAAAATAATAAAAAAAATAATATGATGTAGGAAATCTTTTTATCTTTACAATTAATATTTATAGTAAAACATCTGACTTGTATAACCCCATTTAAAAAATTGTTTTCGTAAAACATATTATGTTTGTGTCATTTTTTACTTTAACATTTAATAAAAAGTTATTTATGTCATTTCCCAACCAAAGTGGCTCCATGGGGTCCCCAAGTTGACTCATGGATTTTCTTGTTCTGCCATGACACATCCAATGAGGGTAGGACATGTGTCAAGATCATCTCATTTTATTAAAGCATTATTTTTACCTTAAACTACACTAATTACCACTAATCGCGATTAAGAACTTAAAAGTTACTATTCACCAAAAATTTATTTTAATCTCATTGAACCAGATTTTAATTCTTAATGACAACCATGTATGTCATATTTTTGAAATTCAAAACATAGAAGTCGTAAAATTTCATTTAAATGAAAAATCAGTTTTTATAAGTACCACTTAGTGGTTTCACTATTAATCAAAAATTGATGTTTTTCAGAAAAATACCAAAAATTTACCCTAAGCTATATTTGATATTCCGAATTCAAAAATGAAGTCTATTTTTCAAAATTAGAAAACATATAAGTCATATTAATTAATTTAATAATTAAATCCCGCTTTCATGACAAATAGCGTGTTTTTATGAAACAATATCTATGAAAAGTTTGGCATTAGTTTATGCCCAATTCCAAAGTGAAATTAATACTAATGACCGCCATTGGATTAAATGGTAAAAATATATTCAGATTACACTTTAAGACCAATTAAAAATATAATCTAACCATATAATTAAATTAAATGAAAATGCAGTTTTGATGTAAAATGCAGTATTTTTCACTATTCATTAAAAAATGAACATTGTCAGAAAAATACCAAAAATTCACACAAAGTAAATTTTGATGTCCCAATCATAAAGAATAAGTTTATTTTGACAAACATAGCTTATAAAATTATCAAAATATATATTTAAAAATGGTTTTCCATCAAAAGGCAGTAAAACAATCTTATAAAAATATTAGTGTATTTCATGCTTAAGATTGGATTTATTTTCATTTTAAGCCTCTAAAACACTATCTAATTCATTAATAGGCATAGATAAAAATATATATTATTCATTACTTACTTGGGATGTTACATCCTTCCCCCCTTTAGAAAATTGCGTCCTCGCAATTTATTTACTTATCAAATAAGTGGGGGTATTTATCCCTCATTGCATTTTCAGATTCCCGTGTTGCCTCTTTCATCATGTGGTTTTTCCACAAAACCTTTACCTGATTAATCACCTTATTCCGTAACACTTGCTCCCTATTTTCAAGAATATGGACTGGTTGTTCCTCATATGATAGGTTCTCTTCCAACTGAACTACCTCTGGACTCAAAACATGAGATGTATCTGGAATATACTTCCTCAATATCGAAACATGAAAAATATTGTGTACCTAAAATAAACTTGGAGGTAAAGCCACCTGGTATTCAACTGATCCAACTCTCTCCAGAATTTCATATGGTCCAATGAACCTTGGACTCAACTTTCCTTTCTTACTAAATCACATCACACTTTTCCATGGTGATACTTTGAGAAAAACATGATCACCTACCTCAAAAGAGAGATCCTTCCACCTATTGTCCGCATAACTCTTCTGCCTACTCTGAGCTGTTATCATGTGTTTCTGAATCAGCTGAACTTTTTCTGCCATCTCTTCTACCAATTCTGGACCCATCAACTTCCTTCCACCCACTCCATCCAAGAAAGCTAGAGTTCGACACCGCTTCCCATATAACGCCTCAAATGGTGCCATCTGTATACTGGAATGAAAACTGTTATTATATGAAAATTCAACCAAAGAAAGATGGTGGTCCCAAATTCCCTGATAATCCATCGAACAAGCTCGTAGCATATCCTCCAAGGTCTGAATTGTTTGTTCTGACTGCCCATCTGATTGAGGATGAAAACCAGTACTAAAATTTTATTCAGTACCCAATGACTTCTGAAGGCCTTTCCAAAAGTTAGAAGTGAACCTGGGATCACGGTTAGATACAATGGAGAGAGGAACTCCATGTAACCTGACTATCTCTTTAAGATACAAATGGGAAAGTTGATCTAGGGAAAAAGTATTTCGTATAGCAAGTAAATAAGCAAATTTGGTCGAGCGATCAACAATAAACCAGATTGCATTATTACCTCGAGATATCTTCGGCAATCCCACAAAAAAGTCCATGGATATATTCTCCCATTTCCACTCTGGCACTGGTAAAGGCTGAAGCATCCATTTTGGTAACTTCCGCTCTACTTTAACCTACTGACAAGTCAAACACTTTACAGTAAAATCAGCAATATCTTTTTTCATTCCATCCCACCAGTAATACTCTCGCAGATCTCTGTACATCTTAGTACTGCTAGGATGAACTGATAACGGAGAACTATGAGCTTCACATAACCACTCTCTCTTCAACTGTTAATAACAAGGCACACACAATCTCTTCCCAAATCTCAAAACACAATCATTATCAATGTTGAATTCAGGCAACTTACCTTTCTGAACCAGCTCTACCTTTTTCTGCAACTCACTATCTTGCTTCTGTGCTTGCTTGATTCTATCTGATAGATAAGATTTCACTGATACCTGAAACAAAACCGAAGAACATCCTGCACCAAAAACATCTATGCCAAAGATCATCAAATCCTTAACCAAAGGATCATCTTCCAAACACAACATTGCTAATGAAGCATTACTTTTTCGACTCAAAGCATCAGCCACTTTATTTGCTTTTCCGGATGGTAATGAATTGTACAATCATAATCCTTGATTAATTCCAGCCATATCCTCTGTCTCATGTTTAACTCTTTCTGAGTGAATATATACTTTAATCTTTTTTTATCAGTATATATTTCACACTTTACTCCATACAAATGATGCCTCCAAATTTTTAAAGCGAAAACAACAGCAGCTAATTCCAAATCATGTGTAAGGTAATTTACCTCATGAGTTTTCAACTGACGTGAGGCATAAGCAATTACCTGATAATTCTACATTAGGATGCAACCAAGTCTTTTCAATGAAGCATCACTGTATATAACAAACTCACCATTCCTGGAAGGTAGTTCCAAAACTGGAGCAATCACCAATCTTCTTTTCAATTCCTAAAAACAATCATCACATTCTTTTGTCCAGATAAACTTAACACCCTTCCGAGTTAGCTTAGTCATTGGACTAGATAACCGTGAAAAATTTCTAACAAACCTTCGGTAATAGCCTTCCAAACCAAGGATGCTACGAATATCAGTTACATTTGTTGGTCTTGGCTATTCTTTAACAACATTTGTTTTTGTAGGATCAACGGTTATCCCATCTTTAGAAACAATGTGACCAAGGAAAGAAATTTGTTGCAACCAAAACTAACACTTTCTGAATTTTCCATATAGTTTCTTTTCTTTTAAGGTTTGAAAAATAAACCTTAAATGTCTTTCATGCTCTTCATTACTTTTAGAAAACACCAAAATATCATCAATGAAAACCACCACAAACTTATCCAAGAACTAATGGAAAATTCTATTCATTAAGTCCATGAATACAGAAGGTTCTTTGGTTAGCCCAAAATGTATTACTAAAAATTCATAATGGACTTATCTTGTACGAAACACAGTCATTGGAAGATCTACTTCCTTTACCTTCAGCTGATGGTACCCCGATCTCAGGTCAATCTTTGAAAAAAACTGAGCTCCCTGGATCTGATCAAACAAATCATCGATATGAGGAAAATGATAGTTGTTCTTAACAGTGATGTTATTCAAGGCTCTATAATCAATGAAAAGTCTCATTCATCCATCTTTATTTTTAATAAATAAAACAGGACCACCCCATGGTGACGTGCTAGGTTGAATGAAATATTTCTCTAATAAATCTTGCAATTGCTCCTTCAACTCTAAAAGTTCAATTTGAGCCATTCGATAAGGGGGTTTTAAAATTGGCTTAGCATTAGGAACTAAGTCAACAGTAAACTCAACTTCTCGATCTGGTATTATTCTAGGAAAATCATCAGGAAAAACACCAGGATACTCATTTACCACTGGCACATCATTAATCTGAACAGATACCTTTTTTTCAATGATGTGTGCAAGGTAACATTCATTTCCATCTTTTACAAGTTTCTTGGCCTCTTGATAAGTTATCAACAGTAAGGGTTCATTATTGTACACAAACTGAAAGTCTTTCTGAAAAGAAACTACTTTAGCTCTACAGTCAATATTAGCACGGTAAATAGAGAGACAATCCATACCCAAGATAACATCAAACTCTAGTAGAGGTAGAAAAATAAGGTTTGCAAGCAGGTACTTTCCATAGATAAGGATAGGAAGATTCTTATAAATTATTTTTGCCTCAACATTTCCCCCAGGTGGTTTTACCAGAAGTTCATGAGTAATTTCTTGAGATGGTATTCCCATTTTACTAGAAAAGTTTTCAGAGATGAAAGAATGTGTAGACCCCGAATCAAACAACACACTGGCATAATCTGAAAAAACAAACAAAGTACCTGATACAACTTCATTTGATGGCCTGACATCTGCTGAAGTAGTTGCAAAGGATTTCACCACCCCTTTCTGCTTGTAGTCTAACTTCTTCCCATCACTCAAGCTCTTTGTCGGACACTCGTTTGCATAGTGATCCATCTCATTTCACTTAAAAAAATTTACTGACTGTAAATAAAATTTGGTCTTACCTTCCCCTTGATCTTTTTCAGTGCAATCACGAGCCTTATGTCCCATCTTACCACATCGGTAGCACTTTCCAGAATTTAGAAGACATTCCCAACATGCCTTTTCCCACATTTATCACAAACTGGAAACTTAGTTTTCTTACCATCAGAACTTTTTGAAGAATTCCTTCCTTTCTCCTGCCACCTCGGTCTCTTCTTCTGCTAGTTGTTATAGAACACTTGATCATCGACAAACTCCATTTCCACCTCGGTCTCTTCTTCTGCTGGTTGTTATAGAACACTTGACACTATTATCATATCATGTACCTATCCCTTGACCTCTAAAACACATTTCAAAAAACATGGGATGAGCATAAAAAGATCAGTAAGGTATATAAAAATATGGAAAGGAAACATGGGTACATATATACATAAGAATGAAATCATACTTTACCCATAAAACATAAGCACTTTAACATACCTCATCAAATCATGAATAAATTATAGAAATCATAAGACATAAAGGTAACTTGAGTAATTCATAACATTCTTACGTAGGGAGTAACCCTCTTGGTTACGTTTGGAATACCCATCACAATATATTCCCTAATTCTATTCGGATAAACCTTAAAGTTTAACTCCTTTGCATTACCCAATGCATTGGAGAGCTATATCGGGCTCACCCGCCCTTAGTTTATCACGGAACCACCCGTCTTCATAATAATTCCAAAGAACCACAACATAATCGTATCACATAAAACATGCATAAAGGAAACATAACATTTCCACATTTTAATCAAGAGATATCAATACAACACATTGATATAATAAAAACATTATGAAAACCATTTTCAATACCAAAATAAAAGAAAAGTAAAACATTGTATTTATTTTTCATTTAAAAAGAAGGTATGTCTTGTAGAGGAAGCTAAAACTCAAATAATTGTCACGATGGAGAAAAAGTCGTTGTCACCGCATACGTACAAAAAAACATTCCCTTTTGTCATTTAGTAAAACGCTTCGTATAAAAAAGATTCCTTTTGAATAAGCGGAAAAGTCAAAGGGGTTTATACATCGTAAAAAAGAAGGTTGTGTATAAAATAAAATACGCCTCACTGAAAGGAGATTGAGACGAAGTCCCATACCTCGGGTCCAACTTGACTCGATCGTTCTTTAATGTCCTGAATAATAAAATTGAGTTAATTTCTACTTGTTTAAGAACCTTTTTCAAGTTCATTATTCCTTTTATATCACTTATTTCCATGTCATGAACACTATGTAATTATTTAAGTTAATAACAGTCATTTTAACGATCATTGGTACTTGAGTCAAAAATAAACCCTTTATAATTACAAGTTGTTCATGAATCCATTATATAAAGAATTATAATCATTATTTATATATCATATATATCTAGTATATACATGCATTTATAATATTACATAATCATTTAGAGTTAAGAAATGAAATGCACCATTCATGGAGACGGTAAGCCGTATGTACACATGAACGCTAATTTCATTTCTATTTCATATTTTATAGAATGGGATCATAATGATATAAAGTTATATTATAATTTCAGTATAATATCATATATAATATCATAGTTCCATCCTTTATACTTCCCATATATGGTATTTAACGAATCAAATCACTTTGAGGGGGCGGTAGTCCGCACTTCTTTAAATGAAGATATCACGTTTACCCATAATGGAAACCATAAAGGTATGCCAAAAATGAAAAATACAGAAGCTTAAGGAAACCATAAACATATTATATATCATATATAAATATATTGACATCTTAATGTCCACCTTTGAAGGTGTTAAAGGAATTTTGAACAATAATCGTTTTAGGAGGCATAAATTCACCATCCACAGAAACTGTATGTTCTTTAACCATTAGATGTAGGTGTGTGTAAGTGTAGCTTGAATACTTATTATAACAACAACCTAGTATATTGAAGATACTGGAGTTGTTACAAAAGAAATAAATAAAAAGAGTTTAGGGGGTTGGAGAAGCAAAATAAAACAAAATGACTCAAGTGAAGACATTACCTTAAAATCGGGTAACTCCCTTTGGTTTGAGCTCAATGGCTTCCTTGTGAAGACTTCTGCCCAAAGTGAGGCTTCAAGGATTAATATAGGGATGTGGAGAGACAAAAAGGGCATGGTTTGGCCGAGCCAAAGGCTTTGGGAGTGTGGGGAAGGAGGTAGAGGTGGGGGCCTTTTATAATAGGAGAGGAGGGGCACTCTTGGAAAGTAAAGATAAGTTACTTTATTTTAAAAATAGTTTCGGATTCAAAATGTCCCAAATTGATATAATTAGAGGGTAAGGTGATAAGGGTTTGAAATCTACCCATCAAATAGGTTTTGGACATGTGTAGTTCATAGATGTTACATTATCATTTCATTTTATTTAAATCCTTTATTAATGAGGTAATCGCTCCATCATCATTATTTCATTTATAATTTAATTTATTTAAAGTCTAAAAATTATAAAAAAAATACTATGATGTAGGAAATCTTTTTATATTTCCAATGAATATTTATAGTCAAACATCTGACTTGTATAATCCCATTTAAAAAATTAGTTTCGTAAAACATATTGTGTTTGTGTCATTTTTACTTTAACATTTAATAAAAAGTTATTTATGTCATTTCCCAACCAAAGTGGCTCCATGGGGTCCCCAAGTAGACCCATGGATTTTCCTGGTCGGCCATGACACATCCAATGAAGGTAGGACATGTGTCAAGCTCATCTCATTTTATTGAAGCATTATTTTTACCTTAAACTACACTAATTACCACTAATCGCGATTAAGAACTTAAAAGTTACTATTCACCAAAAAAATATTTTAATCTCGTTGAACCACATTTTACTTCTTAATGACAACCATGTATGTCGGATTTTTGAAATTCAAAATACAGAAGTGGTAAAATTTCATTTAAACAAAAAATCAGTTTTTATAAGTACAACTTAGTGGTTTCACTATTCATCAAAAATTAAAGTTTTTCTGAAAAATACCAAAAATTCACCCTAAGCTATATTTGATATTCTGAATTCAAAAATGAAGTCTATTTTACAAAATTAAAAAACATATAAGTCACATTAATTAATTTAATAATTAATTCCCGCTGTCATGACAAATAGCATGTTTTTATGAAACAATATCTAGGAAAAGTTTGGCAATAGTTTATGCCCAATTCCAAAGTGAAATTAATCCTAATGACAGCCATTGGATTAAATGGTAAAAATATATTCAGATTACACTTTAATACCAAGAAAAAATATAATCTAACAGTATAATTAAATTAAATGAAAAAGCAGTTTTGATGTAAAATGCAGTATTTTTCACTATTCATTAAAAAATGAACATTTTCAGAAAAATACCAAAAATTCACAAAAAGTAAATTTTGATGTCCCAAAAATAAAGAATAAGTTTATTTTGACAAACATAGCTTATAAAATTGTCAAAATATAGATTTAAAAATGGTCTCCCATCAAAAGGCAGTAAAACAATCTTTTAAAAATATTAGTGTATTTCATGCTTAAGATTGGATTTATTTTCATTTTAAGCCTCTAAAACACTATCTAATTCATTAATAGGCATAGATAAAATATCTATTATTCATTACTTACTTGGGATGTTACATCCTTCTCCCCTTTAGAAAATTGCGTCCTCGCAATTTATTTACTTATCGAATAAGTGGGGGTATTTATCCCTCATTGCATTTTCAGATTCCCATGTTGCCTCTTCCATCATGTGGTTTTTCCACAAAACCTTTACCTGATTAATCAAATTATTCCGTAACACTTGCTCCCTATGGTGAAGAATCTGGACCGGTTGTTCCTCATATGATAGGTTCTCTTCCAGCTGAACTACCTCTGGACTCAAAACATGAGATGGATCTGGTATATACTTGCTCAACATCGAAACATGAAAAACATTATGTACCTGAGATAAACTTGAAGGTAAAGCCACATGGTATGCAACTGATCCAACTCTCTCCAGAATTTCATATAGTCTAATGAACCTTGGACTCAGCTTTCCTTTCTTACCAAATCGCATCACACTTTTCCATGGTGATACTTTGAGAAAAACATGATCACCTACCTCAAAAGAGAGATCCTTCCTCCTGTTGTCCGCATAACTCTTCTGCCTACTCTGAGTTGTTCTCATGTGTTTCTGAATTAGCTGAACTTTTTCTGCCATCTCTTCTACCAATTCTGGACCCATCAACTTCCTTCCACCCACTTCATTCAAGAAAGATGGAGTTCGACACCACTTCCCATATAACGCCTCAAATGGTGCCATCTATATACTGGAATGAAAACTGTTATTATATGAAAATTCAACCAAAGAAAGATGTTGGTCTCAACTTCCCTGATAATACATCGAACAAGCTTATAGCATATCCTCCAAGGTCTGAATTGTTCGTTCTGACTGCCCAACTGATTGAGGATGAAAAGCAGTACTAAAATTTTATTCAGTACCCAATGACATATGAAGGCCTTTCCAAAAGTTAGACGTGAACCTGGGATCACGGTCAGATACAATGGAGAGAGGGACTCCATGTAACCTGACTATCTCTTTAAGATACAAACGGAAAAGTTGGTCTAGGGAAAAAGTATTTCGTATAGCAAGGAAATGAGCAGATTTGGTCAAGCGATCAAAAATAACACAGATTGCATTATTACCTCAAGATATCTTCAGTAATCCCATAAAAAGTCCATGGATATATTCTCTCATTTCCACTCTGGCACTGGTAAAGGCTAAAGCATCCCTTTCGGTAACTGCCACTCTGCTTTAACCTGCTGACAAGTCAAACACTTCATAGTAAAATTAGCAATATCTCTTCTCATTCCATCCCACCAGTAATACTCCCGCAGATCTCTGTACATCTTAGTACTGCTAGGATGAACTGAAAACGGAGAACTATGAGCTTCACATAACAACTCTCTCTTCAACTGTGAATCACAAGGCACACAAAATCTCTTCCCAAAACTCAAAACACAATCATTATCAATGTTGAATTCAGGCAACTTACCTTTCTGAACCAGCTCTACCTTTTTCTACAACTCACTATCTTTCTTCTGTGCTTGCTTGATTCTGTCTGATAGAGAAGATTCCACTGATACCTGAACCAAATGGAAGAACATATTGCACCAAAAACTTCAATTCCAAAGTTCATCAGATCCTTAACCAAAGGATCATGTTCCAAACACAACATTTCTAATGAAGCATTACTTTTTCGACTCAAAGCATCATCCACTTTATTTTCTTTTCCGGATGGTAATGAATTGTACAATCATAATCCTTGATTGATTCCAGCCATCTCCTCTGTCTAATGTTTAACTCTTTCTGAGTGAATATATACTTTAAACTTTTGTTATCAGTATATATTTCACACTTTACTCCATACAAATGATGCCTCCAAATTTTTAAAGCGAAAACAACAACAGCTAATTCCAAATCATGTGTAGGGTAATTTACCTCATGAGTTTTCAACTGACGTGAAGCATAAGAAATTAACTGATCATTCTACATTAGGACACAACCAAGTCCTTTCATTTAAGCATCACTGTATATAACAAACTCACCATTCCTAGAAGGTAGTGCCAAAATTGGAGCATTCACCAATATTTTTTTCAATTCCTGAAAACAATCATCACATTCTTTTGTCCAGATAAACTTAAAACCCTTCCGAGTTAGCTTAGTCATTGGACTAGATAACTGTGAAAAATTTCTAACAAACCTTTGGTAATAGCCTTCCAAACCAAGGAAGCTATGAATCTCTGTTACATTTGTGGGTCTTGGCCATTCTTCAACAACCTTTTTTTTGCAGGATCAACGGTTATCCCATCTTTAGAAACAATGTGACCAAGGAAAGAAATTTGTTGCAAACAAAACTCACACTTGCTGAATTTTCCATACAGTTTCTTTTCTTTTAAGGTTTGAAAAATAACCCTTAAATGTCTTTCATGCTTTTCTTTACTTTTAGAAAACACCAAAATATCATCAATGAAAACCACTACAAACTTATCCAAGAACTAATGGAAAATTCTATTCATTAAGTCCATGAATATAGGAGGTGCATCAGTTATCCCAAAAGGCATTACTAAAAATTCATAATGGCCATATCTTGTACGAAACGTAGTCTTTGGAACATCTTCTTCCTTTACCTTCAGCTGATGGTACCCCGATCTCAGGTCAATCTTTGAAAAATACTGAGCTCCCTGGAGCTGATCAAAAAAGTCATCGATATGACGAAAAAGATATTTGTTCTTAACAGTGATGTTATTCGAGGCTCTATAATCAATGAAAAGTCTCATTGAGCCACATTTATTTTTAACAAATAAAACAGGATCATCCCATGGTGACGTGCTAGGTCGAATGAAAACTTTATCTAATAAATCTTGCAATTGCTCCTTCAACTCTAAAAGTTCAATTTGAGCCATTCGATAAGGGGGTTTTGAAATTGTCTTAGCATCAGGAACTAAGTCCACAGTAAACTCAACTTCCCGATCTGGTATTATTCTAGGCAACTCATCAGGAAAAACATCAAGATACTCATTTACCACTGGCACATCATTAATCTGAACAGTTCCTTTATTTTCAATGATGTGTGCAAGGTAACATTCATTTCCATCTTTTACAAGTTTCTTGGCCTCTTGATAAGTTATCAACAGTAAGGGTTCATTCTTGTACAAAAACTGAAAGTCTTTCTGAAAAGAAACTTCTTTATCTCCACAGTCAATATTAGCATGGTAAATAGAGAGCTAATCGATACCCAAGATAACATCAAACTCTACTAGAGGTAGAACAATATGGTTTTCAAGTAGGTTCTTTCCACAGATAAGTATAGGAAGATTCTTATAAATTATTTTTGCCTCAAAATTTCCCCCAGGTGTTTTTATCAGAAGTTCAGGAGTCATTTCTTGAGATGGTATTCCCATTTTACCAGAAAAGTTTTCAGAGATGAAAGAATTCGTAGACCCCGAATCAAACAACACACTGGCATAATCTGAAAAAAAAAACAAAGTACCTGATACAACTTCATTTGATGGCCTGACATCTGCTGAAGTAGTTGCAAAGGATTTCACCACCCCTTTCTGATTGTAGTCTATCTGATTCCCATCACTCAAAATCTTTGTCGGACACTCGTTTGCATAGTGATCCATCTCATTGCACTTAAAACATTTTACTAACTGTAAATCAAATTTGGTCTTACCTTAACCTTGATCTTTTTCAGTGCAATCACGATCCTTATGTACCATATTACCACATCGGCAGTACTTTCTAGAATTCAGAAGACATTCCCCAACATGCCTTTTCCCACATTTATCACAAACTAGAAACTTAGTTTTCTTACCATCAGACCTTTTTGAAGAATTCCTTCCTTTCACCTTCCACCCCGGTCTCTTCCTCTACTGGTTGTTATAGAACACTTGATCATCAGAAAACTCCATTTCCACATTCTCAGCACATTGAACAAGCTTTTCCTTACTTTTAAACTCACGAGAAGCCAATTCCCTTTGATATTTTGGCTTCAATCCTAAGTAAAAACTATTGATTTTGCTATCAAGGTCTCAGTTAAAATTTGGAGCATACCTTGATAATCGAGTGAACCTTTCTTCATAGGTAGCCACTGAGTCTTCCTCTTGCCTCAATTCCAAGAATTGTTTTTCCATCCTTTGTCAAACAACCTTAGGAAAATTCTTTTCAAGAAACATACCTTTGAATTCATCCCAGTCGAGAGCATCAATATCATCGGCGTCCCTGATATTTTTAACCATCGACCACTACTGATCTGCTTCACCCTCCAAATGGTAAATAGAAAGACTAACCTATTGATTGTCTGAACACCCCATGACATTGAAAATTTTCTCTAGTTCTTTAATCCACCCTTCAGCTAGCACAGGGTCAGATGATCCTCTGAATGATGGGGGATGTTGCCTCATGAAATGTTCCACCACCGAAATGTTCCTCTACGGTTGATCTAGCTGATCTCGTGATTGGATACCACAACCATTTATCGCTTGAGTCAACTGCGCCATTACTGCAACAAACTATTCAGTTTCAATTACGACCATCTCAGGATGCTGATTCGGAAGGTTATTTCCATCTGTATGCCTTCCTAGCACTGCTTCCCTGTTTCCTCTGCGGAAAACCATTCTGAACAAACATGTCTTAGATGAAGCAACATGGTAATCTTCAAATGCTATATTATTTCCATTTGACGATAAAAAAATATTTTTTGATAATCATTTAATAGAATTATTACTCCTAAAATTATCTAAACCGACCTTTGATACCAAATATAAGGCCCCAACCTTAAACCTTACTTAATCTTGAGTTATTACAAGACTACACATTGAGGATATTTTCGGGTTTAGAGTTTTAGAGAATTAGATAATAACACTTGCATTACATTCCACATATAAACAAAGTGGTTACATAAAGATAGTATTATTCATTCCCATCAATGGAAACATATTTAAAATAAAACATGGATTCTTTCTTGACACTTCCTTGACACTATCATCATATCATGTACCTTTCCCTTGACATCTAAAAAACATTGCAAAAAACTTGGGATGAGCATAAAAAGCTCAGTAAGGGATATAAAAATATGGAAAGGAAACATGGGTACATATATACATAAGAATGAAATCATACTTTACCCATAAAACATAAGCACTTTAACATACCTCATCAAATCATGAATAAATCATAGAAATCATAAGACATAAAGGTAACTTGAGGCATTCATAACATTCTTACGTAGGGAGTAACCCTCTTGGTTACGTTTGGAATACCCATCACAGTATATTTCCTAAATCTCTTCGGAGAAACCTTAACGTTCAACTCCTTCACGCTACCCAATGCATTGGAGAGCTATATCGGGCTCACCCGCCCTTAGATTATCACAGAACCACCCGTCTTCATAATAATGCCCAAGAACCACAACATAATCGTATCACATAAAACATGCATAAAGGAAACATAACATTTCCACATTTCAATCCCGAGATATCAATACAACACATTGATATAATAAAAACATTATAAAAACCATTTTCAATACCAAAATAAATGAAAAGTAAAACATTGTATTTATTTTTCTTTTAAAAAGAAGGTATGGCTTGTAGAGGAAGCCGAAACTCAAATAATGGTCACGAGGGCGAAGAAGTCGTTGTCGCTGAATACGTACAAAATAAACATTCCCTTTTGTCGTTTAGTAAAATGATTCGTATAAAAAAATATTCCTTTTGAATAAGCGTAAAAGTCAAAGGGGTTTATACATCCTATAAAAGAAGGTTGTGTATAAAATAAAATATGTCTCAATGAAAGGAGATTGAGACGAAGTCCCATACCTCGGGTCCGACTTGACTCGATTGTTCTTTAATGTCCTGAATAATAAACATGAGTTAATTTCTACTTGTTTAAGAACCTTTTTCAAGTTCATTATTCCTTTTATATCACTTATTGGCATGTCATGAACACTATGTAATTATTTAAGTTAATAACGGTCATTTTAACGATCATTGGTACTTGAGTCAAAAATAAACCCTTTATAATTACAAGTTGTTCATGTATCCATTATATACAGAATTATAACCATGATGTATATATCATATATATCCAGTATATACATGCATTTATAATATTACATAATCATTTAGAGGTAAGAAATGAAATGCACCGTTCATGGAGACGGTAAGCCGTACGTATGCATGGACGCTACTTTCATTTCTATTTCGTATTTTATAGAATGGAATCATAATGATATAAAGGTATATTATAATTCCAGTATAATATCATATATAATATCATAGTTCCATCCTTTATACGTCCCACATATGGTATTGAACGAATCAAATCACTTTGAGGGGGCGGTAGTCCGCACTTCCTTAAATGAAGATATCTCGTTTACCCATAATGGAAACCATAAAGGTATTCCCAAAATGAAAAATACAGAAGCTTAAGGAAAACATAAACATATTATATATCATATATAAATATAGTTACATCTTAATGGACACCTTTGAAGGTGTTAAAGGAATGTTGAACAATCATCATTTCGGGAGGCATAAATTCACCATTCACGGAAACAGTATGTTCTTTAACCATTAGATGTAGGTGTGTGTAAGTGTAGATCTAATCCTTCTTATAACAACATCCTAGTATGTTGAAGATACTGGATTTGTTACAAAAGATATAAATAAAAAGAATTTAGGGGGTTGGAGAAGAAAAATAAAACAAAAGGACTCAAGTGAAGACATTACCTTAAAATCGGGTAACTCCCTTTGGTTTGAGCTCAAAGGCTTCCTTGGGAAGACTTATGCCCAAAATTAGGCTTCAAGGAGTAAGAGAGGGATGTGTAGAGACAAAATGGGCAGGTGTTGGCCAATCCGAAGGCTTTGGGAGTGTGGGGAAGGAGGTAGATGTGGGACCTTTTATAAGAGGAGAGGAGGGGCACTCTTGGAAAGTAAAGATATGTTACTTTATTTTAAAAAGAGTTTCGGATTCAAAAGGTCCCAAAATGATATAACTAGAGGGTAAGGTGATAAGGGTTCAAAATACACCCATACAATAGGTTTTGGACATGTGTAGGTCATAGAGTTTACATTATCATTTCATTTTATTTAAATCCTTTATTAATGAGGTAATCGCTGCATCATCATTATGTCATAAATAATTTAAATATTTAAAGTCTAAAAATTATAAAAAAATACTATGATGTAGGAAATCATTTTATCTTTCCAATTAATATTTATAGTCAAACATCTGACTTGTATAACCCCATTTAAAAAATTGTTTTCGTAAAACATATTATGTTTGTTTCATTTTTACTTTAACATTTAATAAAAAGTTGTTTATGTAATTTCCCAACCAAAGTGGCTCCATGGGGTCCCCAAGTTGACCCATGGATTGTCTTTCTCGGCCATGACACATCCAATGAGGGTAGGACATGTTTCAAGCTCATCTCATTTTATTAAAGCATTATTTTTACCTTAAAGTACACTAATTACCACTAATCGCGGTTAAGAACTTAAAAGTTACTATTCAACAAAAAATTATTTTAATCTCATTGAACCACATTTTACTTCTTAATGAAAACCATGTATGTTGGATTTTTGAAGTTCAAAACACAAAAGTGGTAAATTTTCATTTAAACGAAAAATCATTTTTTATAAGTACCACTTAGTGGTTTCACTATTCATCAAAAATTGAAGTTTTTTAGAAAAATACCAAAAATTGACCCTAAGCTATATTTGATATTACGAATTCAAAAATGAAGTCTATTTTACAAAATTAAAAAACATTTAAGTCACATTAATTAATTTAATAATTAATTCCCGCTGTAATGACAAATAGCGTGTTTTTATGAAACAATATCTATGAAAAGTTTGGCATTAGTTTATGCCCAATTCCAAAGTGAAATTAATCCTAATGACCGCCATTGGATTAAATTGTAAAAATATATTCAGATTAAACTTTAAGACCAATTAAAAATATAATATAACCATATAATTAAATTAAATGAAAAAAAAGATTTGATGTAAAATGCAGTATTTTTAACTATTCATTAAAAATGAACATTGTCAGAAAAATACCAAAAATTCACACAAAGTAAATTTTGATATCCCAATCATAAATAATAAGTTTATTTTGACAAACATAGCTTATAAAATTGTCAAAATATAGATTTAAAAACGGTTTTCCATCAAAAGGCAGTAAAACAATCCTATAAAAATATTTGTGTATTTAATGCTTAAGATTGGATTTATTTTCATGTTAAGCCTCTAAAACACTATCTAATTCATTAATAGGCATAGATAAAAATATCTATTATTCATTAATTACTTGGTATGTTACATCCTTCCCCCCTTTAGAAAATTGCGTCCTCGCAATTTATTTACTTATCGAATAAGTGAGGGTATTTATCCCTCGTTGCATTTTCAGATCCCCATGTTGCCTCTTCCATCATGTGGTTTTTCCACAAAACCTTTACCTGATTAATCACCTTATTCCATAACACTTGCTCCATATGGTCAAGAATCTGGACCGGTTGTTCCTCATATGATAGGTTCTCTTCTAGCTGAACTACCTCTGGACTCAAAACATGATATGGATCTGGAATATACTTTCTCAACATCAAAACATGAAACATATTGTGTACCTGAGATAAACTCGGAGGTAAAGCCACCCGGTATGCAACTGATCCAACTCTCTCCAGAATTTAATATGGTCCAATGAACCTTGGACTCAGCTTTCCTTTCTTACCAAATCGCATCACACTTTTCCATGGTGATACTTTGAGAAAAACATGATCACCTACCTCAAAAGAGAGATCCTTCCTCCTGTTGTCCGCATAACTCTTCTGCCTACTCTGAGCTGTTATCATGTGTTTCTGAATCAGCTGAACTTTTTCTGCCATCTCTTCTACCAATTCTGGACCCATCAACTTCCTTCCACCCACTTCATCCAAGAAAGCTGGAGTTCGACACCGCTTCCCATATAATGCCTCAAATGGTGCCATATGTATACTGGAATGAAAACTGTTATTATATGAAAATTCAACCAAAGAAAAATGTTGGTCCCAACTCCCCTGATAATCCATCGAACAAGCTCGTAGCATATCCTCCAAGGTCTGAATTGTTCATTCTGACTGCCCATCTGATTGAGGATGAAAAACAGTACTAAAATTTCATTTAGTACCCAACAACTTCTGAAGGCCTTTCCAAAAGTTAGAAGTTAACCTGGGATCACAGTCAGATACAATGAAGAGAGGACCTCCATGTAACCTGACTATCTCGTTAAGATACAAACGGGAAATTTGATCTAGGGGAAAAGTATTTCTTATAGCAAGGAAATGAGCAGATTTGGTCAAGAGATCAACAATAACCCAGATTGCATTATTACCTCGAGATGTCTTCGGTAATCCCACAACAAAGTCCATGGATATATTCTCCCACTTCCACTCTGGCACTGGTAAAGGCTGAAGCATCCCTTTCAGTAACTGCCACTCTGCTTTAACCTGCTGACAAGTCAAACACTTCACAGTAAAATCAGCAATATCTCTTTTCATTCCATCCCACCAGTAATACTCCCGCAGATCTCTGTACATCTTAGTACTGCTAGGATGAACTGAAAACGGAGAACTATGAGCTTCACATAAAAACTCTCTCTTCAACTGTGAATCACAAGGCACACACAATATCTTCCCAAATCTCAAAACACAATCATTATCAATGTTGAATTCAGGCAACTTACCTTTCTGAACCAGCTCTACCTTTTTCTGCAACTCACTATCTTGCTTCTGTGCTTGCTTGAATCCGTCTGATAGAGAACATTTCACTGATACCTGAAACAAAACGGAAGAACATCCTGCACCAAAAGCTTCTATGCCAAAGTTCATCAAATTCTTAACCAAAGGATCACGTTCCAAACACAACATTGATAATGATGCATTAATTTTTTGACTCAAAGCATCAGCCACTTTATTTGATTTTCCGGATGGTAATGAATTGTACAATCATAATCCTTGATTAATTCCAGCCATCTCCTCTGTCTCATGTTTAACTCTTTCTGAGTGAATATATACTTTAAACTTTTGTGATCAATATATATTGCACAATTTACTCTATACAAATGATGCCTCCAAATTTTTAAAGTGAAAACAACAGCAGCTAATTCCAAATCATGTGTAGGGTAATTTACCTCATGAGTTTTCAACTGACGTGAAGCATAAGCAATTACCTGATCATTCTACATTAGGACGCAACCAAGTCCTTTCAATGAAGCATCACTGTATATAACAAACTCACCATTCCTGGAAGGTAGTGCCAAAACTGGAGCATTCAACAATCTTCTTTTCAATTCCTGAAAACAATCACCACATTCTTTTGTACAGATAAACATAACACCCTTCCGAGTTAGCTTAGTCATTGGACTAGATAACTGTGAAAATTTTCTAACAAACCTTCGGTAATAGCCTTCCAAACCATGGAAGCTACGAATCTCAATTACATTTGTGGGTCTTGGCCATTCTTCAACAACCTTTGTTTTTGCAGGATCAACGATTATCCCATCTTTAGAAACAATGTGACCAAGGAATGAAATTTGTTGCAACCAAAACTCACACTTGCTGAATTTTCCATACAGTTTCTTTTCTTTTAAGGTTTGCAAAATAACCCTTAAATGTCTTTAATTCTATTATTTACTTTTAGAAAACACCAAAATATCATCAATGAAAACCACCACAAACTTATCCAAGAACTAATAGAAAATTCTTTTCATTAAGTCCATGAATACAGAAGGTGCATTTGTTAGACCAAAAGGCATTAATAAAAATTCATAATGGCCATATCTTGTACGAAATGCAATCTTCAGAACATCTGATTCCTTTACCTTCAGCAGATGGTACCCCAATCTCAGGTCAATCTTTGAAAAAAACTGAGCTCCCTGGAGCTGATCAAACAAATCATCGATATGAGGAAAAGGATATTTGTTCTTAATAGTGATGTTATTCAAGGCTCTATAATCAATGCAAAGTCTCATTGAGCCATCTTTATTTTTAACAAATAAAACAGGAGCACCCCATGGTGACGTGCTAGGTCGAATGAAACCTTTCTCTAATAAATCTTGCAATTGCTCCTTCAACTCTAAAAGTTCAATTTGAGCCATTCGATAAGGGGGTTTTGAAATTGGCTTAGCATCAGGAACTAAGTCAACAGTATACTCAACTTCCCAATCTGGTATTATTCCAGGCAACTCATCAGGAAAAACATCAGGATACTCATTTACCACTGGCACATCATTAATCTGAACAGTTCCTTTATTTTCAACGATGTGTGCAAGGTAACATTCATTTCCATCTTTTACAAGTTTCTTGGACTCTTGATAAGTTATCAACAGTAAGGGTTCATTCTTGTACACAAACTTAAAGTCTTTCTGAAAAGAAACTTCTTTAGCTCTACAGTAAATATTAGCATGGTAAATAAAGAGCCAATCCATACCCAAGATAACATCAAACTCTACTAGAGGTAGAACAATAAGGTTTGCAAGTAGGTTCTTTCCACAGATAAGGATAAGAAGATTCTTATAAATTCATTTTTCCTCAACATTTCCCCCAGGTGTTTTTACCAGAAGTTCAGGAGTCATTTCTGGAGATGGTATTCCCATTTTACTAGAAAAGTTTTCAGAAATGAAAGAATGTGTAGACCCCGAATCAAACAACACACTGGAATAATCTGAAAAAACAAAGTACCTGATACAACTTCATTTGATGGCCTGACATCTGCTGAAGTAGTTGCAAAGGATTTCACCACCCCTTTCTGCTTGTAGTCTAACTGCTTCCCATCACTCAAGCTCTTTGTCGGACACTCATTTGCATAGTGATCCATCTCATTGCACTTAAAACATTTTACTGAATGTAAATAAAATTTGGTCTTACCTTCACCTTGATCTTTTTTAGTTCAATCATGATCCTTATGTCCCATCTTACCACATTGGTAGCACTTTCTAGAATTCAGAAGACAATCCCCATCATGCCATTTCCCACATTTATCACAAACTGGAAACTTAGTTTTCTTGCCATCAGAACTTTTTGAAGAATTCCTTCCTTTCTCCTGCCACCTCGGTCTCTTCTTCTACTGGTTGTTATAGAACACTTGATCATCGGAAAACTCCATTTCAACATTCTCAGCACATCAAAAAATCTTTTCATAACTTTTAAACTCACGAGAAGCCAATGCCCTTTGATATTTTGGCTTTAATCCTGAGTAAAAACGATTGATTTTGCTATCAAGGTCTCGGATAAAATTTGGAGCACACCTTGAAAATCGAGTGAACCTTTCTTCATAGGTATCCATTAAGTTTTCCTCTTGCCTCAATTCCAAGAATTGTTTTTCCATCCTAAGTTGAATAGACTTAGGAAAATTCTTTTCAGGAAACATACCATTGAATTCATCCCAGTCGAGAGCATCAATCTCATCAGCATCCCTGATATTTTTAACCATCGACCACCACTAATCTGCTTCACCCTCCAAACAGTAAATATCAAGACTAACATTTTGATTGTCTGAACACCCCATGACATCGAAAATATTCTCCAGTGCTTTAATCCACCCTTCATCTAGCACAGGGTCAGATGATCCTCTGAATGATAGGGGATTTTGTCTCATGAAATCTTCCACCACTAAAATGTTCCTCTGCAGTTGATCTGGCTGATCTCGTGCATGGATACCACCGCCATTTATCGCTTGAGTCAACTGCGCCATTACTGCAAAAAACTATTCAGTTTCAATTCCGACCATCTCAGGATGCTAATTCGAAAGGTTATTTCCTTCTGTATGCCTTCCTAGCACTGCTTCCCTATTTCCTCTGCGGAAAACCATTCTGAACAAACATGTCTTAGATGAAGCAACATGGTAATCTTCAAATGCTATATTATTTCCATTTGATCATCAAAAAATATTTTTGGATAATCATTTAATAGAATTCTAACTCCTAAATTTATCTAAAATGACCTTTGATACCAACTATAAGGCCCCAGCCCTAAACCTTACTTAATCTTGAGTCATTACAAGACTACACATTGAGGATCTATACGGGTTTAGAGTTTTAGAGAATTAGATCATAAAACTTTCATTACATTCAACATATAAACAAAGTGGTTACATAAAGATAGTATTCTTCATTCCCATCAATGTAAACATATTTAAAATAAAACATGGATTCTTTCTTGACACTTCCTTGACACTATCATCATATCATCTACCTTTCCCTTGAGCTCTAAAAAACATTTAAAAAAACTTTGGATGAGCATAAAAAGCTCGGTAAGGGATATAAAAATATGGAAAGGAAACATTGGTGCATATATACATAAGAATGAAATCATAATTTACCCATAAAACATAAGCACTCTAACATACCTCATCAAATCATGAATAAATCATAGAAATCATAAGACATAAAGGTAACTTGAGGCATTCATAACATTGTTATGTAGGGAGTAACCCTCTTGGTTACGTTTGGAATACCCATCACAGTATATTCCCTAAATCTTTTTGGAGAAACCTTAATGTTTAACTCCTTCGCGTTACCCAATGCATTGGAGAGCTATATCGGGCTCACCCGCCCTTAGTTTATCACGGAACCACCTGTCTTCATAATAATGCCCAAGAACCACAACATAATCGTATCACTTAAAGCATGCATAAAGGAAACATAACATTTCCACATTTCAATCATGAGATATGAATACAACACATTGATATAATAAAAAAATTATGAAAACCATTTTCAATACCAAAATAAAAGAAAAGTAAAACATTGTGTTTATTTTTCTTTTAAAAAGAAGGTATGGCTTGTAGAGCAAGTCGAAACTCAAATAATGGTCACGACGGCGAAAAAGTCATTGTCACCGCATACGTACAAAAAAAACATTCCCTTTTGTCATTTAGTAATGAACTTCGTATAAAAAAGATTCCTTTTGAATAAGCATAAAAGTCAAAGGGGTTTGTACATCGTATAAAAGAAGGTTGTGTATAAAATAAAATATACCTCAATGAAAGAAGATTGAGACGAAGTCCCATACCTCGGGTCCTACTTGACTCGATCGTTCTTTAATGTCCTGAATAATAAACTTGAGTTAATTTATACTTGTTTAAGAAAATTTTTGAAGTTCATTATTCCTTTTATATAACTTATTGACATTTCATGAACACTGTGTAATTATTTATGTTAATAACGGTCATTTTAACGATCATTGGTACTTGAGTCGAAACTAAACCCTTTATAATTACAAGTTGTTCATGTATCCATTATATACCAAATTATAATCATGATGTATATATCATATATATCTAGTATATAGATGCATTTATAATATTACATAATCATTTAGAGGTAAGAAATGAAATGCACCATTCATGGAGACGGTAAGCCGTACGTACGCATTAACGCTAATTTCAATTCTATTTTATATTTTATAGAATGGAATCATAATGATATAAAGGTATATTATAATTCCATTATAATATCATATATAATATCATAGTTCCATCCTTTATACGTCCCACATATGGTATTTAACGAATCAAATCACATTGAGGGGGCGGTAGTCTGCACTTCCTTAAATGAAGATATCGCGTTTACCCAAAATGGAAACCATAAAGGTATGCACAAAATGAAAAATAGAGAAGATTAAGGAAAACATAAACATATTATATATCATATATAAATATAGTGACATCTTAATGGCCACCTTTGAAGGTTTTAAAGGAATTTTGAACAATCATCGTTTTGGGAGGCATAAATTCACCATCCTCGGAAACAGTATGTTCTTTAACCATTAGATGTATGTGTGTGTAAGTGTAGCTTGAATCCTTATTATAAAAACATCCTAGTATATTGAAGATACTGGAGTTGTTACAAAAGAAATAAATAAAAAGATTTTAGGGGGTTGGAGAAGCAAAATAAAACAAAACGACTCAAGTGAAGACATTACCTTAAAATCGGGTAACTCCCTTTGGTTTGAGCTCAAAGGCTTCCTTGGGAAGACGTCTGCCCAAAGTGAGGCTTCAAGGAGTAATAGAGGGATGTGGAGAGAAAAAATGGGCAGGGGTTGTCCGAGCCAAAGGCTTTAGGAGTGTGGGGAAGGTGGTAGAGGTGGGGGCCTTTTATAAGAGGAGAGGAGGGGCACTCTTGGAAAGTAAAGATAAGTTACTTTATTTTAAAAAGAGTTTTGGATTAAAAAGGTCCCAAATTGATATAATTCAAGGGTAAGGTGATAAGGGTTCGAAATCCACCCATCCAATATGTTTTGGACATGTGTAGGTCATATATTTTACATTATCATTTCATTTTATTTAAATACTTTATTAATGAGGTAATCGCTGCGTCATCATTATGTCATAAATAATTTAACTTATTTAAAGTCTAAAAATTATAAAAAAAATACTATGATGTAGGAAATCAGTTTAGATTTCCAATTAATATTTATAGTCAAACATCTGACTTGTATAACCCCATTTAAAAAATTGTTTTCGTAAAACATATTATGTTTGTGTCATTTTTACTTTAACATTTAATAAAAAGTTATTTATGTCATTTCACAACCAAAGTGGCTCCATGGGGTCCCCAAGTTGACCCATGGATTGTCTTGTTCGGCCATGACACATCCAATGAGGTTAGGATATGTGTCCAGCTCATCTCATTTTATTAAAGCATTATTTTTACCTTAAACTACACTAATTACCACTAATCGCGATTTAGAACTTAAAAGTTACTATTCACCAAAAAATTATTTTAATCTCATTGAACCACATTTTACTTCTTAATGACAACATGGTTGTGTCCAGCTCATCTCATTTTATTAAAGCATTATTTTTACCTTAAACTACACTAATTACCACTAATCGCGATTTAGAACTTAAAAGTTACTATTCACCAAAAAATTATTTTAATCTCATTGAACCACATTTTACTTCTTAATGACAACCATGTATGTTGGATTTTTGAAATTCAAAACACAGAAGTGGTAAAATTTCATTTAAATGAAAAATCAGTTTTTATAAGTACAACTTAGTGGTTTCACTATTAATCAAAAATTGAAGTTTTTCAGAAAAATACCAAAAATTAACCCTAAGATATATTTGATTTTACGAATTCAAAAATGAAGTCTATTTTACAAAATTAAAAAACACATAAGTCACATTAGTTAATTTAATAATTAATTCCCGCTGTCAAGACAAATAGCATGTTTTTATGAAACAATATCTATGAAAAGTTTGGCATTAGTTTATGCCCAATTCCAAAGTGAAATTAATCCTAATGAAGGCCATTGGATTAAATGGTAAAAATATATTCAGATTAAACTTTAAGACCAATTAAAAATATAATCTAACCATATAATTAAATTAAATGAAAAAGCAGTTTTGATGTAAAATGCAGTATTTTTCACAATTCATTAAAAAATGAACATTGTCAGAAAAATACCAAAAATTCACAAAAAGTAAATTTTGATGTCCCAATCATAAAGAATAAGCTTAATTTGACAAACATAGATTATAAAATTGTCAAAATATAGATTTAAAAATGGTTTGCCATTAAATGGTAGTAAAACAATCTTTTAAAAATATTAGTGTATTTCTTGCTTAAGATTGGATTTATTTTCATTTTAAGCCTTTAAAACACTATCTAATTCATTAATAGGCATAGATAAAAATATCTATTATTCATTTATTACTTGGGATGTTAAATCCTTCCCCCCTTTAGAAAATTGCGTCCTCAGAATTTATTTACTTATCGAATAAGTGGGGGTATTTATCCCTCATTGCATTTTCAGATTCTCATGTTGCCTCTTCCATCATGTGGTTTTTCCACAAAACCTTTACCTGATTAATCACCTTATTCCATAACACTTGCTCCCTATGGTCAAGAATCTGGACCAGTTGTTCCTCATATGATAGGTTCTCTTCCAGCTCAACTACCTCTGGACTCAAAACATGAGATGGATCTGGAATATACTTCCTCAACATCAAAACATGAAAAATATTGTGTACCTGAGATAAACTCGGAGGTAAAGCCACCCGGTATGCAACTGATCCAACTCTCTCCAGAGTTTCATATGGTCCAATGAACCTTGGACTCAGATTTCCTTTCTTACCAAATCGCATCACACTTTTCCATGGTGATACTTTGAAAAAAACATGATAACCTACCTCAAAAGAGAGATCCTTCCTCCTGTTGTCCGCATAACTCTTCTGCCTACTCTGAGATGTTCTCATGTGTTTCTGAATCAGCTGAACTTTTTCGGCCATCTCTTCTACCAATTCTGGACCCATCAACTTCCTTCCACCCACTTCATCCAAGAAAGCTGGAGTTCGACACCGCTTCCCATATAACGCCTCAAATGGTGCCATCTGTATACTGGAATGAAAACTGTTATTATATGAAAATTCAACCAAAGAAAGATGTTGGTCCCAACTTCCCTGATAATCCATCGAACAAGCTCGTAGCATATCCTCCAAGGTCTGAATTGTTCGTTCTGACTTCCCATCTGATTGAGGATGAAAAGCAGTACTAAAATTTTATTCAGTACCCAACGAATTCTGAAGGCCTTTCCAAATGTTATAAGTGAACCTGGGATAACGGTCAGATACAATGGAGAGAGGAACTCCATGTAACCTGACTATCTCTTTAAGATACAAACAGGAAAGTTGATCTAGGGAAAAAGTATTTCGTATAGCAAGGAAATGAGCAGATTTGGTCAAGCGATCAACAATAACCCAGATTTCATTATTAGCTCGAGATGTATTCGGTAATCCCACAACAAAGTCCATGGATATATTCTCCCATTTCCACTCTGGCACTGGTAAAGGCTGAAGCATCCCTTTCGGTAACTGTCACTCTTCTTTAACCTACTGACAAGTCAAACACTTCACAGTAAAATCAGCAATATCTCTTTTCATTCCATCCCACCAGTAATACTTCCGCAGATCTCTGTACATCTTGGTACAGCTAGGATGAACTGAAAACGGAGAACTATGAGCTTCACATAACAACTCTCTCTTCAACTGTGAATCACAAGGCACACACAATCTCTTCCCAAATCTCAAAACACAATCATTATCAATGTTGAATTCAGGCAACTTACCTTTCTGAACCAGCTCTACCTTTTTCTGCAACTCACTATCTTGCTTCTGTGCTTGCATGATTCTGTCTGATAGAGAAGATTTCACTGATACCTGAAACAAAACGGAAGAACATCCTGCACCAAAAAATTCTATGCCAAAGTTCATCAAATCCTTAACCAAAGGATCATGTTCCAAACGCAACATTGCTAATAAAGCATTACATTTTCGACTCAAAGCATCATCCACTTTATTTGCTTTTCCAGATGGTAATGAATTGTACAATCATAATCCTTGATTAATTCCATCCATCTCCTCTATCTCATGTTTAACTCTTTCTGAGTGAATATATAATTTAACCTTTTGTGATCAGTATATATTTCAAACTTTACTCCATACAAATGATGCCTCCAAAATTTTAATGCGAAAACAACAGCAGCTAATTCCAAATCATGTGTAGGGTAATTTACCTCATGAGTTTTCAACTGATATGAAGCATAAGCAATTACCTGATCATTCTACATTAGGACGCAACCAAGTCCTTTTAATGAAGCATCAATGTATATAACAAACTCACCATTCCTAAAAGGTAGTACCAAAACTGGATCATTCACCAATCTTCTTTTCAATTCCTGAAAACAATCATCAAATTCTTTTGTCTAGATAAACTTAACACCCTTACGATTTAGCTTAGTCATTAGACTAGATAACAGTGAAAAATTTCTAACAAACCTTCGGTAATAGCCTACTAAACCGAGGAAGCTACGAATCTTAGTTACATTTGTGGGTCTTGGCCATTCTTCAACAGCCTTTGTTTTTGCAGGATTAACGATTATCCCATCTTTAGAAACAATGTGACCAAGGAATGAAATTTGTTGCAACCAAAAATCAATCTTGCTGAATTTTCCATACAGTTTCCTTTCTTTTAAGGTTTGAAAAATAACCCTTAAATGTCTTTCATGCTCTTCTTTACTTTTAGAAAACACCAAAATATCATCAATGAAAACCACCACAAAATTATCCAAGAGCTAATGGAAAATTCTATTCATTAAGTCCATGAATACAGCAGGTGCATTGGTTAGCCCAAAAGGCATTACTAAAAATTCATAATGGCCATATCTTGTACAAAACACAGTCTTCGGAACATCTTCTTCCTTTACCTTCAACTGATGGTACCCCGATCTCAGGTCAATCTTTGAAAAAAACTGAGCTCCCTGGAGTTGATCAAATAAATCATCGATATGAGGAAAATGATATTTGTTCTTAAAAGTGATGTTATTAAAGGCTCTATAATCAATGCAAAGTCTCATTGAGCCATCTTTCTTTTTAACAAATAAAACAGGAGCACCCCATGGTGACGTGCTAGGCCGAATGAAAACTTTCTCTAATAAATCTTTCAATTGCTCCATCAACTCTAAAAGTTCAATTTGAGCCATTCGATAAGGGGGTTTTGAAATTGTCTTAGCATCAGGAACTAAGTCAACAGTAAACTCAACTTCTCGATCTGGTATTATTCCATGAAACCTATTAGGAAAAACATCAGGATACTCATTTACCACTGGCACATCATTAATCTGAATAGTTCCTTTATTTTCAACGATGTGTGCAAGGTAACATTCATTTCCATATTTTACAAGTTTCTTGGCCTCTTGATAAGTTATTAACAGTAAGGGTTCATTCTTGTACAAAAAATGAAAGTCTTTCTGAAAAGAAACTTCTTTAGCTCTACAGTCAATATTAGCATGGTAAATAGAGAGCCAATCCATACCCAAGATAACATCAAACTCTACTATAGGTAGAACAATAAGGTTTTCAAGCAGGTTCTTTCCATAGATAAGGCTAGGAATATTCTTAGAAATTCTTTTTGCCTCAAAATTTCCCCCAGGTGTTTTTACCAGAAGTTCATGATTCATTTCTTAAGATGGTATTCCCATTTTAATAGAAAAGTTTTCAGATATGAAAGAATGTGTAGACCCCGAATCAAACAACACACTGGCATAATCTGAAAAAACAAACAAAGTACCTGATACAACTTCATTTGATGGCCCGAAATCTGCTGAAGTAGTTGCAAAGGATTTCACCACCCCTTTCTTCTTGTATTCTAACTTATTCCCATCACTCAAGATCTTTTTCGGACACTCGTTTTCATAGTGATCCATCTCATTGCACTTAAAACATTTTACTAACTGTAAATCAAATTTGGTCTTACCTTCACCTTGATCTTTTTCAGTGCAATCACGAGCCTTATGTCCCATCATACCACATCGGTAAAACTTTCCAGAATTCAGAAGACATTCCCCAGCATGCCTTTTCCCACATTTATCACAAACTAGAAACATAGTTTTCTTACCATGAGAACTTTTTGATGAATTCCTTCCTTTCTCCTGCCACCTCGGTCTCTTCTTCTGCTAGTTGTTATAGAACACTTGATCATTGGAAAATTCCATTTCCACCTTCTCAGCACATCAAACAAGATTTTCATAACTTTTAAACTCACGAGAAGCCAATGACCTTTGATATTTTGGCTTTAATCTTGAGTAAAAACGATTGATTTTGCTATCAAGGTCTCGGATAAAATTTGGAGCATACCTTGACAATTGAGTGAACCTTTCTTCATAGGTAGCCACTGAGTCTTCCTCTTGCCTCAATTCCAAGAATTGTTTTTCCATCCTAAGTCGAACATCCTTAGGAAAATTCTTTTCAAGAAACATACATTTGAATTCATCCCAGTCGAGAGCATCAATCTCATCGGCATCCCTGATATTTTTAACCATCGACCACCACTGATCTGCTTCACCCTCCAGACGGTAAATAGAAAGACTAACCTTTTGATTTTCTGAACACCCCATGACATCAAAAATCTTCTCCAGTGCTTTAATCCACCCTTCAACTAGCACAGAGTCAGATGATCCTTTGAATGATGGGGGATGTTGCCTCATGAAATTTTCCACCAATGAAATGTACCTCCGTGGTTGATCTGGCTGATCTCGTGCATGGATACCACGACCATTTATCGCTTGAGTCAACTACACCATTACTGCAAAAAACTATTTAGTTTCAATTCTGACCATCTCAGGATGCTGATTCGGAAGGTTATTTCCTTCTGTATGCCTTCCTAGCATTGCTTCCCTGTTTCCTCTGCGGAAAACCATTCTGAACAAACATGTCTTAGATGAAGCAACATGGTAATCTTCATATGCTATATTATTTCCATTTGACCATAAAAAAATATTTTTGGATAATCATTTAATAGAATTCTAACTCCTAAAGTTATCTAAACCGACCTTTGATACCAACTATAAGGACCCAACCTTAAACTTTACTTAATCTTGAGTTATTACAAGACTGCATATTGAATATCTTTTCGAGTTTAGAGTTTTAGAGAATTAGATCATAAAACATGCATTACATTCCACATATAAACAAAGTGGTTACATAAAGATAGTATTCTTCATTCCCATCAATGGAAACATATTTAAAATAAAACATGGATTCTTTCTTGACACTTCCTTGACACTATAATCATATCATGTAACTTTCCCTTGACCTCTAAAAAACATTTCAAAAAACTTGGGTTGATCATAAAAATATCAGTAAGGGATATAAAAATATGGAAAGGAAACATGGGTACATATATACATAAGAATGAAATCATACTTTACCCATAAAACATAATCACTTTAACATCTCTCATCAAATCATGAATAAATCATAGAAATCATAAGACATAAAGGTAACTTGAGGCATTCATAACATTCTTACGTAGGGAGTAACCCTCTTGGTTACGTTTGGAATACCCATCACAGTATATTCCCTAAATCTCTTCGGAGAAACCTTAACGTTTAACTCCTTCGCATTACCCAATGAATTGGAGAGCTATATCGGGCTCACCCACCCTTAATTTATCACGTAACCACCCGTCTTCATAATAATGCCCAAGAACCACAACATAATCGTATCACATAAAACATGCATAAAGGAAACATAACATTTCCACATTTCAATCACAAGATATAAATACAACACATTGATATAACAAAAAAAATTATAAAAACCATTTTCAATACCAAAATAAAAGAAAATTAAAACATTGTATTTATTTTTCTTTTAAAAAGAAGGTATGGCTTGTAGAGGAAGCCGAAACTCAAATAGTGGTCACGACGGTGAAGAAGTCATTGTCACCGCATACGTACAATAAAAACATTCCCTTTTGTTGTTTAGTAAAACTGTTCGTATAAAAAAGATTCCTTTTGAATAAGCGTAAAATTCAAAGGGGTTTATACATCGTGTAAAAGAAGGTTGTGTATAAAATAAAATATGCCTCAATGAAAGGAGATTGAGATGATGTCCCATACCTCGGGTCCGACTTGGCTCGATCGTTCTTTAATGTCCTGAATAATAAACTTGAGTTAATTTATACTTGTTTAAGAACCTTTTTCATGTTCATTATTCCTTTTATATCACTTATTTCCATGTCATGAACACTATGTAATTATTTAAGTTAATAATGGTCATTTTAACGATCATTGGTACTTGAGTCAAAAATAAAACCTTTATAATTACAAGTTGTTCATGTATCCATTATATAAATAATTATAATCATGATTTATATATCATATATATCCAGTATATACATGCATTTATAATATTACATAATCATTTAGAGGTATGAAATGAAATGCACCGCTCATGGAGACGGTAAGTCGTACGTACGCATGAACACTACTTTCATTTCTATTTCGTATTTTATAGAATGGAATCATAATAATATAAAGGTATATTATAATTACAGTATAATATCATATATAATATCATAGTTCCATCCTTTATACGTCCCACATATGGTATTTAACGAATCAAATCACTTTGAGGGGGCGGTAGTCTGCACTTCCTTAAATGAAGATACCATCTTTACCCATAATGGAAACCATAAAGGTATGCCCAAAATGAAAAATACCGAAGCTTAAGGAAAACATAAACATATTATATATCATATATAAATATAGTGACATCTTAATTGCCACCTTTTATGGTGTTAAAGGAGTGTTGAACAATCATGGTTTCGGGAGGCATAAATTCACCATCCACGGAAACAATATGTTCTTTAACCATTAGATGTTGGTGTGTGTAAGTGTAGCTTGAATCCTTCTTATAAAAATATCATAGTATATTTAATATACTGGAGTTGTTATAAAATAAATAAATAAAAATAGTTTAGGGTGTTGGAGAAGCAAAAAAAAAAAACAAAAGGACTCAAGTGAAGACATTACCTTAAAATCGGGTAACTCCCTTTGGTTTGAGCTCAAAGGCTTCCTTAGGAAGACTTCTGCCCAAACTGAGGCTTGAAGGTGTAAGAGAGGGATGTGGAGAGACAACATGGGTAGGGGTTGTCCGATCCAAAGGCTTTGGGAGTGTGGGGAAGGAGGTAGAGGTGGGGGCCTTTTATAAGAGGAGAGGAGGGGCACTCTTGGAAAGTAAAGATAAGTTACTTTATATTAAAAAGTTTTTCGGATTCAAAAGGTCCCACATTGATATAATTATAGGGTATGGTGATAAGGGTTCTAAATCCACCCATAAAATAGGTTTTGGACATGTGTAGGTCATAGATTTTACATTATCATTTCATTTTATTTAAACCTTTATTAATGAGGTAATCGCTGCATCATCATTATGTCATAAATAATTTAATTTATTTAAAGTCTAAAAATAAAAAATAAAAAATATGATGTAGGAAATCGTTTTATCTTTCCAATGAATATTTATAGTCAAACATCTCACTTGTATAAACCCATTTAAAAAATTGTTTTCATAAAACATATTATGTTTGTGTCATTTTTACTTTAACATTTAATAAAAAGTTATTTATGTCATTTCCCAACCAAAGTGGCTCCATTGGGTCCCCAAGTTGACCCATGGATTTTCTTGGTTGGCCATTACACATCCAATGTGGGTAGGACATGTGTCAAGCTCATCTCATTTTATTAAAGCATTATTTTTACCTTAAACTACACTAATTACCACTAATCACGATTAAGAACTTAAAAGTTACTATTCACCAAAAAATTATTTTATTCTTATTGAACCAAATTTTAATTCTTAATGACAACCATGTATGTCGGATTTTTGAAATTGAAAACACAGAAGTGGTAAAATTTCATTTAAACGAAAAATCAGTTTTTATAAGTACCACTTAGTGGTTTCACTATTCATCAAAAATTGAAGTTTTTCAGAAAAATACCAAAAAATCATCCTAATATATATTTGATATTCCGAATTCCAAAATGAATTCTATTTTACAAAATTCAAAACATATAAGTCACATTAATTAATTTAATAATTAATTCCCGCTGTCATGACAAATAGCGTGTTTTTATGAAACAATATCTATGAAAAGTTTGGCATTAGTTTATGCCCAATTCCAAAGTGAAATTAATCCTAATGACCGCCATTGAATTAAATGGTAAAATTATATTCATATTAAACTTTAAGACCAATTAAAAATATAATCTAACCATATAATTAAATTAAATGAAAAATCAGTTTTGATGTAAAATGCAGTATTTTTCACTATTCATTAAAAAATGAACATTGTCAGAAAAATACCAAAAATTCACACAAGGTAAATTTTGATGTCCCAATCATAAAGAATAAGTTTATTTTGACAAAAATAGCTTATAAAATTTTCAAAATATAGATTTAAAAATGGTTTTCCATCAAAAGGCAGTAAAACAATCTTTTAAAAATATTGGTGTATTTCATGCTTAAGATTGGACTTATTTTCATTTTAAGCCTCTAAAACACTATCTAATTCATTAATAGGAATAGATAAAAGTATCTATTATTCATTACTTACTTGGGATGTTACAATGAATCCTTTGATAAAAATAATCATTCTATACAAAGTTTTTTAAAGTATCCTCCACACTAGTTTTCCTCAAATTCATGGAGAAGATGAAAATGAATTCATCCCAATAAAGGTCCAATGAAAAATTTGACATGAATGAGAGGACTCAACCACTAGGATATAAAAGGGGTTATAGTTTATCTAGATATTTTATAACTATGACATAACCTCTAAGAAATAGTACATATATTGAGATAATAAGTAATGAAGACACAATTAGTTCTTTTAAGGTATCTCCATAGACCCACATCATGTTCGTGGGAAATAGTAATGAAATTGATGGATAACCTTGTGCACAAAGGGATGAAACCTGATGTTACTTGAATCTCAATGCAATGATAAACTGAAATTGACCCATGGGAATACCTAATGTGAGATAGTGTAGGTCATGTTCCCTTGGTGAGTTCTGACATGGAGATGGAATATATGTTTAGGTCTGAGATTGGTGATCCTATTATTACATATCCAAATGTAATATGAATTAATCCACACATAGTTTTGGTAAGGTACATTTTTTCTTAAGTTAGCTGAACCATGACATTAGTTTCATCTAGTGTATTCATAACAATCAAATATCAGAGGAAATAAAACACTCATATATATCAAGTTCTAACATGGGGTGATTTATGATTTTAGGTCACAAGGACTAAACCACTCCAAACAGTTTAGGCCAACCATGTTGGGACACTATGGTTAGTTTAATGTTATATTGGATGTAATTTCATGATATAAAGTATACCACCATGCAAAAAAGGACAATGTGATTTGTAGTTTATAGTAATGTAATTAGGAATTCATGCTATGTAGTTAAAATTAATGATGCAAAGACATTATAAACCATTTTTAATGTAATGAAATATATTTATTGAGAATCCTTACATTAGTTAATGGCTTAACACACTCCCAATTTATTATAATCAAGGAATAATATCAATTATAGTATAAATTATAGATGGCCTAAGGTCCTTCCAATTTCATATCTATCTTCAAAAAATTATTCCTATGTATAGTGGGAGTTTCTTGGCCAACAAAAGTTTCCCTTGGATGAATGAGAATAGGAAGAACATCTTTTTTAACACTCACATGACACAATTATGATGGATTTAAAGGTTTTCCTACATGAATAACCTTTTCTCATTGATTTATTCTAATTTATCAATGCATACCTAAGACTATTTATATTTAAATACCTGATTCTATATGACAATGAAATGTGAGGGAAATTAGAACTCAATAAACAGGACTGCCTAAATTCAATATTCAAGGGAGTATGGAGTATCCAGTATGGTGGTATAATTCATGGTATGATACACCCACATACTATATATAATATTTCCTAGGAAATATCTCTTGTATTTTCCACCATCTTTTGAAGGATATTATATATAGATTTATTGATTTCCTTGATCTATCCGTTCACTGCTGTATGATAACTTGATGAGTGGTTGGACTGAATATTTTTTCCAAGTAAAACCCATTCAATTTGGAAGCCTTTAATTTCATATTTTTCCATAAATATTGTGTGATGGAAAGGAAATATAATGATTATATAAAAATTCAGGAAATTGATGAAAAATTTTTTATGGGTATCACTTTATCCAATTTGGAGAGAAAATAAGTGGAAGTAAAGATATACTTGAACAACATGGATTTAGAAGGTGGATATATGTTCATGAAATATATTCTTTTATGGGAAATATCTATAATAGTTGGTAGTGTGCAATAATTCCAGGGGATGATGAATGAAGTAGACATATAATAGGAAGGAATAAATTTTTTTTGAATTATAAACTGTCTTATATCATTTATGGATCGAAATACCCAAGCCTAATAAACTGATGGATGATATTGGTTCCTAATCATTGGGAAACACAGGCATCAACATCGTTTTCTTGAATAACAGTGGTGGTTTACCCTCCTTCAATTCATATTAGTTCTTTATTAAAGACTCATTTGTAGAGTTCATTTAAATAACTCGTGTCATTTCAAATTATAAAATATAAGGTCTTGGACTTAAATAATACTTAATTTAAAGTTTTTAATCAATATTTAATTTTATTAAATTCCTGAGGATATTTATGGTTTAGAGTTTTTCAGACTTGGGTCATGACACATGCATAATAAACCTATACATTAGAAGTGGAAAATTCTACTCAATATACATTTTTACCACAATATAAAACTTTTAAAATTGAACACAATTTTTTTCATTAATTTTTTTATGACTTTCAAGTTGACTTATTATTTGTTCTTTACCATCGTTAAACCATGTGGAAAACATTTTAAAAAATGGGGGAGGGGCATAAAAATCTCTATAAGGGACATAAAAAAAGAAATCCATTAGTGTGGGAAAAACATGGAAACCAATAAAATGTTCACCTTTGTCACAATATATGTTGATAATATGAAATAAATCATTTCTACATGATAAAATTATATACCTTTTTCTTAAATAAAACTATTGAAATCCATAATAAGAAAATAGAAACCCATTTTTGGAAGTTGAGAGCACTGTATCCATAACTCGTGTCAGAAATAACTAGATCTTAGTAAATTACAGAAGATAAACCTCCCTGGTTAATTATATGCTTATTTCCCATTAGGGTAATAAACATTAACCAAGGAATTAGAGCACTATATGGGAACACCAAACATATAATCCATATCAATCTCACCTATGAAATAAGTTCTATCAGTCTCACCCATTATCATTTATAATTACTGGGTATAATATTATGAAGAATTTGTTTCTTGCATATTTTATCATAAAACCCTCAAAATAATATTTTTAACCCATGTGAGAAACACTTTCATATTTTTAAATATACTTTCTTTTCAAAACCCATTTTAAAAAATATAATGAAATGTACGGAGGGAAAGAGGGGTTTTCCTTGATGAAAACATGAAATATTATAAACGAATCAAAAAAATCAAATAATGTTTAAGACAATAGAAAAATTCATTATCATTATATTTGTTAAAAACAAAACATTCCTTTTTTCTGTTGTAAATATAGTTAAAATCTTCCATTAAAATATTCCTATTGAAAACCTTTTAAATAAAGTCAAAAGAGACATAAAATGCAATTTACAAATCTTTTATGCCCATATAAATACATTATTAAGATATTTTTGAAAATATAAACATGGAAGAAAATGAGTTGGAAGGGAAACTATAGAATATGATTTTTAAAATAAATCTATTAGCTTGAGTCTAACTCATCATGTATAATGTTTATCTGCATAAACAATAAAATTATGTCCATTATTCACTTTATTAAGAACCTTGTTCATGTTTAGTATTCAATATTATTTTTTTAGTTACCATTTTATATTCAATTACATTATCATTTAATTTTAGGTTGAATTTTTAGATTATATTCAGCTCATATATCAAAATTGACTTCAAATGTTTCACTATCATCTAAGAGGTCATTATTCCATCATATCTAGAATAAAAATTATGGAGTAATTCTCTTTTCTATACTAAGATAATGTATAATGTTAATTCTTATGTATTTTATTATATAATTTCTAACTAAAGGGGACTTATATTCATTTAGGTTCAAATTCAAAATATATAATGGGATTTTTCAATTAAAATAAATGATTGTTTTACAAAAAACATGTATTTTTCACTATTCATTGAAAAATAAATATTTTTAGAAAAATTTGGAAAATTCCACTTTAGGATAATTATACATGATGAATTATAAAACAAAATTAAGTTTTCCAAAACAAATTTTAAAATTTTTAAAATTATACGTTCAAATAATAATTTATAAGAAAAGAGTTCAAAATATTTTTTCCTAAAAAAATACTTAAAATTTTTATAATGAAATTTACGATCTAATTCAGGAATACTAAAAAGTAAAAAAATTATTTATTCTATCATGAAATTTATTTTTATATACAATCCCATACCTTTTGAGATTCTGTCCTCGTAATTTTCTTCATTTATTAAGTAATTTGGAATATCCATCTCTCAAAGCATTTTTATATTCCCATGTTACTTCATCAACTATATGATTTTCACATAGAACCATAACCTTGTGAATCACCTTATTTCACAACAATTTCTCTCCGTGGTCAAGAATTTGTACTTTTTATTCCTCATAAGAATGTTTATCTTCTATCTAAACAACCTCTAGGGTGAAAACATGAGATGAACCTGACACTTATTTTCTTAATATTGAGACATAAAATACATTGTGTGCCTGGAAGGAACTTGGAGGTAAGACCACATAGTAATAAATTGAACCATATTTTTCTAGGATTTCATATGGTCTAATCAAATATGCACTTAACATATCCTTTTTATCAAAACACATAATTTTTTCCCATGAAGATACTTTATGAAAAAACCACCTACATTGAAAGATATATCATTTCTCTGGTTATTTGAATAAATTTTCCACGTGCTATGAGATTTCATCATATGTTTCTAAATCCTCTTCAATTTCTCAAACATTTAATATACTAACTATTGTCCCATCAACTTCTTTTACCCCACTTTATCGAAAAAGTTGGATCCTAACTCTGATTTCCATATAATACCTCCAAAGGTGCCATATATATATTGGAATAAAAATATTATTATAAGAATACTAATCTAATGAAAGATATTGATAAAAAAATTACATGGTACTCCATTTTCCAAGATCAAATAATGTCTTCTAGGGTCTGATTTTTTTCACTCATACTATCCATCATATTGGGGATGAAAAGATGCACCAAAAATTAATTTATTACCCAATCAAATATAAATACCATTTCAAATATTATAGGTGAATTTGGATCATTATTAGATACAATGAAGATAGGAATTCAATGTAACCTAACTATATCTTTTAGATATAATTTGGAAAGATAACATAAAGGCAAAGTTTCTCAAATGGGATGAAAATATACTAATTTAATTAATCGATCAAAAATAACCCAAATCACGTTATTACCTCAAGAAGTTTTTTTTAATCCCATCACAATATCAAGGGATATAATTTCCCATATCTACTCTAGAACAAGAAAAGGATGAATAATCCAAATTGAGTAATTATCATTCTAATTTAACCTATTAATAAGTAAAAAATTTCATGGTATAGTCTGAAATATCTCACTTCATTCCATCCCACTAGTAATATTCCCAAATTTCTCTGTATATCTTAGTTATTATAGTGTAAATGTAAAATAGAGAACTATGAGATTCATTCAAAAATTATATCTTCGACTAGGAATCAGAAGTAAGATATAATCTCTTTTTAAATATAATAATAAATAATTCATCAAAATTAAACTTTGTAAACATACCCTTATTCAAAGATTCTACTTTTTTATATAAAACATGATCCTCCTTATGAGATTGCTTAATTATTTCTTACTGAGATGATTGTACTGATATATAAACCAAAATTGAGGATGTTCCTAAATCTAAAATTTCAAGGTAAAAATTACTTAAATCATTAACCAAAGGGTCATATTGCAATGTAACATGGTTAATGTAGAATTATTTTTCTAACTCAAAGCATTGACTACTTTTTTGCTTCTCCAGGATGATAATGAATCATGAAGTCATAATCCATAATTAGATCCAACCATCTTCTTTGCCTCATGTTCAACACTTTATGAGTAATTATATCCTTTTAACTTTTGTGATTAGTATATATTTCGTATTTTAATCCAAATAAAGTATTCAACCATTTTTTTAAAGAAAAAACCACAAAACAATTATTCCAAATATTGTGTAGGATAATTTAACTCATGGGTTTTTAGTTAACATGAATCAATAAAATAAATACTATATAATTTTGTATCGGAACAGATGTAATTCCCTTAAATGAAGAAAAACCATAGAAAAAAGTCAGCAATTTTAGTGGAAAGGGAAGAAAACTAGAGCATTCGACAATCTTCTTTTTAGTTCTTGAAAAAAATAATCAAAATATTCATTATAGATGAATTTATCTCTTTTTTTTAACTTAGTTAGTGGCGTATGTAACTGTGTAATGTTCTAAAAAAACTACATATAGTAACAAGATAATCCATGAAAAGTATAAATCTATATTATATTTTTATGTATTTTCCATTCATTAACAACCTTTGATTTAGTGGGGTAAACAATTATGTTATCTTTATAAACAATATGTCTAAGGAAATATTTTTTTTACAAATAAAATTTAAACATAATGTTTTTTCTAAATAGTTACTTTTGTTTTATGTTTTAAAAAAACAATCCTTAGGTCTATTTCATGATCCTACCAACATTTATTGTAACACCCTGAGATTTTATGAAAAATATTCTTTTTAATTTCATTGATGTCTTGTGTTTTATGCTACACAAAAAGAAGCTTGCACTACATGAATCCCTGACTTGGCGTCCATTACACACAATCGTGACCTTCCACAATAGCCTGTGTTGTACACAATACCGAGTTTCACTAAACAATGATATGTTAAATAAACTAGCCATTATGAATAGTAATACCCACTTTTTGAAATTTTATAAATTTTATCTTTCGAAATGGACTTCATTTTTGGATTAAAATATCGAAATTAGCCTAGGGTGATTTTTTGGTATTTTTCTGAAAACATTTAATTTTTGATGAATATTGAAAACAATGGGTTACTATTTAAAACTAGACTTTTTATTTAAATAATTATTTAAATTTATTTTAGGTGAAAATTGATACATAATATCTATATAAGTTCAATTTAATTCATTACATTCATTTTAAAATAAATTTAGACATATAAAAATTTTACTGAACTTTTCACCGTCTTTTACCCACCTCCAATTAGAGTTTGAAAATTTACATAAAACTTAATTTTACCACTTTTGTGAGTGGAATTTAGAAAATCCAAGAGACACGGTTAATATCAAGGAGTAAAATGTGGTTAAACAAAATAAAAATAATTTTTGATGGATAGTAACTTTTTACTTTTTTACCACGGTTAAAAGTAAATAGGGTAATTAAGGGTAAAAATGATATTATTATTACCCTAAAACATGTCGTAATTCTATTGGATAAGTGTAATTCGATACAAAAAACCTTAGGAATAAAATATTACCCTTTAGGTCCACTTGGATTATATTAGGACATTTATTATTATTAATTTATTTAAAAAAGAGTTAAAATAGTTAAAATCAACGTTTAATAACTATTTTTTTAATATAGTGTTATACATAAGATAAATTCATCTATAAATATTAATTAGAAATATAAAAATATTTCCTACCTAATGGTATTTTATTTATAAATTTTAGACATTAAATAATTTAATTTATTTATGACACAATGGTGATGTAGTAATTACCTAAATAATGAAATATTAAAATAATGGATATTATAAATTCCCAAATAAATGTAATTTAGACTTTTAATAAATTCAAATAATTTTATAGGTTAATATGAAATTTTAGTATTGATTTAATTAACTTTTTTTCTAACTAATCATGCTGTTATGAGTTTAACAAAAATCATGTACCAAATAGTGTAAAAATTGACATAAAATAGAATTTAAAACAAATATTATATTATTAATTTTTATTTTATTCCTAAAAATCTAAGGATTGTCCAAATAACTTCTATAAGGATATATATTAATAATGAACCACTTGGGGTTCGTTTGACTTGTTATAGTGAGTTTATTAACCATATAGTGTAAGAAAACAAAATGACATGGTAAAAGTTAAATTATTTAACATAGAGTTAAATCTAAATGATAAGGATAAAATGGAAACCTAAACTTGTCTAAAACCTATTGGTTGAGATGATTTAGACCCATACCCACCTTATCTTCTAAATAAATCAATTTGGAGCAATTAAAAACCGAATTTGACTTTATTATAAAATAATATTTTAAGTTTTTCTAAAGGTTCCCCTCTCCTCGCTTATAAAAAGGGCACCCACTCCCTATTCTATTAACACCCTTTTGAGCCTTGAATATCTGAAAAAACCTGACCATTTATCTTCTCCACTTCCCTAGAAACATTCTGGAGGTTCTTGTCTTCTCAAAAGACCAACTCTACTTCCTTAATAGGAATCTTAAAGGTGGTGCGTCGAAGAAGAGGTAATCTCTTCTTCCAATTTTCTCAAGTTTCTTTCTTCTTCTACTTATTCTTCTTTAGTTGTCTAATTATAATGTAATAACACCAGAATTAATTATATAAATATATGTTATTATAAATATTAAACAACCCTATTTCACCTTCTATCCATCCTACGGAAAATGAAATCACCGCTCGTGCATACGTACGGAATACCGTCTCCACGCCGTGGTGTAATCTGTTTTCGACCACCACATTAATTGGATGGGTATAATGTGTAAATAAATAACTATTTATGATTATTGAAAATTGATATTGATTCTGAAATATTATACATACACTTCAACACAATTCCACGATCATGGGAATGATATCATCGCTCGTTCATACGTACGGACTACCGTCTCCACGACGTGATGAGATTCATTCTCCATGTTAACCATTAATGAATGATTATAAAGTATATATAATGAATAATAATGAAATATATGACATAATAATGATATGGGATTTATGTATATATATATATTTATGTCATCTACTTAATTTCATTCAATTTAATAAGGAATCGAAAACAACGTGCATGCGTACGTATGGCCTACCATCTCCATGAACGGTGTATTTCATTCCATTTAACAATCTATCATATATATATATATGTATATGATGAATATATATTATATATAAATCATGTTTCACATTCTGGAATTAAGTAAATCAGGATATAAGTAATAATATCAAGAACAACAAGTCGAAACACGTACAATAAAAGAAACGATTTTACCCAAATCGCTGCTTTTTCATCGAATTTACAAAAGAACGAGTAATATAAAGTGATAAGTAAACCGTATATGATATCATAACAATGAATATGGTTCTTTAATATTTCAATGAAATTATTTGAATAATTATACAGGAGTTTTGGATACATACAAAGCATATCAGACATAAGGTAAGGGATAATCATTCCAATGTCATTTTTTTCCGAGATTGTTTATTCGTAAGTATTTACTGGGGTTATGTTTATCATCCACATCCATGTTTTCTAAAAATGTTTTCATAAAATTTTTAGTATTACTCCATGTATGTTTAAAGTCATTTTTACCCTTTTATGACTTTTACCACAAGGTTTGGATGGAATCTTTCTTTTTTTACCATACAAGGAACTTTTGGACTTTTCCAGCAAAAGTACTAGAAGAATGTTTTTTTTAACTTATACGACATGAACGGATTTTTATGGTTTTATAACTCCTTATTTTAAAGAAGATTAATATACAATATTTCATTATTATTTTCAACAAAATCCATTTCTTTTAAAATTTAACGGAATTTTGTGAAAAGAAAATGATTTTCACGAAGAAATGGTATTTTCCTCAAGAATTATTTTCAAGTGTTTTATCAAAACCATTTTCCATTTAAGATGAAATTATTTAATATGTGTATGTTTCATGTATAATGTCTCTATGATTTATATGATTTCACTTTTCTTAAGATGAAATGATATCCATTTGATATATATGGATTATGTTATGACGGGATGATATTTGTGAAACCCATTTTATTATTTGGGTTACGATGAATGTTTTATGTTTATTTTGTGGAACAAGTAAGAATGATTTAATTATGAGATGGGTGGGACCTATATCTCCCTCCAATTGATTGGGAAATTATTTATTTCTCATGGGATAGACATGGCTGGAATGGTAAGTTAATCCGGTTCAGTGTTACAGGACTGAAACGAGGAGTGAACTCGATTCAGAAAGGGACTTTGTCCACTAAGATGGTCTTGGCAGAAATGCCTTGGCTACTATGGAAATAATAACATGTTCTTAATGGTTGCCACAATTACATGTTTTATTCTCATGTTATTTTATCAGGATTAATGATTCTTTATAATCTATGCCTTACGTACTGCCATGTTTTATGTCATTGCTCAAGATCTTGATGTTAAACATTATGGTCATGTATTTAAGTTAAAATGTATATAATTGGTTTTATTTTACCCATGCTTCCCTTACTGAGCATTTGAGCTCACCCTTTTATATTTTTTCTTTTCCCTAGGATTTAAAGAAAGTTTTTAGGCAAGAAAATAAAAATGGGTAGATCTTTATGGGAGATGATGAAGATCTTTCACCAAGATTAGAAGATTGTGTTCCGAGTATCCAAAGACACTAAACTATTACTGTCCTTTGGTGTCTGTTTTTGTTATGTATTAAGTATTGCGAAAAAGTAATGTAAAGTCCATGTATATTAAACTTTGGGTCTCTACAGTTGGTATCATAGGAAAGGTTTAGTTAACCTTTGGAAACTAGGATATGAAAACTTTAGTGAGATCTCTAGAGATATTTTTATGGTATGTTTGGGGATGTCCCTAAGGTTAATTATAAGTATAGGTTATAGTCCTAGAATTTTGGCAATGATATTAGAATTAAACCTAAGATGTTAGATATCAAAGGTACTCCCCCTTTATTATTTTGTTTTCCCTAGAATGATTTTTGCCTCTCACACTATTCTTTTTGGGTTTTAGATGATGGCTAGAACCCGAAGGAACCGTTTTGATCAATGTAATGGACGATGCAATGATTGTACTCCTGAACAAACCAACGTTATGGGAGATGGATTTCAAAATATTATTGCTATACTTACACAAGATATGAATCATTCTGGACTTCCAAATGAGAAGAGAAGGGAACAATATTTTATTGAGTCCTTCATGAGGCAACATCCACCTTCTTTTAGTGGGTCATCTAATCCACTTGTTGCTGAACAATGGATCCATACCATTTAAAAGTTATTTTCCATACATTGTTGTTCAGAACATGATAAATTCATTCTAGCTGTTTACCATTTAGAAGGTGAATAAGACCATTGGTGGACTCTAATTAATAATACTAAGCCCCATGATGAAATTGAATCCATGGAATGTGACAAGTTAAATAACTTGTTTTTCAGTAACTACTTCCCTCGTATTTTTCGAACAAAGAAGGAAAAGTAGTTCCTTGATCTTAAGAAGAAGGATGATGAATCTGTTGGTATATACTAAGAGAATTTTACAAGGCCAACAAGGTATGCATCTGGCTTTATCATCCAAACTGAAATCAATGTTGATCGATTCTTCAGTGGCTTAAAATGAAGTCTTGGAAGGGCAATAGCTTTAAGATACTTCAGTTTCTATGAATAAATTGTGCATTTTTCTATAAAGGTAGAAATAGAAGTTGGTGTGGAAAATCCATCTCATGGTTTTGACAAGAAACAGAAGATGGAGTTCAAGGAGAAATCTCCGAATAATGGTGAAAATAAGATGAATTATTCTTTATGCTCAAAGTGTGGAAAGAAGCATGGTGGATATTGTCTTAAAGGGACTAGAAAATGTTTTAAGTGTTGAAAAGGAGGTCATCGAGTAGCTGAGTGTCGTAGTAATGGAAAAAGGGTTTCTAATGATGTAAATAAAGAAAATACTATAGAGAACACACCACCAAAACATCACTGCTTAAAGTGCAAGGAAATGGGGCATTATGTTAGTCAATGCCCTAATCCAAGTGTAAATGATGATCAAGGTGAGCAACCTCTTAAAGAAAAGGACAAAGGGAAGTCACATGCAATCATTATTAGCAATGTTGAGTATGAAAACAATGTGGTGGAATGATTATGTGTTTATGTAAAGGGATTCCAAAATAATGTTGTGGAATCTCATTTATAGTAATTGTGGAACATTCGATTATCTATGTAATGGTTTATTGTGGTTTTCGATAATTATATGGTACCAGTAACCATGATAAGTGATTCAAATATTTTGGAAAGCAGATGATATGCGCATAATGAAAGTATAAGAAGAAAATAATATGTTTGATAGTATTCATGAGCTCATGATTGATATATGGACTAAGTGGTATCATGGTTTGAGTATATAGAATTTTGGGATTTTGGTATGTGGAAAGTGTTAACTTTTTGACTGCATTCATGTTTTCACTAAGGTTCAATGTGTATTAATTTTTTTATAGAATACATGATTAAGGTATTCAAATGTTTGGAATGTGACCACTGAGATATATCTTATGATATATGGGGGATAAATGATGGTATTCAAGTGCTTGTAATGTGGCCTTTCAAATAATAGTTTTCTTTATACAATGAGATTGGACATATGTATTTTGGATAAGCCTAAAGATTGGAATAGATTATGTTGGACATTAGATAGTATTTTTTAAGGATAGAACTTTTTTTCGATATTATTTATGTAAAGTTATAATAGTGTAGTTTTAGAAAAAAGGACAACATGCAGAATGGGTGACAACCTGTCGCGTTGGACATGGCTGTGGGAATTGAACCTAAAACCAAAGTATGATAGGCCTTTATCGCCTACCACTGGCCTACATGAAGTCTATGTTTAGCAGAAACAAGTTTTATTATATTAAGAAGTATGATATATGAAGTATAAATCCATTTTAGGAACCATATATGATTAATCTCACTATAGATGGACTTATGTATATTTGATAACATTTTCTAACCTTTTGTTTGAAACAAATGGAATGACTCATCAATCCATCACATGATCTGCTAACACTTCACGAATGACAAATTCAACTTCATTTCTTTAAGAGATGAAGTGGAAATTGTTCAAGGCACGAACAACGGTGGGATTGTACCAAAATCAAGTATGTATTTCTTTTGATTCGAAGATTCTTCTACATTAGGGAAATGATCTTAAAAACCAAAAATGTTGTCCTAGTGCCCTCATATCTGATGAATCAGTTGGTACCTTAGACCAAAAAAAATTTATGGCTTTGTGATTGTTGGATTTTTCATATCCATGTTCTCTACCACTCTCTATCAGAACTTTATGGTTAGATTTCTCTTCCATATCCATATTTTTACCAATGTTCTCCTATGTGGAAACCCAGTGATTAGTTAATTTGAGTAACTTTTACGTTTCATACATTAATATTTAAAGATAAGTTTTGGTATTCCTTTTTACGATGTGGGTTTCTATTAAAGAAACTTTCGAGTATTAAAACATTTATAACTTCGATGAATTTTGAGGGAGAAATTCATTTTAAGGGGGGTAGAATATAACACCCCAAGATTTTATGAAAAATATTCTTTTTAATTTAATTGATGTCTTGTGTTGTATGATACACAAAAAAGATATTGCACTACATGCATCCCTGACTTGGGTTTTATTACTCGCAATCACGACCTTCCACGATAGCGTGTGTTGTACGCAATACCGAGTTTCACTAAACAACGATATGTTATATAAACTAGCCATTATGAATAGTAATACCCACTTTTTGAAATTTTATAAATTTTATCTTTCAAAATGGACTTCATTTTTGGATTTGGAATATCGAAATTATCCTAAGGTTAATTTTTGGTATTTTTCTGAAAACATTCAATTTTTGATGAATAGTGAAAACACTGGGTTACTATTTAAAAACCAACTTTTTATTTTAATAATTATTTATTTTATTTAAACTTATTTTAGGTCAAAATAGATACATAATACCTATATAAGTTCAATTTAATTCATTGGAGTCATTTTATAATAATTTTAGACATATAGAATTTTTATTGAACTTTTCACCGTCTTTTACCCACCTCCTAGGAGAGTTTGAAAATTTACATAAAACATAATTTTACCACTTCTGTGAGTGGAATTTTAAAAATTTGAGAGACACTGCTAATATCATGGAGTAAAATGTGGTTCAATAAAATAAAACTAATTTTTGTTGAATAGTAACTTTTTATTTTTTTACCACGTGTAAAAGAAAATAGGGTAATTAAGGGTAAAAATGATATTATTATTACTCTAACTCATGTCCTAATTCTATTGGATAAGTTAAATTCGACCAAATAAACCTTAGTAATAAAATATTACCCTTTAGGTCCACTTGGATTAGATTTCTACATTTATTATTATTATTTTATTTAAAAAAGATTTAAAATAGTTAAAATCAATGTTTAATAATTAAACATTTTTAATATAGGTTTATACATAATATAAATTCGAATATAAATATTAATTAGAAATCTAAAAAAATTTAATACCTAATGCTATTTAATTTATAAATTTTAGACATTAAATAATTTAATTTATTTATGACACAATGATGATGCGTTAATTACCTAAATAATGAAATATTAAAATAATTGATATTATAAATACCGAAATAAATGTAATTTGAGAATTTATATGAATTACCATAATTTTATAGGTTACTATGACATGTTAGTATTGATTTAATTAAAATTGTTCAAGATAATCATGATGTTATGATTTTTACAAAAATCAACTACCAAATAGTGTCAAAATTCACATAAAATAGTTTTTAAAACAAATATTATATTATTAATTTTTATTTTATTCCTAAAAACCCAAGGTTCGTCCAAATGACTTAAATTAGGATATATATATTAATAATGAACTACTTGGGGTTTTTTTGGCTTGTTATAGTAAGTTTATTAACCATATAGTATAAGAAAACAAAAAGACGCGGTAAAAGTTAAATTATTTAACTTATAGATAAATCTAAATGATAAAGATAAAATAGTAACCTAAACTTGACTAAAACCTATTGTTTGAGAGTATTTCGACCCATACATACCTTATCTTCTAAATTAATCAATTTTGAGCTATTAATAACTGAATATGACTTTATTATAAAATAATATTTTAAGTTTTTCCAATGGTGCCCCTCTCCTCCCTTATAAAAAGGGCACCCCTTCCCTCTTCTCTTTACCCCATTTTGAGCCTTGAAGCTCGTCCAAACCCTGACCATTTCTCTTCTACACTTTCCTAGAAACATTCTGGAGGTTCTGGTCTTCTCAAAAGACCAACTCTACTTTTTTAAGAGGAAACGTAAAGGAGGTGCGTCGAAGAAGAGGTAATCTCGTCTTCCGATTTTCTCAAGTTTCTATCTTCTTATACTTATTATTATTTAGTTTTATCATTATAAAGTAATAAAATAAGTATTAATTATATACTTATATGTTATTATAAATATTATACAACCCTATTTCACCTTCTATCCATCCTATGGAAAACGAAATCACCGTGCGTGCATACGTACGGAATACCGTCTCCATGCTGTGGTGTAATCTGTTTTCGACCACCACCTTACTTGGATTGGTATAATGGTGTAAATAAATAACTATATATGATTATTGTAAATTGATATTTATTCTGAAATATTATACATACACCTCAACACAATTCCACGATCATGAGAATGATATCATCGCTCGTGCGTACGTACGGACTCCCGTCTCCCCGACGCGATGAGATTCATTATCCATGTTAACCATTCCTGAATGATTATAAAGTATATATAATGAATAATAATGAAATATATGACATTATAATGATACTGTATTTATGTATATATATAATAATGTCATCTACTTAATTCCATTCAATTTAATAAGGAAACAAAAACAACGTTCATTCGTACGTACGACCTACCATCTCCATGAACGGTGTACTTCATTCCATTTATCGATCTATCATATATATATATATATGATGAATATATATTATATATAAATCATGTTTTACTTTCTGGAGTTAATTAAATATGGATATATGTAATAATATCAAGAACAACAAGTTGAATCACGTACAAAAAATGAAACGATTTTACCCAAATCGCTACTTTTACATCAAATTTACAAAAGAACAGGTAATATAAAGTCATAAGTAAACCATATATGATATCATAAAAATAAATATGGTTCTTTAATAATTCAATGACATTATTTAAATAATTATATAGAAGGTTTGGATACATATTAAGCATATCAGACATAAGGTAAGGGATAATTATTCCAATGTCATTCTTATTCGAGATTGTTTATTCGTAAGTATTTACTGGGGTTATGTTTATCATCCATGTCCATGTTTTCTAAAAATGTTTTCATAAAATTTTTAGTATTATTCCATGTATGTATAAAGTCATTTTTACCCTTTTATGACTTTTACCACATGGTTTGGAATGAATCTTTCTTTTTTTACCATACGAGGAACTTTTTGACTTTTCCAGCAAAAGTACGAGAAGAATGTTTTTTTTAACTTATACGGCATGAAATAATTTTTATGGTTTCATAAATCCTTATTATAGAGAATATTAGTCTACAATATTTCATTATTAGTTTCAACAAAATCTTTTTATTTTAAAATTTAATGGAATTTTGTGAAAAGAAAATGATTTTGAAGAAGAAAAGATATTTTCTTCAAGAATTGTTTTCAAGTGTTTTATCAAAACCATTTTCCATTTAAGATAACATTATTTAATATGTTTATGTTTCAATTATAATGTCTTTATGAATTATATGGTTTCACTTTTCTTAATATGAAATGATATCCATTTTTTTATAGGGATTATGTTATGATGGGATGATGTTTATGAAACCCATTTTATTCTTTGGGTTATGATGAATGTTTTATGTTTATTTTGTGGCACAAGTAAGAATGATTTCATTATGAGATGGGTGGGACCTATATCTCCCTCAAATGCATTGGGTAATGATTTATATCTCATGAGATAGACATGGCGGGAATGGTAATTTACTCTGGTTCAGTGTTACAGGACTGAAATGATGAGTGAACTCGATTTAGAAAAGGACTTTATCCACTAAGATGGTCTTGGCACCAATGACTTGGATACTATGGAAATCATAAAATGTGCTTAATGGTTTCCACAATTACATGTTTTATTCTCATGATATTTTATCAGGATTAATGTTTCTTTATGATCTATTCCATATGTACTGACATGTTTTATGTCATTTCTCAAGATCTTGATGTTTAAACATTATGTTCATGTATTTAAGTTCAAATGCATATAATTTTTTTATTTTCTCCATGCTTACCGTTACTGATCATTTTAGCTCACCCTTTTATATGTTTTCTTTTCCCCAGGATTTAAAGAAAGTTTTTAGGTAAGTAAATAAATAGGGGAAGATATTTATGGGAGATATTGAAGATCTTTCACCACGATTAGAAGATTGTGTTCCGAGTTTCCAAAGACACTAAACTATTACGGTCCTTTGGTGTCTTTTTTTGTTATGTATTAATTATTCTGGAAAAGTAATGTAATGTCCATTTACGTCAGGATTTGGGTCTCTATAGTTGGTATCAGAGGAATGGTTTAGTTAACCTTTGGAAACTAGGATGCGAAAACTTTAGTGAGATCCCAAGAGATATTTCTATGGTATGTCTAGGGATGTCCCTAAGGTTAAGTATATGTATAGGTTGTAGTCCTAGAATTACAGTAATGATATTAGAATTAAACCGAAGATGTTAGATATCTAAGGTACTCCCCCTTTATTATGTTGTTTTCCCTAGCATTATTTTTGCCTCTCATACTATTCTTTTTGGGTTTTAGATGATGGTTGGAACCCAAAGGAACCGTGTTGATCAATGTAATGGAAGATGCAATGATTGTCCTCCTGAACAAACCAACATTATGGGAGATGGGGTGAAAAATATTATTGTTATACTTAAACAAGCTATGAATCATTCTGGACTTCCAAATGAGTAGAGAAGGGAACAATATTCTATTGAGTCCTTCATGAGGCAACACCCACCTTCTTTTAGTGGGTCTTTTGATCCACCTGTTGCTGGACAATGGATCTATACCATTGAAAAGATATTTACCATACTTCGTTGTTTAGAACATGACAAAGTCATTCTAGCTATTTACCATTTAGAAGGTGAAGTAGACCAGTCGTGGACTCTAATTAAAAATACAAGGCCCCAAGATGAAATTGAATCCATGGAATGGGACGAGTTCAAGACCTTGTTTTTCAATAAGTACTTCCCTTGTATTCTTCGAACAATGATGGAAAAGAAGTTCCTTGAGCTTAAACAGAAGGATGTTGAATCTGTTGTTATATACGAAGCGAATTTTACAAGGCATGAAAGGTATTCATCTATCTCTATCATCCAACCTGAAAGAAAAGTTGATCGATTCATTAGTGGCTTAAAACGAAGTCTTCGAAGGGAATTAGCTATAAGATACTTCAGTATCTATGAAGAAATTGTGGGTTGTGCTATCAAGGTAGAAATGGAAGTTGGTGTTACATATCCATCTCATGGTTTTGACAAGAAACAAATGATAGAGTTCAAGGATAAATCTCAGAATAATGGTGAAAAGAAGATGAATGTTTCTTTATGCTCAAAGTGTAGAAATAAGCATGGTAGAGATTGTTTTAAAGGGACTAGAAAATGTTTTAAGTGTTGAAAATAAGGTCATCAAGCAGATGAGTGTCGAAGTAATGGAAAAAGGGTTTCTAATGATGTAAATAAAGAAAAGAGTGTAGAGAACGCACCACCAACACTTCAATGCTTCAAGTGCAAGGAAATGGGGAATTATGCTAATCAATGCCCTAATCCAACGGTTAATGATGATCAACGTGAGAAAACTCTTAAGTCAAAGGACATAGGGAAGTCACATGTGATCACTATTGGAAATGTTGAGTATGACAATAGTGTGGTGGAATTATTATGTGTTTATGTAAAGGGATTCCAAAATAATGTTGTTGAATCTCATTTATAGTAATTGTGGAACATTAGAATATCTATGTAATGGTATATTGTGGTTTTCAAAAATTATATGGTACCGGTAACCATGACAAGTGATTCAAATATTTTGGAAAGAATATGATATGTGAATAATGATTGTATAAGGAGAAAATAATATGTTTAATAGTATTCATGAGCTCATGATTGATATAAGGACTAAGTGGTATCATGGTTTGAGTATATAGGACTTTGGGATTTTGGTGTGTGGAAAGTGTTAACTTTTTAACTGCATTCATGTTTTCACTAAGGTTCAATGGGTATTCATTTTTAAAGAGAATACATGATTAAGGTATTCAAATGTTTGGAATATGAACAATTAGATATATCTTATGATATAAGGGGGATAAATGATGGTATTCACGTGCTTGTTATGTGACCTTTCAGAAAATTGTTTTCTTTATACAATAAGATTAGACATATGTATTTTGGATAATCCTAAAGATTGTAATGGATTATGTTGGACATCAGATAGTATTGTTTAAGTATAGAACTTTTTCTTCTATATTATTTACGGAATGTTACAATAGTGTTGTTTTAGAAAAAGGGGCAATATGCAGAACGGGCGATAACCCGTCGCGTCGGAAAAGGCTGTGGGAATCGAACCCAAAACCAAAATATGATAGGCCTTTATCGCCTACCGCTGGCCTACAGGAAGTCTCTGGTTAGTAGAAACTAGTTTTATTATATTAAGCAGTATGATATATGAAGTATAAATCCATTTTAGGAACCATATATGATTAATCTCACTATATATGGACTTATGTATATTTGATAACTTTTTCTAACCTTTTGTTTGAAATAGAAAAAATGACTCATCATTCTACCACATGATCTGCTAACACTACACAAATGAAAAATTCAACTTCATTTATTTAAGAGATGAAGTGGAAATTGATCAGGGCACGAAAAAAGGTGAGATTGTTCAAAAATCAACTAAGTATTTCTTTTGAATCGAAAATTCATCAACATTAGGGAAATGATCTTGAAAACCAAAAATGTTGTCCTAGTGTCCCCATATTTGATGAATCAGATGGTACCTTAGAACATCAATAATTTATGGCTTTGTGAATTATGGCGTTTTCATAGCCATGTTCTCTACCACTCTCCATCAGAACATTATGGTTATATTTCTCTTCCATATCCATATTTTTACCTATGTTCTCCTATGTGGAAACCCAGTGATAAGTTAATTTGAGTAACTGTTATGTTTCATACATTAGTTTTTGAAGATAAGTTTTGGTATTACTTTTTATGATGTGGGTTTCTATTAAAGAAACTGTCAAGTAGTAAACCATTTATAATCTCGACGAATTCTGAGGGCGAAATTCATTTTAAGGGGGGAAGAATGTAACACCCCAAGATTTTATGAAAAATATTCTTTTTAATTTCATTGATGTCTTGTGTTGTACGCTACACTAAAAGGATTGTGCACTACATGCATCCCTATCTTGGGTTGCATTACACGGAATCGTGACCTTCCACGATAGCGTGTGTTGTACGCAATACCGAGTTTCACTAAACAACGATATGTTATATAAACTAGCCGTTATGAATAGTAATACCCACTTTTTAAAATTTTATAAATTTTATCTTTCGAAATGGACTTAATTTTTGGATTCAGAATATCAAAATTATCCTAGGGTGAATTTTTGGTTTTTCTAAAAACTTTCAATTTTTGATGAATAGTGAAAACACTGGGTTACTATTTAAAAACCGATTTTTTATTTAAATAATTATTTATTTTATTTAAATTTATTTTAGGTCAAAGTTGATACATAATACCTATATAAGTTCAATGTAAATCATTGGAGTCATTTTATAATAATTTTAGACATTAAAAATTTTATTGAACTTTTCACCGTCTTTTACCCACCTCCTAGTAGAGTTTGAAAATTTACATAAACCATAATTTAACCACTTATGTGTGTCTAATTCTAAAAATCTGAGAGACATGGTTAATATCAAGGAGTAAAATTTGGTTCAATAAGATAAAAATAATTTTTGGTGAATAGTAACTTTTTACTTTTTTTACCACGGTTAAAAGTAAATAGGGTAATTAAGGGTAAAAATGATATTGTTATTACCCTAACACATGTCCTAATTCTATTGGATAAGTGTAATTATACCAAAAAAACCTTAGGAATAAAATATTACCCTTTAGGTCCACTTGGATTAGATTTGGACATTTATTATTATTATTTTATTTAAAAAGAAGTTAAAATAGTTAAAATCAAAGTTTAATAATTAAAAAGTTTTAATATAGGGTTATACATAAGATAAATTAGACTATAAATATTCATTATAAATATAAAAATATTTCCTACCTAATGGTATTTTATTTATAAATGTTAGACATTAAATAATTCAATTTATTTATGACACAATGATGATGCAGTAATTACCTAAATAATAAAATATTAAAATAATTGATATTATAAATACCAAAATAAATTTAATTTGAGACTTTTTATGAATTAAAAAAAATTATAGGATAATATGACATGTTAGTATTGATTTAATTAACTTTTTTCGAACTAATCATGCTGTTATGATTTTCACAAAAATCAACTACCAAATAGTGTCAAAAATTGACATAAAATAGTTTTTAAAATAAATATTATATTATTAATTGTTATTTTATTCCTAAAAATATAAGGTTCTTATAAATGAATTATATAAGGATATATATATTAATAATGAACCACATGGTGTTCTTTTGGCTTGTTATAGTAAGTTTATTAACCATATAGTCTAAAAAAACAAAAAGACACGGTAAAAGTTAAATTATTTAACTTAGAGTAAAATATAAATGATAAGGATAAAATGGTAACCTAAAAATGTCTAAAACCTATTGGTTGAGAGTATTTAGACCCATCCCCACCTTATCTTAGAAATAAATCAATTTAGGGCTATTAAAAACCGAATATGACTTTATTATAAAATATTATTTTATGTTTTTTCAAAGGTTCCCTCTACTCCCTTATAAAAAGGGAACCCATTCCCTCTTATCTTTACACCATTTTGAGCCATGAAGCTCGGCCATCCCCTGACCATTTCTCTTCTCCACATCCCTAGAAACATTCTGGAGGTTCTGGTCTTCTCAAAACACCAACTCTACTTCTTTACGAGGAAGCTTAAAGGAGGTGCGTCGAAGAAGAGGTAATATCTTCTTCCGATTTTCTCGAGTTTCTTTCTTCTTATACTTATTCTTCATTAGTTTTATCATTATAAAGTAATAAAATTAGTATTAATTATATAATTATATGTTATTATAAATATTAAACAACCCTATTTCACCTTCTATTCATCCTACAGAAAACGAAATCACCGTGCGTGCGTATGTACGAAATACCGTCTCCATGCCATAGTGTAATCTGTTTTCGACCACCACCTTACATGGATGGGTATAATTGTGTGAATAAATAACTATATATGACTATTTTAAAGTTATATTGATTCTACAATATTATACATACACTTCGACACAATTCCACGATCATGGGAATGATATCTTCCCTCGTGCTTACGTACGGACTACCGTCTCCACGATGCGATGAGATTCATTCTCCATGTTAAACATTCATGAATGATTATATAGTACATATAATGAATAATAATGAAATATATGACATAATAATGATACTGGATTTATGTATATATATTTATATAATCTACTTAATTAAATTCAATTCAATAAGGAAATGAAAACAACGTTCATGAGTACGTACGACCTACCGTCTCTATGAACAGTGTATTTCATTCAATTTATCGATCTATCATATATATATATATATATGTATATGATGAATATATATTATATATAAATCATTTTTTACCTTCTGGAATTAAGTAAATCAGAATATAAGTAATAATATCAATAACAACAAGTTGAAACACATACAATAAATGAAACGATTTTACCCAAATCGCTGCTTTTTCATCGAATTTACAAAAGAACGGGTAATATAAAGTCATAAGTAAACCATATATGATATCATAACAATGAATATGGTTCCTTAATAATTCAATGAAATTATTTAAATAATTATACAGGATGTTTTGATACATACAAAGCATATCGGACATAAGTTAAGGGATAATTATTCCAATCTCATTCTTATATGAGATTGTTTATTCGTAAGTGTTTACTGGGGTTATGTTTATCATCCACATCCATGTTTTCTAAAAATGTTTTCATAAACTTTGTAGTGTTCTTACATGTATGTGTAAAGTCATTTTTACCCTTTTATGACTTTTACCACAAGGTTTGGAAGGAATATTTCTTTTTTTACCATATGAAGAACTTTTTGACTATTCCAACAAAAGTATGAGAAGAATGTTTTTTTAACTTATACAACATGAATGGATTTTTATGGTTTCATAACTCCTCATTTTAAAAAATATTAATCTACAATATTTCATGATTATTTTCAACAAAATCCTTTTCTTTTAAAATTGAATGGAATTTTGTGAAAAGAAAATGATTTTGAAGAAGAAAGGATATTTTCCTCAAGAATTATTTTCAAGTGTTTTATCAAAACCATTTTCCATTTAAGATGACATTATTTAATATGTGTATTTTTCAAGTATAATGTATTTATGATTTATATGGTTTCACTTTTCTTAAGATGAAATGGTATCCATTTGTTTTATATTTATTATGTTATGATGGGATGATGTTTATGAAACCCATTTTATTCTATGGGTTATGATGAATGTTTTATGTTTATTTTGTGGAACAAGTATGAATGATTTCATTATGAGATGGGTGGTGTAACGCCCCGACCCTAGTTACCCAGAGTCGGTGCATTGTTACGTAGCATTGGCATGATCACAAAATATCAAGTCTCGAAAGACCGATTAGTTTAGTATCCTTGGAAACACTGGATACATTCATAAGTCTTACATTACATCATAAAGTAAAACAAAACTACAACAACATCTTGTCTTCATATCCCCTCATACTATCCCTGCAGGTCATTAATAATATACTTCTTCACATCCTAGAAAAATTAAAACATTGGAAGGGGTGAGCTCAGATGCTCAGTAAGGATAACAATATAGCGGAAGCTTTCATAAATAAACATAAACATTTAAGGCAATGTTTAACTAAACAATATCCTTTTAAACACGAACTTCAACATAATATGGAAAAATGAAATGAAATAATGCCATTTACTTATTCACAAGGATATTATACTGGTCGAATAATCACATGAAATATCAATAACCACTTTCATAATGATGGAATGCATAGTACCAGACTATCATAACCACATAGACAAGGCCTCGTGCCAAGACTACAAATAAGATTTTGTCAAGGCCTCGTGCCAAGACACTAGTTTGTCTAATGAGACCTACCGATGCAATTTTTTTAGAAGATACTTACGTTTAAAATTTCTCAAATATACTTGAGTGTTTTTACAAAAACATTATGAAAGCTTCTGAAAACAAAATAACTAATTCTGAGACTTCTCCACTAATTACAAGCCATGATGGGTCAACTCCCAATCCCTTCCTGTTTACCACACTCGTGAGTCGGGTTTTCTGAAAACATTTTTAAGCTTGTGTTAAGTACAAATACATTTGAACTAGATTTTCATATATTTGAGAGAAATATCTCTTTTTTGAAATCATTTAAAAATCACATAATTACAAAAGAAAACCTTTTGAATAAATGTAATAGTCAAAGGGGTTTACACACCATATAAAAGAAAGTTGTGTATAAAACAAAATATGCCTCAATGAAAGTAGATTGAGACGAAGTCCCTTACAAAGATCATTTTTTTAAAGTAAAATAAATCTATTATGTGTATTAACTATAAGTACACATAAAAAAAGTACAAATAAAAGATATGACATAATAATATCATGACATAATTTGAAAGTAGGAGATTAACCCAAAGAATAGAAATTGGGTTAAGAAGTTCCCTTACCTCTTGTCCGACTTGACTCGATCGTTATTTAACCTCATGAATAATGAACTAGAGTTAATTTATAATTTATTAAGAACCTTTTTAAAGTTCATTATTCCTTTTATATCACTTATTACCATGTTATGAACATTATGTAATTATTTAATTTAATAACGGTCGTTTTGTCGATCTTTGGTACTTGAGTCAAAAATAAACTTCTTATAATTACAAGTTGTTTATGTGGTAGAATATCCATTATATCCAGAATTATATTCTCGATGTATATATAATATATATCATATATATCCATTATATACATTCATTCATAATATTACGTAACATTTAGAGGTAAGAAATGAAATGTACCGTTCATGGAGACGGTAAGCCGTACGTACACATGAACACTACTTTCATTTCTATTTTGTATTTAATAGAATGAAATCATAATGATATAAAGGTGTATTATAATTCCAGTATAATATCATATATAATATCATTTAATCCATCCTTTATACATCCCACATATGGAATTAACAATTCAAATCACTTTGAGGGGGCGGTAGTCCGCACTTCCTAAAATGAAATTATTGTGTTTAACCATAATGGTAATCATAAAGGTATGCCATAAATGAAAATTACAGAATAATAAGTAAAACAAAAACATAATATATATCATATATAAAAATAGTGTCATCATAATGGCCACCACAAGAAGTGTTAAAAGAGGATTGAACAATCATCATTTCGTGAGGCAGAAATTCATCAACCACAGAAACAGTATGTTCTTTAACCATTAGAAGTAGGTGTGTGTAAGTGTAAATCAAATAATTCTCATAACAACATCCTATTATATTTAAGATACCAAGTTTTTTACAAAATAATGGAATAAAAAAAGTTTAAGGGGTTGGAGAAGCAAAATAAAACAAAATAACATAAGAGAAGACATTACCTTAAAATCGGGTAACTCCCCTCGGTTTGAACCAAAATGGGTTCTTGAAGAGATTTATGCCTAAGGTAAGGCTTCTAGGATAAAGGTAGGAATGTTTAGAGAGTATTTGGGCAGAGGTTGGCCGAGCCAAATTTCTTTGAATGTGTGAATAAAGTGGTAGAGGTGGGGGCCTTTTATAAGAGGAGAGGAGGGGAACACTTGGAAAGTCATGAAATGTTACTTTATTATATAATGAGTTTCGGATTTTAAAGGTCCCACACTTATATATTTCGAGGATAAGGTGATAAGGGATCAAAATATACTCATTAATTAGGTTTTTGACAAGTGTATGTCTTAGATTTTACATTATCATTTCATTTTATTTAAATCGTTAATTAATGAGGTAATCGCCGCATCATCATTGTGTCATAAAAAATTTAATTCATTTAATGTCTAAAAATTATAAAAAAAATATCATGATATAGGAAATATTTTTATCTTTACAAGGCATATTTATAGTCGAAATGTTAACTTATATAACCCCATGTAATAATTTTTTTAGTAAAACAACACATGTTTGTGACAATTTTGTTTTTACTTGAAATAAAAAGTTATTAATGTCATTTTCTTACCCAAGTGGGTCCATGGGGTCCCAAAGTTGACTCATGGATTGTCTTGGATGGAAATGACTCATCAAATAAGGGCACTAAAAGTGTCAATATATTTTCATATTTTTATAATATCATTTTTACCTTAAATTTCACTAATTACCTTTAATCGCGATGAATAAAACTTAAAAGTTACTGTTCACCAAAAATTATTTTAATCCAATTGAACCAAATTTTACATCCTAATGAAAACCATGTATGTCGGATTTTTGAAATTAAATTCATAGAAGTGGTAAAGTTTAATTTAAACAAAAAATCAGTTTTTAACTACCACTTAGTGGTTTCACTATTCATCAAAAATTGAAGTTTTTCAGAACAATGCCAAAATTTCACCCTAAGCTATAATTGATATTACAAATTAAAAAATGATTTCTATTTTACAAAATTACAAACATATAAGTTGCATTAATTATATTTATAATTAATTCCCACTGTCACAATAAATAGCATGTTTTTAAGAAATAATATATATCAAAAGATTGACAATTTTTTATGTCCAATTTCAAAGTGAAATTAATTATAATGACCACCATTGGATAAAATGGTAACAATATATTCTAATTATACATTAAAAATACTCAATATTATAATTTATCACAATAAATTATTTTTATTAAAAATGTTGTTTTTAAGTATTTTTCATTATTCATAAAAAATTGGATGTTCTCAGAAAATTACAAAAAATTCAACTTAGGATAATTTCGATATTCTAAATACAAAAACAAAGTCCATTTTAAAAGATAAAATTTAAAAAATTTCAAAAAGTAGGTATTACTATTCATAACGGCTACTTTGATTGGTCGCGATATGTTAGAATCTCGAACTTGCATACAATGCAAGCTATTGCATTATTGAAAGAGAAGAGTATCGTGGAAGCTTGCGGTGTTACAGGTGGGACCTATATCTCCCTCCAATGAATTGGGTAATGATTTATATCTCATGAGATAGACATGGCTGGAATCGTAAGTTAATCCGGTTTAGTGCTACAGGACTGAAACGAGGAGTGAAATCGATCCAGAAAGGGACTTTATCCACTAAGATGGTCTTGGCAGTAATGCCTTGGCTACTATGGAAATAATAACATGTGCTTAATGGTTGACAAAATTACATGTTTTATTCTCATGCTATTTTATCAGGATTTATGTTTCTTTATGATCTATTCCTTACGTACTGCCATGTTTTATGTCATTGCTCAAGATCTTGATGTTTAAACATTATGTTCATGTATTTAAGTTCGAATGTATATAATTGGTTTTATTTTCTCCATGCTTACCCTTGCTGAGCATTTGAGCTCACCCTTTTATATGTTTTATTTTCCAAAGGATTTAAAGAATGGTTTTAGGTAAGAAAAAAAAGGGGAAGATATTTTTGGGAGATGTTGAAGATCTTTCACCACGATTAGAAGATTGTTTTCTGTATTTTAAAAGACACTAAACTATTACGGTCCCTTGGTGTCTGTTTTTGTTATGTATTAATTATTCTGCAAAAGTAATTTAATTTCCATGTATGTCAGGCTTTGGGTCTCTACATTTCTAATATAGAAACATTACATAATAATACAACAAAAAACATATCCAAGAACTCACGGAAAACTCAATTTATGAGAACAGTAAATATAACTAGTGTATTAGGTAAACCAAATGGAACAACTAAAAATAGATAATTCTTGTATCTACTATGAAATAATTTATCCATTATATATTCTTCCTTCACCTTTAAACGATTATATCATAACCATATATCAATATTTGAAAAATATTATACTCCATGGAGCTGATAAAACAAATCCAAAATATGGGAAAACTGATACTTGTTCTTAAAAGTGATGTTTTTTATGGATATATAATTAATAAAAACTATCAATGAACCTTCTTTATTTTTAAAAAATAAAACATAATCACCCAAAATTGATGTTCTAGGAAAAATGAAATCTTTATCTTGTAACTCTTACAGATGATTTTTGAATTCCAAAAGTTCTAATTTATTGATTTGATATGGTGGTTTTGAAATAGCCTTATTATCCTGAACTAATTCAACAGTAAATTTAACTTTATAATTGGGAATAACACAAGGAAAACCATCAATATATACATTTTTAAATTCATTTAATACTAGTACATAACTAATTTCAATAGTTTCATTCTTTTCAACCACATGAGATTGGGATCTTTAACTGTCATCTCTAATCAATTTCTTACCTTCCTAGTAGGTTATCAATGGTATGAAATCATTGAATAAAACCTTCTTAGATCTATAATATATGTTATCATATTGATTTGAAAGACAATCCATAACAAAAAAACTATTCTATGGTAATTTTAACAATTTTTTAGGAAATACCATACAATTTATAAAAATAGGACGATTCCCATAAATCTCAGTTTCCTTAATATTTATTCCAATAGTTTTGAGAAAATGATCTATCTTCTTTTTATGTGGTTATATTCCTATTTTAATAGAAATTTTATAAAAAAATTTGGAATTTTAAAATCCATATTAAAAAATGGCATTGAATTAATCTGAATAAATATGTAACATAGCTATCACCACTTCATTAAAAGAACCAACATCATTCATTGTAACAGTAAATGACTTTTCCACACCCTTCTACTTTATATCCAGATTATTTCCACCATAATTAACTAACTTCAAACACATTTTAAAATAATTCCTCAACTCATTAGAATTAAAACACCTCAACCATGGTTAGATGTCACTTACCATATTCTTGGGTTGGGAGGGACTATTTTCTTTGCAATCATAAGCCTTATGACTAAAATAAACACCCTAGTAATAATTTATGTATCCTATCAAACATTAAATAAAATTTATTTTACCAAACATAGAACATGTTGTGGTCTTATATATAGATTTTTAGTTGGCTACTTGTCCATTTCTTTCCCCATTGACCTCTTATTACTCATTTCTTTAAAATACACATAAGTATCAATAAAATCCATCCAAAATTTCTCAGTAGAATGAGAAAATTTCATATAACTTTTAAATTCTCTGAAGGCCACAACTCTACATAAACATTGTTTTATTCATGATTAAAATCTATTAATTTTAATATCTAGGACTTGAATAAAATTAAGTAGATAAAGGGAAAAATATTATAAAATTTACCTTGTATGTGGATATTGAGTCTTTATATTTTCCCCTTAATTCCAATAATTGTTTCTACTTTCATAGTAAGAAAACCTTAGAGAAATATTTTTTTGGAAAAATATTTCAAATGCATCCCATTATACAATATCAATCTCATCTATTTCTCTAGTATTCTTAACCAAAACCACCATTGATCAGCTTCACCTTGAAAATGTTAACCATAAATAGTTACCTTTTTTCATTCTGAACATCCATGAATTCAAATATCCTTTATAGATCATTGATACATCCATCTAAAACTGTGGGATTAGAGGTTCCACCAAAATTTAGAGGGTGATATTCCATGAAATGAATAAATATCAAAATTTTCCTTTGTGGTAAATATGGTTACTCTCTAGCATAGATGCCAATAGCCCACGTCAACTCATACATCACTATAAAAAATTACTCAATTCCAATTCCATCCATTCCGAGATACTAATTTGGAAGGATATTTTTATCTAGACACCTTTATAATTTATATCAACTATTTCCTCTATACAAAAAAAATTATAAATAGACATATATTAGATGATGTACCGTGGTAATATTCAAATGATATATCATGATAGCCATAAATTATAATTTTTTAAGGAAAATTTATTATATTATCCTAACATTTAAAAGTATATAAACCTTTTCAAATGATACCAATTGTAAGGACCCATTCGTAAACATTACATAATCTAAGAATTCATTTTCTTACATTCGTGAGGATCATTACAGTTTATAGTTTTAGGGAATTATGTCATAAATCATACATAATAAACACATAAATTATAATTGGACACTTGTACTCAGTATCCATTTTTACCATAATATATATCATTTAAAATAAATCATATTTTCTTTTCATGAAAAATCTTAATGACTTTAAAATTTACATCTTCTTTGTTCTTATCCATCCTTTAACCCTATGATTTTTTAGAAAAAGTTGTATGTGCACAAAAAGATCAGTTAGGGGCATAAAATAATAGGACAATTAGTATAGTGGTAAACATTAAAACCCATAATGTTTTTAACATTATCATAATATTCTTTGTTCATATGAAATAAATCATTTCCACCTGATAAACACATTCCTTTTTGTCAATAAAAACCTTTAATACCCATAATAAGTGATATAAACCCCCTTTTAATAACTTATATATTTATATTAACTATCTAGGTCATAAATAACTATATAATAGTTAAATAACTAGGAGAAACCTCCACAGTTAACTCCCTCCTTCTTGCCTATAAAGACAAGAAACAATACCTAATTCATTGGAGCGATATTTGGGCGTAGCCATTATATAAGCTATATCAAGCTCACCCATTATATAATTTTTATCAATCTCACCAATCAGAATCTATAATGATTATTTACTATATTAGGGAAAAAAATTTATTTCATATTTTATTATAAAACCCTAGAAAAACATATTTGAACCCATAGGGGAAACACTTTTGGATAATAAAATACCCTTTCTTTTATAAACACATTATCAGAAGTAAAATACCCAATAAATAGGGAAGTAGGGTTTTTCTTAGATATAAAATTAAAATCTTATAAAGGAAGAAAAAATTCAATTAACAGTTACTGTGGTTGAAAAAGTTATTTTCACTATATGTGTCAAAATTAAACAATCATTTTATCTTTTGTAATGAAATTTAGAACATTATATAAAATGATTCATTATGAAAGAAATTTAATGAAATAAAAAGAGAGAAAAATGTCCTTTATAATTATTTGATGTATTTATAAATAAATCAATAGGATATTTCAAAAAAATACATACATGGAATATGTATTTGAAAGTGAAACTATAAAAGAGGATTTGTAAATGAAAGTCTCTTAATATGAGTCTGAATTGTCACATAAATTCTTTATATTATTAAATAATAAACCTATACTAATTATTTAATTGTTGGATATCATTTCTCAAGTTTAGTATACCTTTTTATTTTATTCATTACAATGAAATATTTAATTAGTTAATCATTTAAGTTTATGTTAGTTGTTTTGATGATATTTGGCCCATATGTCCAAAATGACATCCATAGGTTGAATATAGTCAAATTGGTCATTCTTACATCATCCTCATAATAATAATCATATAATAATTATCATTTATATACTAATATGATGTATTAGTTTGATTATTATGTAAATAATTTGATTATACATAATTAAAGGAGGCTTATATTAATTTAGGATAAAATTAAACATACTATGTGTCTTTTTTAATGAAAAGATATGATAGTTTTATAGAAATCTGTTTTTTTCATTATTCACTGAAAAATTAATATTTTTAGAAAAAACTTAAAAATTCATATTTAGGATAATTTTACATGTTTAATTCTCAATAGAAAATCATTTTTTCAATTTTTAAATTCTATAAGTTAAAAACTAATCTTTAAGATGAAACCTTATAAGAAAAGAGTATTATAAAATTATTACCTAAAACATTAATTATTATTTTTATAATGAATATGAAAATATAATTATTTAATAATAAAGAATACGAAAATGATTTATTGTATCATTAATTGGTTTATTATATAAAATTTTATAATTGTTGATGGACTTGTCCCTTTTTGGATCTATCCAATGAAAGATCCTATTTTTAGGTACTCCACTATGGGAGAAGTCCAGGTAATCATTGAAATAGTCAATGAGGCTAATTGCATACTTTTACTTCTGGTGGTGCTAACAGTGTTAATTTCATCCATAATTCTATCAATGAATAGGGAGACCACCCTACAATGGTCGATGAAAATGACCATCTCATCATGGCCCAGATCTTCTAGGGTCGTAGCTGCATTGGTTAGTTTATCTTCATAGGTGTTTTGAGAATGGATTATGTGAGATAATGTTATATATAAAGATAATTAAGCAATAAATACTTATACATAATCATGAAAAGTAATCAAATATTCCTTCTTGATAGCATAATATCTATTAATTTTCATGATTTCCATCTTTAAATTACCCTTGATATTTAGTGTATCCCTTGGTATCTATAGATCTAGTTCCAGGATTGCAATAAGGGTTTTCTATTTTTCCTCATTGTAGGTGCATGATTCTAATAGTGGGAAGGAGTTTGGAAAATCGCTTTTATTGGGGAGGCAAATACAATTCACAAGCCGATCTGATTGAGCATTGTATTTTCTATCCTTCTATTTTTTTGGGATCCCATTAATACCATTAAAATATATCTCCCTTAACTAAGAGGTTTCATGGATGTAGATGACTTATTCTACTTTAGATACTTGTGTATCAAATATCAACATCCTAAGGATATGGTTAACATTCAAAAAATCTATTAATTCTTATCCTTTGATCCCTATTTGATACATGAAGATGATGTAGAATTATTACAAAATGATGACCCGCTATACTAGACACCAAGTTAACATCAGGAGACTAAGGATATATTTGATCAAATCAATATGACAGATAATGTAAAACTTATGATACTATAAATAGTGTCCCAATTTCTAAACTTCATATATCTATGTGATGAAATTATTATTGTTGTTAGAATATTGAGTCTCAAAATCTTATATTGTCTTAATAAGATATTAGATACTATTCTTCATTCCCACATTATTCTTATGAGTAAAGAGGGCACCACGGATCACTACAATGTGTCTATATAGAGGATGATAAGTTTCCATTAAATTTTATGCATCAAGGATGGTGGATATAGAAGGATTTTTCAAAGACCGTTAAAGGATTTCTAGAATTCATTATCTCGTTAATATGTTAACCTTTTCTTCATCCACTTTGGGAAGGAAAAACTATTTTTTTCAATATTATCAGTGGAACACCTAATATATGTGAGCCTTACATTAAGTCATATAAATTCCATTAAATTTTTAGGGGGAGGAATATCAAGTATTTTCTTTATCCTCTGAGGGTCTAATTTGATGTCATAATGGCATATCATGAGGCCAATAAATTTCTGCAATGTTATGCTGCAAGCACATTTCAGGGGTTCATATTCAATTTGTGTTTCCATAATTTGTTTAAAACTATTTCAATATCAATAAAATGACTATATAATTGTTAATACTCTACCACTAAATCTTCAAAATATCATTTTTTGGTCTTCCCAACAATGGAAATGAATATATGGTTCATGACTTGTTAGTATGTGGTGGTGATATTCTATAAGATAATGGGTATTACTTGGTACAAATACACACCATGGAGATTCCTACATATAATGGAATCTTTATTCTGATTTGTATATGTATGTATCCAAAATACCCATCCTTGAAGAAGATGTCATATAATCTAAATTTTTCATTGAATAGTTTTTCCATTATTTTGACTGGGAAATCATCCTTTGGACAATGTCAGTTGAGAACCTTGAAATCAATGTAGACTCATATTTTTTATTAATCTTCTTATATTTGATGATTTTTGTCAACAAAAATCGGTATTTAGCTTCCTCTACCATGTTATATTTGATCATCTTATCAACTTCTACACCCACCTTGGTAGCATGGGAAATATTCATTCTCTTTTTCAGTTATTTATAAACATGATGGTCTTATGGAAGCCCAAGATTATGGGTTACTACTTGGGGATCAAATCCAGGTTTATATATATAATTTAATGAAAATTAATATTAGTTTTCCTTCAAAAAAATATTCACTTGTCCAATTCCTTAAAATTCATTTTGATACTGATCAACATAAGATATAGATCTACCTCTATACCAAGATTAACTTAACAGAGTTCATTGATGGTGGTTGAAGCACATTTACTAAATGATGAAGGATCATATATTATTTTTTATTCTCATATTCCTCACTATCATGTAAAAAATATAGAATAAAATGTTTAGATCTAGAAGATGATATAGAGTCATTGTTATCTTTATCAGGTCCATATACATTTTCTGAAATGATCGAGCTCACCTAATATAGTAAAAAAAATGGGAATGAGAGTGAATGTTCATAAAAAATATTATATTATTCTTCTGGGATTCATATTTATTCCATAAAAAAGTCTTGGATGGGTTTACTAAATATATTTTAGACCCAAATTATGGTAGATATGATTGAAGGAAATATTTTTCTCTATAGGAAATATAGAATCATTTTCCTCTCTTGGTGGTGTCTTCTTAATAGAAGCATATAACTGACCATAAATTGAAAGGAACAAGATTATAGGGTCAATTAATTTCACATTATAACCCATGTGACCTAATGAAATCCAAAATTTATTGTTTTTCCATAATTCAGTTGATGGAAGAAATGAATTCTTTTCTATGTTCTATCCATGGATGGATAAAAGTAATTTCTAAACCATTAGGGGGAAATCTATTAGTACATATCTAGAACAATTTTTTAACCCACCATTTTGTAGTAATATAGATATATATATTGAGATTAAAAAGTCTGAAAAAAGAAAATATCACTATAAAATACCCTAACATTCCCTTTAATAGGATATTTAGGACACCGATGATATAATAAAGGCACTACTATATGAATATATAGCCATGGCCTCCCTAGTAGAGTGTAGGAAGTTTTATCATCGAAAGTAACTATAAAATCATAATTATAAAATTGTTTTATTAATTATGTTCAATTCATGATCCTTCAAAGTGGTTTATGATCACTCATATCATATATATTATTCTTCATGTTTAAAGTGGCAAGTTATCTTCACAATAGACCAAGAATTATAGGTTTTTAATAAAGATGATGTTGATCCTAAAACTATTATCAATAGGGCCTAAAATATGTTGGTGTCATTATTATTATTTTATATGTACAAGGTTATAATGTTCCCATGTATGGATACTTCCTAGTCTTGTTCTATGAATGAAATTATTTTATTACATTTGGTGAAAATATTCTTTACATGATATGTCTTGGTTGAAGAAAAATTGGTCTTAAACTCCCGAGGGATTGAAAGTACCACAATAAGAGTTTCCTTGGGTTATATGGAAATGTTTTGGGAATTTATTATTGAAATATTATCCAAAATGATAATAATATGCCTTAATATATCACACTTCTAGACCAAGGGTATATTATTCTTACCATCTGTCTTCTCCCTGGATTGAGGCTTAGGGGTTGGTGATGATAATACTGAAAACTCATTCCCTTAACTGAAATTAGGAAACATCCTCACCATATGTAGATTATTGTCAGTCGCCCATCTTTTATTTCAATGTTTAGTGGGAAATTTTAGTTATTTTAGTCAATATTCCATTATAATTGGATTTGAAAAATCCATGGAAAATTCTGGATCATATCGATGTTTCTTTTACACTTGTTGGATTGTATATATTTTAATTTTTCCTTCATATATGTATTCAATAGAAATGATGATATTCCATTAGTGTCCACCATGGTTTCATATTCCCTAAGATCTTAGACATGTGTGACCACCTCCATGATTAGAGGTGGGGGTGGGGAGGACAAGGGTTTATAACAATCTTCTTCATTGGTTAAAGGGTATGTTAAGGGGATAACATTAACCAAAACATATCACAAATTATCATATGATGAAAATATTCTTTGATGGGGTGGAACTATCTTCCTAGTGAAATGGGTAAGAAGTCTGATAGGGTGATGACTTGATAGGGTATTGTTAGGGTTTATTCCTCTTGTGACTTATTTCATCAACGATGATTGTGCCAACTACTAGAAGGCTATGATGATGAAGGTGTCACCTCAACTACATCTAGGGCAATTTTGGTCATTACAAGTTGATTAATTTAACTCGTAATTATAAAATGTTTCGGATTGATTTATCTATCAGTTAACTAGTCATCAAATTTCCATGAACACCTTTCTTAGACCTCCTACCACTCTCCTTCTACTTTAAGTGAGGTAGTAGAGATGAAATTCACATGTACTGGGGGATTACAAAGTTTGAACAGTTTTAAGTAAACTATCTTTTGGATTATATAATTGATGATAAAAAGGTATTGGATGTTATGCCACAACATCCATTAGAATTTTAAATAATAGGGTGATCATTTATCCCAGCTTCATTGGGGCTCATGAACTCTATTAACTTAACCAAGTTTTTTTCCTAGGTAGCATGGAATAATGACAAAACTTACTATTTTATGAATATGTAAAATATTTTATTTTGATATTCAAATATTTAGTGATTCTACTATTTTTACCCTTCTGATGAGGGTATTTTTACTACTATTGTTATCCAGGAGGACGAACCAGATGATATTGAGTGGAATTAGAAGTTGGAGATTACATCAGTGCCAGTTTAATCATGGAATCCACTATTTCTTATCTACCATGTTTCATTCACTATTAATATGGTGTTTATTGGGTTTTTTCTTTATAACAACAAATAAAATATTCAAGTCGCTATTCCATGATTTAAAACTCCTAGAAACCACTAGGGTACTTCAAATTAATTAGGGGAGTCTATAACTCACCTTAAAGGTTTTGTCTCAATATATCTAACAATTTTTCTTTTGACAAATTCATATTCAAGGAATATACATAACATTTCCACTAGGCGATGATGTTTTAAACTATACAATTTTTATGTTTCTTTCAATTTTAGAGGTCGAGGATAGTTTTCTTACCCCGCATAGAGATGAATTAATAAATTAAATTCCACTAATGATATTCCAAGTTGGAGATAGACTCTGCTGGTAGATTTCTATACTCTATGTACATAGGATGCTCTATTCTTTTCGTTAAACACCTATGATTTACCATCGCTTATGTATCTATTGTACCCACAATGGGGCCACATAAAGATGTGAAGTGTGTGAGATGATACTATATATCTCCTGTACCATTGCATAACATGGTGATATGATTGATAAAGTTGGGTGGAGGAGGAGTCTTGTCAACCCAATCAGCATATGGTTTCCTCTCTAGTATCACTAGCATTGGTCACCCATCCAAGAATTTTATTCAGGTTCTAAGGGGCATGATGGAGTAAAAGAGTTCTAGTGGGACTGCTTCCTGGGCTAACACTCATGTAGTGGGTTTATGAATAACTTTATATAATTAGATCACTTATGAATATTGCAGATATCCAAATAAAGTTCACTTTGGTTATATTACTTCAAATAGAGGTGGTTGTTTCCCCACATGAGGAAATTAACAATTTTCCAAGGCCATAGGGGTTATAAAATCTAGTTGTATGATCCCCAAATTATCTTAATGAATGGACTTTGATCTTGATGGTTGAGCATTACCATCTTGTTGAAGTTGGTTCGATAGAGGATAGATATGGGTCTCAACATAGAAACTAAACTCAATGGGTGATATTTAATATAATTAATTGAACATTGATTCACTTAAAATTATCTAACACAATTTTATATTAGGTGATCCAATACTCAATGGAGAGAGGCTCGGTTTCTTCAGATGGTTGGTGGGATATAACCACAAATTTTACATTATCTTTTGTCAAATATATAATAGTAGGTGGTACCAAGATGTTCATTGGAGAATATAATTAATTAATATTATTATAACATTAGGTACTCACACCTTATTTACAAAATTTTATGCAAAAAATTATCCAAATGTGTGTTTCATCGTTATTCACTTTTGCATCAGTATCATGCTCAGTACCATTTGTAGGGATGAGGTTAATGAAATTATCCAATGTTAAGTGAAAAATGGGGATCATATCATCATATACATTAGATTTTTAAGGGGAATCATCTCCCTATAAATATCATTCAAGAGATAGATCATAATAATCCTTTATATTTACTTTCTTTTGGGGAATTTTTTTGTTTACAGATCTTGAAAGGTTTCACCATCTCTATTCATCGATCCATGATAGGTGGTTTATTAATGGTGATCATGGGATTTTTTTTATTTATATAATAGATTTATCCCTCTATAAATGAGGTAAATCGTGAAGAAAATGAAATAGTGTTGGTTTTTCCTATAGGGATCCCCTCATTCTAGAAAATATTAACCTCATTGGAGGAGGGGGGATAATTCTCCAATACTTATAGGATGGGGTGGATTTCTATATGTGAATATATTGTTATATAAATCCCCTATTCATTTTATGATTCCATGGGTGGTGATAGTGGTATGAATTCCCTTAGCCCTATAGGCTTGGGGTTCTCCTATAATTCTACTGATGCAGATATTATCAAAACCTTATTATCCTTTCAAGATTCTATCTAATCATGTGCTAGATGAAATTTAATTTTTTGGAGAGTGATTTTATCATAGTTATGGGGTTCTCTACCATTGAAGGTATCAATTTCATTAAATATAAGTTTTGATTGATCTTATTTGTAGCATGATGTTGATTTTTTTCAATTTAAAACTCCTTATAAGTACACCACTTCTAATATTTAGGGATGGGGGACTTAATTTGATTGACCAACTCGAGTATATAGATCATAGAATTATTATTTGGACTAAAGTGATTAAATTTTGGGTTGGTCTCCCTGAATAACCCTATTGACCAGTGAGCGGTGTGAAATATGAATCTCTATATTTACCCCAACCTATATTATGAATATTAAGTAATATGTCATTGATTATCTGGATGATCATACATATATAATAATTAAGGAATGTTATATACCCTCATGTTATTTCCCTATATTAAGGTACTAAATCAATTAAAGGTGCCCAAGTAAAGTTGGAAAAAAATTGAATTTATCTCCCTAACATGGTTATCATACTCTCCATAATTCAAGTATCTCACTGTGAGTTAATAGAGAGTCGCCCACAAAATGAGATTAAAGTAGGGTATTTTCCCTTTCTTTCAATGACTCTATAATTTCATGTTTGGGAGGGTAAATTTGATAGAACATAACTAATATTATATATTCAAACAAATTTTCCAACATGATAATAGAATTTTCATTACCCTTTGTGAAGGTTTCCTCAACATTTTTTAACTATATATTTCATATATCTACTACTTTTTCAATAATATTGGGATCATTTTGAATATCGACAATTTCATAAGAGGTTAAATGGTCTAAGGGAGGCACAGATAATGATCATTTCATAAGATTATCTTTCAACTTGGATGTAATATTAAGGGTGGGAGATGAGGAACTTGACATTTCTAGCCTCAATTTTTCAAGTTCAACTCATTATAAGGGAATATAAGAAAAATATTCTATATGGGGAGGACCTTTATGTCAAAAATGTGATTCATCATGAGGGGGACTTCACAAAAACCATTTTGGGGAGTAACTGTATTATATTTTATTTTTTGATTCACCATCATTGGAAGGACCTACATTATACCTATTGTTTTTTCATAGGGTGTTTGTCTACAATTTATACCCTTGGGAGGACCTACTGAGTTCTTTTCTTGGTTCTCATGGGGAGGGACACTGGGCCAATTAGTTTATAATTAGTTGGAAAGGTAATGGTATCCTAATCATTTATCTTCATACTATGTGGAGTAACTTCATGGCCTACACAATGGTGGAGGACCTCAATGGTATATATTTATATCTCCTTAGGGATGAATTCTATAGTTAATATATTCAGTGACATGGGAAGTACCTCAAAGAAAAATTCTATAGGGAAGACCTCGAAAGATAATTTTATTTAACTATAGGGAGGAAATTCGTGGTCAAAGTTACCTTCTCTTATTGATGGATAGTAAGAAAATCCTTGGTCCACTATCAAAACATGTTGATGAGTGTCAAGGATATTTATGAGAACCTAGATATGATCCCAATATTAGATAATATATTTTCCTTGGAGATTCCTCAATCAAGATGTTCTAAACTAGGAAATTGTGGTCCAAACCATGATGATAATTGGTATCACATTGTGTGGGTAGTGACCTTAATATATGCAATCCCACATAGATGATTCCTCAGTTTCTATTGGAATATGATAATGATATATTTATATGGGACCAAGGATATAATAATATATATGTGTTGCCACTAGAATTTGTTAAAGACCTTCCAAGATGTGATCAGGGATATATGCCCATTCCTAGGTTTCTACCAGAGTATGCTAATTACCTTCAATGATTGGAATATAGATACGAGACCACTTCTATGTTAATTTTAAAATATTCCAAATTCCTTCATGAATTAGAGTAGAGGTATGATTCTTCTCTTGAGATACTTTTAGAATATGTCAATATCCATAATGGATAAGAGTAGGGATATGAGCCAACTTATAGGATTATTATAAAATATGATTATGATCTTAACTAATGGGAGTATGGATATGATCCCACTCATGGGTTACCACCAAAATATATCAATGAACTTCATGGATGGGAACAATTATACGAGCCTAATTCTATATGTTGATGTAGGAAAGATTTTGGGATTACTATAGAACATTTATGGGACTAGGTACATAATCATACTCTTGAATATTTATTGGAGTAGGGATAACAACATGTTCCTAAACTTCTATATCTAGATTCTCCAAGAGTACCCTCTTCCTAGATATAGTGGTTTGGAAAATTAGGTATAATATATCTAAAGTGGAAGATATAGTGGTTTGGAAAATTAGTTATAATATATCTAAAGTGGAATCCTCAAAATGTTTATGAGATTCTGGGGCTATGTGGTGTTAGCAAGGATGTTGGATGTAAGGATCCATCCTAGTAAGATCCAGATCAATCATGGAGATGTAGTTGATATACTTATTTACCTACCTATAAAGGGAAGTAGGTGTAGTTTTTCTTCAAGGATAAGCTCCCAAAATGGTTGGATGTAAGAAAAGTGAACACATTATTCTTAGTTTTCAATTAGTGATAAGATGAGAATTGGGGATTCATGTTCAACAGGCTTTTAATGATCCACCTCTAGAGTCATGATAAAGCCATTATGGTGGTACTCTAATAAAAAATCATTGACCAATTGGGGTTAGAGGAACTAGGTCCTTGAAAACATACATTGGGGTTCATGGTCCACAACCATTATGGTAGTTGAGTTATATTTTTGACACATCATCTATTTTTGAAAAGAATCTTGAGGTTCCCTGAAAATATTAAAATCCAATATAAATATCTTTACATTAAATAGTTCATTTTGTTGTGTTATTTGGATTAAAGGGATTTCCTTAGATAACAAACACAAACAAGTAACCTGTCAGAAAGAATCATAGTTAATAGATATCTTCAATGGGTAAAGGGTTTAAATTGAGTTCATCATTCAATTTCCAATGCATCCAAAATACCACATGTTTTGAGTCAATTTAGAATTAATTTATAAAGGTAGGAAGTTGTTGGTACATAATACACTTTATATTTCACATTAGTTTAGAGGATGTGGGGTTGGATCATCCCTCAAGGTGATTTCATGCATTATCTTGGAATCTATAATTGATTTAAGATATGTTCAGGAGTCTCTTAAAGTAATGATATTAATACTGGTTACCACTATTCATATTATTGATAAAAACCAAGCATCAACCTAAACCTATTTATATATATCATAGGTTATTTGTCATTATTTTTCAAGTTTGTTGTGTTTTATTTTAATTCCACACAACTATGAAATATGGAAGTTGTCACCATCTAGAGATTCATTAGGTATTGTGGAGTTGGGATTATGTAAATAAGAGGAGATTATTATGTAAAACTACAAATATAATTAAAACCCACATAGTTTGGTGAAACATAACATAACACATCATCACTTTTATGTTTGAGTGACAAAGACCATGGAAGTTTTTTTTAAGGTTAGACAACCCTGACTGACTAAAGTGCCTAATATGGTCATGCATACCAGACTCATTCAAAGTAGTTTAACATAATATGAAATGGAAAATGAGCTATATATTTTAAATTCATGCATATAAGAATACCAGGTGAAATATTCAATGTAATAACCAATATGGAACTTACACCTGAGAAACCCATTTAGACTCCTCTTTTCTATTGGTAACTAGATATGAGATAGTATGATTGCAGATTACACATAGTAGGAGGAACATATATGTATGTCCACCTAATGTCTGTTGGTATCTTAATAAAGAATGAGGGAAAAATCATGGGAGACATGGTATAGTGAGTAAGTTTTGGGACTTATAAATAGTATGAGGCCCGTACACATCCTCGTCTCATTTAATGAATTAAAAGGTCCCACTAGGTGATTGGAGGATGAAAACATTCTTTAGAAAGGACAAAAAAGATGATTATCCAAATAAAATATGTGTTTCACCAGTATTCTAATGATTGTTACCCTAATTATCAAGAAAATTCATTATTTCAAACATCTTGATGGAACTATAGGTAGGAATTCCCTATAGGGATTAATTATAAAATTCTCGGTCTACATTATCAAAATAATAAGTGATAGAAGGGGATAACTCTAGTGTTCATAACCTTTCTATGATCCTCAAGTTGATGATGAGGAGGACTGGGTGGACATAAATAAGTAGTGGGTTTTACCTTAAATGTGAGTATTGAAAAGAAATTTTAGGAAATTTATATAACCTAATTGGGGGACCTAACATAATGAGGTACCATTCTCTGATTTATAATGACTCATTACTTGGAACTATGAAAATATATCCCATGTATGGGACCAAGATGAAAGGTCATCTGATTATAGGGAAAGAGATAAGTTGTTCCCTATTAAGGAACTAATTTAGGATGGTTCCCAGTATGGGAATAGTGGTGTTTGGTGCCTTGGTATGGGACTAGGGTGATATTTCACCCTAGTAATGGACTAGAGTGATATTTCACCCAACTAATGGATTAGGGACATGTGTCTCCCTAGTATAGAGGTCTGGAAAAAAGTGTATCCCTAGTATGGAGGTCTGGTTTAAGTTTATCCCTATAATGAATTCATGAGTGAATGGTTTTCCTAGTATGGGGGCCTTGAAATGGTTTCACCCTATTATGGAGTCCTAAAATAACGTTCTCACTACTATAATGGATTATGGGGTGACTAGTGCTTGTGGAACCCTAATATATGACTTATGGGGATACTTGGGTTCATAGTTATCTATTATAATTATAGAAAGAGGGGGTCATTTATATTAGTAATCAAGGGACACATGATATATGATCTTCTGTGGTGGTTTATAGGTAAAATATTGGTAGGATGCAATTACAAAAAATTCCCATATTTTCATTTGAGTTTGACTTAAAGAGTGACCCAATAGAAAATTGGGAGAATTAAGCACACATGGTTGTGAATCACTTTATATAATTCTTGATTTAGGCTATTTGAATATCCTTACTACTCAAATCATATACTTGAGGTATATTCAAAGGAAAAAAGAATATTAAGGAATAATGTTAAGGGATAATATCATCTCACACCCTTCCCAAATGATATAATTACGGATGTGATGGTTGGTCATACAAAATAATTTCACAAAGGACAAAAATTTATGGAGAACCAAGTTCATGGTGATTTATATAAAAGAGGCACAAACACGGGAGCTCGAGTGTCCTCATGATTTATGTGAAAATGGAGCACAGAAATAGTCTTAGGAAAACATAGGGACCTAAGTTCTATGAATAGAACCATGAAACATTAATCTTTATTTTCACCAGAAAAGGAGTATCAATAATGATAAAAACATTTTATATAGGATAAAAGAGTATATATAATACTTTTTTTTGAAATCTGAGATATGTGATCTCACCATGATTTAGTGTTATATTTTAAATTATGTGATCTTTTTTAGAATATATCTCAAAATAAATAGAATACAATATAAGATATTGATACAGTAATTTAATTATTAAAAATTAATATAAAAGGAAATAATTGTTGTTTCTTGACCCAATGGACTTTGTGTATCATAGATATATATTCTGGAAGAATGCATTTTTTAAGAGGCTAGTGGGAGTATATTTGGACTCAAATAACATGAAAATTCAATAAATTAAATATTATTCCAATTAAATTCAATGGAAATTTCGCTTAGTAACCTAAAAGGCTTAAGGTATGTTGGTAAAATAATAATTTAATGGTTTAAATTAGTTACTAGAATATTTAAATAATTTTTTTAGGAAAATGGATTGAAAAATAATGATTATGATGAACATAGAAAGAGTTTTATGTTGAAAATAAATGTTGTTAAAATCGTAACATTATATGTTTTCAAGTAAAGGAGTTTGAATATTTTTTCATTGAGTTATTTGTAATAAGTTTCCTAAGACTCACCCTTATTGAAATTGGATTAATTGAAGATTTTTCTCACTAAAATAATTTATTTGGAGGGTTTTATTATATGAAAACATAGATATATTTTAGGAGTAACATTTTTATTTAATAAGTTTTACAAAACCCTATAGGAACAATTAACAAAAGGCCGATCTAGTGGTTTATTATATGTGATATGATTATACAATAACCTAAATATGGATTTTTAATAGTCTTAAAGGAGTTTCAGAATTAAAAATATATCATGAAATAAAAAATATGTACTCTATTTTATTATTATATGTCAATGGATTTATATGTATTATAGGACAGATATGATAATTAACCTTTAAAATTAAGAATTTTTTAATCCCTAAAAAAATATTAATCATGGAATAATATATTTAGTTATGAAATGATTAGGTTTGAAAGATTATGATTACATATAATAATTAATAATATAATCATGTGGCATAAAATTAGTTTTTGTGTTCTTGATGACCCCCAAGTATAACACATGGAGTGTTATACACTATGTATTTGGCATACTAGGGGTGAATATTTTATATTAGGTTCTCCACATACTTGAGGTTGTGATTATACATATCATGATAACCATTTTAAATTTATACCTTTCATACACATTCATTTAGGATCAACTGATCTGAGGGTGGTAGGGTATGTTTCAGATCATGTCATCAGTTGATCCTTAATAAAGATTATATTTTTCCTCCCATTAAACTTATGAGAAATCTGGTCCCTCAATTCAGATATACTAAAGGCGTGTAATTACATACCTCTATAATAAATGTGATATTATTATCTATTGCATGAGGGGAATGTGATGTGGTCATCCATAAGTTTTAATGATATGATATGTATTCATCGAATTGGTTAAGTTTATACTTTGAGAATCAAGAATATATGAATAATCTTATGGGATTTCTATACTTCATTTACAATGTTTAATCGATATCTTAGAAAAAGGGTTCATATGAAATAAATTATCTTATATGATATGAACTTTGCACATGATTATATATATATATGTGTTTTACAGAGACAATTCCATATCCCTTTGTATATTGAGCAACATTATGGAATCCCACCTTTTTAATACATAACTTTTGCTTACATTTTACATACAGAGGATCTTTAAAGTCTAGTGTCTTAGAAATATGGAACAATAAAACATGAATACAAAAAAAGCATTATTCTAATACACTTGTATGTATTCATCATAATTTCATCATAATTACAATTACTGTATCTCATAACTTGGATACATACATTTAAAGGAAAGGGTGTGCAAATGGCCCATGACGGGTAAACAAGGGAATCGGTTTACTTGTGATATCAATATGAACTTGATAAAAACATAAAGATAAGTGAAATGAATGAATAATAATATAATAATTTAAAGAACTTGAATCATAACTTGAATATGTGGATAAAACATTTCATTTATACATTCATGAACATATCACCAAGGTCCATCCCCATGGTTTCATAAAAAATACCAAGGTCACTCACCAAGGTATCGTTAAACTAGTCATCTCTAGAGACTAATTCTTTACCCAATGAGTTGATGAGTTTTCAAGGAATACCATTAATATGTATTTAGTTTCATGTGAGGCACATATAACATAATCAAACATTTCATAAATAACTCAAATAGAATCAAAGGAATGGGTTTCACAACAAAATCATGACATTTAAAAAGACCTTAAAAATAAGATCATTATGTCATTTATAACCCATGGAAAGGGAGTGAGGGTTATATGTATGTCAATTACAGAGTAAAATATATAATATTTATATATTTATTAACACACATAGAAACTAAATAGGTCTGGGTATTCACATAAATAAAATAAGAGAATTTCCTGAGAGAAAGAGATAGAAATTTAGAGACGAAATTTCTGCAGCATAAGAGCAATATAACATGGTTTTAGAAAACATTGGAAAGAGAGGGGAAAAGGGTCACCCACTCATAAATAATTTATAATATATTATGGGTACAGAATAAGATCATGGTATGGATATTTTAATGACATACCACATGAAAAAGAAACATGAAAGAAAAGAGAAGATGCGATTTCTTTTACAAGAAATTCAGCAGCCTAACGACGTCACTTAAAAATTCAGAAAACAAATTGATGAGAGCAGAAAGGGTCTCTAAAAAATTAGACATGAAATGGAAAGAAATTATAACATATAAGAACATACCCTCAAAATAAAGAGATGAAAATCAAAAGACACAATATAAAGGAAGTCATTACTTAAAAGAGGAGGGTGAAAGGATCCTTTACCTTGAAGAGTAACTTCGAAAGCTTGATGGTCGGGACCTTGGGAGGCTTGAGGGAACCTTGTGAGTACTCCTTGGGAGTTAAGGAGACCCAAACTTCATTGAGGATGATTTTAGAATGAAATCGATGAGGGAATGGCTTGGTATTTATAGGGAAAGTGGGGGAACAAATCATTAATTGCCAAGGGACACCTCATCAGTGGTATTGGAAAACCCATGGGATTTCCCAAGGTATTTTCCCATGGTATTGGCCACATGGAAAAACTCATAGAATATCTCACTATTCCACAGTCTAACAGAAATATTAGATAATTATTACATCATTAAAGATGTCATTAAACACCCGAAACTAAAAACTGTATTTTTACTATTCATCGAAAATTCAACTTTATTAGAAAAATAAGAAAAATTCTCCTTAACCTAATATCGATTCTATGAATTCATAAATGAAATACATTTTATAAAAATAATTTTCTACATATTTTTAATTTAATTTTTAAATAAAAAACACTATTCTCCCGAAAAAACTGATAATTAACAGATAATTTTTGAAACAGTTATTTACCTATTTTATTGAATCACATTACTTAATCAAGGTACCTAAATTATTTTCATACATTCTTAAGTGAGGTTACTTAATCCATTTTTTCACATTACTAATCATAAACGTAAAATCACTATTCATAATTAACTATTCACCAAAAATTAAGTTGATCTTATTAGAATTTAAATTTCTTACTGAACACAATTATAGAAGAAATTTTTTTGAAAATCATTACACAATATTAATTATTTAATGTATACATAAATATATTAAAATATCTTTTTTTCCAAAATCATCAATAATATACATCCTATATTTATCTGAACATTTGAAAATTCACAAACTTCACCATAAGAAGAAATCATAATTTTTATTTACATCAAAGGATTAAATAAGGGAGATAAGGTCTCATTACATAGCCCCTTATAACACTCATATAGGACCTAAGTGTACGGTGTGCTAAGGTGATATAATCTTGGGACGGCTCGACCAACATTTTTTGAGTGGTGATTTCTTTCAACTTGAACTTCTCCCAAAGGTGATTCTGTTCCAGCTTCACACGATGAATTTCGGCTTGGGTTTAGTTTAGAGAAAATCCCAATGGTGCTACCTCCTTCCCAAGTTCCATCAGCAGGTCTTTGAATGGCCCGAGCCTACTGGATGAGGCCATCAAAACTTCTTTCTGTATTAATTAACCAAGATCACATGTATTTATAAACAAAAAATTGTAACATTAAGAGTTTAGCTTAAAATGGTCATATTGACCGATGGTCATATTACAGTCGAAACCCAATTCACTCATTTAATTATACTCACTTCATTAATTAAAGATATATTGTTTTGTTGAGTATAAAATAAAATAACACAAAAAATTTTGGAAACAAATATTAATAAAAAGTTCAGGTCATTACATTCTACCCCCTTAAGAAATTTCATCCCTGAAATTTTAACATGTACCCTCTGAAGAGAAAAGGTGTGTGTAATTCTGCCCAATAGACTCCTTTGGTTCCCATGTGGCTTCTTCATATTTGAAGTTCTTCCACAACACCTTAACAAGGTGGGTAGTCTTGTTGCGTAGAACCTTGTCTCTACGATCCAAGATCTCCACCGGCTACTCCTCATAAGAGAGGTCATGTTCTAGTTGTACCACCTTTGGGTTTAGTACATGTGAAGGGTCTGGTATGTACTTACCAAGAGGTATATGTGGAAGACATCATGAACTTGTGCTAGATTTTGAGGAAGTGAAAGATGATAGGCCACTACTCCTACACGGTCAAGGATTTCATAGGGGCCAATGTACCTAAGGATGAGCTTTCCTTTCTTCCCAAACTGCATGACTCTCTTACAAGGTGAAATTAAAAGAAATACCTTGTCACCAACATCAAACTCTAAGTCCCTTCGATGGTTGTCGTCATAGATATTTTACCGACTCTCAGCAGCCTTACTGTTTTGTTGGATGACATGAACTTTTTATGTCATCTCTTGGACAAGATTAGGACCAAGAAGATTTCTCTCCCCAACCTCATCCCAAAAAGTAGGATTTCGACATCGCTTCCCATATAGAGCTTCATAGGGGGGCTATTTGAATTCTCGACTAGAAGCTATTGTTGTAAGATAACTCAACTAAAGGGAGATGATGATCCTATACACCCTTAAATTCCATTGAGCACGTTTTCTTCATGTCCTCGAGTGTTTGAATAGTCCTTAAAGATTGACCATCATGTTGGGGGTGATAGGTCTTACTGAAATTCAATTCAGTGCTCATAGAATGATGAAGACTTCTCCAGAATTTTGATGTGAACCTTAGATCACGACTAGATATGATAGAAATTGGAACTCCATGCATCCTTACCACTTCCTTCATGTAAATCATGGAAAGTTGATCAAGAGAGAAATCTTCCCAAATGGAGATAAAATGGGCAGTCCTGGTGAGACGGTCCACAATACCCCATATTGCATTGTTTCCATTGGAATTTCTCAGAAGACCAGTGATGAAGTCCATAGTGATATTGTCCCTTTTCCATGATGATATGGGTAGTTGTTGTAATACCCCTTTAGGAAGTTGTCACTTTACCTTCACTTTCTAACATACTAGGCACCTTGAAGAGTAGTCAGCAATCTCCCTTTTCATATTATCCCGCTAATAATGATCATGAATCTCCCTATACATTTTTGTGCTTCTAGGATGTATAGAAAAAGTAGAGCTATGAGCTTCATCCATCATATCCTTCTTTATTTCTGGAATATATGGAACACATAGTCTTGTACAATATTTCAGTACATTTTCTTGATCAATGTTGAACTCAAGAAACTTCCCATACTTTATAGCCTCAAACTTCTTCTATAACAAAGGATCTTCTTTCTTGGCATTCTTGATCTTCTCTAGTAATAACGGTTGAGAAATAATTTGGGATAGAGTTGATGATATCCATTCCCTTATAATTCCAAAGTCCAGCTTTACTAGGTCATTGATCAAAGGATCTCTTTGAATTCTCATAATGGAAAGGACTACTAGGAATTTCCTGCATAATGCATCAACAACTATGTTTGTTCTTCTGGGATGATAATGAATTGAATAATCATAGTCTTTGAGAAGTTGCAACCATCTCTTTTGTCTCAGGTGCAATTCCTTTTGTGTGAAAATATACTTCAAACTTTGATGGTCTGTGTATATATCACATTTATCCCCATATAGATAGCATCTCTATATATACAGAGAAAAAATGACAACAACCAACTACAGGTCATGCATAGGATAATTCTACACATGATTCTTCAACTATCGAGATGAATAAGCAATGACCTTGTCATTTAGCATGAGGATGCACGCAAGCCCTTTCAGAGAAGCGTCATTCAAAATAAAAAATCATTCTCCACTTGAGGGAAGAGTTAACATGGCTGATGTAACAAATCTCTTCTTCATCTCTTGGAAACTTTCCTCACACTCTTTTGTACAGATGAACTTGACCCCTTTTCAATTTAACTTTGTTAATGGATTAGCATTTTGTGAATTTTTTTTCACAAACCTCCTATAATATTCTGCTAATCCAAGAAAACTATTAATCTCAGTTATTGTAGTAGGTTGAGGCCACTCCTCTACAACTTTTTCCTTTGCAAGGTCAACTGTGATTCCTTCATTGGTTACAATGTGCCCCAATAAAGCCACTTCTTGTAACCAAAATTCACATTCACTGAACTTTCCAAAAGGCCTCTCCTTCCGTAGAGTTTTCAAAATAACCCTGAGATGATCCTCATGCTCCTCACGAATTTTGGAAAATATCAGAATATCATCAATAAAAACTACGAAAAAGTTATCAAGGTAGTCCTTAAAGACTCTATTCATCAAATCCATAAAAATAGCAGGTTCATTAGTTAGTCCGAAGGGCATAACAACAAACTTATAATGCACATATCTTGATCAGAAGGTATTTTTCAGATTATCTTATTTCATCACCCCTAATTGAAGATAACTAGATCGAATATCAATCTTAGAGAAGAAATAAGCCCCATGAAGTTGGTCAAATAAGTCATCAATTCTTGGAAGATGGTATTTTTTCTTTACTGTGATCCCATTCAATTCTCTATAATCAATGCCTAGCCGCATTGATCCATCCTTCATTTTTACAAAGAGAACAGGTGCTCTCCAGGGAGACACACTCAGTCGAATAAACCCTTTCTCCATAAGATATTGGAGTTGTTTCTTTAATTCTTCCAGCTCCACATTTTCCATTCTATACGGGGTCTTTGATATCAAATGAGATCCAGGTAAGAGTTCAATGGAGAACTCTACCTCCCTTTCTGGGGGAGGTCCCGGAAACTCCTCCGAAAATACATGAACAAATTAATGGACAATGGGGAAATTTTCTATCCTCAAACTCTCATCTCCTTCTTCTTCACCGATCAATTCCATAAATAAAGATATAGGAGGTTCTTCTAGACAAATATCAGGTTGAGATATCTCTCCTTGGAAGATAATTGTATCTTTTCCTATCAAGACTACTGATATTTCCTTACATCTTCATTTGATCTTAGCATTATAGTTTGAGAGCCAGTCCATCCCTAGTATAATTTCAAATTCCAGCATGGTAATTACTACTAGATTTGTGAAAATATTGTGCTCAATAATGTAAATACTAGAGTTTCTAAACAATGATGATGCTTGGATAATCCCACCAGGAGTCTTGACTGATAACTCTACTTTAAGAAAATCAGGCGTTGATTCTAAATTTTATGAATACTTGGAGGAAATAAAGGAATAAGTAGAACCAAAATCAAACAAATTACTTTCAATCTTTGAGAGAACAAAAAGAGTACCTACTACCACATCATTTGGTGCTTCAACTTCAGTTGTCATGATAGAAAAATCACGGACTTGATCCCTTGGACTTTGCTGAGGCTGATGGTGGTTCCCCTATAGTACCCTTATATTTAGACAATGATTAGAAAAGTTCCCACACTGTCCACACTTAAAGCAATGAACCTTATGTAGGGCCTGCACTATCTTCCCCTTATCGTTTGTGTTTGGAAGTTGAGGTTTCACCTCACTATGACAATTCCTCGCAATATGGCCATCTCTTCCACACTTGTAGCATTTCTCTCTCCCGAGAAGGTAGTTCCCTGAATGCTTCTTCCCACATTAATTACATGTGTGAAGTTACAATTGATTTCCTCCTCTTACCTGATCAAAATTCCTTCCTAAGATGGGCTCCATCGATCTCTTCTTGTCATTGGATTTATGAGACCAAAATGTCTCTCCATACTTTAGTGAGACTTTCATCGCACTCCGCATGATCTCCTCATAACTATCATAGTCTCAGTTGGCTAGATTCTTTCGCAGATGAGGTCTCAGTCCACTGAAGAATCTATTAACCTTTCCATTTGGATCCATGAAAAAGCTAGAGGTATATTGTGAAATTTGGGTGAAGTTCATCTCATAGCTTCTGACAGATTCATTCTCCTTCTCCTTCAGTTCGAGAAATTCCTTCTCCATCCTTGTTCTCATGGAATGAGGGAAATACTTACTGAAAAAGATCTCCCTAAACTCTTCCCACTCCATAGCTTCAACCTCCAATCTTGGCCTTGTGTTATTGATCAGTTCCCATCAATGATCAGCTTCTCCTTCTAAGCGATAGACAACCAGGGTGACCTTCTCTTGCTCTGAACAACAGATCACAATAAAGATCTTCTCGATGAAGCAGATCCATTGCTCAGAAATAAATGGGTTGGACGATCCACTGAAGGTTTGTGGTCATTGATTCATAAATGAATCAACCTAATGTGGTTCCATTCATGGTGAGATCTATCTCTCATCTTGATTCAAGTTATTTCCTATAACTTGAGTCAGTTGGTTCATTATTCACATGATTGTTTCCATTCCAGCTTCCATCGGAGGGCCATCAGCACATGGTCAATTGTGGTCACCATTTGCATGGTTCCTCCTAATTCTGACAAATTTCTAAAAGAATAAAATCTTAGTGAGAAAAATACTTCATTTACGAATCTTTTAACTATAAAGTATTTTATGTCTTAAAACTTCATGCTTAAACAATTACATTTCCTTATAATTCCTTCATAATGATTCATAAAAAGCTTAAGATTAACCAAAAATATCCCCCAGGAGTGTCGTAACCAAGAGTGCAGTAAGGAATTTTGTCGTCCACCAGTTCTACTTCGAGTCTAACTCCAAGAGGTGTTTTCGGGTTTTACCCATATGTACATCTGTGCCAGAGCCGCCTCTACCTGCTCGTATCCAGACAAGGATGTATTTGTTTGATAAAACAATTACTCAATACTCACCAAAATACCAGGAAGTTTTCCTATATTTAAAAATTTATATAGGATTCTTCCTAAAGTTATTATATCCTAATTTACATAAATAACTAAACTATCCTTTGATACCAACTATGGAATCCCGCCTTTTTAATACAAAACTTTTCATTACATTTCACATACAGAGGATTTTTAAAGTCTATTGTCTTGAAAATTAAGAACAATAAAACGTGAATACAACATAAAACATTCTTCTAATACACTAGTAAGGATTCATCAAAAGTTCATACTAAGTACAATTACTACATCTCATAACCTGGATACATACATTCAAAGGAAAGGGTGAGAAGAAGGCCCAATAAGAGTAAACAAGGGAATCAGTTTACCTGTGATATCAACACAAACTTGATAAAAAAATAAAGACAAGAGCAATGAAAGAATATGAATATCATAATGAAAATAACATGAATAATATCTTGAATATGTGGATACAAAATTTCATTTATACATTCATGAAAATTTCACCAAGGTCCATCCCCAAGGTGTCATAAAAATTACCAAGGTTATTTACCAAGGTATCGTAAAACTTTTCATCTATAGAGATTAATTCATTAACCAATGCATTGGAGCCTATCAAGGTGCACCCTTAATATTTATTTAATTTGATTTGATCCGCATAGATCATAATCAAACATTTCATAAATAACCCCAATAGAATCATAGAAATGGGTTTCATGACAAAATTGTGATGTTTAAAAAGAGCTTAAAAATAAGATCATTATGTCATTTATAACCCATGGAAAGGGAGTGAGGGTTATATTTATATCAATTATAGAATCAAATATATCATATTAATATATTTATGAAAACCCATAGAAACGAAATAGTTCTGGGTATTCACTAAAATAAAATAATAGAATTTCTTGATAGAAAGAGATTGAACTTTTGAGACGAAATTTCTGGTGATATAACATGGTATTAAAAAACATTGAAAAGAGAGGGGACAAGGGTCAAACACTCATAAATAATTCATAATATAGTATGGGTACTTAATAAGATCATGGTATCGATATTTTAATGACATACCACATGAAAAGGAAACATCATAGAAAAAAGAGAAGATGTGATTTCTTTTATGAGAAATTCGGCAGCATAAAAGCGTCACTTAAAAATTCAGAAAACAAATTGATGAGAGAGGAAAGTGTCTCTAAATAATTAGAAATGAAATGTACATAAATTTGAACATATAATACCATAACCTCAACATAAATAGATGGAAATTATAAGACACAACATAAAGGAAGTCATGACTTAAAAGAGGAATGTGAAAGGATCTGTTACCTTGAAGAGTAACTTCGAAAGCTTGAAGGTCGAAACCTTGGGGTGATTGAGGGAACCTTGGGGGGACACCTTGGAAGTTAATGAGACCAGAACTTCATTGAGTAGGATTTTGAAATGAAATGGATGAAGGAATGTCTTGGTATTTATAGGGGAAGTGAGGTAACAAATCATTAATTTCCAAGGGACACCTCATCAGTGGTATTGGAAAAACCATGGGCTTTCCCATGGTATTTTCCCATGGTATTGGCCAATTGGGAATAATCATAGAATATATCACTATTAATAAGTCTAAGAAAAAAATATTACATAATTATCACATCATTAAAGAGGTCATTAAACACACGAAACTGAAAACTGTATTTTCACTATTCATCAAAAATTAATCTTTTTTAGAAAAATCCCCCAAAATAATCTTAAAGTAATATCTATGATCTAAATTAAAAAATGGACCCCATTTTATAAAAATAATTTTCTAAATTTTTGTAATTTAATTTTTATGTAAAAAACACTATTCACCCAAAAAAACTAATACTTAACTAATAATTTCTAAAATAGTTATTTAACTATTTTATTGAATCTCATTACTTAATCAAGGTGCCTAAATTATATTAATACTTTATTAAGTGAGGTTACTTAATCCATTTGGTCACATTACTATTCATTAGCATAAAATCACTATTCATAATATACTATTCACCAAAAATTAAGTTGATCTTATTAGACTCAAAATTTCTTACTGAACACAACTGTAGAAGACCATTTTTTAAAAATCATTACACATTATTAATTATTTAGGTTTTTAAATAAATAATTTAAAATATCTTTTTTTCCAAAATCATCAATAATATACATCCTATATTTAACTAGACATTTAAAAATTCACAAACTTCACCATAAGAAGAAATCACAATTTTTATTGATATCAAAGGATTACATAAGGCCGCTAAGGTCTCATTACATATCCCCTTATAACACCAACATAGGACCTATGTGTAAGGTGTGCTAAGGTGATAGAAAATTGGGGTGGCTCGACCTATATTTTTTGAGTGGAGATTTCTATCAGCTTGAACTTCTCCCAAAGGAGATTATGTTCTAGCTTCACATGATAAAGTTCGTCTTGGGTTTGGTCCAGAGCAAAGCCTAATGGTGCTACCTAATTCTCAAGTTCCGTTAGATGGGCTTCGAACGGCCCGAGCCTACTCTATGAGGCCATCGAAACTTCTTTCTATATTAATTAACGAAGATCACTTGTATTTATAAACAAAAAAATTATAACATTAAGAGTTTATCTTTTAACAGTCATATAACCATCAAAACCCAATGGTCTCATTTAATTATACTCACTTAATTAATTAAATAATAGAGTTTGTTGAGTATAAAAAAACAACACACAAAATTTAGGAAACAAATATTAATAAAATTTCGGGTCGTTACAAGAATTAATTTTTTTTCTAGAGGCTTATCAGTGATTAAATATATGAATTTTGGAATTCATATTTATTTTCAAGGTTATAAAGGCTCATGGGGTTATACTTTATGTTTTACTGAATGGGGATTTAGTTTTATAAAATTAATAGATATGCCATAAAAATTATTTTACATTTTTTCTAGAAGGATTTTGAGATAAATATTCACAAGGTATTACATATGATATGATACATGGTGAATATAGTGGTACCATTCCATTTTTTTTAAAAATATCAAAGAGGATTTTTTGTATATAATTTCCCAAGTTATTGTATATGATACAATACAAGGTCAAATTGAATTAGGTATATGTGGCTTTAGTCAAAGTGGTATATTGATATAAAAATTCCACAAACCCAATATAAAATAATCCACTATTATGAAAATAGGTTTTTTAGGTTGACTTTCTCATATTTTTATGTATATTTTTAGGTGACCTATTTGAATTTTACACAGTAAATCTATTTTTAATATAATTTTTTAAAACTGATGTTGCAAATGGAATTTTTATGAATCTTCTTGTCGATTTTTTAAATAATGTTGTGAAAGATGATATTTAATGTCGATTTAAAAAAATTATTTAAAAACCTATGTTTTGGATACATTATTCATAAAACTTGTATAAAAGATCATTTTTCACATGGATTTTTCAAAAACAATGTCAATAATATGTTTTGAAAGCAACTATTTGACAATTAGAACATTTCACAAAGTTGTTTTGTAGAATCAACAAGTAAAACTATATTTTGACACGATAAAATAAGTAGTTTACATTTATATTGTTGAAAAAATAAATATATTTCAATGATATAATGACAATGAACAAAAAATATCAACTTTAATAGATTTAAATGGTCAAATGAGAATAAATTAAATTTCTGAAGGTATTTAACATTTATATAATGTTCATTGATAAAACACTATATAAAAAAATATCTTCATTATTTCTCTCACTAATGACATGGTCTCCATTTCAAAATGGATATTAAATCCTGATATCAAATATATGAATGAATAATAAATTGATAAATGAATGTTTAAAAGGGTGAAAAATCTAGGGGGAGAAATTAACGATATACAACAATTGTTATGAAATATTTTCCACCATGATATATTTTTTGGATAGAATTAAATTTTTTTCATGATGTGAAAAATTGGATGTTTCATTTTTGGTGGGGAAACATTATTTGCAGGAAGTTTAAATTAAATTTTCGTGATGTAAAAAAGTAAATCTTCATATTCAAGATTGATTTTTAATTCCATTTATTGATATAACCAATGATAAAAATGTTTTTATTGAATTTTTAACAGAAGTAATAAAAAACGATATTAAAAATCAATGTTATAAATAATTTTTATACTAGTAATTTTATATTTGGATATATTGTTTTATAGGATATATAAATATCATATGGAATTGTATATGTGAAACATGGAATATTTTATGCCTTGTAAATGGCATATCATAAATCATATACATAGTATATCATGATACTACCTCGACCTATCATAGAGTATGACTGGATAATATCTTAAGGTATTGTGATTTATATAGTATTATTTACATCATGCTTATGATATATGATGGAAATATAACTTTATTATAAAATTTACTAATCTCCACCATATAAAATATCAATTTATATCATAAGATGAAATGAGTTAGAGAATGGGAAAGGCCAAATGGTTATAAAGAGTTTTAACCTACATTCCATTTACTCTAGCATACTGAATGTATGAGTAAATTTATGAATAACCAAGGTATATATAAAGATTCAAATATTTTTTAGCCTGAAAAATTATGGTTGATATTCGATGGGAGATCCAATAAAAAATCAATAAAGAAAATATTTCCAGGAACCAATCATTAAGTTCATAGTGTTTAACCATTATTTGTGAAGTTTCCCTATTATTCATGAATAAAGTTACTTCTTAATTAAGTAACTTGTTTCCATTAATGAATAAATATTTAATGGATTGATGTTTTAGGTGTTAGTGAGGTAGATATTTCAATTCAACAACATGAATACTTCACGAACTGAAGTTATGTGTCACTATAAGGGGAGATATATAGACACTCATATGAATACATCACGAATTAATGTCATGAATTGAAGATAGGAAAATACCCTACTTTACCATGTGGTGATGTCATGACCTCCATGAATTTTTAGGGGAGATATAATTCCCACATGGTCACTTACCCTGGAATAACTACCTATATCCTATGAATCTACCCATTTTAGGTAGATGTTTCCTATAAATTCCTAGATCAAAATATGATATGGATAAATTTGTACATTTGGAATAACTTTTCCATATTTTCATAGGTCATTCCACTTTGGGTAAAGAGTTCATAATTATTTTAGTTATTTAGTCATTCATGAAGGAATCATAGGTAATTTATAAGCGAAAAGAATAAGCGTAGAATAAAAAAGAAGGAAAATTGTTTGTGAGACCCCTACGAGAGGGCACGTTCATGAGGTCCCATCAAGAGGGTGCTTCCATGAGGTCCCCCAATAGGAGAATGCCCTCCAGTATCCTCCATTAGAGGCCATCTATGAGGTCCCTCTGTGAGGGATTTTCTATGATCCTTTTTTATAAGGAACCTCCATGAGGTATGTCCTCACACCTCATATTTGAAGGTTCATCCATAAGTTCCCTCCATGAGGTCATGTTAGAAAAAATCATCCATGAAAGATCCTTAATGGGATTTCTTCATGGGGCCCCATATATGAGGGCCTGTCTATGATAATCAAATACCTTTGTCTATGATTCCCCTTTGAAATTCATTTTCTATAATATTATAATGCGTGAAGATTTTAACCTAGTCTTTATGGTAGATATAACCACTTTTTGTAATATATTTCTCTTATAAGTATGGGTGACCTCTAAGGGTGCTCCTAACCTTATTATAAGATGCATTGGAATGCAAATTTTTTTTCTATTCACGGTCCCTTCATGAAGAAACCCAAATTGTGGCATCCTATAATTTTTATCATCCTTTATTCCATAATAGACATTTACATTGGATTAGTTCAACAAAGTATTATTCTTGGATTCCCTTAAAAAGGATCATATCCCAAAAAATCACATGTTAGTAAGGATTCCTCTATGACCTCTTGACACACATGATCAATCCATGTATATTAGTGTGTACCCTAAAATATTTTATTTGATTAATAAAATCACTCACTCATGTTTTCCTCATAGACCTATAGGACACTTAGTGTCATAAGGATCATGTATTCCCTTGATGATTAGGGATCCTATCATGATCGCAGTGATGAAACTTCACCTGGCTCATTCTACTCATATTTTCTAACCAAGTTTTCAGTTGGCCTCCCCAGCTGTAATGGACCAGGCCAATCGGGTCCATTCTATTGCGAAAATCAGGTGTATGAGGTGTTTCGAGAGGTCAAGGTGACTTATCCCAAACAAATTGCCGATTTTCCATTTTTGTGAACTATTCCATTGGTGAACAGTTCTAATAGTGAGGTTCCAAAGGTGACCTATTTTCTTTTCCAAATTTTGAGTTTAGGAACAGTGTTTCTATAATGGTGAGGTTCCAATGGTGACCTTTTCCTTTACCAAATTTGTTTTCATGAACAATGTTTCTAGAACGGTGAGGTTCCAATGGTGACCTTTTCCTTTTCCAAATTTTGAGTTCATGAACAGTGTTTCTAGAATGGTGAGGTTCCAATGATGACCTTTTCCTTCGTCAAATTCTGAGTTCAGGAATATTGTTTCCAGAATTGTGATGTTCTAACGGTTACCTTTTCGTTTGCCAAATTTTGGGTTTATGAACAGTGCTTCCAGAATGGTGTGGTTTCAACGGTGAGGTTCATTAAAAGTGTTTCTAGAACGGTGAGGCTTATGAACAGTTTTTTTTCTTTACCAAATTTCATATTTGTGAACAGCGTTTCCAGCTTCCTACAGTTCGCCCCTTTGACGTTTCATTTGACATAAATGTACTTAAAGGCTTGTTTTAAGGACTCTAAGGATGATTAAAAGGACATAACTCCTATATTAATTTATACTGTGGATCAAGATATTTTTACTTGGTCAAACCGCATGGTTTAATGTGATCCTCTTTTAATGGAAAATCCATCTTATCTTAAACTGCTGCTCTGTTAAATCTTATAATGGGATGAGATATATTCCTCCCTAGTTCTTCCTCCTTGTTCTCGGGTGTGAGACTCTCTAATATCCCATTCCTTCTCATAAAAGTTGTGAAATCAAAAGTTTCTCCTAGGATTGGTTCTACTCTATTTTGATGCAACCAAGCAGTATCGATTAATCTTCGATATAAGGTATGATATATCGTCATTATTTTGGGTTCATATCCTTATGTTTCTTCTTTCCCTATTATGGTATGTGATCTCCATACTTCTAGTTGAGTTTTCTTTGGTTTTTATTGGTGCGGTCATACCGCAACATCTTCGGTGGGATACAGTTGTCACGAGAGGAGGTGATCATGATTCTTTATGTGGATCGTTCTTCTATAAAGAACAAAAAGAACCATCTGTGGTAGGGGATTCATTGATTCTCTTTTCATTTATGTGAAACTGTATAGTTAGTGTGTTTTATCCCACTGGATAATAATGAAATGAACTTAATAAATAATTGAACTGGATTAATAAATTGATATTGATCGCATGTTATTGCCTCGTGTTTTTATAGATATTGTGATATCTATTCTTGCTCTGTTTAAATATTCGTTCTCAATGGAAATAGGTAATGAACGTCAACCAGAATTAAAAGATAATTGTTTTTCTAAAGATAAAGAGGCATGTAAAGGAATATTGTTCTTCTTGTTGTAATTTGATGTTAATCAAATTGGATCAGTAAGCATGTTTAATTATTTGTGATATCTTACTGTTTAGGTTTCCCAAAGTTGGAACCTATGAATAATAAATTGGTTAATCCATGATGGATTAAGGAACTGGTAGTTTGGTAAATGATAATACTTTTATAGTTTTGAGTTTCCCTCTTTCTTGTTTGAGAGCCAAGACCCCAATTTGGTTGGATGTTTGTTTTCTTGCTGCTTATGTTGTGATGTGTGCCTGGAAGGATGTTGTAATATGTGTGGGAAGGGAGGCCGATTAGTTATGGCAGTAGTTGATTCCTAGAGGGGCAAGATTCATCGGTTTATGCATGTGGGTGTTGAAGAGGACATCAGGGATGATGTAATGGTTTGGATGTATATGTGTGGATTCTTGCTTTTTCTTATTGGTTGTTTATCTGCTTACTATCCCCACTGCTCAAGGCAGCCTTTCTTGCCTACCCTTCTTCTGAAAGGGGTGAATACACATGGGGTATGACGCGTGCTTGTTGTGTTTAGATTCTCAAGGGAAGATGGGTTTATGCTCTTGCTATAGGCAGAAAAAACTCGATGGGTAGTTCATCTACTCACCGTGTTGATCCCCCTTATGTTTAGTACCATAAAAGGTTTTTCTAGAATTCCTGAGAATATGGGGAAGTAATGCTGTAATGAATAATTGAATAAATAATGTTAACCCATGGGGTTGGAGATTGCTAGGACATGAGGATGAGGTTATAATTTGAAGGAATGATAATCCTAGTGTGTGATACTAATGGATTATAATATGGAAATTGTTAATGGTTAATTAATGTTTGAAGAATTAATTAACATAAATTTGAACGGATAAAATGGGAATGAAGTATAGAAATAAAGCATTTTTTAAATTGTTGTGTACTTGTTGGATACCTAGTCTTAGAAGTGTCTTCCGGGAGCCCGAGAGACATTAGATGTAGTTGAGTCTAATACTAGGTTATGAACATAGTGTGGTTGTGAGATACAATATATTCTGTACTTTTTCTTCTATACGCTACTCCAACATTTTAGTATGGGCAACTGACACCCCATGGATTCCGAGTTGTGCGGGGTCTTTTCCCTGACATTCTGGTGGGGTGATGGATGGATGACTACCCCCATTGGCTCCGATATCTTCTCTTGGTAGTTACTTGTGATGGTAGGCACAATAGTTAGTTTTCCCCATATATGTGTGTAGAGGGATGTAGTGGCTTGTGGTTATTCACACACATATATTCTGTATATAGTTTCCTATGGAAAACTATAAGTGTAACATGTATATTCTAGGATGGCTTGAGGATCCTTACTCGGTGTATGGGATGTAATGTCTTGAAGAAAAATACCTGACATATGATACAAGTTATGCGAGCTGTGGTGGATCCCAAGAACTTCCTAGTTACATTCATGTGTGGATGTGGTGGTTTGGTTTCATGAGGTGCATGTTGTGGTGCTTCACCCATTTGTCTGTGGGAAAGCCTTTTTGGAGAGAGATTCATAGGACGTGTGACGTTGGGGAAATACTATAAACCAATGGGGAAGTAGTAGCAGGGTAACCTTGATATTATTTATTATATTATATAATCTTTTATGCGTTACATGGTGAGAGTATCCATGTTGAGGATGGGAACTTAGTATAACATTTTAGGTGACTAGTTATCTTAACTTGTCGTTCACTATGCTTTAGCATGCTTTCATTACTTTTAAATGAGAGGATTCGGGTAGGATCCTACTGATTATACTATTATACTCACCCTATGTCTATATAAATTGTATTTCAGGTCACTTGGTGTAGGTTGAAGATCAGGCTAGTTACTACTAGCTTGGGGTTACATGAGCAATTCGGGCTCTGTGGTCGCTCTGGTTTTTTAATTTCTTTTGGATTCTTGTAGTTTTCCCCTTCCAGTTATAGTAGTTATTCATGATGTTACATATGTGCACTTGGGCTTTCTTTTATATTTCTATCTGAGTTGGACTTGGTTGGTGTCTATATTATCTCTCTCTTTCGCATGTGTTATCTTAGGGGGTAATGACTCCCATCTGTGTGTTTACTATACCCTCAGTGCTAGTCGCCAACCTAGGGCCTACTGGAGGCGGGACTCAGGGGTAATTATCTACCTTCTCACATTGCCTGCCCAGGAGGGGTACACTTTGTGGGGAGGGGGTCATGACAGAGTGGTATCAGAGGTCTGGTTGAGAGATTGGATGGAGTATGGAGTTATGCACAAGTGAGGCTACATGGGTTGGTAGGGTAAAGGTGTCATTTATGTTTAGCAAGTGATGTAAACACTGAAGACTATCTAGGACACAGGCGTTTAGGGCCCCCTATGATCTGATGCACGAACCATTAAGTTTACAATGACTACTAAACAAGGTGATACTAGTTGTTGGGTAGAGACCTAGGAAAGGATCATGCATCATTCTCCTTTGTGCCAGTGTTTCAATGGGTATACCTTGGTATAGGTTAACCTAAAATGAATAAAATAATTAAATCAATTAATTAATGATGAGTCTTCCATATTGTAGGTTTAAGATCTCTAATTATTAATTATTTTATAGGTATGGCTCCAGGTCGACGTCCTCATCAGGTTTGTATAGAAGATTTCCAGCAGGCTGTGACAACAGATCACCGCTGGTTAGAGGTCAACTACAACGAAACTTGGAGGAGAAAACTATAGAGTTTAATCACCATAGTCTATAGAAGTAAGAGGGATCCGTTTTTGATGCAGTCACAAAAGACTTGTTGGAGGAGGTCGATATAGGATTTAGGTTGATCGATGCTCGAAAGGAGAATTGGGTTTCCTTAGTTGTGACAATGCTTCGTGGAGTAGCGAGGAAGTGGTGGTTCTTGTTCCTCAGGGATCATGAGGAGTCAATGATCTCATGTGAGGAATTCCAAGACAAGTTTAGAGTCGAGTTTCCTTCTTCGACCGTGAAGGTGTCCAGTCACTAGGAGCTTTTTAACCTTCAACAGGGGATCTCCAGTGTGCGAGAGTTTGGAATTTATTTCAAGAACCTTTTACGATATGCTTCAGACCTGTTGCCATATGAGGAGGCCAGGGTGAGGCATTTCGAGGAGGCCTTGCATCAAGAGATCCCGCACCAGGTCACCCCATTTATACTGAAGACATATCATGAGGTATTGGCAAGGGAAGAGGTCATCAAGAGAACATTGGCCAGAACCGGATCATCATAAGAGGGGAGTCATCATGATTCCTCATGAAGTAGAGATGTGGTCTAGGGTTCCCGATTTTTAGGGAAGAATGGTTTCTGTTCGGCCCGGGTTAGGTCCCAGCCCCCAATATCTCATTTCTCTAAGGAAACCAACTCTTAGGCCTATACCGAGGTATCAGGATATTTTTTTTCTTATGGTGGTTGAGGTCATGAGTAGAGAGAGTGCCCGAACATTCAGAGAAGTCATCGTGTATAAGGTGCTCTGCTCCAGGTTCCTTCATTGAGGCAGTTCCAGTAGAGACAGTAGTAGCTGGTTGCACCTGCCTTTGATCAGCAGAGGGTAGATGGGGTAGGCAGAGGAAAACCCTGTGATGCTACCTATCCTAACAGAGAAGAACATGGATGTGGTGGTGGTCATCATCAGGGTCAGAGAGTTTGTGGAGGAGGTCGTGGTCAGCTTCATGCTTTAGCGTTTCCATCTCCATGTCAGCCAAATGTCATATGAGGTACCCTTTTCTTGTTTTCTACCTTGGTGTATATATTTTTTGATTTAGGAGAGACATAATCCTTCATATCACCTACCCTTGTCCTTGTTTTTTGACTTGAGGTAGAGAGGCTTCCAGTGCCCTTAGCATTGACTGCACCAGTTGGTGGTCGAGGTGACATTTTTGAGGTATGTAGAGACTGTGGGCTAGTGTTGGGGTATCACCACTCTTGGGGAGATTTCCTATGTTTATGAATATAACCATATTATGTAATCCTCGTCATTGATTGGTTTTATTCATTATATGCTATCGTAGATTTCTTCAGGAGGCAAGTTTTGTTCTTCGATGCAGATGGAGATCTAGTGGTGTTCGTTGGCGAGCGAGACCCTTGGATGGGTCATAAGTTTGTTCCATCCTTATCATCTATAATGGCCGAGCTGATGCAGAGTTCTTTAGAGGTTCAACAATTGGTATTTCCTAGGGTAGTAGAAGAGTACCCTGATTTATTTCCAGAAGAGGTTGTAACATTACCTCTTCTATGAGAGATTAAGTTTGTGATTGAGCTACAACCAGGAGCATATCATATCTCTGTCTCCATATAGGATATCCCCTTACAAGTTACAAGAGTTGTGTATACAGCTTGATGGTATGTTATAGTGCAGTTTTGTTCAGCCGAGTGTGTCGCCGTGGGGTGAACCCATCTTGTTTATGAAGAAGGCTGACGTAAGTTTTTGGTTGTGTGTTGATTATCATCACTTTAACAAAGTGACAATAATGAATATCTATCCTATTCCAAATATTGATGATTTATTCCATAAACTAAACGGTGCATGTTGGTTCTCAAAGATCGAATTATGGTCAGGATATCATCAGATGCATGTGAAGGATGAGGATATCCCGAATACTTCTTTCTATTGTCATAATTGGCATTATGAGTTCGTTTTAATGTTGTTCGGTGTCACAAATGCTCCAGCTTTGTTCATGGGATTAATGAACGTTGTGTTCCATGAGTACCTAGACAAGTTTTTTGTAGTTTTCATCAATGACATCCTTGTGTAATCTATATTTGAAGAAGAGCATGTAGAGCATCTGCACTTCATTTTGGGAGTTCTTCGTCAACATCAGCTATTTGGAAAGTTGTTGAACTATGAGTTTTAAGCTCAAGAAGTCTGTTTCTTGGAGAATTTTGTGTTCCAGTTAGGAGTAGTTGTAGTTCCATCGAAGATAGAAGCAGTTGTATCTTGGGCAGCCCCCAAGATAGTGTCAGTGGTGTGAAGTTTACGTGGTCTCACAGGCTACTGTAAGAGGTTCGTAACCGATTTCTCACGAGTTGTGACTTCTCTGACAACACTGAATAGGGAGGATCAGGCATTGATATGGACTAATCAGTGTTAGTTATATTTTGAGTATCTAAAGGAGAAGTTAGTAAGTGATCTAGTTCTTTGTCTTCCGGTTGAGATTTTCGATTTTGATGTTTTTTGTGATGCATCGCATCTTGGGTTAGGCTGTGCTCTGATGCAGTAAAGATCAGTTGTTTCTTATGGGTCCTGGAAATTATGTCCCCTTGAATGTAACTATTCCACCCACGATCTTGGGTTGGTATCCATGGGGTTTTCTCTGAAGTTGTGGAGACATTACCTCATTGGTGAGAGATTTCTGGTTTTCACCGATCACAAAACCCTGAGGTATGTTTTCTCCCATCATGACTTGAACTTAAAATAGCGTTAGTGGGTGGAGATCTTATAGGAATACAACTTCAAAATATCATATACACCTAGAAATGGGAATTTTTTAGCTGATGCCCTGAGCAGGAATTCATGTTGTGATGTAGTGCGTGAATCTAGTGATTCTTGGAGAGTAATGGAAGAACTATCAACATTACATCCTGATATGGGAGAAGTTGGGGGAAAATGTTGTCTTTTCAGATGACGGTGTAGTAATATCAAGTGTAGAAGGCGGAAGAGTCCCAGTTGGGGGATCTAGATGTGGAGGTCTGGAGAGACCGAGTTTTTTATGGCGAGGCCCCTGATGGTTGGTTTTAGGGTGAACAACACCGAGGGTTGTATAATGGAAGTATTTTTTTCTTTGATGATGCGTGAGATAGTTCCTAGAGAGTTCCATAGGTCTCCTTTAGTAGTTCATCCTAGCATGAAAAAGATGTATCAAGTCTTAAAGAGCCAGATTTGGTGGCCTGGGCTGAAGCGTGGAGTTGCAGAGTTTGTGTCTCGATGTTGGGTCTTCCAGAAGGTGAAGGCCGAACACCGTGTTCCTAGTTGTCTGCTCCAGCTGTTAGATTTTCCTCAATGGAAGTGGTAGGACATCTCAAAGGATTTTGTTACTAGTTTACCTCTTGCTCAAGGAGGACATGATTCTATTTGTGTGGCAGTGTACCGTTTAACAAAATCTGCCCACTTCATAGTAATCAAGGAGTCAAGATCAGTGGATGTTTTGTCAAGGAAGTATCTGGAGGAGGCGGTGAGACTTAATGGAGTCCCAAGGATGATCATTTATGATAGAGATCCTTGTTTTACCTCTAGGATGTGAAGAGGTTTCCAACAAGCTTTTGGTTCTCAACTATGCCTTAGCATAGATTTTCATCCTCAAATGGATGGTCAAACAGAGCAAACCATCAAGACTATTTAATACATGTTACACTCTTGTGTCATAGATTTTGGAGGTTCGTGGATGAGGAACATACCCTTGGTGGAATTTTATTACAACAGTTTTCAGTCCACCATCATTATGTTTCCATTTGATACCTTGTATGGTTGACCTATCCATTCTCCTTTGTGTTTTACTGGGGTCGGAGAGGCATCAATTCTTGGACTGGAACTAGTGCAGAATACAACATAGACGGTTTAGGTGTTTTGTGAGGGGATGAAGACAGCACAAGATCATCAAAAATCATATTCCAATCAAAGGAGGAGACCTAAAAAAATTTATATTGGGGATCACGTGTTTCTAATGGTAAATCCCCATCATGGGTAGTGAAGGATTGGTCATGGGAGTAATCATTCTCCTTGGTTTATTGGGCCTTTCAAGGTGTTAGCTTGTGTTGGAGATGTGGCATATCGAGTAGCACTTCCTCCGCAGATGAGTCATATACATGTTGTTTTATATGTATCACAGTTCCATCATTATCTTCATGACGAATATCACATCATCGATTGGGGAGAGATCGATGTTGATGATGATGCGAACTTTGAGGAGCGACCTTTTTAGATCCAAGACTGTAAATATAAGGTGTTGCGCGAGCATCCTATCCCCTTGGTTTGTGTCTTGTGGTGAAACTATGGCATGGGGGATAGTACCTGGGAATGTGTGTCACAGATAACTGCTTAGTACAAAGAGTTGTTTGATGGTTAACTCTTTTCATGTATCGATTTAGACTTTGTGGTTATAGACCATTAATGTTTATAATATAGTATTCTTTTATTGCTTCTTGTGGATTGATCTCTTTTGAGAGATATCTCGATGGGTGGTTGTTCAAACCCGTTTTGTTTTCCATTTAGGTGGGTTTTAAATTATCTAGGATGAGAATGTTTTGAGAGGTCTCTGATGTGATGGACCATACCACTTTGGTCTATTCCTTTGAGAAAATCTGGTGTATGAGGTGTTTTGAGAGGTTAATGTGACTTATCCCCAACACTTTTCCAATTTTCCATTTCTGTGAACAGTTCCATCACTGAATAGTTACAACAGTAGACAGTTGTGAATAGTGTCATCAATGACCATTGGTGAACACTTCCAATGGTTTACAGTTGTGAATAGTGTAATAGTGACCTTTTGAGAACAGTTTTATCGATGACCATCGATGAAAAATTCCAACGGTAGATAGTTGTGAATACTGCAATGGAAACCTCTCCTTCCTTTTCCAAATTTCCAATTCTATGAATAGTTCCATCGGTGAGCAGTTCGATTGGTGAGGTTCCAACAGTGACCTCATTCCTTTTCCAAAATTCAAATTCAATGAACAGTTCCATCGGTGAATAGTTCCATCAGTGAGGATACAACATTGATCTATTACCTTTTCCAAATTTCCAATTCTATGAAGAGTTCCATCAGTGAATAGTTCCATCGGTGAGGTTCCAACGGTGACCTCATTCATTTGGAAAAATTCCAATTCAATGAACAGTTCCATCAGTGAATAGTTCCATTGGTGAGGTTCCAACAGTGACCTGTTTCCTTTGACAAATTTTGAGTTCATGAACAATGTTTCTAGAATGGTGAGGTTTCAAAGGTGAGATTTTCCTTTGCAAAATATTTAGTCTATGGACGATGTTTCCAGAATGGTGAGGTTCTAATAGAGACCTTTTCCTTTACCAAATTTTGAGTTCATGAACTGTTTTTCTCGAACAGTGAGGTTCCAATGGTGACCTTTTCCTTTTCCAAATTTTGAGTTTAGGAACAATGTTTCCAGAACGATGAGTTTATAATGGTGACCTTTTCCTTTTCCAAATTTTGGGTTCATGAGCAGTGTTTCCAGAATGGTGAGGTTCTAACGGTGAGGTTCGTGAACAATGTTTCTATAACGATGAGGTTCCAACGGTGAGATTCATGAACAGTGTTTTTCTTTTTCCGAATTTGGAGTTTGTGAACAGTGTTTCCATCTTCCTACAGTTTCACCCCTTTGACGTTTCCTTTAACATAAAATGCATTTAAAGCCTTTTTTAAAGGACTCTAAGGCCGATTCAAAGGCCATAACTCCTATATTAATTTATCCTAAGTCTCAGGATGTTTTTAATTTGTAAAACAGTGTGGTTTAATGTGATTCTATTTTTAGGGAAAGTCCATCGTATCTTAAACCGTAGTTCCATTAAATCTTCTAAAGGGATGGGATATCTTCCTCCCTAGTTCTTCCCCTTTTTTCCCTGGTGTGGGATGCTCGAACATCCCATTCCTTCCCATAAGAGTTATGCAATAAAACTTTCCTCCTAGGATTGGTTCTGCTCTATTTTGATGAAACCAACCAGTATCGATCAATCATCGATATAAGGTATCATCTATCATCATTTTTTTGGGTTCGTCTCCTTATGTTTATTCTAGCCCTGTTATGTTATGTGATCTCTATACTTCTAATGGAGTTTTCTTGGGGTTTTTTTTGGTGCGGTCATACCACATCATCCTTAGGTGGATACATTTGTCACGGGATGAGGCGATCATGATTCTTTGTGTGAATCATTCTTATATAAAGAACGACAAGAACCGTTTGAGGTATGAGATTCATTGCTTCTCATTTCTTTTATGTGAAACTATATAGTTATCTTGTTTTATCCCATTGGATCACAATGGAATTGACTTAATAAATAATAGAACCAGATAAATAAGTTGATATCGACCACATGTTATTGCCTCTTGTTTTTCTAGATAGTGTGATATCTATTCTTTCTTCATTTAGCTACATTTTCATAATAGAAATTTGTAAAGAATGTAAACTAGAATTAATTGATAATTGTTTGGATAATGACAAAGAGGCATGTAAATGAATATGGTTATTCTTGTTGTAATATGATTTTAATCAAATTGGTGCAGTAAGAATGTTTAATTATTTGTTTTATCTTACTGTTTAGGTTTACCAAAGTTGGAACCTATGAATAAGAAATCGGTTAATCTAAGATGGATTAAAGAATTGGTTGTTTGATAAAAGATAATACTTGTAGGGTTCTGAGTTACCCTCTTGCTTGTTTGAGGGACAAGACCCCAATTTGGTATGATTTTTTTTCCTGCTACTTGTGTTATGATGTGAGCCTTGAAGGCTATTGTGATATGTGGGGGTAGGGAGGCCGATTGGTTGTGGCAACAGTTGACGACTAGAGTGGTAAAATGCATCTATTTATGCATGTGGGTATCGAGGAGGACACCGGGGATGATGAAATGGGTTAGATGTGTATGTGTGGATTCTTACTGTTTCTTATTGGTTGTTTATCTGCTTACTATCTCCACTGCTCATGGAATCTAGTCTTACTTACCCTTCTTCCAAAATAGGTGAAGACACATGGGTTATGTCACATTCTCGTCATGTTTAGATTCTCAATGGAGGATGGGTATACACTATTGCAATAGGCGACAATGACTTGAAGGGTAGTTCATCTACTCACCGTGTTGACCCCCCTTGTATTTAGTAGTATAAAATGTTTTTATAGAATGCTTGGGAATATTGGAATGTAATTATATAATCAATAATTGAATAAATGATGTTAACCAATGGGGTTGGAGCTTGCTGGGATGTGGGGATGAGGATTTAATTTGAAGGAACGGTAAACCTTGGGTGTGATACGAATGAATTATAATGTGGAAATTGTTAATGGTTAATTAATGTTAAAATAATTAATTAACGTAAAGTGTGACTAATAAAAAGGGGATGAAATAAGGAGATTAAGCTTTTTTAAATGGTTGTGTGCTTATAGGATACATAGACTTAGAAGTGGCAGCCGAGAGTCTGAGAGATGTTAGCTGTAGTTGAGTCTAAGACTAGGTTATTCCCATAGTGTGGTTGTGAGATTTAGTATATTGTGTACTTTTTGTGTTTCTATACGCTACTCCACGCCATTATTAAGGGAAACTAACACCCTTGGGATTATGAGCCCTGGGGGGGGATGTTTTTCCAACATTCCACTGGGAGGATGGATGGATGACTATCCCCTTTGGCCCTGCTCTCTTTTATTGGTTGTTACTTGTGTTGGTAGGCACAATGGTTTGTTTTCCCCATATATGTGTGTGGATGGATGTAATGGATTGTGGTTATTCACACACATATATTCTGGATATAGTTTCCTATGGACTACAATAGGTGTAACGTGTATAGGCTATGATGGATTGAGGATCCTTACATGGTGTATGGGATGTAATGGATTGAGGTATAATACCCAACGTATGATACAAATTAATCGAGCTGTGGTGGCTCCCATAAACTACCTGGTTACTTTCTTATGTGAACATGGTGGTTTGGTTGCAAGAGGTGCATGTTGTGGTGCTTCTCCCTAGTGTCTATAAGATAACCATTTTAGGGAGAGATGCATAGGATGTGAGACATTGGAAAAAATGGCAATACCATGGGGAAGTAGTAGCGAGGTACCCTTGATATTCTTTAGTATATTATATACTCTTTTAGGTGTTACTTAGTGAGTGTAACCATGGTGAAGCTGGGAACATATTATACCTATTTAGGTGACGAGTTTGTTCCACTTTTATTTCACTATTCTTTAATATGTTTTCTTTACTTTTTCACGAGAGGATTAGGGGAGGATCTTACTTAGTATACTATTATACTCAACTGTTGTCAATATAAACTATTTTTTAGGTCACATGTAACAGGATGAAGATCAGGGTGGTCAATACTATCTTGGGGTTGCAGGAGCTATTCGGGCTTTGTGTTCACTGTGTTTTTTACTTTTTATTGGATACTTTCAATTTTCCCATTTTAGTTGTAGTAGTTTTTCATGACATTACATATGTGCACTTAGGTTTTATTTTATATTTTAATCTGAGTCAGAGTTGGTTAGTGTCTATCTTCACTCTCTCTTTCACATGTGTTCTCTTAGAGGGTAATGCCTCCCATCTCTATGTTTACTATACCCTCGGTGCTAGTCGCCAACCTGGGGCACACTCGAGGTAGGACTCAAGAGTAATTATCACACTTCTCACATTTCCACCCTAGGAGGGGTACACATTGTGGGAAGGGGTCATGAAACCATCCCACTCAATTATCCATATAATAATGGGGTTTCAAAGTAGGTATAATACCCACCAATGATCCCATTGATGATATCATCACCATGAATCATAAACGAGCCATGGACATACAAATAAGGGTTTTCCGTGAATAATCTCTAACCTATTCCCCACTAAACAATATTCACCATGAGTCTAGTTTTCCATACATATCAAATTATAAACATATGAGGAGTGAACATCTACACCTTAAGACATGATATGTATAATCACCACATATGTGCTTACTGTTTTCTAGTTGAACATATCCAACCCACTCATAAAACATAATATCCTTCCCATTATCCCATATCCCCCATGGGAATATCCATCATTCCTTGTCCAACAATTAATCGATGGGAGGTGGATACATATTTGGGTCTCCTACAAGGTATAAGACACAATCAATATCTCAGTAATGATATTACCCTATCCATTTATTGGTTTTTAATATGATGGGATTCTCATACATATTCCCTAATCTTACTCATTGAGACATATATCTCATGATTCCACTAGTACTTCCTAATCTCATTACTAATAGATAAGATATGGACACCCCCACCTTTGGGCCACCCATGTATAATCACCAATAAATCATTTTTTCTACTCCTTTAATGTCCAAAATTTCTTTATCACATGATATAAAAACACATGTAAATGTCCTTACCACATGATGTTAAACTTCATGGTATGGTTCTTTTATATGGCCTTAAACTACACAACTTAAACTACATGGGATTTGATTCATATTGATCAGGATATGTAGAAATCCTATTTGAGGTTTAGTCCTGACATCTAAAACCATAACATCACCAAGAAATATATCAAATTAACTAGTTATCAATGGTTCATATTATAGGTGATATAACTCTTTTTTAATGGTCTATATTCCCCATAGAAATAACCTTAAAGGGAATCACATGTGTAAGTCCCACACTAACCATTTATAAGAATATTTGTTATAACAGTATACCCCGTATGGAATTAAAATTATTAGATGTAGCCATATATTTATAAACTTTAAAGTAAACATAATGAAACTTATCAAATATCCCTAAAAAGGCATTATGTGTCTCCTTTTGTAGTTCCAAACAATGTGGGTTTTTATTCCCTTCACAAGTCATATAATAAATCCCACTCATAGACCTGATGCCAACTCTAAATGACCTAAAAGCTCCCTTAATGGTGTTAAACTCTAGATTCCTCAATGATGTGGCATTAAAATATTATATTTCTATACAATATTTTTTTTGAGTACCTCTGATACATATAGATGTTATAATTAATAGAGAAACATTGATATATAAATATGGTCCCATTGAAAAATAACCTATGAGACATACATGTCTTTAAATACACATATGGTTTCTATAAAATAGATAACACAAAGGTAAACAATCCCACACTAGAACTTGTTAAGTATTTTTGAACATATATTAAATATATAAGAGATTCCTAAAGTTATAAATAATTCCCTATAAATATTTTGATCATCTAGACCACCTATAATCCTGACCAATGTATACTCAAATAACCATTAGAAGAAAACCATGAACCACCTACCTTTGGAAATAAAGTTCACACCATCTCAGAATGATAATTGGTTACATAGAACGTTGGAAAAAAATGATGAATGTGACATGAATCCCTTACCAATGAAAATGATCAATCAACCAAGTATCTTTATTTGTGATATTTCATTGATTAGTCTTTTTTTTTATTTCAGTTGTATTTATCTTATCAAACTTTTCAAGATCCCCATTTGATCCATGCCATTTAATAACCGATTTCACATAGCCACTACAAATTTTTTAGGATAGATTGGTAGGAAGAATGCGGCTTCATTGGATTTTTCTCGATAATTGAGGCACCACACATACGACTCAACTACTATAAAGCCTATTTACCCTTGAATCAAAAGGTAACTATCACCAAAATAAAGTCTTCAAAAATATATAGTGAATGAGATGGTGAAGGAGTACTATGAAAATCATAATATTCTCAATTTTTAGGAAGCTCATTAGAGTCATAAGGCGATCCAACCCTACTGTCCAGCTCATCAGTGGAGAAATATGGAGAAACCAGTGGAACCTATCACCATATAGAACTATATCAGGAGTATATCCTTATAATGTGACAATGATGAGCTCCAATATTTAGGGGTAGAGAAAGGAGATATCCATGTCATCACCATAGCTCAAGAGTATCCTAAGAGGGATCATATCAACCACTAATTCCAGCACATCCGTGTGACCCCCACTCTTTAGGGACACACTAATGAAGGCACTTAAGAGATCCTGACCCCAATTACATAGACCTAGGAACCAATGAGGAAGTTTATATTGTGTATAAAAATAATATAATATGAGTAATAAACCTATATTCCCATTACCACTAAGTAATATCTCCAACATTTTTTAGAATTAATTGAAAAAGAAATATGGTATATTATGAAAGAAGTTAAGGAATGTGCCAATATCACTATTCTTATTGATAAAGTTTTCCAACACAATGTTACTGCTTCCATAGAGAAATCATGTATTTCTTTTGGCACACATGAATCCCATAAATAGCGGTCTTATACCCCCATTACCATTGAAAAAGCCTATCAAAATTTTCTTTTGGAAATTAAAGTGAAATATTATATCATGACTCATATCATGTAAAACATCATTCAAATCCAAATTGTGTAAATATAGTACTACTACTAACATATATCAATGGAAAATTAATATTATATATATATTCATGATCTCTCCATCAGAGGACTTCTTCCATATACTTTAGAATCAATTAAAGAGTATTCAAGTATTCATAATCCCATTCAGGTGGATCATCTATATATCCTAATGAAGAATGAAGAACATGATTAATCCTACATTTCTATTCCAATTTGAGTTTTACATCATTCTCTAATAGTAACTTCATATTAGGATTATACCCCCACAAACATCATTAGATATTGCCAATATAATTTGAAAATTTCCCCAGGTTAAGATCATATTCTTTCACACACTAGAGGAGATAAATAGATTGTTTAGGTGATGAAACAAGGACAAGCACACATTCCTCTCCACATAGATGAAGCCCATTGAAATATCTATGATGGGACCCATCAAACAGTAGGATAATATTCATGTACCCAACTAGGAGATTGGTTGGAATATTCTAAAAGTTACTAAGGATCAATAACATCTCATATCATAGTACTTCCTCATAATTGTGAAGTGAGGAAGAATATTATAGTAGTTTTTAGGAAATTCATTAGTTCAATTATGGATTGGAGGTTATATAGGAGGGATAAAACACATGAGGGTTGTTTCCCACATTACAAAAATCCAACCATGATCCAGGTTCAGAATCTGATCACCAGACCAAAATTAGTTAGAATGAATTTTCCTAGGAAATACTTAAATGAAGAGATGACACATATACCTACCCTGATCAACACTAATATTATAGAATCCCTCCATCATATATCAATGATGGATCAAAAATAAAATGAGTATTATTCAATATAAGAAGTTAGAATTTATTGAATAGGTCATCACCAAGGTCCTAGGATAAGAATCTCTAGATTCCTTCCATAGAGAACCTATCAAATACATACTCCCCCTAACAATACAAAGATCAGCCACAAAGGTCATCCTAGTGACACCAGTGGTAGAGGTAATCTTTTAAAACTAATGGTAAAATAATAATTAGATTACCCCTTTTTAAATTCATTAGATATTTTTTAACCATGATGTTCCTCTCCATTGAAATTAGAGTGTCCACCCTGGTGGTATTATCTAGGATACATGTAGCAGTTGTCCACCATGCAACTGAACATCACACTAAAATGGAGGTCATCTACACAATTGAGAATATGAAGATAATCATGGAGATCCTCCCCATAGTTATAATTATATAGGTCATCCTAGAATTTATTTATCATCCCAAAATTAATTTTCTCCCCATATTGAAAGTACTTCAAGGATATCCACTTATATAGAGGAACTTGAAAATTCTGGTTTATCCACACCAAGATCCACTTCATTAGTTGATGGTGTTCCACCCACATCAATGGGTGATTTGGGGAAAGGATCATTATATGTATCTCCTCCATACAATAGGTTCTTAAATATAGATAAGAATATTAAAAACAATGTAACTCCAATCAATAAGTAATCTAGGAAAGAACCTCATCAGTTAAATCAGATAGAAGAATACCTCTCTCAGTATGAAGAGAATAATACTTTTATGTGGAAATAATTAGATAAAGGAAGTATAAAAATAATGATTAGGCCTATAAACACTTACTAAAATAAAATTCTGGAATAATTGAAAGGGGAATTCATATGTTATCTACAACTAAATCTATAGATAACTCCCTATCATAACAATATGAAATACTTTTCTTATGAAGAGCCTTCCAAAAACATCAAAGTAGTAATTGAGATCTACCACCAAGTGTACTCATCCCCCCTTTTAGCTTCAAGAAATCCAAAGTAAAAATGATAAAGAATATTACCCTAAAATTCAAGATTTAATGTTTTAAAGAACATTGTCAATTTAATCACTAATTCCCCACCTGATGTGAGTGTCATAGGGTGGGGTGAACATAGAGCACTTTATTTTACCATAATCCATGGAAAATAGAGTCCACCATGAAAGTCCACATGTAAAATCATCACCTTAGGGATATTATTAGTCCCAAGAACTATATATTCTTGTTTTTCTATCGACAATAATATTTCAACTCCTAAAACCTAGTTATAAAACCATAATAGGAAAAAACCATTGATATACTCATACGACAGGATATAATGAAAGTAAAGAAAACATCCTATTTGAGGGAAACTTTCCTGAATATATAAATAAATCCTTTGGGACAAGAATCTATTGAACCGTAAGGATGAAAAATCCATATAACACCCAAATAGAGGCTTAAAATTTATTGATGTTTGCGATAATCTCCACCTCTATATCATTATAGTAGAATCTTGATCACAAATGATTGGGGGAATTTCCACCCTTACAAGAAACCCAAGTTTAATCAAACACGCAAAGTGTATAGGATATTATGATAACATAGACGAGTAATCCCCATCCCATCGGGTTGGGGGTACTATTACCCCTTCGTCCTCTATGGAGTTCATCCTTCTCTATATCAGTATAATATTCATAGGAAAATACCTTGCAGTTTCTCCCACCATGTGATCAACCCTTCCCATTGGGAATATGTTTACTGATATCCTCTAGGGACTCCATTACGATCAACCTCTATAAATAACTTCAGGGGTAAGAATAATGAGATAAACAAAAACCTCATATGAATCCAAAATGTTCAACTAAGATCATAGAGAACTATGTGGGTTTTTATTTTCCATTTGACGGAAACCTCAAAAGTGAAAAAACCATTTATCCTTCCGATGAAGATATGATACTTATTTTATGTTATACATAAATTAATTTCAACAAAATCAGTAACATAAATAACTTAGAGCATGATGTTGACACAAAATAAGAGACCAATATTTGAAATATGGACCACAAAAAAATACTTGAAAAAGGTTTTCATACCTAATATAAAAAAAACTCAAAATTTGGGAGGTCCTCCAAATAGTAAAACACAACATTTATAATAAGATCCATCCATAAAATACTGAATGGTAATGGTTACATCTAACCAACAACCCATGGAAGCTTAAACTCTCACTATCAATGAGAATTTATTCCAGTATGAAACTGAGTTAAAGAAATTGAGGTATCTTAACAAAAAAAATACTTAGATGTAATATGGACAAAATTTATAATTCTTAGATGGATGTCAATGATCCCCATCTAGTGTATATCTAATAAGACATAACCGATCAACCTATAAGATTATTGTCTTAAAATCCAGCTAGCTCAAGGATTAAGTGATTTGTATATCTAAACTCAGTGGCTGAATATAATTAATATTTTCCTCTATTGGGGTAGAAGTAACAACCATTTCAAGAAAAAACCAAAAATCTATATCAAACTGATTATTAAGGGCCATCACATGAAAGATGAGCATATCTAGATTCACCCACTGTAGAGACCCGAAGCTTATCGTACATGGACATTACATTACTTTTGCGGAATACTTAGTACATAACAAAAACACATATACAAGGATCGTAATAGTTTAGTGTCTTTGGAAACTCGGAACGTAATCCTCTAATCCTGGTGAAAGATCTTCAATATCTCCCATAAAGATCTTCATTTTTTTTACCTAAAACCTTTCTTTATATCCTGGGGAAAAGAAAACATAAAAGGGTGAGCTCAAATGCTCAGTAAGGGTAAACAAAAGAAATATCAATCACATCATATACATAAGAACATAGCTTTTGGAAATCATAACCTGCAAAAGAGTTCATAATATCATAACATGGGATAAATCATAGAAGTGAAATGTAATCCCAATAATCATAAATTAAAACATGAAACTTTGTGTCATTCACACATAATCATAGAGAATCATTTCTTGTTAGTCAAGACTCATTTCCAAGACTATCTTAGGGGACAAAGTCCCTTTCTGAATCGAGTAAACCTCGTTTCAGTCCTGTTTCACTGAACCGGTATAACATACCGTTCCAGCCCTGTCTATCTCATGAGATATAAAATCTTTACCCAATGCATTGGAGGGAGATATAGGTCCCACCCATCTTATAATGAATCCTTTCTTATGTGTTCCACATAATCATAAACCATACATCATAGCGTAACCCATGTAATAAAAATGGGATTCTTAAACAACATGACATCATAAAACAATTCATATAAGATAAAGGATTTCATAAAAATAATTCCATCACAACATGATCAAATCAATTTAATAATAGGGATAAAAACAGAACCCTTTATTATCTTATATAGAAAATAATTTTGATAATACACTTGAACTCCATTCTTGAGGAAAATATCCTTTCTTCTTCAAAAACACTTTTCCTTTCTTAAAATGTCATAAAATCCTAAACTAAAAGAAGTTGATTAAAAATAAACTTGAAAACTTGTAAAGTAAGATTCTTGGAAATAATGTTTTAAAAATCCATTCATACCGTATAAGTTAAAAAAAACATTCTTCTCGTACTTTTGTCGGAAAAAGTCAAAAAAGTGCCTCGTACGAAAAACGACAAAAGATTCCTTTCATATCTTTTACTAAAAACTCAGAAAAGGATAAAATAGGATTTAAACAATTGTAGATGAATGGAAATAATATTACATATTGAGGAAACATGGATGTGGATGATAAAATATACCCCAGTAAATTTCAAAGTATAAACAATCTCGAATAAAAAATGAGATTGTGATATTTCCCTTACCTTAGGTCCAATTTGCTTCGTATGTGTCCGAACCTCCTGTATAATGATTTAAATAATGTCATTGACTTATTACAGAATCATATTCATTGTTATGATATTATATATGGTTCACTTATGACATTATATTACCCGTTCTTTTGTAAATTCCATGTTAAAGAAGCGTTTTGGGTAAAGTCGTTTCATTTATCGTAGGTGTTTTGACTTGTTGTTCTTGACATCATTATTACTTATATCATGATTTACTTACTTCCAGAATATAAAATATGATTTATATATCATATATATTCAGTATATATATATATATAAAAGATAGATAAATAAAATGAAAAACACCGTTCATGGAGACGGTAGTCCGTACGTACGCATGAACGCTGTTTTTCTTTCCTTATTGTCTTGAAATTGAATTAAGTAGATGACATACATATGTATATATATACATAAATCCAGTAGCTTTATAATGTCATATATTTCATTATTATTTCTTATATATACATTATAATCATTCTTAAATGGTTAACATGGAGAATGAATCTCATCGCGTCGTGGAGACGGTAGTCCGTACGTACGCACGAGCGATGATATCATTTCTATAAATATTGAATTGAATTGGAGTGGATTATAAAATATATCAGAAACAATATGATGTTGTAATAACTATGTATAGTTATTCTTTACACCATTATACCCATCCATGTAATGTGGTGGTGGAAAATAGATTACACCACGGCGTGGATACGGTATTCCGTACGTACGCACGCGCGGTGATTTCTTTTTCCGTAGGATGGATAGATGGTGAAATAGGGTTGTTTCATACTTATAATAACATATCAGTATATGAGTGATACTGATGTTATTACTTCATAATGAAAAAACCTAAGAAGAAGAAGTGGAAGAAGAAATAAAGATGAAAGAATTGGTAAGGGTAATTACCTCTTCTTTGAAGTGCCTCTTTGAGACCTCCTCTTAGGGCACTAGAATTGGTCTTTGAGGAAGACCATAACCTCTAGTATGTTTCTAGGGAAGTGGAGAAGAGATTTTGGCAGGGGTTGGCCGTGATTGAGTGCTCAAATTGGTGTGAGGAGGAGGGGGGAGGAGGTGTCCTTTTATAGGGGAGGAGAGGGGCAACTTAGGAATATCTCAAAATATTATTTTATATTAAAGTCAAAATCGGTTTATAATGGTTCCAAAGGGTCTTATTTCAAATCTAAAGTGGGGATGGGTCGAAATACTATCAACCAATAGAATTTAGACAAGTTTAGGATATTATTTTAACCTTATCAATTAAATTTAACTCTAAGTTAAATAATTTAACTTTTACCATGTCTTTTTGTTTTCTTTCACTATATGGTTAATAAACTTACTATAACATGCCAAACGAACCCCAAATTGTTTATTATTAATATATATATCCTTATCTAAGTCATTTGGCCGAACCTTAGATTTTTAGGAATACAATAACAATTAATAATATAATATTTGATTTAAAAACTATTTTGTGTCAATTTTGACACTATTTGATATATGATTTTTGTGAAAGTCATAACAGAATTAAATGTTCGAACCAAGTTGATTAAATCAACATTAATATATCAAAGTAACCTAGAAAATTATTGTAATTTATAAAAAATCTCAAATTACATTTATTTTGGTGTTTATAACATCAATTATGTCAATATTTCATTAATAAGATAATTACTGCATCATCGTTGTGTCATAAATAAATTAAATTATTTGATGTCTAAAAATTACAAATAAAATACCATCGTGTAGGAAATCTTTTTAGCTTTCTAATGAATATTTACAATCTAATTTATCTTATGTATAACCCCATATTAAAAATGATTTACTTATTAAACTTTGATTTTAACTATTTTAACCTTTCTTTAAATAAATTAATAATAAATGTCCTAATCTAATCCAAGTGGGCCTAAATGGTCATATTTTATTCCTAAGTTTGTTTTTGGTCGAATGACACTTGTCCAATAGAATTAGGACATGTGTTAGGGTAATAGTAATATCATATTTACCCTTAGTTACCCTATTTACTATTAACCGCGGTAAAAAAAGTAAAAAGTTACTATTCACCAAAAAAATTATTTTCATCTCATTGAACCACATTTTAGTCCTTGATATTAACCGTGTCTCTCGGATTTTTGAAATTCCATTCACAGAAGCGGTAAAATTAAGTTTTATGAAAAATTCAGTTTTTTAACTACCACTTAGTAGTTTCACTATTCATCAAAAATTGATGTTTTTCAGAACAATGCCAAAATTTCATCCTAAGCTATTTTTCATATTCCGAATTCAAAAATGAAGTTTATTTTACCAAATTCATAACATAGAAGTTGCATTAATTAATTTTATAATTAAATCCCACTGTTAAAACAAATAGCGTGTTTTTAAGAAACAATATCTATCAAAAGATTGACACTTGATTATGTCTGGTTTAAATGTGAAATTACAACCAATGACCAACATTGTATTAAATTGTAAAAATATATTCTAAATATACTTTAAAACCACTCAAATTAATGATTTATCACTATTAATTATTTCGATTAAAAAAGTTGTTTTTAATTATAATTTAGTAATTTTCACTATTCATCAGAATATGAAAGTTATCCGAAAAGTACCAACATTTCACCTTAGGCTAAATTCGATACTCCGAATCCAAGAATGAAGTTCATTTTGAAAAATAAGATTTACAGAATTTTAAAAAGTGGTTATTACTATTCATAACGGCTAGTTTTAATAATATTTTAATAGCACATCGTTGTTTAGTGAAACTCGGTATTGCGTATTACACACGCTATCGAGGAAGGTCGCGATTGCGTGTAATGCAAGGCAAGACAAGGATGCGTGTTGTGCAAGCTCCTTTTGGTGTAGCGTACAACACAAGACATTAATAAAATTAAAAAGAATATTTCTTTATAAAATCTTGGGCTGTTACGTTCTACCCCCCTTAAAATGAATTTCGCCCTCGAAATTCGTCGGGGTTATAAATGGTTTACTATTCGAAAGTTTCTTTAATAGAAACCCACACCGTAAAAAGGAATATCAAAACCAATCTTTAAAAACAAAAGTATGAAACGTAACGGTTACCCAAATAAACTAATCATTGGGTTTCCACATAGGTGAAAATATGGATATGGAAGAGAAATCTAACCATCATGTTCTGATGGAGAGTGGTAGAGAACATGGCTATGGAAAAGCCAGTAATCACAAATCCATAGATTTGTGATGATATAAGGTACCATCTGATTCATCAGGTATAAGATCACTAGGACAACATTTTTGGTTTTCAAGATCATTTCCCCTAAAGTTGAAAATTTGAATTAGAATAAATACTCACTTTATTTTGGTATAATCTCACTGTTGTTCGTGCTTTGAACAATTTCCACTTCATCTCTTGAATTTGTTATTCGTGAAGTGTTAGCAGATCATGTGATAGAATGACAGGTCATTCCATCTGTCTCAAACAAAAGGTTAGCAAAAATTATATGCATAATTCGATCTATAGTGAGATTAATCATATATGGTTCCTAAAATGGACTTATACTTCATATATCATACTGCTTAATATAATAAAACTAGTTTCTACTAAACAGGGACTTCCTGTAGGCCAGTGGTAGGCGATAAAGGCCAGTCGCACTTCGGTTGTGGGTTCGATTCCCACAGCCTTGTCCGAAGCGATGGGTTGTCGCCCGTCCTGCAGGTTGTCCTTTTTATAAAACTATATTATTATAACATCCCATCAATAATATCGAAAAAACTTCTATCCTTAAACAATACTAACTTATGTCCAACATAATCCATTCCAATCTTTAGGCTTATCCATAATACTGCAGTCGACTCTCATAATATAGTGAAAATGATTACCAGAGATTTAACACCATCATCGATCCCCATATATCATAAGATATGTTTTGTTGGTCACATTCCAAACATTCAAAGTCCTTAATCGTGTATTCTCTTGAATACCTTAGTGAAAACATGAATGCAGTTAAAAGTTAACACCTTCCACATACTAAAATCCTCAAAATTCTATATACTCAAACCATGATATCACTTAGTCCTTATATCAATCATGAGCTCATGAATACTATCAAACATTTAATTTTCTCCTTATCCCTTCATTATGCGCATATCATCTACATTCCAAAAATATCTGAATAACCTTTCATGGATACTGGTAACATTAATCATACACTTTCAAAACACAAGGAAAGACAATAGTGTAACAATCCATAGATGTCTCTTTATTCCATAGTAGCATGAGATTACTTATACAAAATTACACATGATAAACATTTAATCATTCCACTACATTCTCAAACCATTGACCGAGCTTCAAAAAAAATTTCATCTCACATATCATTTGTAGTCTCTTCATCATCATCCATATAAATACTACCCATATGACCATACTGATTCTCTTCATGAGTCTTTCCCTTAGGGAATTTGTTTGCATAATGCCCATACATTCCACATTTAAAACACTTAACCATTTTTGATGTCGTAGCAATACCATTATCCTCATCCATGGTGTTAACCGACCCTTTTACTTTGCACTTACTTGCTTTGTTTCCTTCTTTTCCACACCCAAAGCATCTTCCAGTTCCCTTGAAACATTCCCCTTGATGCCTCTTCCCACATGATTTACATGAGGGAAATTGAACTTTCTTTCCTCTATGGTCATCATGAAACTCCATCTTTCTCTTATTAGCTGAGTCAGGAAACTTACCAAATTTTACTTTATTGATCATATTATGAGATTGCTGATTCGGCATAATAATGATTTTTGGACTTCCAAATCCCATTTCATTTGGTTTCTCATGAAGAATATCATTCCATTGTCCATCATATCCTCCATTATCATGAATCATCTTGTTTCCAGCCATTTTCTAAAACCCAAACAGAATAGTGTTAGATGCAAAAATCATAATAAAGGGGGAGTAACTTAAATATCTATCATCTTTGGTTTAATCTAATATCGTTACCATAGTTCTAGGACTATATCCTATACGTATACTTATCCTTAGGGGCATCCCTAGACATGCCTTAGAAATATCTCTAGGGATCTCACTAACGTTTTCGCATCCTAGTTTCCAAAGGTTGACTAAACCTTTCCTCTGATACCAACTGTAGAGACCCGAAGCTTATCGTACATGGACATTACATTACTTTTGCGGAATACTTAGTACATAACAAAAACACATATACAAGGATCGTAATAGTTTAGTGTCTTTGGAAACTCGGAACGTAATCCTCTAATCCTGGTGAAAGATCTTCAATATCTCCCATAAAGATCTTCATTTTTTTTACCTAAAACCTTTCTTTATATCCTGGGGAAAAGAAAACATAAAAGGGTGAGCTCAAATGCTCAGTAAGGGTAAACAAAAGAAATATCAATCACATCATATACATAAGAACATAGCTTTTGGAAATCATAACCTGCAAAAGAGTTCATAATATCATAACATGGGATAAATCATAGAAGTGAAATGTAATCCCAATAATCATAAATTAAAACATGAAACTTTGTGTCATTCACACATAATCATAGAGAATCATTTCTTGTTAGTCAAGACTCATTTCCAAGACTATCTTAGTGGACAAAGTCCCTTTCTGAATCGAGTAAACCTCGTTTCAGTCCTGTTTCACCGAACCGGTATAACATACCGTTCCAGCCCTGTCTATCTCATGAGATATAAAATCTTTACCCAATGCATTGGAGGGAGATATAGGTCCCACCCATCTTATAATGAATCCTTTCTTATGTGTTCCACATAATCATAAACCATACATCATAGCGTAACCCATGTAATAAAAATGGGATTCTTAAACAACATGACATCATAAAACAATTCATATAAGATAAAGGAATTCATAAAAATAATTCCATCACAACATGATCAAATCAATTTAATAATAGGGATAAAAACAGAACCCTTTATTATCTTATATAGAAAATAATTTTGATAATACACTTGAACTCCATTCTTGAGGAAAATATCCTTTCTTCTTCAAAAACACTTTTCCTTTCTTAAAATGTCATAAAATCCTAAACTAAAAGAAGTTGATTAAAAATAAACTTGAAAACTTGTAAAGTAAGATTCTTGGAAATAATGTTTTAAAAATCCATTCATACCGTATAAGTTAAAAAAAACATTCTTCTCGTACTTTTGTCGGAAAAAGTCAAAAAAGTGCCTCGTACGAAAAACGACAAAAGATTCCTTTCATATCTTTTACTAAAAACTCAGAAAAGGCTAAAATAGGATTTAAACAATTGTAGATGAATGGAAATAATATTACATATTGAGTAAACATGGATGTGGATGATAAAATATACCCCAGTAAATTTCAAAGTATAAACAATCTCGAATAAAAAATGAGATTGTGATATTTCCCTTACCTTAGGTCCAATTTGCTTCGTATGTGTCCGAACCTCCTGTATAATGATTTAAATAATGTCATTGACTTATTACAGAATCATATTCATTGTTATGATATCATATATGGTTCACTTATGACATTATATTACCCGTTCTTTTGTAAATTCCATGTTAAAGAAGCGTTTTGGGTAAAGTCGTTTCATTTATCGTAGGTGTTTTGACTTGTTGTTCTTGACATCATTATTACTTATATCATGATTTACTTACTTCCAGAATATAAAATATGATTTATATATCATATATATTCAGTATATATATATATATAAAAGATAGATAAATAAAATGAAAAACACCGTTCATGGAGACGGTAGTCCGTACGTACGCATGAACGCTGTTTTTCTTTCCTTATTGTCTTGAAATGGAATTAAGTAGATGACATACATATGTATATATATACATAAATCCAGTAGCTTTATAATGTCATATATTTCATTATTATTTCTTATATATACATTATAATCATTCTTAAATGGTTAACATGGAGAATGAATCTCATCGCGTCGTGGAGACGGTAGTCCGTACGTACGCACGAGCGATGATATCATTTCTATAAATATTGAATTGAATTGGAGTGGATTATAAAATATATCAGAATCAATATGATGTTTTAATAACTATGTATAGTTATTCTTTACACCATTATACCCATCCATGTAAGGTGGTGGTGGAAAATAGATTACACCACGGCGTGGATACGGTATTCCGTACGTACGCACGCGCGGTGATTTCTTTTTCCGTAGGATGGATAGATGGTGAAATAGGGTTGTTTCATACTTATAATAACATATCAGTATATGAGTGATACTGATGTTATTACTTCATAATGAAACAACCTAAGAAGAAGAAGTGGAAGAAGAAATAAAGATGAAAGAATTGGTAAGGGTAATTACATCTTCTTTGAAGTGCCTCTTTGAGACCTCCTCTTAGGGCACTAGAATTGGTCTTTGAGGAAGACCATAACCTCTAGTATGTTTCTAGGGAAGTGGAGAAGAGATTTTGGCAGGGGTTGGCCGAGATTGAGTGCTCAAATTGGTGTGAGGAGGAGGGGGAGGAGGTGTCCTTTTATAGGGGAGGAGAGGGGCAACTTAGGAATATCTCAAAATATTATTTTATATTAAAGTCAAAATCGGTTTATAATGGTTCCAAAGGGTCTTATTTCAAAGCTAAAGTGGGTATGGGTCGAAATCCTATCAACCAATAGAATTTAGACAAGTTTAGGATATTATTTTAACCTTATCAATTAAATTTAACTCTAAGTTAAATAATTTAACTTTTACCATGTCTTTTTGTTTTCTTTCACTATATGGTTAATAAACTTACTATAACATGCCAAACGAACCCCAAATTGTTTATTATTAATATATATATCCTTATCTAAGTCATTTGGCCGAACCTTAGATTTTTAGGAATACAATAACAATTAATAATATAATATTTGATTTAAAAACTATTTTGTGTCAATTTTGACACTATTTGATATATGATTTTTGTGAAAGTCATAACAGAATTAAATGTTCCAACCAAGTTGATTAAATCAACATTAATATATCAAAGTAACCTAGAAAATTATTGGAATTCATAAAAAATCTCAAATTACATTTATTTTGGTGTTTATAACATCAATTATGTCAATATTTCATTAATAAGATAATTACTGCATCATCGTTGTGTCATAAATAAATTAAATTATTTGATGTCTAAAAATTACAAATAAAATACCATCGTGTAGGAAATCTTTTTAGCTTTCTAATGAATATTTACAATCTAATTTATCTTATGTATAACCCCATATTAAAAATGATTTACTTATTAAACTTTGATTTTAACTATTTTAACCTTTCTTTAAATAAATTAATAATAAATGTCCTAATCTAATCCAAGTGGGCCTAAATGGTAATATTTTATTCCTAAGTTTGTTTTTGGTCGAATGACACTTGTCCAATAGAATTAGGACATGTGTTAGGGTAATAGTAATATCATATTTACCCTTAGTTACCCTATTTACTATTAACCGCGGTAAAAAAAGTAAAAAGTTACTATTCACCAAAAAAATTATTTTCATCTCATTGAACCACATTTTAGTCCTTGATATTAACCGTGTCTCTCGGATTTTTGAAATTCCATTCACAGAAGCGGTAAAATTAAGTTTTATGAAAAATTCAGTTTTTTAACTACCACTTAGTAGTTTCACTATTCATCAAAAATTGATGTTTTTCAGAACAATGCCAAAATTTCATCCTAAGCTATTTTTCATATTCCGAATTCAAAAATGAAGTTTATTTTACCAAATTCATAACATAGAAGTTGCATTAATTAATTTTATAATTAAATCCCACTGTTAAAACAAATAGCGTGTTTTTAAGAAACAATATCTATCAAAAGATTGACACTTGATTATGTCTGGTTTAAATGTGAAATTACAACCAATGACCAACATTGTATTAAATTGTAAAAATATATTCTAAATATACTTTAAAACCACTCAAATTAATGATTTATCACTATTAATTATTTCGATTAAAAAAGTTGTTTTTAATTATAATTTAGTAATTTTCACTATTCATCAGAATATGAAAGTTATCCGAAAAGTACCAACATTTCACCTTAGGCTAAATTCGATACTCCGAATCCAAGAATGAAGTTCATTTTGAAAAATAAGATTTACAGAATTTTAAAAAGTGGTTATTACTATTCATAACGGCTAGTTTTAATAATATTTTAATAGCACATCGTTGTTTAGTGAAACTCGGTATTGCGTATTACACACGCTATCGAGGAAGGTCGCGATTGCGTGTAATGCAAGGCAAGACAAGGATGCGTGTTGTGCAAGCTCCTTTTGGTGTAGCGTACAACACAAGACATTAATAAAATTAAAAAGAATATTTCTTTATAAAATCTTGGGCTGTTACACCCACTACCTTTACTAGAGTTTTTTCCCACCTGGAAGTCCATCCAGAACTCCTATACTCCATCAATTCACCATACTCACAAATATAATATATGGAGTGGTGATGCAATTTTTTGTAGCCATATAGAAAGATATATTTTTATTGGGTGGATGAAACACCTCCCCACCAAAGTTTTGGATTCCAAACATCCCCATATTTAATTTCACTAGGGACCCAAAAGAAGCATGTTTGAAATTGTTTTTCTGAATGTATCCCCATTTTGTTAATACTAAAATAATAAAAAAACATTGAATATTAGATGTTTTTTTAAATTTTTTCAGGAAACAATTTTTTCCATTATACCAATATACTAGTTGGGTCAGTTATAGGCTATGAATACATTTTCCAACAATTCCTCCACCAGTAAACCTATAAATTGGGAAAAAATCTTCAATATCATAAATTTTAAGAATCTTGATAATGATAATATTTTTTATTTCATTTACTAATGGAGGTTATGACCTATTCCCTAAATATTTCTCTCCCATAATAGAAGCTAGTAGATATCAACGTAGAAAATATTTGGGATGATTTATAAACACCACTAATTCCTATAAAATACCTTGGCTTATTTTCAGAGTTTTTGTAACACCGTAATATTTCTTGAAATATATATATTTTGAATTAATTTAATGTTTTTGATATTTTCCATTTCACACAACATTAAAAATAGTTTATTTTATATTAGAGAACCATGTTTGGATTGCATTATAAGAAACACCATGATAATCATTCACTAAATGCAACATAAATTTTATCTTTCTCCACATAGAACACTAAGGTTATCTTATGTTACACACAATAATGACTTTCCTCAATGGCTTTCGTAATACACCGGACCGAGTTTTACCAAACAATAATTCATTATTAAAATATTATTATAAGATATAACATGGCCATTAAATTGGTGGTTAGGTATATTATTAACTAACAGATGAAAATATATGTTTTTAAAAAATGTAATATGAATTCATAGGTTATAGGGTAATTAGAAATGAAAATATAAGACAAACTTAAATATAAAGGATATTTTTTTATTTTTATTCTCTCAAAGGTGTTTTGTCTTAATAAATTAAATTAATTAAAATTAGTGAGTGATATTAATGTAATAAATATGTTATATATTCAAATAAATATGTTATATGTTAATATATATATATATATATATTCATCCTATAAATTTGATAGACATAATAAAATAATAAACCCAATTTTATGCTTAAAAAACCTATATTTTTATAATGGTAGTTTTACAACCATTTAATGATGAACCCATTTTAAATCCAAGATTTTGGAATTTTATATATTTAATAGGTTTAGATAAAATTCATCTTTAAAAGTTAAAAATAAATTTTACATTAGGATTATTTTTTGGTATTTTTCTGTAATGATTCATTTTTTAATGAATAGTTAAAAATATTGAATTTTATTCCAAAACTATCTTTTTATATAATTTATTTATATGGGTAAATTATTTTTTAAATTGGTTTAGAAGTTTATTTTGAACATATTTTTATAAATTAATCTAATTTTGGTCATTTGAATCAATTTAAATTTGTAATTGTGTATAAAAACATAAAAAAACTTTTGGATGTTTTTACATTAAAAACCCACATTGTCGTGCCATCTACAGGATTAAATTTAAATTAATTTCTACTACATAAGTGATTGGAATTCATAAAAATGTATTTAAAATTTTTAATCATAATATTTTATAATTTTTGATATTTTAAAATTCCTTTTTTACAAAAAATATTAGCAAATGCAGTTAAAATTAATTAGAGTGATTATGGTTAAATTAAGCTTATTAAGAGAATAAACCATAAAATTAAGGGCCTAAATGACCTAGAAACTTTAAAAAAACCCATTTAATGGAAATATTTTTGTCATAAACCTTAAATTATTTATTTTTTATGTGTTTTCATAACTTTTTAAGGTAATAACATGTGTACACCTAACTGGTTTGAAAAAAAGTCAAGTGTGTCCTTTCCCTTCCCTATAAAAGGACAATCCCTATCCCTCTTATTTAAACCACAAAAACCACATAGGTAAGAAAAATATCATCTCAATACACTTCATAGAAACCCTACATTACTTATTTAATACTCTAATTGGTCATAAATCCTTATAAGGAATCCCTTTGGTGCAAACCAAAAGGAATTACCCGATTAAGAGGTAACACCCTCCCTCAAGCTCATTTCATTTATTTTTTTCTCCACCCCTAAAATAACCTTATTAAATTATTATAAAAAAACAAAATAATAAAAAATAAACATATATTTTTATGATAATGGTTTGAACTACACTTACACACACTTCCATCTAATGAGTAACGAACATACTATTTACATGTACAGCAAACTACCGCCTCACAAAACGATGATTGTTCATTTTTCCTTCACCACCTATAATTGTTGAAATTTTGATGTAAACTATATTAAAATATTATATATATGATATTTATAATATATTTAGTCTTCTGTAATTATTTTACATCACATATCTTTATACATTCAATTTTGTGAAAATAAGATAATTTAATATGAGGAAGTGTGGACTAGATCCCACTCAACCCGATGTGATTCATTCACACACTAAATGGAATGTATTAAAGAAGGGTTTAGTGAAATTATATGATATATAAGACACAATAATAATTATTTAATTATATTATATATGTATGTACATATATATCATTTTATTTATTTCTTTCAATATGAAAATAAAACAGAAACAATGTTCATGTGTATGTATGACCTACCATCTCCATGAGCAGTATATTCCATTTCATACTTCTATATTCTAGGAATTATTATAATAAAAATATAATAAATATAATTGATATTTAAATAATTTTATAAAATATGTAAATCATGATATATGTATAAGGATCAAATATATAACAAACTAAGACATATGCGAAGAACAAAGTAGATATTACCCGAAGTTAAACCTTGACATAGAATTATTTATAATCAGGTAATATAATGTAATAATAAAATCATATATGGTATTATATATAATAATATGGTTATGTGATATATTTATAATAAAACAATATTTATTATACAAGAGTTTTGATGAGTACAAAGAGAGTCAAGACACAAGGTATGGGGATTTCATCTAATTTTTTATATTTGTGAGATATAAGTCATGTTCCCCACTCCTTTATTTTGAAGGGTGTATATAATGAATATGAATTTATTATATGATTATTAATATCTAATTTATGGGTATTTACATATAGATTATATGAAATTTCTTTCATGGGGTTTATTATTCAAAATTTACTAAATCAATCCAAAATTTTTGTCCTAAGATCCCTTCTTTGAGACTCATGTTTTTTATTCACCTATATTCTATTTTAAAGGTATATATACATTAATTTGATATGTTAAATAATTAATATTATTCTTTTAATGATATTTTAAGCTTCATGTAATTTCATGTCCTTAAATGAAGAGTATGATCATAAGTTACAATGTGGTAAGTGAATATTGAAGAAATCTCATTGTTTATCAGGATTGTTTATGGTTAAACTTCCATTGATGAAATATTATGATCAATATCTTGAAAACACTCATGAGTTTCATTATCCTATATTTATTCACTATATATCCATGCATTAGTACCATTTTACCAACATTATTTACTTAATATAATTATGAAAATGGTTTTATGAAAAATATGACTGTATTTATCTCTTAGATCTGAAATCTATTTTATTTAAAAAATGTTCTCAAAAATGTTTTCAAATAAGCCTTAAAGACCATTTTCAAGGAAAAATGAATTTAAAAATGTTTTATTGTCTTGAAATCTTCCTCTATATGTTTTCAAATATGTTTTAAGAGATTTTTTTAATTTTTTTTGTTTTAAAAATCAATTTTCAATAAATAGATGATATTTTTCATAAATAAATGTTCTTGAAAGATATTTCAGAATTATTTTACATCTAAGATGACACCTATTGGTGATAATAAGGAATTTCTTGGAAAATTATTCAATGTTTCAATTCACACTATTTCTTTTAATGGTTTATGTTTTGATGACATGATTTTTATGAAACACATTTCCCATTCATTTTTTATAGGCTTTTGAAACCTGATTCTTTTTAGGGGTTATGATTTTGAAATGATTATAAGAACTGTATATTTTTTCATTGGTTATAATATGATTACATTTTTATGATTACCATTTCTTTTCATGGGTTATGATATTATTATTAATGATTTTGTGGCACATGTTTATATGATTTCATTATGATATGGGTTGGACCTATTCCTCCCTTCAATGAATTGGGTAAATATTTATATCTCATGAGATAGACTGAGATAGTCATGGGAGTGAAACTTTTATATTGAGATGGCCATGAGAGTGAACCATGACAACCAATATGGTATGAGGAGTGAACTCATGGAACTAAGATATCCATGGGTGTGAACCATGACTACCAAGATGGTACGGGGAGTGAACCCACGCTACTAATATGGATATAAGAAGCAATGTATTGACTTCTGTGGAAATCATTTTATATAACTATGTTTCTTCCACAATTACATGTTTTATTCATATGTTATGATTTTAGGTATTATGTTCATTATTTCCTTATGAGTCATGTATTATGAATGGATAATCTTGATTCCATGATTCTTGTTTTTGATATTTGATATGCAGGGTATGATATTCAATTTTTATGACCACATTCTAATACCCTTATGCTCATATATATGCTAACATATATCCATTTTTATCCTTACTGAGCATCTGATATCACCCATTTTTACGTTTCCTTCCCCAGGTTATGAAAATATGTATTATGTTTGATGTGTCTAAGAAGGGTTTTATTTAGGAAGAACCAAGTGGGAGATAATGTAGCTCACTTATATATCAGTGTTTATGATTCATAGTTTCTAATGCTACTAGATAGTATTGTCTTTGGCTGTCTATTTGTAAAATGTTTTAAGTATTCCATTAAAGTTATGTAATATGTATATATGAAAAGTGAGAGTCTATACAGTTGGTATCAGAGCAATGGTTTAGTTTGAGTTTAGAAACTAGGATGAGAAAATTTTAGTGATATCCCTAGGTATATTTATAAGGATATTTCTAGGGATGTATATAAGGATATGTATAAGGATGATTTATTTATTTTTTTTAAATTTCATGGATGTTTGATAAAGGATAGAGTGAGTGGTTTCCTTGAAATACATACCTGTCTGGATACTATATATGGATGTGTCTCTGGTACAGATGTACCAAGTTGTAATAACTCTAACATGGTGTGTCAGAACTGACTTGATGTAACCAGATACACAACAATGAGCCTTAATACACACTTGGATTAACACTTCTAGGGGGATATTCTTTGGTAATTTACAAAATATTTACAAACCATCATGAATGATTTAAATAGAGGATGAATATGAATAAACTAGGATAAAACTACAGTTTCATAGATTAAATAAGTAGGATACATGATATAGGAATCCTATAAGTACATTTTCATGATTAAATGTTATGCAATTATGATAAATTTTTCTCATGCTATGCGTTCTGGTTTTATTCAATTGTGATAACTAGAAGGACCATGGTTAATATTGAATGTTTCATATGTGGAAAGTGTTGGAATTATGTGACTCAATTTACCAAGTATAAATATCATAAATATAATCAACCAATTTTTTCAATAGTTATTGATATTATTCCATAAAATATTTTTTATATTCATCCAATAGATTTTATAGACATAAGATAAAGACCAACCTAATTTTATGCTTAAAAACCTACATTTTTATAAAGGTAGTTTTATCAAATTTTAATGAAGAACCCATTTGAAATCTAATTTTTGGAACCTTTATAGATTTTATAATTCTAAATATACTTCATATTTTAAAGAGAAAAATAAAAATTAGGTTAGGATAAATTTTGGGTATTTTCACTATGGATTTATCTTTTAATGAACGGTTAAAAATACTAAATTTTAATACAAAACCGCCATTTCATATAATTTATTAATGAGTTTAAATTATATTTTAAATTTGTTTTTAATTTTAATTCTATCATATTTTTGTTAATTAATCCAGTTAAGGTAATTGGAATCAATTTATCTTTGAAATTGGTTATATAAACATAACAATCTTTTGGACGTTTTTACTTTAAATCCTCACATTGTTGTCCCATCTGTGGGATTAAAATTAAATTACATTCTGACATGTAAATGATTGGAATTTGGAATAATATATTCCATTGTTGGAATCATAATAATTTATAATGTATAATAAGGTCAAATGAGTTATTAACAAAAAATATTAGCGAATGCAGTTAAAATTAGAGCGATTAAGGTTAAATTAATCTTAACAAGGGAATAAACCATAAACATAAAGGAAAAAAGACATATTCTCATTAAAAACACCCATTTTAATTCCATATTGTTTCTATAAATCTTCCATTATTTATTTTGGTTGGTTTTGTATGACATTTGTTTGGTAAAAAGGTCGGTACACCTAACCTTTTTTTTCAAAAATTCCAAGTGTGTTCTTTCTCATCCCTATAAAAGGCCACCACATTTCCTTATTCCTTAAACCTCTCAAACCACTTTGGTTCAGACAAGATATTCTCAAAAAACTTGAAAGAAACCCTACCATCTTACTTGAAACCTACAGTTAGTCAAACATCCTTCTAATTAATCCCTTTGGTGCAAACCAAAAGGATTTACCCGATTAAGAGGTAACATTCTCCCTCAAGATCCATTCATTTATTTTCTTTATCCAACCTGCCAACTATAATTATTACATTATTTTAAAAAAACCCAATAATTAATATACTTATATGTTTTTATTCTTATTTTAATACCTACACTTACACACACTTCCATCTAATGGTTAACAAACTTATTGATTATATGTAAGGTGAACTACTGCCTCATGAAAGGATGATGGTTCATTTTTTATTCACCACCTCTCATGGAGGTCATTTTTATGGAAAATATATTTATATATGATATATATGATATTTAAAATATATTTAATCTTATTTCAATCTTTTAAAACATGTATCATTATACTTTCTATTTTGTGTAAATACATTAATTTCATTTGAGAATACGTGGACTACCACCCCTTAAAAGTGATATGATTTGTTCACACCTTAAATAGAATGTTTAAAGGATGATTTTGATAAAATTATATGATATATATTACATAATAATTCTACAGTAATGATATTATAAACCTATATAAATATATTTAATTTTATTTATTTCTTTTAACACTACAATAAAACAGAAATGACTTTCAAGCATGCGTACATTCAACCTATCGTCTCCCTAAACGGTGTCTTTTATTTCATACTTCTATATTATATGAATTATTATACTACACATATAATGAATATAATAAATATTTATGTCATATTTTACATTATGGAATTCATGATATAAGTATAAGGACAAAAGATATAACAAATTAACACACATGCAAAGAACGAAGCGGATATTACCTGAAGTGAAACCTTAACAAAGAAATGTAAACAAGAGGGAAATATAATTTTATAATAAAACCATATATTGTATTAGATATAATAATATTGTTATTTTATAGATTTATAATAAACTTATATATTTTTATATAGGATGATTTTATGAGCATAGAAAGTGTCAAGACACAAGGTAAGGGAATTGCATCACACTTTTTTTATCCGTGAGATACATGCCATGTTCACCACTCTTTTATTTTGAGTGGTGTATATAATTTACATGAATGTATTATATTATTATTAATATAATGTTAATATATATTTACATATCCATTATATGATCTCTATTTCAGGGGTTTTATGTTTGGAGAGTTACTTAATCGGTAAAATAGTTTTGTCTCAATTTTCCTTCTTTGAGAATCATGTTTTGTTATGCACCTGATTTTATTTGAGGTGTATATAATTTCATTTGTCATTTTATATCATGAATATACTTCTTTTCATGATATTTTATGATTAATTTAATTTAATTTTCTTGTATTAAAAGTATAGTCCCAAGTTACCAGGTGGTGAGAGTTTATCAAACCAATAAAATAGTTTATGAGGATTATTTATGATTATGCTTCTATTGATGAAATATTATGTTCCATATCTCGGTAAAAATCTTTATTTTAATCATCCTATATTTATTTAATATATATCCCTGTATTATTACTATTTTTTCATTCTTATCTATATAATATAATTAAGAAGAAGTTTTCAGAAAAATATGATTTTATTTCTCTCTTCGATCGAAAATTTGTTTTATTTAACTAATTTTTTTAAAAATGTTTTCAAATGATACATGAAGAAAATTTTCTAGGAATAAATATTTTAATTTTTTATTGTTGTCAAATCATCCTTTATATATTTTCAAAACTACTTCCAAAAAAATAGGTTTTTAAAATGTTTTATGTTTTAAAAAGATTTTTTCAAATAATAAAGGATATTTTACTGAAGAAATGTTTTAAAATATCTTTCAAAATTATTACCCATCTAAGATGAAAGACGTTGGTGTTACTCATTCCTTTATGGTTAATTTATTCAATGGTTCCATTGAAACTTTTTTATGAACTGTTTATGTTTTAATGACTTGATGTTTATGAAACCCATTTTTCTTTCATGGGTTATTTTCTTTTGAAACCCACTTATTTTCATGGGTTATTATTTTAAACTGATTATGAAATATGTGTTTTTTTCCACAGTTTATGATACAATTACATTTTTATGATACTAGTTTCATTTAATGGGTTATTATATGAGTATTTAAGATTTTGTGGCACATGTATATGATTTCATTATAATATGGGTGGTACATGTATCTCCCTCAAATGTATTGGGTAAAGATTTATACTTCATGAGATAGACTAAGATAGTATTGGGAGTGAAAGTTGATTACTAAGATGGCCATGGGAGTGAACCATGACTACCAAGATGGACTGAGAAGTGAAATCATGCTACTAATATGGCCATGGTAGTGAAAAATTACTACCATAATGGTATGGGGAGTGAACCCATACTACTAAAAAGGATATGGAATCACTTCCTTGAATACTATGGAAATAATTTTATATACATATGTGTCTACCAGAATTCAATGTTTGATTCCTATGTTATTCTTCCTAGGATTATGTTAACTATTTTATTATGATTCATTATTTATGAACTGCCCATATTTATGCCATAGTTCATGTTTATGATATTTGATATGTAAGGTATGATATTAAATTTTCATTATCACATTCCCATAACACTATGGTCATGTTTATGCTAACATTTATCCCTTTTTTACCCTTATTAATCATATGAGATCACCTCTGTTTATGTTTCCTTACATAGGTTATAAAGATATTTATTAGGTTGGATGTGTCTAAGATAGGTTCTAGTCAAGAAGAACCTAGTGGGAGATAATGTATCTCACATATGTACCTGTGTTTATGTTTCCCTATTTCCAAAGGCACTAGACCAGTACAGTCTTTGGGTGTGTTTGTAAAATGTTTTAAGTATTCAAAAAAATATGTAAGGTATATGTTTAAAAATAAAGGGTCTATATATCTTGTATATATAGAACAATGCCTAAATGATTTAATATGACGGTCCATGGATACATCTCGATCAACACCATTATCCCAAAAGAATAAAAACTGTAGATCATAGATCGAAACCATCACACTAAAAACAATACCTACCGTAGCTCTAACACACAAGGCTATAAAATATCATGAAATAGATACCCCTGAATAATAAAAAATTATTTCCCTCATAAGTAGGGGAAAAGGGGAAAGGATCTTCTAATGTTTTAGGAAGGATAGAATAAAATTTATTTGTCATGAAGAGAGAAGGTACTTGGGTATTTTATCACTTCCATAGAAATCACCTTTCTAAATCTATTTATGGTGAAAAGGCCTAATGAATTTGGTCTAATTTAACAGTAAGATTACTACTTATTACATTGGATGATATGATCCAAAATCTATTATTTCATCATATTTAAAGGCATCCTATTGAATATTTTTAAATCTTGGAAACTAAAATTAGTAAATCCCCTAAAACAAGTGGGAAGTGTATCTACCATCCCACATAAGGAGGAAGAAGAATGAAAATATCATGAAATACATACCCTTAAATAATATATATTTTTTGAATTCTTTGAGCTTCGAAATTATTCCCTAATAAAGAAATGTGATATCACAACATTCATCTTGTTCTGAATAAATTTAGTGAATTATAGAAACTTCACCTGGTTTTTAAACATTTACATAGCTTCATACATGGTGGAAGTACCCTTAAATGGGATGAGTTGAATTTACCCTTATGAGGATCCTGATCATACCTCTACATAAATAATATAATACCATTACATATATAGTAATGATACCCTTAATAAAATATGGAATGACCCATTCATGTCTGCCCAAACCCTTACACATGACTTCATCACCCATAAAAAACTTGTAATCCACCCTAAAGTTGGAGAACACTACCCTTAGACTAGTGGAATTCAACCCATATGAAATTATGAATGAACCATATACAAGTTGGGGAAGAAGTTATTTGCTCTACCACTTTATCATAACTTGACATTTATTCAACTCCTGGCTTTATGGTCCTGTCATTTCCATTGCGGGATAGGGGGAAGCTTCAGGAGATCATATTCAATAACCTCTCCCTTAGTATTCTTTGAGTTATTAGGGAGGTTCAGATAGAGAGGAATTAAGTGCTTGGATTTGGAAAAGAATCACCAATATTGGATCATCTTCAAGATTCATTGGATCGTCTTTGGTTTTCCAGGATTCAAAGACAAGGGAAAGGTGGTGCGAGCATTGCGGTCCAATCTATATAGGGTGGTGCAGATTCTTCAACCGAATCAAGCTTAGTGGGTCTTCATCACGTTCTTCATCCCTAACCAGCGCAACATCACTGTAGGTGTTTCTTCTACCAAGCACCAGATATGTAGATGAATAAATCATTTAGGTCACCTTCTTCAACTAGAATAGATTGGATATATTGGTTTCCTCATCATGAGTCTTCCCCAAAATTTTCAATCGGTCAGTGATCTTTATTTGGACATCACATCATTTTCTTTGTCAAGGAAAACCATAGGCATTGAGCTCCAAAAAAGACCATAGATTAATCTTCCAGAAGTGTTGGGGTAGATTCCACCAGTGAATTTGCATGATTACTCCCCCATATAGATTTAAAACTTCATTCAGTTTGATATTTGGATTTTTTTTCTTCCAAGGACGTGCTCAAATGTTGTTCTTTTGGGCGAGGTTTTTGGTTCATACTTGAATCAGGTTGGTATTTTGATAGTTTTAGTTTCCAATTAGTAGTATCAAAAGGGAGTGAGAGAGTGGCAATATTCCCAGTGGAAATATAGTGGTAGAAATATTTCTCCAGAAGTAGAAGGGTAGTGGTAGAGGATATTTTTTAATATGTCGGTAGGAAAAACCTAGAAGTTGAAAATTTTAATTCGTGGTAGCACTCACGATGGTATATGGATGTTGGTGGAAGAAACCTTACATTTTAGTAGAATTATCACATGGAATTAGTACATGGAGATCACATGAGTTTGGTAGTAGCATATGTTCCACACACCTTCATTTGAATTTTGAAAATAAAAGCCCATTTTTTAGTTTATCACTTTTCTAATAAAATACTAAAATAATGAAATTCTATGTTGAAAGCCTTTTCATAAAAAATATACACATTTAAATTTAAAATTCATAAAAATCAACCAATTCCATTCATATTTTCCAAATAACAGTATTTTCATCATCCAATTTTTTTACATTTTAATCAAAATTGAAAATTTAATTTCATAATGGATTTCCATTATATTGAGAAAATTAATAAATTAATTGAAGATAAAAAATAAATCCCTTTATGAATTAATTTGATAATAGTATTCTAATATTTTTATATCAAAATCATAATCAATGTATTCATTCACATTTTTAATTTAAAAAATTTGTAAATCCATAGAAACCATGTTTTGTTCCAAATAAGTATTATGTTTAGAATTCACAAAGTCACAAAAAATAAATGGTTTTACATGTACTTTAAATAATTCATAGGTATTTTTAATGAATAAGAGACAAGTATTTTTGATATTTTTAACTTACATAAATGAAACAAGATTAGAACGATTTCATATATGGACACATCCAACCCTTGTATATATCTTGATAGCTAGACAATATTGATAAAAATTAGGATTTAATTGACAATGGATCTGAAATTAATCTCATACCAATCTACACACTCCAACACTTGGGGTTTGGTTAGGATGATTTATCTCCTTCCAAAATGATGATAAAATTGTATGAAAAGCATGGGTAGAAACCTCTTAGTGGGACTAAGCTCAAACACCAATTCAAATATCACATTCCCATCTCTGATTTTAGGGTTGTTCTCCAAGTCACAACTTTCACGTAACAACCCAAATTTCTAAAAGGTAAAGATCATCATTTTTTCATTTTGGGTCATTCCTTATATCATGGTAAGGCTATACCACGACCTAGGGAATGATCGAGGAGCATTTGGGTCTTGATTAGAGAATGAAATTCTAGAAACTTGGGCTATAGGCAGGGCCACATGGTTTGTCGAAACCATTCACCTACAGACATAGGAACCTAAAAGTCCGCACGGTTTGTCTACAACCATGTGTAACTAGGTGAACGGTCATGTGGACTACTACAGATGCAAGAAAGAGCTGTTTAGCATGATTTGTGCATGGTTTGTAAACCATGCATAGTTTGATTTTGTAGAAAATTACCGTTTCCCCCTCCTTAATTATTTAACCCTTATTTCTTTTTCTCCTCTCTCTAGTAGACAGAACCGCATCCTCTTCCCCTCATTGAGATCAAATCTCCTCCCAAGATTGGATCTTCTCTATATCCTCTTTCTATTGTCTGATCATCATTTTTAAGGAAGCATTAAACTCTTAATGGTAAGGATAACCTCACCTTTACAACTTTACCTGGTAAATCTCACTATCATTTGGGCTATTTAGACACATTCTAATTCAACAAACATTCAAGTCATTGGAATGAAGATTCTATCTCTACTAGACTAATCTGAATTTGAGGTCGATATAAGGCGAGGCTTTGTCAACAGCCCCAAGGTAGGTGGTCATGTAGTTTTCCATTTTATTTTGGTTATTTCGTACTTATTTTGTTATGTCATAAGCCTGACTTTGCCAAGATTCTGTATTAGGTTGGTTCCTCCATATCTAAATGAATCTTATGCCTCGATTTAGATGAATTGGTTTCTTTTTAGGGATTTATACAACACACATAACCTGTATGGACACCCCTAGGTGTACCACCTTGAAATTAGTCTTTTTGGGAAAATGGATCAAAATGTATGGAACCCAATTTGGATTTCGACTTTTCTTTTAAATGAATTAGACTTTTTATAATGTGTAATTAGAGTAATATAAGGTTATTCAATGATGTTTGGCTAATTTCTAAATAGAATTTCCAAAATGATAAATTGAGTTGTTTCAGGACCTTACCTTTAACACTTAAGCCTTATATTTGAACTTTCCATGTTTAAGTAAAGGCAATAGTTAGGTTCGTGATCGATGGATAGAGTAAGTTGGTTACTACCTTATTAATGAATTAGTTTTAAATGGAATGAATTTAAGGGAAGTAATTACCTTTAATTACTAATGTTTTTATAGAAAAACAAACTTATTTTGAAATTCATAATTGTAAACTGTGACTGTTGATTGAGATGCCTTAAAAAAATTGAGCTTTCTGAATTCATGTTAAAGATCCATATAAACATATATGGGAGGGAGGTATTTTGCCCCATTACACTTATATATACAGAGGAATGATGATAAGGGCCTCAGTAGGGCATGGATATTCAAGCTCCCCTCATATCAGTTTGGGCTTACTACCCCATGAGTAGATCTTATTAGCTCGTAATTTTGTATTGGGAACTTGCACATTACATCACAGTACATCCATGATATATATATATATATATATAAATATGGTGACATGATCTAACATACTATCTATAAGATGAAGAAGGTAGACCTTCTAGGTATCCTTTAGTAACAGGATCATGAGGTTATTTAATTATTCTACACAACGTTAATTTACTTCTCATTACCACATACTGAATAAATATGAGAACCTACTCAGTTTACACATAGACAATATTGGTGGTGACCTACAAAGATTTATCACACACCCAACTCGGGAACCTATGGCACCAGAGAAGACTATTTTCATAAAATTATGGATAAGGTAATCCACCCTTTAACAAGAAGCTAATCCTTAATACTTGGATGGATCTTAGGCATTGGGGAACAAGCATGTGCTTTTGATGATATGGAGTATATTTAGTCTTTTGTTTCTTTCTGCACTTTTGTATGAAATTACTGTTTATTGTTGCTTTGTTACTACTGTGATATAATTATATTCATCCATATAAGTATCATACACTGACTTTGAAGATTTTTAGTGTTATATTTAGTTATCTTTTCTTCTGCTTCTTGGTTATTTAGTTGATTGACATGATTCTTCTATTTACAGTATCTTTCTGTTGTATTATATTTCCACTACTGATCACTATTTTTTATAACCTCTATAATAATATGAAATGGGGGTATAGTATCCCTACTGAAAAACCTAATAAAACCCCTCTATAAGTCAATATCCCCTAGAATATGGGGAGATGTACTAGGGGGGATGTGCTAGGTGACAGCTGGTAGCCCACCGAGCTCAGGGAATTGACTGAGGGGAATCCGGGTTCGGGATGTCACAAAGTGGTATTATAGAGTTTCTTTTCATACTTTACTATTTGGTGATAATATAATGGAGATGTGGAATTATTGGGACTTGGTCACATGCCATTCTTGGGTGGTATGAACCCATGTAAGGGGTAAATGCCATGTTTCCTTAAATAAGTTTGTTATTGATTTTTCTAATTAATGTTGATATCATTTCACCATTGGGTGTTTCACATGTTTTGTGATGTTATTTAGACTAATTTTATTGGAATTTTTATTTAATCACTTGACCCGATGAAATGAGGGTTATGCATTGGAATCATGCATCATCATAGTAACAACCTAAATTATAGGCCATGCATCTTTCCATTCCATTCTAAATTTTCAGTAATAATTTTTTATTTCTTGTTCATATGGCCTTGTTTTATGTATACAAATTTGATGAAAATTATTTCAGGTTTATGGATCATAAAATGGTGTGAGTTTAGTGGGTTCCACTCATTGATTCATATGGTGTTTGGGCCCTTATAGATTAGAAATTTGGATTCCAGCTTTCTCAACCATTTAAGAAATGGTCCAATTCCACGAATAAGAAAGCATGAAATGACCATGATATCCAAGTGAATTCCGTCTTTTGGATCACATGGTGTATGGGCCCTTATAGACTCTAAAATTTCATATCATTGGATTCAGTCAATTCAAATGTTTTAGTTGCCTAATTGATCCCCTTTTAAATTGGGAAAATGAATTATGGAAGGAAACATCTATATTGACCATGCCAAACCAAAAAACCTAGACCCGAACCCAACCTTAATAGTTGGTAGTGGGGTATCTTCGAGTGTACTTACGGTCTATTATTGTCTGTTCTATCATCTTGGCTTGGATTTTGAAGCAGGCAGAGAGGTGTGTTCATTATTATAGGATGGGTTTAATACCTATCCTAGTTTCTAAAATTGAACAGTCTAAATTACATGATTATTTTATGAGATGTTAATTTTGCATTGTGTCATTATTCCTCTACGATGTCCTCGAGTTGCATGCCCTGAAGGCAGCGATAATCATGTTCCTAAGGTTGAAATATTGGATTTGTTGGTCATTCCTCTCATCGATCCACCTACAAATCCAATTCCTATATATGATATGGGTTCCGATGAAATGTTTTGAGAGGGTTTACTGTGTATGTTTTAGAACATGAAAGGTGGAGTACGACCCACCCCATGTATGATAGAGTTGACTCATGAGTTTCACCAGAAGAATCCTCTTACCTTCTCCAGGTATGGAAGACCACTTTCTATAGAGTCTTGGTTCAGAACAATCCTATCTATATTTGAACATTTGGGGACACCTCAATAGTGGAGGGTCAAGATATCTTCTTACAGGATTCAAGATTCAGACAAGAGGTGGTGGGATGTCATCATCTAGACAGGACATCATAGGTACATAGTCTGGGATGAATTTCTCTCCATCTTCTTCGATTACATATTTCCCCAGACTCTGATGGATGACCGAGATAGGGAATTCATGAATATGTAGTAGGGGAATATGTTAGTTATAGAGTAATCTTCAAATATCACTGAGTTCGAGTGTTTTACAACTTCTGAAGCCTTTGTTGATCTGATAGCTATTAGGAAATTCGAAGATAGTATTTGTCATGCCATTTGATTATAGGTCAATGAATTTAGGTTAACAACCATTAATGAAATCATCATCCAGGACCTAATTACAGAATGAAATCGTGGAGTGGCGGATAATGGGATCCAGGGAGGTTCGACACCTAAAGATTCTAGTGGAATGTCTTTGAGGTGAAAACCCACTTGAAATAATCTCATGGTGGTAGGGATGGTCATGCTAGTTTCAACAGTAGTTATCTTAACTGTCACCAGTGTGGAGTTGTAGGCTATGTTAGGAAGAAGTGTATGTGAAACCTAGTTCAGTGTAGAGGTTGTGGCAGTGTGATGACCCAAAATTGTATCAATGAAATTTCTCCATTTTTATAGTAATATCATAAAATTATATTAGGAAACACAATTCCACATCATTCTTAAATGAACTACTAAATTCCATGTGACTTTTGAACATAAATTTTCTACTTATGTGATTTGAATTTAAAAAATCCGGCATACACGATTGCGATCAATAAGATATTTTGAGTTTGGATGGAGAAACATAATTTATGGTGAATATTAAATTACCCTTATCAAAAGTAATTTAATCTTTATGATTAGTAAACCAATCAAATGAATAGTAACCTCACCCATTAAATCATAAACAAAATTTATACACCTTATAAATCAGAGTCAATGTTTTAAAAATTAATAATTAAGTGTTGGTATTTTTATGAGTAATAAATAGTTAATTACAATTTTATATCAATGAGTTCATTTAAAATAGAATTTATTTTCATTAAAATTTATTCCTAAATAAATATTTTGTTTTCCTATAATTTTATTATAATTTTGTGAGACCTTATTTAATTTTTGAAAGTATTATAAAATCAGATATAATTTTAATATATGAATTTTCCAAGTAAATGATGATTTTAATTGAAAAATAAAATAATCCTATATAGAAAATTATTTTCATAAAATGGAGTTCATTTTTGAATTTTATACGTTGAAAAATGTTTAGGGTGAATTTTTGGGATTTTTTCTGAAATACTTGAATTATGATGAATAGTAAAATATGGCAATTTACTAGATAAATATATTATAAGTTAAACCCACTATTACTGACATCATGATTGATGTAGGAACCCAAATCTAGAACATATATGGCCTATTTACTGTAACTATTAATGGAATCATCACTATTTCATGTCTCAAGGGAAATTAATAAACTAATGAATTAAATATTGAGAAAACACCCTCTCCTGAACTATAGATACCACCCCTCACAACATCATTTCCTCACACCTCCCAAGATTCAATCCTCGTCCAAATTATTCTCAAAACTCTTCCTTATCCCCTCACACATTTCCTGGAGCTCCTTACTTCATAAAAAGACCAATCCTAGGTGCCTCGAAGAGGATATTAATAGGAGAATTCAAGAAGTAATTTCTCCCTCTTTTATTTCAAATTCATTTCAAAATTCATTTCATTTGTTCTCTTATCCTCAAATTTTATAATTAAAATGTAATAGAAACCTTTGTATGATTAATATGCTATTATTATATCATGTAAATGGAATATTATTCATTATACTCCTCCCTCTGTCTATTTTTTTATAAAAAATTAAATCGTCGCCTGAGATGTGTTAATTTACCAACCTCATGGGCGATGCACTTCCATTTTACATAAATGAGTTCATGGATCTAAATAAAACCATTAAATGGTTGAATAAATATTTTAATATTTATTTTTAACCCCTCTTATGTTCTAGAATCTAATTTTATACATAAAACTAAATAATAAAATAGAATATGTTCGTTGTGATCTAAAAACCGCCCAAATTAACCTAGACTGATAATCATTAAATTTAAAATAATGATTCATCCTCATGGTATATAAAAATTTTCATTATGAGATAATTTAAACTCCTATAAGATCATTAATAACATGTAACATAATTTTTTATATTTCTGCATGATCTACATGAACTTCCATTCATGTGTACAAGTGAACCGTTCATGAAAACTATGAAAAAACACTCCCAAACAGTGATTTTGAACTATGTAACTCGTCAAAAGGTCCATAAAAAAACTTAATAAAATCATAATGAATAAATTACTAGTAAAAATTTTCTTTATGTTCTAATTAATGAATCATTTGTGATTATATAGGACATTAATGTGAAGAAAGGATTTATACATAATGTAAGGGGAATTCTTGAACCCAACTTTCTTTCTTCAGCTTTTTCCCTCTATCACTCCATTTTCAGTATAGTTATTACTTAAAAATAATTTCTTCATAATTATATTAACTTTTACTATTATATACATTTTTTCACTAGATTTTATGTCAAACACAATGTTTTCAAAAATTACTCTTCTCTAAAAACCACACCTTTTACTTCTCACTCAAGGTTGATGGTTCTTATATCAAGTATGTTATTCCCTCTTTCATTTGGGAACCCAAAGTTTATGAATGTATGATTTATTGAATGTAAACCATTAATTTCAATGGGTTATTTATGTCCAATATTGAAATACATTATATGTGGCATGCATGATAAGGTTAACAACATGATGTGATGAGTGAGCTCAGAATTATATAGTACAATGTTGATATCATGATGTGACGGGTGCACCTAGAATTATACATCTCTGTAATGAGATGGGTAATGAGTTGAATCTCATTTGTTAAAGGGAAATATAAGTAAAAATTATGCTAGTTTTTTTAAAAATATGTGTGGTAGTTAACAACCAAATCATAAGGTTTCCTTTTATGCATTTCCACTTTTCAAGATTTTTATTAATTTTTCCTATCACATATATGATCATATTCCTATGTTATGATGACAATGATTATTCTCACCCCATGTTGTATTTCTTCATGTTCTTATCCTTTTACTAGGATTTTAGCTCTCACTTTTTTATGTATATCCTCAGGTGATTACAAGTACTAAGGAAAACTCAAGGGCCAATAAGAATCTAGAGAAGAAGAAATTAAATAAATGTATATGTTTTATGTTGTAAAATTTATTTATGGTCTTAGATTCCCCAAGACACTAATCCTTTATATCCTCATGGTGTAATGTTTTTATGTTGTTTATAATTTAAATGATGTAATAGTAATGTAAGAAGAAAAAGAGTCAATATAGTTGGTATTAGAGGCACAATTTAGTTAATTTGGGAATTAAGATTAGAGAACCTTAGTGAAAAATATAGTATGATACTAAGTATATTTAAGTACACAAGAATATTTGATAAACATAGGGATCCCATAAGATAAACTTTGTTTTATTTTAAAAATGAATAAATTGTTTATTCATGACTTATTAACTTATGTTTTCTTCTAAACTTTTCTATTTTATAAAATAGTTGGAACAATGAGAAACCAGTCCAACATCCCATATGAGGGATAATGATGTTATTACCCGAACGACATCTCCAATGCTTTGAAAGGTGGAGTCCAAAAAGTCATGGTGATGCTTACCCAGTTTTCTCATGTTATGAATAATAACCTGAATATTGTGGAACATAATTCTTCACCTAAGAGGGAGAAACTGGTCGTCGAGTGTTTTATTCGGTAATGACCACTGATGTTTAGTGGATATTCCGATCCACTTGTTGCATAATAGTAGGCCAAATCAAAATAGAATATATTTTCTATGATTAACTATTCTAAGATAAAGAAGGTGACTCTGGACGTTTATCATCTCGATGGAGAGGCTAACGAATGGAGGTCATTGATTAAAAACACCAAGGTGAGAGAAAAAATTGAAGAGATAGAGTGGGAAGACATTAATGTAAGGCTTCTTAATAGATATTTCCCATTAATTCTTCGTACGAATTTAGAGAGAGATTCATAGTGCTAAAGAAAAATGATGGAGAATCTATCTTGGCCTATGAAGTGAATTTCACAAGGCTTGCATGGTACACTTTGAGATTTATTATAAAAAACGATAGAAAAATTGATAGACTCTTTAGAGGATTAAAACCACACATTTTAAATGAAATTGAAATTATAGGCTTTAAGAGTTATGAATTAGTAATTTTATGTTCTCTCAAAGTAGATTTGGAGTTTGGATAATGTTCACATGGATCTGGTGATAAGAAACAAAAGATGGAGTTTCATGATGGAGGATCTAATGAGAAAGGTGGGAAAAAAACTCAACCACCCACATGTTAAAAATGAGGGAAGAAACATCATGGGAACTACCTAAAAAGGGCCAAGAAAATGCTTCAAGTGTGGAGGAGATGACCAACACGCTCAAGAGTGTCAAAAAGACATGAGAAAGTAGGATAATTTAGTAGAGGAAAGGAGAGCACCATCCATTTCCCAATGCAACAATTATAGGGAGAAAGGGAAATATACAAGCCAATGCACTAAACCTCAAGTCCTCTAGGGTAATTAACATCATCATAAACCAAAATCAAAGGACCAAGGGAAGGATTATGAAATCACTACTATATAATTAGATCAAGAAAATCAATTTGTACAATGTACACATCCTATTCAGTAAAAAACTGCAAATGTATTATTTTATTCTAGTTCTACTCATTCCTTTATATCTCACATGTTTACTAGAAATATTTAATTAATTCCCCAATACCATGAAGTAGAGATATCTTTAAAAACACAAAGTGGTTAAATCATTGAATCCCAAGTGTTGGAATCTTCTTCTATTGGGGTATTTGGGAAAATTATTCTAGTGAATCTCTTAATAGTTCAATTGTTAAAATTCGATTCTATAATGGGAATATATTGGATCTCATTATATAATGCACATATTAACTACTAGGAAAAGGAAATATTATTTCATATTTTGAAATATCTCATTCTCCTCTAAAAATTCAAGGAAGATCATGAATCTCCTTTGAAAAATACTTCTATGGTGTGTGTGTTGATTCCCTGTGATAAGGCATACCTCGTTCAAATGGTAGAGTCAAAGGAAGTTATCCACCTAAGGGAAATAACCATTGTGAGGGAATACAGCGATGTATTTACTAAAGAGTTACCCAGACTCCACCCTGATTATGATCTAGAGTTCTCAATTGAACTTATACACAGAGCTACTCCTATCTCAAAGTGTCCCTATAGGATGGATCATATTAAACAAGAGGAGTTAAAGAAGAAGTTGCAAGAGTATTTGGAAAAAGGTTTCATACTCCCTAGTGCCTAACCATGGGGTGCACCGCCACTCTTTGTGGAAAAGAATGATGGATCAATGCAACTGTGTATCAAGAACTCAACAAGATCACTATAACAATCATGTATCATATTCCAAGGATTAATGACTTGTTCGATCAGCTCTGAGGAGATTAGTACTTATGATAAGTGTATCTTCATCCTGGATATCATCAATTAAAGGTGAAGAAGAAATATATTTATAAGACTACCTTCCATAAAAGGTATGGGAACTACGAGTTTCTGGTGATTCCCTTAAAACATATTAATTCCCCTGTAATATTTATGGATTTGATGAATATAGTCTTTAGAAATTACATAGAAAAATTTGAGGTAGTGTTTATCGATGATATATTAATCTACTCCAAGATCAAGGAGGAACATGAAGAAAATCTAAGGCTTCTATTGGTGACATTGAGAAAGGATATATTGTACTCTATGTTAATAATGTGTGACCTTTGAATGAAAAAATTCACGTTCAAAGGACATGTGATCACAACTGAGGGAATTTTTGTGGACCACTAAAAAAAATGTGATCGAGGAATGGCCTAGATCCTCTAGTGTTAAAGAAATACATAGTTTTATTGGATTATCTGGGCACTACCGACATTTTCTGAGAAAGTTTTAATGATTTAAAAGCCCTATAACTTAGTTAACAAGGAAAGGGGTATAGTATGTATGGATAGAAGAATGTGGGGAAACATTCATGGAGAAAAAGTGAAGGTTGATCACTTCACATGTACTCTCATTACCAAAAAGTGTATAAAGTTTTGTGATATACAATGATTATTAAAATAAAGGATTGTGTTGGGTACTCATAAAAAATTACAATGTGATAGCCTATGAATCATGGTAGCTAAAGATCCATGAGAATAACTACCTGACACATGATCTGGATCTAGTAGTTGTGAATTTTTCATTGAAAATCTGGCAGCACTACATCTATAGTGAGAAGTGTGACATATATACCGATCACAAGAGCCTAAAATGTATGTTAACAGAAAATGATCTCAACATGAATCAAAGGAGATGGTTAGATAAAATCAAAGACTACGAAGACTCTATTTACTTTCATCCTATAATGGTGAATAAGGTAGCAGATGTTCTTAGTAGAAAAGAACCTACTACTCTATCCATGACGTGGATTGAAAAAGACCATATCTTTCTGGATATGCAAATTAAGGATTTGGAAATCTTAATGGCATGGAATACATCCTACCTTTCCCAAATTATTTCCCAATCATGTATCTAAGTGAAGCCTAAAAAGGCACAAAGGGTTGATCTATAGTTAGAAAATAAGGTCAATGTTGTAAAGGAAGGGAAGCTTCAAGAGTTCCATATCAATGATGATGGTGTGATTCAGTTTTTAATGGAGTTTTTTTGCCTTCGTCATCTTTGATAAAGAAGGATCTATTTGATATTGCACATAGATCACCTTTCTCTATGCATCCTGGTAGGTTCAAGATGTACTGTGATATTCGATAACACTTTTGGTGGAACAACATGAAGAACGATATTGCTGAGTAAATATCAGGGTGATTGATATGTTAGTAAGTTAAATAAGTGAGACAGATGGAAAAAGGTATAATGAAACCATTGCCTATACCCATGTGGAAAAGGGAGAATGTCACTATGGACTGTGTCACGAGTATCTTAAAGATATCCAATGGAAATAATGCGAAATGGTTTGTGGTGGACTGACTCACCCAGACTTCCCAGATTTATCACTATTCATAAAGATCTATAACTCGAATAACTTGCAATGATATACATGAAGGAAGTTGTGGGACTGTATTGGGTTCCACTCTTGATTGTCTTGTATCATGATCCAAGTATCACATCTAAATTCTGGAGGATTATTCATCATTCCTTGAGTGCTGAATTGAATTTCAACACAACCTATCACCCACAAACTGATGGCCAATTTAAAGGACTATTCATATGCATGAAGATATTTTAAAATAATGTTCTTTAGAATTCAAAGGTGGATGAGATCATCATCTCCCATTGGTTGAGTTATCATACAACAATAGCTTCTACTTGAGTATTCTGAAGAATTCCTATGAAGCTATGTATGGAAAGCGATGTAGAACTCCAACCTATTTGGATGAAGACAGAGAAAGAAAGATACTTGGACCTGATCTTGTACAATAGATGACCAAGAAGTTTCAAGAAATACAAAACAAAAAAAGGATTCTCAAAGCCAGAAAAAGATCTATGCTAACAACCATCAAAGGGAATTTGATTTCAACATTGGATATAAAGACTTCCTTCGACTATTACTATGGAGGAGAGTCATGCAGTTTTGAAAGAAAGGGAAACTAAGCCCAAGTTATATTTTCCCCTTGGATATCCTTCACTGTATAGGAGCAGTGGCTTATTGACTTGCACATACATAGAATATGGCTCAAGTTCCCCATGTGTTTCAAATTTCACACCTAAGGAAGTACAAACCAGATTCCTCACAAGTACAGAACTTATAGGTGGTATAGTTGGAAGATGATCTCTCTAATGAGGTGCAACCAGTAAAGTATCTGGACCTAAGAGATAAGGTTTTATGAAACAAGACAAACCACATTGTCAAAGTGTTGTGGAGGAACCATACGTATGTAGAAGAAACTTGGGAACTAGATGATGTAATGAAGTAAAAGTACCGTCACCTGTATTTGTAAAATAAAATTTTGAGGGAAACATGTCAGAAATAGGGAAGAATGTAACAACCGAAACTTTTATCAATGAAATTTCTTCCTTATTATAGTAATATCATAAAATCACATTAGGAAACAGAATTACACAACATGATTAAATGATATACTAAATTCTATGTGGCCTTGAAACATAATTTTCCACTTATTGGATTCGTATTTCGAAAATCCGACTTACACTATTGTGATCAGAAAGATATTTTGAGTCCGGTTGGGAAAACATAATTTTTGGTGAAAAGTATCTTACACTTATTTATATTAATATGACCATTATTAATAGTAAACCATCCAAGGTAATAATAACCTCACCCATGAATGTATGAATAAAATTTAGTCACCTTATAAATAAGATGGAATGTTTTAAAAATTAATAATTATGTGTTGGTATTTTTGGGAGAAATAAATATTTAATTAAAATTTTAAATTAATAAAATTATTTAAAATTAAATTAATTTCAATAAAATTTATTCCTAAATAAATATTTTTACTATGATTTTAGAATAATTTTATGAGACTTTAATAAAAATTTTAATGTATTAGAAAATCCGTTATAATTTAAAATTTTGTATTTTCAAAGTAAATGGCGATTTTCATTAAAAATTAAATTACTCATCATTAGAAAATTATTTTCGTAAAATGGAGTTCATTTTTTAATTATAAATTTTCAAAAATGGTTAGGGTGAAAGTTTTGGATTTTTTAAAGTACTTGAATATTGATGAATAGTAAAATATGACAATTTACTGTATAGATACATTATATGTTAAATCCACTATTCATGACATCATGAGTGATGTAAGAACCTAAATCTCTAACTCACATGCCATATTTAATATATCTAGTCATGTAATCAAAACTACTTATTTTTTTGAGGGAAATTAATAAACTAATGAATTAAATTTTGAGAAAACACCCATCCTCTCCACTAGAAATACCACCCATCACATCCTCATTTCCTCACACGTCTCAGGATTTAATCCTTGTAAAAATTCTCCGCAAAATTTTTTTTATACCCTCCCCCAAATCCTGAAGATATTTTTCTAATCTAAATGCCAATCCTAGGTTCCCTGATGAGGATTTCAAGAGGTTAATTAAAGAGGTGATTTCTCACTCTTTTCTTTCAATTTAATTTCAATGTTCATTTCATTTCTTCTATTATCCAAATATTATCTTATTAAAATTTAATGATAACTCCAGTATGATTAATATAATGGTATTATATCATGTTAATGTTATATTATTCATTATAATCTTCCCTCTATGTCTTTATTTATAAAAAATGAAATCGTCACCTGTGATGTGTTAATTTACCTACATCGTGGGCGATGCACTTCCATTTTCCTTAAATGATTTCAAGGATGTAAATAAAAACACTATATAGTTTAAAATATATTTTAATATGTATTTTTAACACCATTTATGTTTTGGAAAAAAATTTATACATAACACTCGATGATAAAACAAAACATGTTTGTTTTGATCCAAAAACTGCCCAAATTCACCTAAAACAATCATCATTAAATTTGAACTACTGATTCACCCTCATGTTATGTAAATAAATTCTTTATAATATCACATAAACTTCTATAAGATCATTAATATCATGTAATAGAAATTCGGTAAGTTTATCCATGTTCTACATGAACTTCCATTCATGTGTACAAGTGAACTATTCATGAAAACTAAGAAAAAGAACTCTACCGAACGATGAATTTAAAATTTATAAATCATCCAAAAGTCCCATAACCAAAATTTATAAAATAATAATTAATAAATTACATTTATTAAATGTTTTTATGTTATAATTAATGAATATAATTTGATTATACAAGACATTAAATTGAAGAAAGCATTTGGACACAAGGTAAGGGGAATTCTCGAACCAAACATTCATTCCTCAGGTTTTCCCTATTTCACTCAAAATTCCAAATTTTTATTCCTTAAAAATAATTTATTCATCATTATATTACCTTTTCTTGGATATAAATGTTTTACAATGGAGTTTATTTCAAACAAATTTTTTTCCAAAAGAACTCTTCATTCCAAAACACACCTTTTACTTATCACTCAAGGTTGATGGTTCTTATATAAAGTATGTTATTCCCACTTTTATTTGTGAAGCCAAATTTTATGATTGTATAATTTATGAAATGAAACCCATTATTTTCCATGGGTTATTATGTCTAAGATTGATATACGTTCTACGTGACATTCATGATAATGTTAACGTTATGATGTGATAGGTGCACCCGGAATTATATGGCACAATATTGATATTATAATGTTAAGGTTGCCCCAAAATTATAAAAAACTCCAATCCATTGGGTAGTGTGATGAATACCATGAGTTATAATGAAATATTCATGAACATGATTCTATCTTGGTTCACAACTATGTGTGGTTGTTAACCACTAAGACATATGGTTTCATTTTTATGCATTTCCATAGTTCAATACTTTTATTAATTCTTCCTATCATGTTTATGATCCTACGCTTATGTTATGATGATAATTATTATGATACCCCCATGTTTTATTATCTCATGTTCTTATTCTCTTACTGTTATTTTAGATCACACCTTAATAATTTGTATCGTCAGGTGATTATGTATAGTAAGGAGAACTCAAAAGCCAAAAGAAGCTAGAGAATAATAAATTAATTACATGTTTATGTTATAAAAGTTATATATGTTTCTTGTTTTCCCAATACACTAAACCACTGGATCCTCATGGTTTAATGTTTTTATGTTTTTTATCATTAAAATGATGTAATAGTTATGTAAGAAAAAGAAGGGTCTCTATAGGCATTATGGGTCATATACACCATTACACCTAGACTTTCCCTCTAGTGCCTTGAAAGTAGGGATCTGCACATACTCCTTGGTTAGTAGTTGGGACATCAAGATCATGACAACCAAGAAGATAGAATACCATCAGTCATTCAGGCCGAGGTGGCAATCGATGTAGAGGAAATCAGGCTTATGATTCTATGCACGAGTAGAGTGGGCCTACTCAGGTAATCCTGGAAGTGAATCAGGGCCAGATTACATGCCTATTACAGACAATCCAACCTATACCATAGGAGTATAGAATCTGACCATCTACTTCACGAGGCATGATTCCTGTTACCTCAACTATAGTGTCTATTTTGTTTGATACATGCATGTCTAACTAATTTGTTTCTGAGGAAATCATTGAGTGTACGTTCCTTGAAACCGAGTACTATCATGAAATTATGACACAATATACCCCATTAGGTATCTATTCATTGAGAATTATCCATTTTCATAATTTTCCAATTTAGGTAGGTGTTAACTTTTTCTGTGGAACCTTTATTTCTTCGATATGATAGTATTATATGTAATCATTCAGATGGATTGGATAGTTCCATATAGAGTTTGTATTGACTGATATCATAAAGGGGTGATGTTTACATCACTAAATGGATGAAACATGTGTATAAGGGAGAATAGGATGCCAGTGAGGCATGAGAAGGACCTGAGCATCAGAGGCTTGGTACTGCTACAACACAAGTCACAATTCTTTATCTTGATGACCAGGTGTTACAATCCATTTTTCCTTCTTTAGTGGGGTGATTTAGATAATTCTTTCCTGATGACTTTTGTAGTCTACCTCTAGAGAGATAGGTAGAGTTTACCATTGAGATTGTGCCAGGAGTATAACTTGTGACCATTCCTCCTTTTAAAATGGATCCTAAGGAGATTCTAGAGCTCAAGAATCAATTATAGGATCTGTAAGTGAATGGATTTATATGCCCCAACACTTCTCTTTGGGGTTCACTATTTCTCATTTCTATGATGGACGACAAAATCCTCATGATTTGTGTGGATTTTATACGGTTGAATAAACTAATGAATAATAATCGGTATCCACTACCTAGAATAGAAGATCTTTTTGATGAGATACAAGGAGAGAAGGTTTATTCAATGATATATTTGAGTTAGGGCTATCATTAGGTTAATTTCAGGACATTAGAAATACATTGCACAAATTTCAAATGTTGGTATGATCTATTTGAGTACCTGTTTGTGTCGTTCGAACTCACTAACGCACCTGCCGTCTCCACGACTCTTATGAACTGGGTCTTCCACCCATTTTTGGATTAATTTTTTGTTGTATTTATTGAAAATATTTTAGTGTATTAGTGTTCCAGACACAACCATAAATACTATATGGAGATCATGCTGAAATGTATAGAGTTTATTAGCTCCATGCTTAGATCAGAAAATTCCACTTATGAATCGATGAATTACACTTATTGGGTCATATAATTTCAGAGTAAGGAGTTTCTATTGACTCATTAAAAGTGAGACCTGTGGTTACATGGTAGAATACAAATAAATTCTTTTATATTCAATGTTTCTTGAGTCTATATAGATATTACAGATGCTTCATCTAGGATTTATCACGCCTTGTAGTACCGCTTTTAGGATTGGAAAAGAAGGTTGTGAAATTAAAATGTTCTGAATCATATAAAGAATCATTTCATGAGTTTAAGTGAATACTGACTTTATCACTGATACTGATTCATAATGAGTAATAAAGGACCTATAAATTCTATTATGATGTATCATGTGTTGGTCTTGAGGATATTTTGATGTCAAAAGAGTGGGTTATTGGATATGGTTCTCATCAGTTGAGGCCTCATGAGCAGAATTACCCGACGCAAAACCTTGATCTCGCTATGGTTGTGTATTCCTTACAATGTTGGAGACACTATCTATTTTAATATTGTTTTGTGGAATACATAGGCCCTAAAATCTTCAAGTACATCTTCACTCTATGGGATCTGAATCTCAGGCAGTGTATGCGGGTAGACTACTTGCAATAATATTATTTCATTCTTGCCTATACTCTAGGAAAAGGGGATTCTATTGCCGATTCCCTATTCCAGATGAATCAGACTTATGTGGTTTAGAAATCAAGTCATTAATAGAATATTATGATCTTATTATTAGAGATGCATGTTGATGTTCATGAGGACTATGGTTAGACTATTCTCATATCCTTATAAGTGACATCTACTCATTTTGAACAAGTAATGTTGAGAAATATATATAATCGTGAAGGCCTTGTCTTATGACAAAGTGACTTAGAGGATGATATATATTTTATTTTGAAAATTAATGGGGATTATACTATTTTGTATAGTGGGAATGTAAGGGTCCTAAAATACATCATTGCGGAGTTAATGTGATATTTCCATGCCTAAACATGGGTGGTTTACCCAAATGTCACTAAAATATGTCTAGATCTATGATGAAAATACTTGTGGACCAGTATAAAACATGATATAGCTGGTTTCATCATGAGATGTTCCACCTGTTAGCATGTGAAGGTGGTACCCTGATATCTATTATGGCTTTTTCATCCGTTTTCCATTCCATAGTGGAAATGGAATGGTGTTTTGATGGAATTTGTGACTAGTTCAACCAGATCACCTCATGGCAATGATGTAGTGTGGGGTTTGATTGATCATATGACCATGGTTGAACAGTTAATACCTATGTGATAGATCTTCTCGGTTGGTGAGTTAGGAAGGATATATATTAAGGAGGTGGTGCATCTTCTTGTAGATCCTCATTCTCTCATTTCCGATAGAGATTATCCTTTTATATCATGATTATGGAAGGGATTTCATAAGGCCTTGGGTATGCAGGTACTTTTGATAATGACCTATCACCCATAGTCTAATGGAAAAAAATCATACAATTTAAGTTCTAGAGAATATGCTTCTTGTGTGTGTTCTCTACTTTGTGGGTTCCTAAGAGAAAAAAATTCCCATCATCATGTTTTATTATAAGAAAAACATTCATTCTAACATTAATATGGATCCCTATGGAGCCTTATATGGTATTCCTTTCCAATCACCTCTATGTTGGATAGAGGTAGGGGAGGCAGATATCGTTTGACAACATATCATGTAGGATACTACAGAGTATGTCCATATAATATGGAAGTGCATATTGATAGCTCAATCTAGAAAGCAGTATTATGCAAACAAACAACAGTGACCTCTTATGTTCATGGTTGGGGACCTTGTTTTCTGGAAAGTCTCCCCAGGTTGGGGCACAAACATATTTAAAAGTAGGGTATGCTATTAACGAGATTAGTTGGACCCTTTTGGGCTGTGAAATAGATCAGACCAGTGTATTACAATATCACACTTCCATAGAGATACTAGTCTATGCCTTTTTTCTGTAATGTATCCCTACTTCAATGATACTATCTAGATCTGACCCATGTATTTCAGCTAGATGAGGCAGAGTTGGATATGGATGTGTTCTTCAAGGAGTATCTAGTACTTATAGTAGATCAGAGTGTGATAACACTCCGAGGAATGTTTGTTCATCTTGTATTGTTTCTATGAAAGAAAAAAAATGATTGAATAAAGATACATGGGAGTAGGAATCGGATATACGATCTTAATGATAAGAAAACTTCTTAGATATTGTCTCTTTACCCATGGAAGGCCAACTCGAGGATGAGTTTCTATAAAGAGTGGAGTTTGTGACAACCCAACTTTTCCCAAAACTAAGGATCATTAGTGTTTCATATTGGGTCTTTCCTTAAATCATGGAAAGGGTATAAAACATCCTAGGTAATTCCTGAGGAGAATTTAGGGCTTTTTCAGAGCCCATAATTCAAGAAAAGTGGGTTATTGGCTGGACCATATGGTTTATTCTAAATTGTGCGGCCACAGAAAAGGTAACATGTAAATCCTCATGGGTTATCTACAACCATAAAAGACTAGGAACTTGGCCATTCAGCCTGTTGTAGATGGGGGACAGAGCTGTTTATCAGGGTTTTCTCACAATTATTAAACTATGCATAGTAGGTTTTTGGGGAGAATTAACATTTTCCCCTTCTTAATTCTTTAACCCTTATTTATTTTTCTCTCCTATCCATTATATAGATCATTCTTTACTTCCCATATTTTATTTTAAATCTTCTCCCAAGCTTGGATCTCATTTATACCCTCAATCCGATATCCGATTGTTGACCTGAAGGCAGCTTCAATCTATTAAATGTAATTCTAACCTCACCAATACCTATTTCCTTGGTAAATCTCATCATATTTTGCACTATTTATATTCATGTTCATTCACCATATTTTCATCATGTTGGATTGAAACTAAGATCTCCTGCATCCTACTATGAATATGCAATCTACATCTAGTGAGGCTTCATCTATAGTACTAAGGTAGTGGGTAATGTAGTTTTGCATTTTATTTTTGGTCGTTTTGTATTTGTTCTTTCATTTAATAAGATAGTCTTTACCAAGATCCTATATTGGGTTGATTTCCTCATGTCTAAATGAACCCAGTGCCTTAATATAGATGAATTGGTTCACATATAGGAATTTAGGCCTACAAAATAACCTATACGGATACCCATAGGTGTTCCACCTTGAAATTGGTCATTTTTTCCAAATGGATCAAAATGCATGGAACCCAATTTAGATTTTGGCTTGTCTTTTAAATTAATTAGCCTTTGCATCATGTGAAATTATAGTAATCTAAGGTGAATCAATGATTTTTTTTTCTCATTTATAAGTTGAAGTTTCCAAATGACCTATTCAGTTTTTCCATGACCTTTCCCTTAACACTTATTCCTTATAATTTAACTCTGCATGTTTAAGAAAAGTGAATGGTTGGGGTTGTGAATGATGGCTTGGGTATGTTTATAAAAACCTTATTAATGAATTGTTTCAAATAGAATGAATTTTAGGGATGGGATGGCCTTTACCTTGCTCATTTTTTATAGAAAGGCACCCATATTTTGAATTTAAAAATTGTAAAAGGAAACTATTGATTTATATGCCTTAAATAAATAGATCTTGATGATATAATGTGATTCATTTATATAAAAATGTATAGGTGGGAGGAATTTTACCCCATTTTAGTTATATATATAGTAAAACAATGGTAAGGGCCTCAAAAGTTCATGGATATCCAAGCTCCTCTTACATCAGTTCTAGTTTACTACCCCTTGATTTGAGCTTATTAGATCATAGTCTGGTGTTGGGCGCCTATGCATTACATCCCCATCCAACCCATCGATATGTATATATATATATATATTCATATATGGTGACATGATATTACATACCATCTATAAGATGAAGTTGGCAGACCTTCTAGGTGACCTTTTGGAACTTGAGTGGGAGGTTATATAATTATTCCACACTGCGTAACTTTCCTGCTCATTACTGCACACTGAATAGATACGATCACCTACTCGGTTTTCACGTAGACACCATTGGTAGTGGCCTACTGTGATTTACCTCACAACCTACTCAGTTCTACTTTGGAACCTAAGAATACTATTTTCTAGCATGTTTGGATAGGGGAAATCACCCTTCTATAGTATATTGATCCTTAATGCTTAGATGGAGCTTTGGAAAAGGGGATAAAGCAAGTGCCTGTGATACTATGGAACATCTTTAGTATTTTGTGCCCTTTTTACTTTTTTCTGGAATAGATATTTCCAGTTTCTTGTGTATATATTTACATGAATTATAGGCATCCATATATGTCTCATACACTACCTTTAATGTTTTTGGGTATTATATTCAGTTATCTTTTCTTCTGTTGCTTAGTTATTTAGTTGATTTTTAAAATTCCATTATTTACATTATCCGTTTATTGTATTTTTTTCCTCTACTAATAACTACTATGATACTTTGACATGGGGGTATAGTCTCCCCAAAATACTACCTTAAACACCCCTGCTACTAGTTAACATCCATTTTCATATGGGGAGACAATATAGGGTTCATGTGGACAACTAAGATCAGGACACAGACTGAGGGGCATCCGTCTTCGAAAAGTCACATTTATGTTCTCTTATAGACATACCTTTTCTCCATATTCATTCCACAGTACCATCATTATTCCATCAATGCCTCAAATACTGTATCAATGGGTAATTCAGAGTACTATATGGTGTTTATTCCCATTTTTATTCTTGAAGATCCCAATACATAGATATAAGATTATATAAATGGGTGGGAAAGAATACAGTGAAAAAACCCCATCTAGATTAATATACTAATAAATGTGGATATATATCCTATTAGTTCATAGAGTGAATTCGATAAAGGATGCATGTTTCCTATTAATCAAGTTGTGGAAAACACTCCATTTTTGAGTATTAATTAGGTCATACAAATTTTATTTGATAGGTTAAGGCATGTGAACACCTTACTACCATATAATGTCTAGGTAGATTCACCCATTCAGAAACCATCACAAATAATGTAAATATATACGACAATGTCTATATAGATCTATTTTTCCCCTAAGTGCCTCTACTCAAGAGATAGTCTAAACAATATTCCAACCACATAGTTTAGGATCCACAAGTAAATATACCTAAACCCTCTAAGAATATAGGGATAACAAGGCCTAGACACATTTTCTCCCATCACCATGATATACATGATTTCGATAAAATCCAATCATGTAATGGAAGGGTGTGATATTGGAAAAGATAACAACACCCTATATAGTTGTTCCCCAACATGATCTCTTAAATATTAGTATATTGGTGCATATTCTTTCATTTATGATTGTCAATATGAATAAAAAGATATACAAGATTACCCTAATTTTAATTACCCCTCATCATAATATTTGGAAAATAAATTCCCCTTTATACCATTTTTCAAATCCCAAACCACCCTTTTATCCTCCACTCTCAATAATTACAGTATAAAATAGAGAGAATAAAGAAAAGATATCAAAGATTCCCCTATATTATTCTTGTAAGGCATCACAATCATAGTAGATGGTCTCTAATAAGTCAATATATTCATAGTAGAGGATCCATGAACTTTGATGATCAGTTCTACTATGGTCGCTAAGGAAAAGGATAAGTACATCTATTTATTAAAACAACACTATGATTCTTCACTTATAACTACACATAAAATCATAGAAAAGATTCTAATGTGGCTATCCATAATTTTGGGTTTTCTAGATGATCACCATGACTAAAAGAACGTATTCAGGAGAATGGATCTAGTCCAAACTTACAAGGTAGAAGCTAAACATGATAAGGACATCAATTATAACTTCATCTGGGTGTTTCAATACCCACAATGGATCACCAATATCATTATTGAAAATAAAAAGAATAATAAGATCAAGGCTTGAATTGAATCAATGGATCAAAAATGTATCTTCCTAGAGTATGGTTTCTTAGTCTTAATCATGGATAGATTAATCAATGAAATGACTAGATTTCAATCCCTATCCGTCATGGATATACAGTTTGGATACCACTAGATTTAGATATACCTTGATGATGAATAGGATAATGCCTTCATGGGAAACCAAGGGTATAATAATATTGTGTAATTCCCTTTATCCAGAATAATGCTGGTTCCACATACCAACGTACCATGGATCTTATTTTCTATACCATTCTGGGAAGACCATATAATCCTACATAGATGATTAGGTGGAAAAAATTCAATAATGCTGGGATCATATTATCGCTATTGAGAAAACTTTTAACTAACTGTGGTAACATAGCCTAGTGATCATCCCCCTAAATCTAAATTTTGGGGTAACATCGTGGAATTTACTTGGATTCTTGGTAATCCATTGTAGTATTGAATTTAACCATAAAAAGAATAATAAAATCATTGATACACCACCAAATCAAATATATAAATATTTGAGGGGATTATATGGATTTCGTTCCTATATCATGAAATTCAGAGACAAACTTTCCATTAATTTATTACCCTTTATAAAATTTATAAAGAAATGGGTTTCCTACTAGTGGATCAAGGTTTATTAAGAATATTTTGATGATATTAAGAAGTGCATCTTGGGCCCACCAGTTTTAATGTTTATAGTAGAGGGGAATCAATTCATATTTTATGTTTGAACCTTTAAGTGATATGTTAGTAACCTCCCTTAAAAAATAATTATGTATTAAAATAGATAAGTCTATATTGTCTCAATAGAACAATGTTGGATATAGAGACCCGATACATAGAAATCGAAAAGAACTATCTCATATTAATTTTCATGGGGTAGAAGTTGATACATTAGTAAGAACATGAAAAGGTCCACTTGGCCTCCCACATTAATCATATTAAATATATCATTAACAATATAATAAAAATTTTACATCAAGAATTTTGGGTATTCATCTTCACATAACTTGACATCAAGTTCGTGTCTGAGAAGGTAGTCAAAGTAAAGAAATTTACATATTTTCACATAGAAAGCCCTGCCCTAGAAAGTGTGATATTAAATAAAATAATCCTCAATAAATTTATTTTCTATATCCATGAAACTCTCAAAATATGGATGATATAACTCTATGGTGGCTCCATAATAATTTTAGAAAGAGTAACATAAAATCTAAATCTTTACAATGTTGAATTAGGACTTGTCCTCATATCTCCAGACAATTCATTTTTGTATAATTCTATCATACATTCACAAGGTTTCACTAATAAAAAATTAGTATAATAAGATATAATTATGGCTGTCATATAGATCTACAGATAAGGTTCCCCTTCTTGAACATGAATGGTGATTAAGAGTTGGTAATTATGAAAATTAATATAGAATTCATTTTAAAAAATAAGAATAAATCTCTTATATTAATTATATTTAAGGGTTTCTGGAAAATTTCTCTCTAATATAACACTATCACATGTCCTAAAATCACATAAAATCCATGATGATGCAAATAAATATCCTTGGAAATCTTAGAAAATGATGGTATATCCAACCACACTATGAATTATAGGGAGGTCTCTTCATTAATCAACAATGATATGGAATAAATCAATGAAATCAACACCAACCATGATCAAGGAATTACCATAACCTTTCATGATGATACCACTATTAGATATATGTACCCCATAATGGACTACCAAAAAAGAAGAATTCTTATTAAATATTGAGATAGGAATAAATAGGTCAGTTGGATAATAATAGATTTCATCTTTTATGTGGCATAATCTTTCAAAGAATTATCTACAAGGGAGGCTATTTTGTATTCCTACTTTGGTGAATTGAAGGAGAATATAGTCTTGATGTTATATAAGAATTCCATTCCAATAGTTGAATTTCCCATCAATCACTAACAAATATCTTCTATCAAATAATAATCCATGGATACATTCAGCCTTTAAGGAATCAATACTATATGAAGTTCACCATAAAGTGTCTTATATTATATATACATGATAACTTACTTCATTAACCCTAGTATTTATTGTGTACCTCTAGATATTATTTAATATTTTCCATATGTGTAATCAATTTAATTTGGATATATCCCCCCAACAATTGATAGATTGGTTATGTACATCCTTATTTCAACTGATTTATCTACAAAGTGGGCTTAGGATTTATCCCTCAACGAAGACAAGAAAAAGGATATATCAACTTCATAAAGACTAATATCATTACCATGTTAGGAATCCTTAACATGATATTTATTGAAAACAACACCAATTTATACTCTTATAAATTGAAAAGGTTGTACCTGGAATACAAAATTATCCCCAACCATCCATCCCTATACTATGAAGCAGTGAATGGAAAGATAAAGGCCTCTAATAAGACTCTATATAATATCCTTTAGAATATAGTGGATAGAGAAAAAAGATTTCTTATCACAATAAATTCCTATATTATATGTGGTGTTGTTACACCACAACTCATACTACCACACACGAAACCCCATATTTTATAGTCGATGGGAAAGAGTTATTCCTTACAATTGAGTTCCACCTACCTTTGGTTCCCATTTCCATCTACAGTCTATTTTTCAAAGAAAATAATCCAAGATCTAATTGTATGAGATAGAATGAATCAATGAGAAATGTTAATAAAATTTATACAACCTAGAGTTTCATAAGAATTTATTCATGTGTGAATTTTAAAAAAAAGTTCACCTCCACCTATTCCTATAAGGAGAATTAGTGCTAAGCTAGATTACACACATAATACCCAGGAAAAGCCTCTAAATCTTGTTCTAAAATGGGAAGGGCCTTATTTCATACATATGGTATACTATAATAGATCCAACTACCTGATCACAATAGATGGAAGGTGTATCATGATAGTAATAAATTTAAGGTTTCATAAGAAATACATTGAATAATTTCATAGTATGTTTATACATCCTAGTCCCATGACATAAAACTTCACAAACAAAATCCTATTTTGATGACTATAAACTACAAGGAAAAAAGACCCTACCTCATAATGTTAATTTTCTAGGAATTATTTCTATCCTATGAGATAATAAAATTATTGAAACAAAAAATATTATTTGGAAGAAATTTATTACATGAGATTCATATCCATACAGATCCTTACTAGAATATGGATTTTATCCATAACGCCATGATGTAATTAAAATCTCCTTTCTATCTAACTTCCCCAGTAATGCTAGTTTCTGTATTTAATGGCTTGATACTAGGTCACAATCATTTTACCCATCCCATGTATGAGCTATATCTTAATGGGATCCCCCTAAATTGAGTTATTTATGCGAAATACTATGCTTAGAAAGAATTACCCATCCAAGAGATTTTCCCATTTTAGAGATATCCTTACATTAAGATTACATAACCACATGCAAAAAATAATAATACCCTTAAATATTAAAGCCTATGTGCTACTACTTTCCTCATATTTTAGGATTTATAGTGATTATCATATTATTTATAATGTGTCGAGTCCCAAATCCTATAATCTTAATCATAGTGCACGTGTTCTTTTTATTTAATGTGTGGATAATATATATTCTTCAAATGATAGTAAACTATATTACATATACTATACCAAATATGAAACTATAATCTATTTGGGATAGTTTATTAGTGAGAACCATTTTTCTTATATGTGATATGGATCTGTGCTGGAGTCCCTAGTGAGAAAAAAATTATCCCTTGTAAGATTTGGATCTACATGAGAGTTTACTTTCCTAGGGGAATTCATATTCATGGAACAATTAACTACCCCCAATTTCACTGTTTAACTAACATATGAATGGAAATTCCCCCTCCATCAAAACTACTTGGGTCTTGATTTCTGGTATTCCAGGATACATAGTGATGGCCAAATCACATACCTTATCCCTAGAAAAAAATTCCAATCAAAACACTGCTTTGTATTGGTGTCTAATTTTTCATTCATTCATCAAGATTTTCTTACCATCACTTAATACTAAGATAGTGAAATTTAATTTTGTTCACGAGTAAGATCTATGTGAAGTTTCCCCTATATATGTCCTCATCATACAACAATAAAATATAAGATGACTTGATCCTTATTAGGTTATGTTAGGATCCACAATATATGTTTCATCATGCATTATCTTAAATTTCTTAGATATTTCCATTACATGGCTAAAAATTACCTTAAATACATGTAATATTTACCTAAGAATATCTATCTTTGGAAACCTTATATAGGGATATATGATAAAATAAAATTTATTTTTTATATGAACCTAATAACCATAAGGATATATTTTCATAACTATGTTTTTATTTATTTATATTGTTATAGGATGTGTAGATATTCCAAAATATCTTATCTTATACCCAACAACATGTTTAAATCCAACTATCCCCCACTCTATCCTAGTACCTAACCCCTCATTCATCCATGTTAGGTGTTTTTATCCTCAATCAATACTATGTCAATGTTTTTTTATTTTTAATGTTAGTCATATCAGTTCAAAACCTCTTAATATAAAATTTTAAATTTTACCCATGTAAACTACATAGAAAAAAAGTCTTATCAGTTGTTAGGTATTAAATGGATATGGACAGATGGTTGGGGGGTGAATTTTCCACATTAAAAATTTTATATAATAATTTTAGAGATAATAAAAATATATAGAGGAAATAAATATAAATATTTATTGTGAATTTTTATATTAGTTTTTATTAAATTGATCTTATATCTTGTAATCAATTCTCTTAAATATAGAGAAAAAATGCAACCACTATATAAAATCTATAACATTAGAAAGGGATTTATAACCTTTTACAATTCCTTTTCATCCATTGTTTTAGAACTCATGATTGATTTTTATCTCCTAAAGGCACAACCCAATAAGATTCCTTTTAATGTGGAGGAAGTAACTAACAGTACCTATATACGGACCATGGAACCACTAAATAACCTTGATTTTTTACTAGTCTTGATAGAACCCACATGAATCTTTTGTTTTTGGTGGTATAAACTAAAAATAATTTCTATTAAAGGGTATTATAACCTAATAAAATAAGACACACAGAATGTAATAGAAATAAGAAACACCATTGAACGAGGATGAAAACTAAGAGTTCAAAAAAGTCAATGAATATTTGATTGTGAGTGAAATAGAGGATATAATGATGAAGTTCATCCAAGTGATTTGTTATAGTAGTAATATTAAAGGATTATAAAACATAAATATTATATATATCAAGTATAAAATTATTTCACCAGTTTATTATTACTCTTTTTATAGAGTTCTTTAGAAAAAATATACTTTAAATATGAAAAATTAATTCTTAGTAGCTATTATTTTCACTATTTATGGAATAAGCATATTTAAAAAATAAATTCCAATAGAGAGACTCTTGAATTTCAAAATGAATTCATCATTTAAATGAGTATCGATCTACTAGAAAATCATGAACACATTTGTTCCATGCACTTATTAAATAATCTGGGTATGTATGAAAAATTAGAAAAACTAAAAAAATAAATTAAATTACTGTGAAATAATAGTGTAAAATTCATAACTCCATCCATGGTTAGTAACTATAGCGTGGATAAACATTGGAGGCCATTTTCAGATTATATTTCAGGCCTGATCTTCACTATAATATAGAGAAATATTTTTGTCCATTTTTCTCCACAGATTCATGAAATTGAACCAAACTCTTCTATGACAAAAACCTCAGATATATCAATGTGTATGTTTCAGTGTTATCTTTTCATATATCCTTAAGGATTCAAGATCAAATTAGGGGCCATGTATTTTACTAATTTTAATAACTCTTAATTGTTATTTTCATTTTACTTTTGATCCGTGACTACTGACTCTTTGGAATGGTATTCTATATTTGGTAGTTTTGATACTGAGTGAATATAAGTTGAAATGATTTCCACCATGAAATGTATACCCTTTGAAACACTAATTTTTGAGTTGTCCATTTAACACCTGTATATTTAAAAACCAAAATTCTCTGTACTACAACACATTGATCTCTTATTGGATGTTTTAAACTATGAAACACACAACCTACCTAGAGATAATTAATGACAGATATATAATGGCAACTGATGGATTATATATGTTGTATAATGGTATAATAATATTGATTTTATTTAATAAAGGTATGATCAAAACTAAGGTAAGGATAACAGAGTTAGGCACTATGTAAACCGGCTACCAATATAAAGGTGAATTTTTTATACACTATTTAAAGGTATGTAAAAATGCTATGTAAGAGTATAAAACTTATATATATATAAAATATGTTTCCCAAAAAATATAGTCATAAAAATTTAAATGAGTAAACTGATAAATAAACAAATAAATATAAATTAAAGAATACTTTATACAATAAATAAATAAAAGTAAACTCTTTCTTCATTATTCCTTAAGAAGTGAAAAATTTAACTGTAAACAAGATAATACTTAATGATTGTAAGATAATGGTTTTTAATATAGGTAAAAATACTTTAAATTTCAGTATAAATTTCATGTTTTACCTTAATAGAAGTGCGAAAATGGGTTATGGAGGTTTCTTGAGTTTTAGGGCTTAGCTAGCAGCCCGAAGTTCTAGTTTTTTGAGAAATGTGATGAGGTATAGAGTTAACACATGGTTATCATCAATAAAAAAACTCAACAATGTGACCCAAAGAAGGGGAATAATTGTTTAAGAAATCATGAAACATGGGACAAATTATAATGAGAAACTATAATTTATTTTTGGGGAACCATGAATGGTTTTCACACAATTTTTGTAATTGTTCACCTAAACCATGTGGGTGTGGGATAAATGGAATTGATGAAAGCGTGTTTTGATAATATGTTTTTTATACATATGTATGGAACATGTGATGGGGTTTAATGTGGCGTTTTTACACATATTTGGTTAATGGTTTGTACAATAGGGATTCCAAACTACGTTTCCTATTAAAAAACATTAAAATTACATTTCAACCCTCCTTTACATTTAGGTCACTTTTCATTCTCTAACTTATCAATTCACACAGTAGCACAATGGGAGATCTCCCTTTCCCACTTCCCATGTTTTAGAGATCTATATCATTTGGACACTGATTTGATCACCAATCATCACGTTTATCCCCCTCGACAAGTTTATCACTCCTCTTTATTCATTTCTGAATTCTATTTTCCATCTTCAATATTGTCCTCATGAAACCCAATATAACATATTTATAGTGTGTTTCTATAGTTTACAATTTTATCTCATTTTATCCAAAATATAAGGATGATACTAGATGAGGAGTTTTCCAATGGTCTATGGTAGATGGTCTACTACTTTTCTCAACTTTTTTGTGCTTGATAATTTATCATAGTAGTCCCACATGCTAGAGTTTTAGTTTGTTTCTCCAAAAATTAACATTACTTTAAATTCATAACTGAATATGGTTACTTTTGTTCTGTAAGAGGCTTCAAATTATTATAGCTAGATGAAATCAACTTGAAATACCCCTTATGGTTTTTTAGATTTAATTCCATTGATAAATATAATTTTATTTAATTGAAAATACCCTAAGGTTTGTTTGGATTTTCACTTGTAAAAGGAATGGATACAATTATTAAATTGAATTGTGAAATGTTTTGGAAAAATTATATTAGATTGTTATTAATTATTAATTATACTATTGGATACTATTTTGGACCTATATCACTTTAAAGTCATGTCATTGCTTGAGTAATAGTAGGATTCCAGTCCGGGAATGCCATGGCCGAACTCATAGGATTCTATCATATTTATTGATGTAAATTTCATGTGACACACCACACTTAGTCTCAATAAATGTATTATATTGGTGATTTAAATGGATTAACACTAATTATTCACCTTCATTTTTTAAATTATAATTCCTTGGTTCATCTCTTGATATTCATACTGTTGTCCCTGAACACATACCACCTTTTATTATCCCTTTAGGGACCAATAAAGTTTGTCCTACGATTAAAATGTAATTTTCCATAGTCTTTATTTGAAAAATTTAGGGTGAGATTAAAAGTTTTCATCCTTAGGGTTATACTCATACCACTATCTTAACATCTTTGTTGATTATTTCAAGTTGGCTCAACCTTCTAAAGTTATGGAAGCCATGGGTTTCCTATGGATCAATTTAATTAATATAATTTTATCCATTCGATATTTTCCATGGGTACCAAGAAAAATTAAAAGTTTTAATTCTCAATTACATCTGTATTATTTTGAAGTAGTAAGGGTTTTCTAGGTGTCCCATGAAGAGCCCGAGTTAATATGGTTTACATTTTCTCAACTATTTTACTTTTTTTATACCTACACATTTTTACCTTTTATATTCATAGAATAGTTTTTAACTAGACACCATTAGTGTTGGACTAATAATCATTACTCACAACCTATTCAAGACTCCATTTGGTACCAAAGTATGTTTCTTGGATTCAAGCAAGGATAAGGGGTAGCTCCCAACTTTGGATTCTTGATTTCAAATTTTATGGGAGTTTGGGGGTAGATAATGGAGATAACGATTGAGATGATCATGGAGAGATATTTGTTTGGTATTTTTATTACCTTTTGTTATACATGTACTATATTTATACTTTCCACTATGTCTACCTAATTATTATTTTTATTATCATGACATCATTTTATATGATCCTACTATAAATATTTTTGTTTTATATTATTTGGATGTTATTATATTCTATTGCCTTACAGTTTCCACTACAGATTTATTATTATCTACTACTATGATATACTTTTTTAGATATGGTACAATATACCCACTATAGAACCATACCACCTTAAACCCTCATTGGAATTGTACACCCTCATGTGTATGGGGATGTGTGCTTAAATCCATGTGGTTAACTAAGTTCAGTTATGTATGAGTGATCTAGCTATGGGATGTTAAAAAATGATATCAGAGGTGTTTATTTTAAATTTTATTATTGTTTTGGGTTGGTAAAAAGGATATTAGTGAATTTTTGTGATTGGTAATATGATGTTTCTAGGATTAAATAACAAATGTTCGAGGGTAAAATCCAGGCTACTAAGGATGTGACTTGTAGTTTTGGATTTCACATGCTATAGTAACAATATTTTCACCTTTCGGTGATATAATGGATTTAAAATTATGTGTTTATAGATTTATAATTCTTAGAATAGATTGGAAATATATCATTTCCACATGCATCATTATACGAACCTGGGTATATATATGTAATTAATTAGATATGCCATGTTTTTTTCATTTCCTTTGCTTATCGTATGTGCATTGATTTTTATACATGAATTTTATATCGTTTCTTCTAGAAAATTTAGAAATTTTTTTGTTACTTAAATTGTTTATATCAACTTAAATGGTGTTTTTCCACATATAATAATGTTGGAATCTTAACTAATCACATATGCCATTATTAGGCCATGAAACCATGGTTACATTAGCAAGAAAGTTTAGTTGGGTTTGATTAAATGGATAAAAATTTAAATTTATAATGTTTATGACATTGTAAACTAGGGATTATCATCCTTATAATTAATCCATCATATGTGGACTTTTTACATCCTAATATTGGATGTAAGGGTCTTATAATAGTTATATAAAAATCTATTTCTAACTTATAACGAATAGGTCTTTATAACTCAGGAATAAAAAAATCATATAAATGAACCATTGTATACATATGAAACTTGTTAAATTATAAATTTTACAAGAAATTGTTGTTATTAAATGTGGACTCCAATTAAAACTTAAAGATAATTTTATTATAATATTTTAGTTGAATCCACATATAACTGAACCATATAATTGAAACATTATATTTTTCTATATAACCTTACTCTATAAATGGGTAGTTTCATAGTGCACCTCTAGTATTCAGAGATTGATTATATCCTTGATTTATTATCTATAATAGTTTTTGTCTATTAAATTTTCTGAGGTGTGTTCTTGGAATCATAGTAATGTGCCTCCATGAAATCCTTATAGAGTTTTTATTATTCCTATTATAGATGATGGAGGGAGTTATATGAACTGAACTTCTATTTAATTGTTGATGAGAAAGTTCCAATAGTAGCATACAACTACTTTTTTGGGGAAGGAAGTCCATAGGCTATTGAATCATTGATTGAGGCTATGATTTTGACCTTTGAGCATCTTGATCCACCTCTAGAAAGGAGGTTTAATCTCTTAGCATTTATTATTCAATGATCTTATAAGAAATGGTGTGATATTCTTATATAGTAATATTATTATTGAGGAATAATATTGAGGGATTTCCATACTACTTTATATTATTAATTTATTCAAAGATGTTGAGATTTGATTGAACTAGAGAATTATTTCAACTATATTAGGGAAATATTTCCATTATAAACAATTCATATTACTTAACTAAGATCTAATTAGTTGTTCCCAATTTGGATGGTGATGAGATATCAGGAGAAATAAACTTTGATGATGTGCTTAGGAAAGCCATCCATTCCCAATTAAACTTCTTTCACCTAACTACGATCACTCAGATGGTGAACCATGAACTAATATCCCAGCATAATCCAAGGGAAGATGAAGGTATGGGGATATATGGTATAGTAACTAGGCAAGGAAGTTCACTACAGAGTGGTAGGAATCGTTTACTTGAGACTACTAGTGAGGTTAGTGGTAGTCAGAGTGTATGCACCGATAGATATATCATAATCCCTTAGTATGAATGATTGGGTAACATGAATCCCCAGTGTGGTATATACCTGGTATAGTATCAATACCATAGTTTAATGCTCTTTTTCCAGATATTTTCTAGGGAATTTCCACAGGTTCATAGAAAGATAGGGGCAACACCACCTCTAAATTTTGGGGTCAGATCAACGACACCATGTCAAACATGAAGCTGTATTACTAATGGTTATTCATGTTGAAGAGGTGTATGATATTGAGGAATCCATAATTATTATTTGATGTGCTAGAAGAGTATACATTAATTGGGAGGAGAGGTTATAAATTAGGTCCATGGATCTGGAATGTTATTTATAGTAAAACCAACATAAAATGGGCAGAGTGTCAGACAATCTACCATGTGATGTATAATCTATTGAAAGTCAAATATAGAATCTAATTTTTTTGACATTGGTTATAGATGTTAATTATTATATTCATCTTTAAAAAACATTATTATACTCTATATAGTTCAGGTTTTTGGGTTAATTCCCCTTGATACTCTGTTGGGAGTCCTATCAAAAAGTGTTCTCTAATACAATGTATGCCCCTTGAGATCAGATATTTATATTTCATATGGAACAATTTTATTTTTGAGATGTAAAAATTTGAAAAAATTCTCATGATTGAATATTTGGTGTCCTATGGAGCCCAAATTTAGTTTTATCACAAGATTTAATCTTTTATATCACATAAGGGAGGTATCTATGTGTATAATGGATAATAGAATGTCCTTGAAATTCAAGTAGGACCTAAGAATCACAGGATGGGTAGAGTGTCAACCAAGAAATCTAGTATATTTCATGATGATTAAGGAGTAAGACAGGTAGTTTTTACCAAAATGGTGGACCGATTCTGATATATTCCACATGAAGAATTTTTAAGTCTACCACCTAAGTGAGAGGTGGAGTTCTCCATTGATCTTGTTCTAATAGAAGAATGAATAACTATTCCTCCATACAGAATTAATCCTACTAATCTTATTAAACTCAAGCTGTATTTATAAGACCTGGAATCCAATGGTTTTATATGACCTAATAAACCTCCTTGATGTTCAATTATGATTTTGGATGTGAAGTTAGATTTAACATTAAGGTTATATGTGGATTAAAACAAGTTAAATCAGCTTACCATGAATAATTGAGACCGACTTGTTCATATAGAATAAATCTTTGACATGATCTTAGGGTATAGAGTCTTATTGAAGTCTGATTTTGTATTCAGTTATCATCACATAAGAGTTTGACCTTCGAATATACAATGTAAAATATCCAGAAGAAGTTATGTACTCTATGAATATCTGGTGAATTCATTCAGTCTAACATATTCACCTACTCCCATTATGGGCATGATGAATCATGTTTTCCATATGTACATAAATTACATTATGGTTTTTTAATTGATGATATCTTAGTTTATTATCATATTAGAAAAAATCATGTCAAACATCTTGATATCATACTATGTACAGTAAGAGAGTATAGGTGACCGCATAGTGATTCACTATTCATTTCCACCCTTACACCACTATTATAAACTGTTTTTGTATTGAATATTCAAAATATAATAATAAATTTCACTTCTTGTTTTATTAAGTTATTTCATTTTTATCACTGATAAATTGGTTAATTTTACTAGTTCTAATGTTTACATTGTAGGAGAAGGTGATTTGGAGACCCCATGATAGAATTCAAAAAAAAAACGGTCCAAATTGCGTGAGAACCCGAGCACACTTGTGGACTTCCGTATTCCCTAGGGATAATCCATGACTCTACCTGGGATTAAAATTGGTGGAAGAGAAGAATCCATGTGGAATATATTTCTCTAGGAGAACATGATTTCCAATCCATCAACTTAGAGGCCCAAAAGTGGCCCACATTGTGAAGTTATTCCAGACAGGCCATATTGGAAAACCATTTGTATTTGGGCCATAAATCGGGCCTCAAAACTCAAATTGGACTGATTATACCTCCATTGGACAACAAACTTGAAGGCATACCAGTCCAATTAATTTCATTACATTTTCATTAGTTTTGACCAGTAAACTAGCTAGATAAAATGGAGTAAAAAGTCATCCATGAACAGTCACCTAGTCCCATAGATACTTGAATTATTTTTGACTAACGTTAATTATATTTTTCCATAAAATCCCTCATCCCAATAATCGAAATGTGTTTCATGACTAGGGGTAATAGTGAGTCGAATTGGGGAGCTATCTTCTTCCATTTTAATCCTCTTCTCCCTCATATACTTCTAAGCCTCATAGTGATCAATTAGGGGAGGGGGGGTTCTTCATTGTAATCCCGAGACCCGTGATTATATCTGTTGGAAGGTAATTGAAATTATTGTTTTATTATAATATTATTAATTTTTATCTTTTGATTTTTTAATTAGTCTGGTATGATCAAATAAAAATTAAAGTAAGAAGAATCCTCATGCTTATATACATAACCCAGATGTTGTGAGGGTTTGAGTGTGGTTTCCACTTTTCTCACCCCTTCCCTTTTATGAGTGTGTGAATGTATTAAGTCAGCTGATAAATTCTAAGAGCTTAGACCCATGAATATAAATGTTATTGTCTGGTGTAAATATTATCATTGACACAAATCCGGTCATCTCATCACGTTGTTGATGTGATGCCTTGATTGAGTCCCATTTTTTACATCGATTAATGTTTGTTGATTTTGAGCAGTCTCCAACAATTAATATAATATATAGATCAAATCCTAGTTGGTAACCTAGTAATAAATTATATATCATACTATTTTTAGTGTTTATAATTCAAGTAACCAATTATCCATCTCATTCCCTTGATAGTGATGATAGACTGAGCATCAAGGGGCACTTACCCAGGTTGATCATGATTTCCCTAACTTATTTCTATATCTTTGTGATATAGTTTCAATTTAAGATATTAAACCATTAACCAAATCTTTTTCCAAAATTTTATTCCCCTTTTATTTTCATAATCAAAACCTTCTTTTTTAATTAATGATATAAGGCTTCGGTGAGGGACGACCTAGTGTTTTTGCTATACTGTTGAAATTCTAGTAAAAACTAAACAACCAATATTCTTCCCTTGACAACACAATGAAATTTTGGATCCATTTATGGGGAGACAATATTATTTTTAACCTTTAATTTATTTCATTTATTTTTTATTTCATAATCATTTCAATATTTTCCCCCTTCTTTTTTGTTTTGTTTTTATTATTGTTTCTATTTTTTTTGTGTTTATGTATGTTACTTCTTCTTTCACTATACTGTTTTTATCTATCAATAATTATATAGTATAAAATTATATTTTATTATATAATTTTATTATTCTTAATCATTTTTATTTTATAAATATTCCATAAAAAAGAAAAGGAAAAGAAAAAAGGAACAATCAAACACACAAATATACTCGACATCATTGTCGCAAGACAAGATCTGGAAAAGAAACAGTACATGAATTTGACCCTGAAATTGATAAGTCACTTCACTCAAAAATTAGATCATATAGAGTAGGAAATTCAATTAACACTAAGGAACCCCTTATTGAACTTAAAATGGTACCAAAATAGCCAAAAATTGAACCAAATTAACCCCCAAAAATCATGGATGCCAATAATAGGACCTTATAAGAATCATGACACCGAATGTAGAGTACCAACCTATTTTAATCCAATATCATGAGGAAACATCCAAATTTGAGATGAGATCAGTAATCATCCACATACTTCCTAAATTACTTGGTATTATCACTACTGAACCTCACAAACATCTCAAGGATTTTTACATAATGCGCTCCACCATGAAAACCCAAATTGTTTATGAGGATCTCATTAAGTTTAGGTCCTTCCCTTTAACCATTGATGGTGTAGCCAATGTCTAGATATGATATCTTCCTACTATAATTTTGGGCTCGGATAACCTTGAAAAACACTTCCTAGATATGTGTTCTATTACCTCAGTAACTAAATCAATCTGAAAAGAAATCTGTGGAATTAGATAATCACAAGGAGAGACCCTTCAGGAATATTGGTAATGATTCAAAATACTTTTTTCAAGTTTTCCCCACTAAAAAATTGTTGAAAAATTTATAATTCAATACATATACAAGGGAAGTTTCCCCATGGATCATGGTATAATAGATGTTGCAGCTGGTGGTGCCCAGGTTGATAACATTCCTTCCACCGTTAATGAATTAGTAACCAACATGGCTCAAAATGAACAAAAAATTGGTACACGTGCAATTTCACCCACCCAAGGAGTTCATGAGGTAAGTTTTTAATATATAAAACAAAAGTTATATAATTAAATTGATTAGATGCATGCTCTTCTATGTAAATTATATCATGCACAAGATAACTCAAACTCTCCACCTTCTCTATAGCATGTTTTATTCATTCTGATAATACCCATTTTTCAGACCAATGCCCACAACTTCATGATTCATCTAAAACTTGTTCAACAAAATTCCCTAGAAAACCATTCCAACAAGAATCTCCATTTAAGAAAGAACAATTTAGGCCATATCCAATCCTTGGGTGGCAATCTCAACCATATTACTGACAAAAAGGATACTAAAGATACCCAAACAGAACTGGTATTAAAAAAGACAAGGTATGAAAACTTCTTATCCTTCAACTTCTCAGAACAATCCTCCTCCTCCAAAATATGATCCATGACTCATGGAAATGGTGAAGAAAATGGAATCCTAGAACCCCTACTCTGACAGACCACACAATAAGCTATTCAGGACCTATAAACTCAATTGGGACTATTGAAAAACACCATTGGTGAGATAAAGATGCAAGGTTTAAAAAACCACCATCCCAACTAATTGATGATCCAGAAATTTTTTTTAAGGTTTTTTCAATCAAAATTCATAGTTTTAAAGGAGTTACTTGGTCAAATGATTCTACCCAAAAGGGATGTACCCCTCTTGAAAAATAACTTTCCCCACCCTCAAAATTTTAATGTAATGAAACATAAGGCAAAAAGCATAATGAAATTATCATTAAGGATTACCCTAATCAATCAATTCCTCCTTTTTCCCCACAAATAATCTCAAAATATATGAATAATTTTGATAATGAGATAGATAAATAAATAAATGATACATTTAAAAATGATGAATTTAACATTCTTTTATTGGATTCATTTAAACAAATCCCTTACTACTCATAATTTTTTCAAGGAGATTTGCACCCACAAATGATGACTGAAGGGGAATGAGAGATCCATATTGGGAAGGAATGTATCAACTTCGATACAAACATTGATACCAAAAAAATTCAAGGGTCCAATAACTTTCACAATACTTTCACCATAGGGTAGATATTCATTTCTAACAAAATACTAGATTTGGGTGCTTCAATTAATGTAATTCCTTACTCTTTTTAAACTTCAATATAAAATAGAGATATTTAACCAACACGAATCATCATTAAACGTTCCTATTAGAGTACTACACACCCATTAGGAGTGACTGAGGATGTACTATTAAAATTGAATAATATCATATTCCTCATAGACCACTACATTTATATGATGGAAGATACCCAAACCCAAGGACATTTACCTCTCATACATGGAAGGACATTCCTCAAGACATAAAATTAGATCGTTAATGTTCCCCCTGGTACACTGTACATGGAGTTTGGTGGAGAGAATGTGTGTTTTAATATCCATCATTCTATGAAACACCACATTCAAGAGAAATTCACTCTCCCTTTCAATTCGATGGAAGTTATCTCTAACGAAACACACACACACACACACACAATATTCTCTCCTCAATCCATACCTATATTTATTTTCATCTTATTCATCATTGGATGATTTCATTTTTGATTCATTTATTTGTTATGATGCGGGTTTGAAAATTTGTAAATTTTGTGGTTTAATTAATTAGTGTGTTAATTTTGAGGTATCCATGACTATAAATGATTATGAAAATATCATTTCAATAGATTCTATATCCTTAGATAATAAACATGAGAAGATAGAAATTTTCATGGACCTCACTCCCCCTAAATCCCCCCCTCAATCAAAAAACCACCAGTGTTGGAATTAAAACCACTTACATATAATTTAAAACATTCTTATCTTGAGGGTATTGACCAATTTCCCGTTATTATTACTAATTAAATATCTCTATAGTAGGAATAATAATTTCCTAATATTTTTAGAGAGTGTGAAAAGGAAATAGTATGGACATTGGATGATATTCCTAGGATTATTAGATATATTTTAATGAACTATATACCTTTTGATGATGATTCTAAGCCCGTAAGGAAAGATTAAATCCCATTTAATCTCACTCTCCCTGAAGTGGTAAAATTGGAATTCTGTAAATTACATACCTCTGGGATCATTTATCCTATATCTAATAATAAATGGGTCAGGATAGAAAAAAAAATTTGCTTAAAAAATGGAATAACAATAGTGTAAAATTAATGGAATTAATTAGTTCTAACACATTTGAAAAATAGTTGGTGAGTCTGTATTGACAACCATTGACTAAATCATGCAATGATAAAGGACCACATTCATCTTTTTTTCATTGAAATAATATTAGAAATAATTTCCGGTAAGTCCCATTATTGTATCCTTGATGGATATTCATGTTATTTTTAAATCCATATAGCCCGTGAGGATCAATAAAAGACAAAATTTACCAATCCAGTTGAAACATTTTTATATTGAAGTATGCTTTTTTCTCTATGTAATGCTCCTGGTACATTTTATATATGTATGTTGAGTATTTTTTCTATGTACCTTGAGAGTTGTATGGAAGTTTTTATGGACGATTTTACAGTTTATTAAATCTCTTTTAAAGACTGTTTGCAACACCTAGGTTCTATCCTCCACCATTTCATTGAAAATGATATCACAATAAATTATGAGAAATTATATTTCATGGATAAGAGGTGGATAATTCTTGGGAATTATATTTTACATGAGTTAATTCAAGTGTATATGTCAAAAATTGAAATAATTTCAACCCTTTCATATCCAAAATGTGTTCATGAGGTGTGATCAGTCTCGGGTTATATTGGTTTTTAATATTGATTCATTAAAGACATTAGTAAGGTCACACTTCCCTTGTATTGATTGTTGAAAAAGGATTCTTATTTTTTTGATAGAAAATGTTATGATACTTTTAGTTCACTAAAATTGAGTCTTACATAACTTCTCATCACCCAACAAACAAGGTTGGATATCCCCTTCAAACTTATGTGTGATGACTCTAACTTTGCAGTTTGAGTAGTTTTTTCACTATTATTTGAAAAGTCTCCTCATTTTATTGCATATTCTTCACATACCTCTGACCATTCCAAGGAAAACTAAATGATCATAGAAAAATAACGTCTTTCTATTTTTTTTCCTTGTAAAAATAAGATTCATATCTTTTTGGATAAAAAATCACTGTCTTTTCTGATTTTGATGCACTTATTTTTCTCCTAAAGAAACATGATGCTAAGACCAACCTCATTCAGAGTACTATAATCTTACTAGAGTTTGGATTTGATATTTAAATAAGATAGGAGTGGAAAAGTTAGTAGTTGACCACATTAGTCGGATTTCCCCACCACTATTCCATCATGTTGACTAACCCCTCCCCATTGAAAAATTCTTCACTCATGAAAACCTTTGTGATGTTGTGGAGATTACCCCATTGTGTTCATACATTTTTTAATTTTCTAACAAAATATATGGTTCCATTTGATTTCATTACTACACAAGCCCATAGGCGTAATAATTTTTCTTGATGGTATATTTGGGATGACACATATATGTGTATAATTTTTAATGAATAAGTCATTTTTCTGTGTTTCCCTGACCATGAGTTCAACTCTATTTTGAGATTCTACCACACTTTAGCTTACACGGGCCACTTTTTCTCTCAATTTACTACTCAAAAGATTCTTAACTCAGGTTTTTATTATCTAGAACTTTATAGGGACTCCCATTGGTTTTCTAAGTCATGTACTCGATATCATTTCATATAGAATATCTCTAAGAAGAATGACATTTTTTGACAACTCATGTATGTTTGTGAGATCTTCTGGGCATGGGGAATTAACTTAAGGGGGGCCTTTTCAAAATTCATTTGGATTTTTGTACATTTATTTGGATATTGAATATGCCTCTAAATAGGTGGAAGAAAAGGCCACCTGAACCAATGAATCTCATGTTTTTGTTGATTTTGGGACTTCCTAGATTTTTAGAAGGTTTGTTTTACCTAGATTCATCATCAGTGGTCCTGAATCACATTTTTTTCAATCATAACATGAAAAACAATCCTCTGTAAGTATGGGGTTGTTTGTGAATTCTCCATTGTATATATCTCCCAAACTAAAGTACAAGAAGAATCTCAAATTATGATGTTAATAGAATCTTGAAAAAATGGTACAACTCAATAGGAAATATTGGAGTTTGTGCTTGGATGACGTACCTTGGGCACACCGTACAACTTTTAAAATCCCTATTGGAATTTCAGCATACAATATTATGTTTGTAAAGGATTTTGACCTCCTAATGGAGGTATAACACCATGTATATTGGGATGTTAAACAATGTAATATTAATCTCTTAGATGGTGGTGAGCAAAGGAATATGAAAATTCAAGAGTTTGAAGAAATTTTATGTGATGCATATGAGAACTCAAAAATATATAAAGAGAAGAAAAAGGCAATCAGTGATGGAATGATTCATCAGCATAAGTTCAATATTGGTGGTATGGTCCTTATGTAAAATTCTAATCTAAATCTCCACCTAGTTAATCTTTTTTTCCATTGGCTCGGTCCTTATACATTTACTAATGTTTACCCTTTTGGTTATATACAGGTTTAAAATGGGAATAGTGGAAAGAGTTTTATTGTCAATTGGAAGAGGCTCGAAAACTGTAATGAAGATTTTACAAAGAATAAAATGGAGGAAATCATACTGATGGATGACACATATGACACCACTTAGTAGGTTTTACCTTCTCCCTACCTTAATTTACTTGTCTATTTATTTAAAATACTTGCACTGAGGTTAATGTAATATTTAGGTGCGGGGGAGGGTGCATGTCGTAGTTATGATTAAAAAACAATATGTATATATATATAATAGAAAAAACATATAACTAAACATAAAATAGTGAAAAGAGTTTTTCATTATTTATTTATTTTTCATTATTTTGTGTTTTTAGATGAAATTTTATCTTAAAAAGAATATAAAAAATAATATTTCTTGCTTGATTTGATTGTGTGGAAAATTCCATTTTTTGGAAAAATGTTTTTCAAATGAATTTTTAATGGAATATTTTTATGGAATTTCTATTTTCAAATCATTATTGGGTGTTTAATGTATTTTTGAAACCCATGCCTCATTTACACTGACCAATATTTTAATATTTTACCCCAGACATATTCTATGAACTTTTTTTCAAATTCTTTTTTTAATCACATTCTTCAGAGTCTTGGGGTAGGTAGGGAAACTAGAAATTTACCTGAATCTATTTGAATCCATAAGACTCAAATGTGCTACATTAACAATAGAGGCCATCATTCATTAAAAATCCATTTTGTACAATTAACCTCAATTTTTGGACACCTTAACATTTTACCCTTCTTAAGCCTGAGATAATAAGAAATACCTATTAGGTAGCCAAATCACAAGATAATTTATCCCCACATACCCATGTATTGTGAACCTTCTTATTTTACATTTATCAAGTGTGGGGAGATGTTGTTTCCATGGGAATTATCAGGAAATAATCATTGTTATGGGTTTATAGAAAGTGTGCCTTCATTTTCCTTAGGTAGTGGGTTCACACGCCATATTGTATCCTTATTTTACAGATATTTACCTCTTTATCCCCAATTAAAATTGTCAAAAATATATAGTTATATACATTGAAATAAAAAATAGAACAAAACAAAAAACAAATAGAGAAAATATGAAGTTTACTCAGCATTATTCTTTGATTGACTATGATCCACACAAATGGACAATGAGAAAAGTGAGTTGGAAGTAATGAACATTGTGAGGGGTTGAGTGTGTATATTCATTATAAACACTTTCTAAATTTTGAAATGTTTTTCTCTTAATATATTAATAATTATTCTTCTACTTCATATGTTTATACATTAAATCATACTAATCCTTGAAGCTGAAAACAACCAGCTTGAAGTCCTCTTGAGTAGCACAGTAGTTTCTTCCAGTAGAAAAATTAGAATAGTGGAAATAATATGGTAATATCACATGAACTCTGGTAAAATAGAATAAATACAATTTCATATGTTCCTTAACAAAATAGGTAAAATTTCTAGGTGAGTTAGGTTGCGATAGGTTGAATGGGTGAACAAATTTAAATGTGAGAGAATAAAAATGATAAGAAAATTGATTTAAAAAACGATACATGAAGAATTTCATTTTAAAAGAGTCTTAGAAGTTTTCTCACATTTTATTTAGGAATTATACTTGATTAGGATATATGAAAATGCACATGGGTGAAAATTTTTAGGTGTGGCGGTGTGATCACATTGTGATTCACTTTTCATTTCAACAATTACACTACTCTTTTAAAATGGTTTTGTATTTAATATTAAAAATATAATAATAAATATAATTTAGGTTTTATTAAATAATTAAATGTTTATAAAAGATAAATAGGAAAATTTTACTTGTTTTAATGTTTACATTGTAGGAGGAGGTGATTTGGATAGCCCATGATGGAAATGAAGCAAAATAGGCTAAACTAAGCAAGAGCTTGATCACACTATTGAAATTGAATATCTAATGTGGATGATCAAAGAATAAAATTGGAATGAAATGTGGTGTAAGATTTAAAAGATATATGGGATACATTAATCTAGAATACCATCAATACCAATTCATTTATTTGGAGGCACAGAAGTGTCCCACAATGTGAAGATATTTTGTATGGTCTAGAATGGAAAAACCTTCTATATTTGGGCCATAACTCGGGCCCCAAAACTCAAATTGGACAAATTAATACTCCATTGTATAGAAAACTCTAAATTTCCCTTCTTAATCACACTTCATGACATTGTCATGCATTTTTTCTAGTCAAATGACCAGATAAATATAGAGTAAAAAGTCTATCATAAATAGTCACAAAGTCTCATAGATACTTGAAATCTTATTTTGGAATGTTTTTTATATTTGTCCTTAAAATCACTCATGCCCATAATTATCATGTGTTTCACAACTAGAGGTAAGGGTGAGTCAAATTGGAGAACCCTTTTTTCCGTTTTAATCCTCTTCTCCCTCATGTACTTCTAAGAATCTTAGTGATCAATTTTGGGGGTGTTCTTCATTATAATCTTGAGATCCATTCTTATATCTATTGGAAGGTAATTGAAATTCATTGTTTGATTCATATTAATATTCATTTTATCTTTTTATGTTATTTAGTATTTTACGATCAAATATAAAAAAAATGAACAATAATCCTCATGCTTCCATGCATAACCTTGATATTTTGAGCATTTGATTTGGATTTCCTATTTCCTCACCCCTTCCCATTCATGAGTGTTCAGATGGATTATGTTAGTTAATAAATTCTAGGAGAATGAATCCATTAATATGAATGTTCTTGTCTTGGGTAAATATTATCATTGACACATATACGGTCCTCTCATCACATTGCTGATGTGATTCATCGATTGAGATTTGTTTTTTAAATTGATTCTAGTTTGTTGATTTTGAGTCATCACTGATAATCAATATCATTGACCGATCAAATAATAGGTGGTAAATAAGTAAGAACTCACATGCCATAATGGTTTCAGTGTGTATAAATAAAGAAATCAATGATCCTTCCCATTCCCTTGAGAGTGATGATAGATTGAGCATCAAGGGACACTTACCTCAGTTGATCACGATTTCTCTAACTTATTTCTCTCACTTTGCGATATAGTTTCAATTTATGATATTAAATAATCAATTCCCCTACCTTCAGAAATACTATTCCTCTTTTATTTTCATATGAATAACATTCTTATATAATTAATGATCTAATGTTCCACTGAGAGATGACCTAGGTTTCCTACTATAATGAAGATATTCTATAAAAAACTAAACAAATAATTTTTCGTGCATGACAATGATATCAATAGGTTCTATACCAAGCTCATAAAATTACACTTTTGGATTGATAATTTTTACTTCAAGATTCACATTATATCAGAATCAGGGGTATATATGGATCTAGGGAAGTTGTGGGCCACTATTTCCTAGGAGTAATCAAATACTGTTTTTGATACATTCACTTTCATAGGGATATCTAGTTGCAATCGTCATTTCATTCAGATATTTTCATGTATGAAATTACCCCTTAAAGGAATGAAGAATAATGGAGAAAATTTTACATTATCTAAAGCTTATGATCAAGATTTTAAGGAGTTAAAAATAATGTTCACCCCATCACCAATCCCAATTTTACCTTATCCTATAAGGGGATATATATTTTGTTTTGATTAATCAGGTGTCAAGTTGGGTTATATTTTAATGTAGTGGGAAAGTGTCATAGAATATGACCCTCATTATTTAAGGCCTTATGGGTGTAAGTAACATAACAAAAAATCAAGCTAGTAGCTATTGTTAATGAATTATGTTTACAGAGGGATTACTTGTTGGGGGAATAGTTCCTGGTATACACAATCTATAAAATCCATAAATACAGATTCCAATAGCATCACATGAAATTACAACAAGGAAGATCGGTTGGATAACTTTAGTCTTTTGAATTTTGTCTTTATTATAATCCTTGTAAGAGAAATGTAATTACTAGAACTCTAAGATGGATAACATATAATCAAGTTGTCCAGGAAGCCAACATTAAATAACAGTTGATAATTCTTCTATATAAAATATATATAGAAGTCCAGGAGTGTAATGGGAAGCTTATAATAGTAATTTGAGTAGTGAATTACTCACATTTAGATAAGATAAAAATGAAGAAAAATTAAAAAGCTAATGGTTTGGTCCTAATGAAACATTTTTCTAGTAATGAACCATAACATGATTGCATTGTCGATGAATATGAGGTTATGCATATCCATGGGTGAATATATGTTCATGAAAACATGATAGAAAATTTAATTTATGAATATCATTCTTCAAAATATATTGTTAATCCTAGAATAACTAATATGTGTAGAGAATTAAACTGTTAGAATTGATAAACTATGATAAAAAAGAGGTTTTAGGTATCAGTTCTCAGGGTTCCACTTACCAGAAGGTTATGTCTGAATAATAACAACCTATAGGTCTCTTAAATCCATTACTTATTCTAAAGTTGTAATTATTTGATATCACTATGAATATTATTATGTGATTACCGAGATCACATTAAGGTGGTTCCATCATATGGGTAATCATGGATAAGGTGACAATGGCCACACACTTCTTTCCAATTTAGGAAACCATGTCTATGGATGGTCTATAGGGACTCTGTGTTTGAGATATAAAATAGATTAATAGAGTTCCACATACATTATATTATATTGGGATGCTCAATCCAATTATTGATTTTAGAATGGGTTGTAGAAGGATTTGGGTTCCCAGTTTCTTCTAAGTTTAATATACAACCCTGAGACCAAGGGTTATTCTGAGTGTAGTATAATAGAACTTGATGATATGATCTATGTTTTCATCCTTGATCATGGAGGCTCGTGGGAAAATTGCTTCTCTCTAGTTGAGTTTTCTTATAATAATAATTTTCGTGAAACTATCCAACTGGATCCTTATAGGGCTCTCAATGGTAATAATTTTCATTTTTCTTATATGATGGTTAGATTATGGTGAGGCCATGATACTAAGACCGCATCTCATTTTGGAGACATCAGAATATATACTATAATCTAGAAATGTATATCTATAGGTCAACCATGGTATAAGTCATATATTGATCATCAATGACAACCTATAGAGTTTGATGTGGGAGATCAGGTCTTATTATAAGTCTCACCAAGATTGGGTTATCGAAGGATTCAATGATGAGGAAAGATATCACTTAGATTCAGTAGGCCTTCCAAAATTTTGGAGAGGGTTAGACTAGTTGAAAATTGGATAAATCTTCCTTAGAGATATAGGGAAATTAATGATTTTTAAAAAATTTCTCATCTCCATAATTATTACTTTGACTCATCTCATATTTTTGATTTAATGGAAGTTGAGTTCTAAGCTGGTTATTATTTTTTGGAGTATCTAGCTCATATCATTCATCATAGACCAAAATATCTTTGGGGAAGGATTGTTCCTATGGTGTAGGTGTCATGGAGGCACAATCATGTATAGAATGAGATCTGGGAATGAGTGTGTGATACATGTTTTTAATGGCCCGATTTATTCTTAGATATATCTCATCCACCCTCATAAGGGATACTCCAAGATGAATTGTTTTAATGAGGGGAGGAAGTAAGATATCAGCTTTTATATAGGTGAAAATACATTAAATTTCCTTCTAATTAAAGTGTATAAATATTATATAGAGGTTTTATGAGGGATCAGGCTAGGTATGAGGCATGCAGATCATTTCTTTGGAGAAACAAGTTGAGGCACATGGTTAGTACATGGTTAAAACTAATCATAAACCTCAACTGTTATTTAATTTAACCAAAACACCCCTAAAGTGTGTTTCATTTTTAAAATTTAAAATGAATTATTAAAATGATTAAATTTAATTTGGTTTTTGGACATTTAAATTGGATTATTATTAATTATTACTTATACATTTTGTACTATTATGAATTTGGATCACTTTAATGGCCTGACCTACCATGAGTATGCATTGGATTTCTAACCAAGAATACATTTTCCAAACTCATTGGACTCTAGCCAATTCTTTGATGTGACTTCCTTGTGAGACACCACATGTGGGATTATTCAATGTATTATAATTTTTATTAAAATGATTGACACCGATGATTCACCTTAATTTCAAGAAATTAGAATCCCTTGGATAATCTCCTTGTATTTAAATTGTTTTCCTTAGAAATAGAAAACCATGGACTATCTCCTTGGTAATCAATCAAGTCTATATTAAGATTATATTGAACTAATCCTCATTCTAGATTAGAAAACATTAGGATTATATTCCAAGGATTAAGCCCTTGGATTACACTCATACCCTTTGCTTAGCATCTCAGTTGATTACTGTGAGTGGGATCTTTTGATGTCATTGATACCATCGATTGCTCATCGATCCAATTAATTATTATTCTTTGATTCATTGGATATGTTCCTCAGGTACCGTGATGAATTAAAAGATACCATTCTTTGAAAAATCCAGCTTAGGTCAAAACCGGTTGGATTTTCTAGGTATCCTATGAGGATCCTGAGTTTTCAATCTTTATATTAATTTACTGTTTTAAATTTATTATTCTAGCACTATATTACATTATATTTTCACAAACAGTTTTTTCATTAGATACCATTGGTGGAATCATACTATGTTTTACTAAACCTCTATACATTCCACCATTTTGTACCAAAGTAGATTATTTGGATGCATGCAAAGATAAGAGGAAGTACCCAACTTTTGATGTTTTATTTCGCCTTGTAGGGCATCTTGGGGGACAAATTACTATGCCAGTGATCGGGATGCTCATGAAGATAATTTTTTATAAATTTTTGTTTCCTTCTATTGTATTGGTATAGTATTTATTATTTCCACCATATATTCATGGTTAATTTTTGTATAATCATGATTTCATCTCCATATGTCCATAATACTATTATTCATGTTGTATATTATTTTGATGTTATTATATTCCATTTCCTTATAATTTTCACTAATTATTTTTTATTATTTACCATTTTGATGAACTATTATAGTGAGTGTATAGTCTCCCCATCCTACCACATTGTACCCTTAATACTAATTTGTAGCCTCTATAATTGCGAGAGTAGCACTTAAAGTAACGTGGCCAACCTGTTTTGGTCACTTATGGGTAAATTGGGTCTAAGGCACCACACTAATACCGTGTGAATTTTTAATTAATCAATTCATTCATGAAATAATTACACCATTAAGGGTTGTATGATACATATGTTATTGGGTGAAAAAATTATGTTTTGTTATTATTGAAATATAATGTGGTTCATGGCGATAATCAGACTTCTACCCCATTTTTATTATTATAATAATTGTAATAAATTTTCTATAAAGTCTCCCCCATTTTAGAATTAATAAAAGAGTACGTTTTAATAGAAAATTGTGTCCTTATATTTATTTACCAAGATATATGATATAAACTAGGAAAGAAACAAACTCTTTTAAAATTTATCTTGGAAAAAAATATAAGATCCCCAAAAATATAATGAATTTGGAAATAAAAAAATGGAATCAACATATTCCCAAGATAGATAAACCTTTCCCAATGAGACACTAAAAAAGAAATAATCCAATTAAAATCCCATATTCATGAATTGTATATATATATATATATTTTAAAATCACATTAAATAAATTCTATGTATGAAATAATTAGAGTTCCATCATACTAAGATAATAATTATTTTTCATAAAATTTTCTTATTCCAAGGGTTTTTTCAAAAATATTTTCAACATGATTTTCAGTAAAAAATTATTCTAGATTAATATTTCTTTTCCTAAAATGATCACCAAGAAAAAAATCCAAAATTTAGAGTCTTTAGTTTAAGATTAATTCAATGTTTTTTTAAAAAGATAAATTATAGGTGTATTATCAAAATATATTGATCTTACCAAAATTAAATCCAATATAAATTAATGTTTTCTTAATCCATAATGGTTGGGATAAATATGATGCAACATAATCATATTCACTTTTATCAGTAGATAAAGAAAGAAAATTCTATTTCCTTGAACTTGAAGAAACTAATAATATACCAAGTAAATGACATACACGAGGTTATTTTATATCTATCTTATATCCACTAAAATATAAATCATAACACAAAATCAAATCCAAACAAAAATTTAAAAGGGGAAAATGAACCATGATTTAAATATCCTTTAAAATATTTTTGAATACTTTTAAGATAATTTAATTGAATTTATTTTGGTTTATTTTTGAAATATATAAAATATACAAACTATAAACATTAAATTAGGCCTTAATGAGGTCAAATATAATAAAATACCAATTATAGCACTAAAAGTTATTATGTTATTACATTTTATAGATATTTGATTATAATGTTTACAATATGTACCCATAGGAATTTGTGATATTTTACATGAATATAATCTAAATATTTTAACAATTTATTTACAATAATTTGATTTATTAATGAATAAAAAACATTATTTATTTGAAACATTTGATGTCTAAGGAAATATTTTAATTATATTACCATAATTATATAAAATTAAGAAGTCATAAATTCTATAAATTATTTAAAAATGATTTCACTTGAATATTCAAAAATAATATCATCGATATAGATTTGAACAATCAAAATATCATGGAATTTATTATTAATAAAAAAAGAAAAACCAAAACATAATTTCTGATAATTTCTTTTGAAGAAAAAATTTGACAGATTCCCATACCAAGATTAAGGATATTTTGATAATTCATATAAAGATTTAAAATTTATTAATACATGAATAGAAAATTTTTCATTTTCGAATTCAGGTGATTACTTTACATATACATCTTCATAGATATAATCATTTATAAAAAGTAATTTTAATTTCAATCTAAAATAATTTTATATTTAGAAATATTTTATATGATAATAATATTCTAATAGATTTTATCCTTGTTAGGAGTGAAAAATATGCTTCAAAATAAATACCTTTTTTCTAATGAATTTCATTGAGAAACTAATCCAATTTTTTTTGATGATTTCACCATATTCATCAACCATGTTTTTAATGATCCATTTAGTTCCAATAATACAAGAATAATTAGGTGGAACAACCAGAGTGCACACATTTTTGTTTATAATACCAATATTTATTTTTTTGTACCTTGTGATGTTTTTAGGATGTAAATTATTTTTATTGTATATTATCCATGAAAGATGAGTAAATGAAATTTACTAGAAATAATGTGTTCTCACTAGGTAAATTAGTTTTATTTTTTCATCATATCAAAATTTGAAGTCTAAAAAATCCTCAATAATATAATCCAATTTATTTTATACATTTTTAATGTAATTTAATCAAACATCACATGAAAATATTTTCAATAAACAAGATTATTTTATTATAAACTAGATAATCCTTTCATACAAATGATGATTCTAAAAACATAACTTCATCACATTGCACCCCAAATTTATCCAAGGAAACCATATTACTAATAATTAATTCTTTAAAACCTAAGATTCTAAGATAACCAATTTTTGGCTTTCACCCCTTTGAATGTACATAAAGAGTATTTTTTAAATATATTTATAAAAGGGTTATTTTTGAAATATAAAATTAAATCTTTAAATCTCTAGTTGAAAATGATTTTGTCAAAATTTATTGGTTTAACAATGTTATACCAATTTCTTAAAGTGTTTTATTTTTCATTTCCATTAACCCTTTTTTTATTCTCTAAGAGAAGAGAAACTAGGAGAATATCTATTTTTTTAAAAAGATAAGTAAATTAAATGTTTAATAACTATATATGTAAAAACTCATGATTTAAAAATAAAACTATGTTTGATAGTATATACAATTCACACCACCAAGTATAAAATAACAACAAAATATTATTAGTTAAAAGGCACAATTATAATATAGCCATTGAATTGGATGGTATGAATAATATTAAAAATAAAATGGAATATAGATAAATGTACTAATAAATTAAAATATATAGATTAATACTTAGTAAATAATCACTTAATTTGTTTAGTAAAGTAATTTTATTCTTAAAAACATTTTATCTTCAAAACAGGTTTTATGAGTTTTTGTGAGTGAATATTATAAATAAATTATAAAACCTTTATTAATTTAATTTGATTAAAATAATTTTTTTGAAATTATCATAAGAAGTAGATTAGGGTGAATTTATGATATTTTTATGAGAAAATATATTTTCCAGTGAATGGTGGAAAGTAAAAAATTTTCTTTAAAATTATATATTTGTTTTAAGAATTTACAACGTTCCATTTTGATTTAAAATGGTTTAAATGTAAAATTAGGTATATATTACTATATATAATATTTTTTTGCTTATTTAAATAAATTTTAAGAAGTAATTTGGTATGAAAAAAATTTTATACATAAAAAAGAATTAGAAAAATACATTTTTCAGTGTGTTTTTTATTTAAATATAATTCCACCACTAATAGAAATTGAGTATTTAAAAATTGATTATATATTTTGAATCAAGAGTTTATTTTTTTAAATAGGCCACTTTTTTTATCAATCTGAATAGTATCCATAGTAATTTTTGTTAGCATAGTAATGTCAAAATAGATTAGTTTAGGATAAATTTAATGTGTTATGAATTCAAATTAATTAAAAATAATTTATTTAGTTAATTTAATGATTATATTTCTTCCATAACCATCCAAACATCCATAATATTACTTTTTTACATTTAAATTTTATTTTAAACTTCATTATATTTAATTAAAAGTTAAAGTAAAAAATGACACTTTATGGATTTAATATCTATTATATTTAGTAATGGGGATAAAAATAAATATCTTCAGATATAAATTTTCAATTTATATATGAATGAATTATTTTTTTCACAAATTATTTTTTAATTTTCAGTGATGAAATATTTACCTTAAAATAATAGTTAATGTTGATAGAATACATGTGAAAATTGTACAAAAATCAAGTAAATGATTTTAAAATACTGAGAAGTAAAATATTTTGGGTGAATTAAAGTTTCCCATGATTTTTAAGATAAATATAACATACTAGATATGTTAAAAAAATTTATATTAGAATTAAATTGCGTTCTAGTTATTTTTAAAGTCAAATTAAGTGAATAGTTCTTAAAATGATTTTAATAGTATTATGTTAAATATATTTCACTAATTATTTATAAAACATAAAATATTGAAATAAGAAAAGTAGGAGGATAAATAGTCAAATATTTTAACACTTTATCATCAATAATTCAATTTTTACATTATATATAAAATTAAAACCCTTAATATTAAAAAAAATCAAAAATCCCAATTAAGATTAAAATTTATTAAACAAGGTGGTAAACAAAAAGATAATGTATAAAATAATATATGAACTAATAAATTTCTTATTGGATTAATATATTAAAACCATATTTTACTTATCATAAAATCCATGTAATTATGGAAACATTTTACATGACTTTGACACATATTATATTATAATATTTTATATATTTTAAAAAATGATATTAAAGATATTTTATAGAAAAATATATTTTATAAAATTATTTAAAATTAATAAAAACATTATTTTAATTAAAATAAGTGTATTATGGTTGAAAATATCTTTCAAAATCCATTTTAGATTCAGTTGTATTTTTATTGAAACATTATTTACCATTAAAATGTTAAAAACATGGATATTGTGGTAATTATCAAAAGGATTAACATGGGATAAAACTTATAGATAAGGGTTGTAGTTTGGGTTTGGCTTAGTGGTAAGCACCCTGTAATACTACATGGATGTTGGGGGTTCAAAACCTATTGGGCGTAGGAAGTGTAACAGAACTATATTGCTACTGTAGCATAAATATAGCAGTTGGAGAAATCTAGAACAAACTGCACTATAGCAGTGGTGGGTACTATAGTAGGACCTTTAGTGGAGGAATCACTACATTGAGTACTATAATAGCCCGAGTATTATAGAAGCACAATTCATTAATGAGACTTGGGGTAAACAATTCAATCCTACGAGCTATGTAATGGGATTTCATGCCCACCAGGACTACATGCCATGTACTGGGATTCATTCCCACTCGGCCTATGGGAGAAGTATTGAATAAATAAGGCTTTATGGGTGGTATATCACCTTGGGGGATACGGTTTGCCTTTCCGACTTGTGTATGAGGTGTGTGCTTGTGTAAATGTAATTGTACCCCAAAACACCTAATATATATAATAGATAAGGGATACAAAATAAGAAAAACTTTTACAACTATTATTTTATATGAGTATTTATACTAATCCTAATATAATATAATAAATATATCAATTTTGAGACACTTTATGGAATAAAATAATTTATATTAATTTAATAATTTATGTAATTCTTAGAGTGAACCTCCCCTCACTTATAAAAGGGAACCAGTTATCCTCACTTCCTCGTAAATCATGAGCAACCCAGATAGACCAAAACTTACTCCATTATCTTTTAAACATCAATATCCATGAAATATAGATACTTTATTTCTTAATATACCATTACAAGGGTCCTTAGGAATGAATCTAAAAGAAGTCTACTGAATATGATGTAATTGTATTTATGAAATCATTCAAATTCATTTCTTTTTATAATTCCTCTAAATTTGTTTTACCCATTAAAAAAATACAGTTTCATAATTATATTGATATTTTATTTTGTATATGGTAAAACCATTTTCCATCTATTTTCCATCCTATAAAAAGTGAAGACATCGTTCCCGTATATGCATTGCTTACCATATACACAGAAAGGTGTAATTCATTATTTAACACCACTTTACTTGGATGGTAATAAATATAAAACTAATATTATATTTATGAAATAATTATAAATTTTAACGATAATATCATATCTAACATTTTACCTACTAATCCATTGAAAAAAATAATTCCACTAATTAGCACATGTGGACTACCACCTCCACGAAGTGATGTGTATCATTTTTCATTTCTTATTTACAAAAATGGTAATATGGTTAAATTTAATGAACATATTTTACATATATTATATAATAATTATTCTATAATGGTGAAATATTATTTACCTTTCTTTTGTTCTATTGTTCTAAAAGTGAAACCAACTTTCATGCGTATATACAACCTACCATCTCCAAGAATGATGTAATTCATTTTTCTAGTTATATATTTTATAGATTATTCTAACTATGTGTATAATGAATACATAAGATATTTATATAATTATTAAAATTATGTATAATATGGTACAAATATCAATGTACAAGGACCAAGTTTTTGAACAAAAACATACATAAAAAATGAAGCAATTATCACCCGTAACAGTGATTTTAATAAAACATTTTTAATTAATAGATGATAAAAGGTTATATATAAATCATATATAGTAGGATATTTATTATTTTAATTATATATATATATATATATATCTACAATTAATCTATATTTATTATATAGGAGTTTCGAAAACATATGGAGGAAGCCAAACCCGAGGTATGCGTTTTCTTGTCTCACTTTTCTTTCAAGAAGTCATATACTGTATTTAGTACTTGTATATTTTATATGTGTCATATACATCCCCTTTGATATGATATATCACTATTCCTATTATGATAATTTTATTTAAATTTTAATTTGATGTTATTTATTTCGTGGGGGTAATGAATCAAAAATTACCAAAGCGGTAAGAGTTTATTTCATTACCTCATAATTATTCCATATTATTTATGTTTAAGTATATATTGGGGGAATAATATGATATTTTATAGTTGAAAATATATATTTTATTCTCCTATATCTATTTTATAAAATTTAAATTTTTTTCCTTTCATTTTCCTATTTTATGTTCTCAAGATATAAAAAAATATTTATAAAGAAAATTGATTTTTTTTCTATTTAGCTAGGAATATTTTTCTTTTTATTTAATAATTTCAATAAAATGGGTTTGTAGAATTTTTTTTCTAATATTATATTATTGTTTAATGTAATGTTTACCCATTGTTGAATTTCTTTAAAAATGATTCAAATGATTTTTTCCCTTAGAAAAAGGTACATTCAATATTTTTTTCCAGGAATCATAAAAGAATATTTATTTTAACAATTACAGCATGATAATAATTTCCCACAATCACAAACAACTAATTATTTTAGGCTTCCACTATAATCTTCCATGATTCATTTTCATGAAATTATTTTTCCTAATATTTTGGTTTTTTTAAAAGTATATTCCATTATTGAAAGTGTATTTTCAACAATAATATTTTTAAGGATATTTTAATTCATTTTATATTAATAAAAAAATGTTTATTTTAATTATTCTAAACAAGGGTTATAATATAATGACACAATCTTAAATATTTTTCTAGATGGTTTATGATCTATTTTACTGGGAAGGTAATGACTATCCATATATTAGATATTCATATATGAATAGTTTTTTTATTAAATAGAATGATGATTTTGTTATATTGGTTAATATTATAATGAATGAATTGTTCTTAGTAAGTGATTTGTATAGACCTTTATATCCCCTTGATGCATCGATAGGTCTCATGAGACTATATAGTTTGGGTATTTGGCTAATGCCTTTCCAATTTAGGTAATATGTCTCGGCATGAGGCCATGACAGAATGTTTATGATGTCTAACAGTATACATTCCATATTTATTATTTATTATTTACTCATGATAACTTACGTTGTATGTAACTTTTTTTTAAGAATTTGAGATCAACATTTTTGATTCCTTTCTCTAGGATATGAGAAAGAATACAATGATTTATGTAACGCCCCGACCCCAGCTACCCAGAGTCGGTGTATTATCACATAACATTGGCATGATCACAAGAAAGATCAAATCTCGAAAGACCGATTGGTTTAGTAGCCTTGGAAACACTAGATATATTCATAAGTTTTACATTACATCATAAAATTAAAAACTACTACAACAACATAATGTTTCCACAATCCACACTATTAACCCCTCATAAAAATCCCTGCAGGTCATTCATAACTTACTTCTTCATATCCTGGGAAAAATAAAACATAAAAAGGGGGTGAGCTCAAATGCCCAGTAAGGATAACAATATAGCGGAAACTTTCATAAATAAGAATAAACATTTAAGGCAATGTATAACTAAAACAAACGCCTTTTAAATATGAACTTTCAACATGGTATGGCATAAATAAAATGAAATAATGCCATTTACTTATTCACATGGATATTCTACTAATCGAATAATCACATGCAAAAATCAATAACCACTTTCATAATGTTGGAATGCATAATGTCAAACGTTAATTTCATTGTCTAGGCCTCATCCCAAGACCTAGGGGTTACTTCTAACCGGAACCCAACCCGGAGTGCCTCTAATAACCGAACACCAACCCGGAGTGCCTCTAATAACCGGACACCAACCCGGAGTGCCTCTAATAACCGGACACCAACCCGGAGGGCATACGTTTACCAGTCCCTAACCTGGAGGGCTTACTTTAACCAGTCCCCAACCTGGAGGGCTTACTTTTACCAGTCCCCAACCTGGAGGGCTTACTTTTACCGGTCCCCAACCCGGAACATACTTGTTTAGCACATTCATCTGAAGAAAAGTTTGAAATATAACATAAACATTCGGATTAAAACTAGCATACGAAATGTCAATAGTTTCACCATAAACTATGAATGGTATAAAATAGCACATCCACAGTCAAACATATCACAAAACTTTCAATACAATATAGAAGTTTTGTATTATAATAAATAAACTTCAAATAAGCGTAAAATCCATCAAAGGATGTTGACATAGATGAAATCAAAATTCTTTTTAAAGAAATATCTCCTTTTATTTTGAAATCATTTAAGATCCATATAAAATAAAACATTTTCTTTGAAAATATTCTTTTAAGCTTGTAAGGGAATCTTTGAAGATTTTATAACGGCGTAAAATAACCACACCCGCCGTATAAGTTAAAAAAAACATTCTTACCTCAATTCTGTCGAAAAGGTTAAAAAGGACCTTGTTTTGAAAACGACGGAAAGATTCCTTTATAAACCTCTTATAAAAAGTCAAACAAGGGTATAAATGACTTTAACCCATATTCTTGTAAATAGTAAAAATGTTTTGAAATACATTTCGAAGAAACATGGATGTGGATGATAAAGAGATCCCAGTAGATTATTACGTATAATACAACCTCGGATAATGAAGAGATTGTGAAATAACCCTTACCAATTTGGTAACTTATGAAACATACAACCCATGAAAGATGTATCATACAATGAATATGTAAATACACATAAATTAGAGTGTATTACACAAAGAATATAATTATGGGTAGTACATACACCACACAAAAGGTAATGGTGGCAATATGGCATGAATCTCACGGGAATAAGGAGTGAGATGAAAACCCCTTACCTTGAACTTTTCCTTGGTTGGGGTAGGTTAACCTCCTGTATAATGGTAAAATAATTGTTATTAAATTATACAAGAATCATATACATTAATATGATATCATATATGATCTTTTAACATTGCTTTATTAATAATATCTTAGTATTATCGTCGTTTCAGGTGATAATCGATTCGTTCTTCTTAAATGTTTGGTTACGTAAGACATGTTTGTAATGGATAGATTAAATCTTATTCATAATCAGAATGATATTAACATTATTTTTAACCCTAAAATGAGAATAAGACTTGAATGGATACGATGGACGATGGATCTCACCGCGTTCGTGGAGACGGTAGTCCGTACGTACGCACGAACGCTACTTCCATTTAATTTTTATTTTAAAAGAATTGAATCCAAATGATACATAGGTATATTACTATTCCAGTATAATATAATATTTTATATATGTTACTGAAGTTCATTAACACCATCCTTTATACGTTCCATGTGTGGTATGAACGAGTCATATCATTTTAAGGGGGCGGTAGTCCGCACTTCCTCAAATGAAATTATCGTATGTATATATAACATGAAACGAATAATGGTATGAAATAAAATGGAATTACAGAAGCTTATATATAAAATATATATCATTAATATAATATTTAATTACAGTGCCATCATAATGGCCACCATGAGAGGCGGTAAGATGTATTTGAACAATCATCGTTTCGTGAGGCGTTAGTTTGCCATCCACAAAAACATTATGTTCATCATCCATTAGATGGAGTTGTGTGTATGTGTAGTTTGAATCCATCTTATAACAACATACTAGTATATTGAGGATACTGGTGTTGTTACAAAATAAAGGAAATAAAAAGTGTTTGGGGGTTGGAGAAGCAAAATAAAGGAAAATAATTTAAGAGAAATTGTTACCTTTAATTTAGGTAACTCACTTTGGTTGGAACCAAAGGACTTCTTGAAATGATTTCTGCCTAAGGGGAAGCTTCAAGGAGGAGGATAGGGATTTGGGGAGCTTATTTGGGCAGAGTTTGGACGAGCCAAGTGGCTTGAGAGGTGTGAGGAATGAGTAGAAGTGGTCTCCTTTTATAAGGGAGAGGAGGGGCTCTTTAGGAAAGTGTGAAAGTATTACTTTATAATATATTTGTATTCGGTTTATAATGGTCCAAAAATCATTGAGGTCGAAGATAAGATGACTCATATTCTAAATAACATCAACCAATAAGAATTGGACAGGTTTTAGATAGTATTTTAATCATTATAATCTTATTTATTTAAATGATTTATTAATGAGGTAAACATTGCATCATTATTGTGTCATTAATAATTTAAATTATTTGATGTCTAAAAATTATAAATAAAATATCATTATGTAGGAAATATTTTTATCTTTCTAATGAATATTTATAATCGAAAATCCAACATGTATAACCCTATGTAAAAATTGTTCTTCTAAAAGATGTAAGCTTATGCCATTTTTATTTTTATTTTAACTTTATTAATATAATGTGTCATTATCACTTACAAGTGGATCCATGGGGTCCCAAAACTGACCCAAAGATGCCCATGGTCGACCATGTATCAACCAATAGGGTTAAGACACGTTTTAGGGTAATTTAGTATTATTATAATATTATTTTTTTAACCCTTATTTACCGGATTTACCCTTTAACCATGGTAAATAAAATATTTACCGCAGTAATTATTCAAAATGTGTAAAAATAAAAGTTACCTATTTACATAATTTGGACATACTGATTCCAAATATGGAATCCATTATCCTAAATTCAAAACACAGAAGTGGCAGAAATTAATTTAAAATTAATTCCCGCTGTCAAAACAAAAAGCGTGTTTTTAAGAGGTAATAACTATCAAAAGATTGACACTTGTTTATGTTCGGTTTAACTGTAAAATTATGTCTAATGACCAAAATTATATTAAATTGTAAAAATATATTCTAAATATACTTTAAAACCACTCAAATTCGTAATTTATCACTATTAATTATTTTGATTAAAAAAGTTGTTTTTAATTAAAATTTAGTAATTTTCACTATTCATCAAAATATGAAAGTTATACGAAAAGTACCAAAATTTCACCTTAGGCTAAATTCAATATTCCGAATCCAAAAATGAAGTCCATTTCAAAATATAAAATATATATAATTTCAAAATTTAGGTATTACTATTCATAACGGCTAGTTTGATCGGTTGTGGTGTGTGTTAAAACTCGAAGTTGCGTACAACACACACTACTGTTTTATTCAAAGGAAAGCGTACCGTGGAAGCTTGGGATGTTTCATTTTAAATTTTTTGATGTCTCCATTTAGTCAAAAAGTTTAAAATATTGTATTTAAAAAGGTTTCACTATCAAAAGTTGATAAAAGTGCAATACTGAAAATGAATCTGTTCTTGCATTATGACTAAGAAACTCATAATATGGATTCTAAAATTATAAGGATTATATAAAGTTTAAAATTTAGTTAATACTATTCATGACCTCTTTTAATGGCTTTTTTTTTGTAAGTCATGGTGCAATTGAACTTGTTGTTGCGTGTAGTGAAAGTTATTGAATTAGTTTGAAGAAATAACACACTATAAAATCTTGGGGTGTTACATTCTCCTCTCCTTCAATAAATTGCGTCCTTGCAATTTGAAATTGTTCTTCGAAAATAAAAGGTTGAAAATAAAAAATATATTTGTGGGAAAACCCACATTGAAAAATGAATTAATGAGGCCTCTATATAAAATAAAGAGTGGAAAGTATGAAGATTACCGAAAATAACACATACTAGGGTTCCATGTAGGAAAATATGGATATGGAAGGAAAATCTAACCATCAATTATCTGATGGAGAGTGGTAGAGAACATGGCTATGAAAAGGCCAACAATCCCAAAGCCATAATTTAGTGATGATTTAAGGTATCATCTAGGAAAACATTTTGGTTCTAAGTTTCTTTTCTTAATGTTGAGAAATTTATTTATGAGATTGGCTAAGATCATAAGGAGATATACTTACTTTATAATTAGAGTTTTATCCATTAATAAATTTCTACCACAAACTCATCTTTCACTCTAAAAGATAATAGAATGTAAAAAATTCTATTTACACTATTTGTATAGGGTTCCAAAATAAACGAATTTATAATTCATCTATAAGATCTCTTAATAAAAACTACATTATTTAATCCAGGACATCTCGTGGGCCAGTGGTAGGTGATACACCCTTGTCGCCCTTCGGTTGCGGGTTCAAGTCACGCAGCCTTGCCGGACGCGACGGGTTGCCGCCCGACCTCTGGGTTTTCCTTTTATGGTAATCCAAAATAATCCAAACTAGAACTATCCAAAATACTTCTGTCCAAACATACAGTCCAACATTTATAAGGAAGGTAAACATAATATAGATCCTTTTTACCCTGTAATAGCATATGAATACCTTCATCAGGTATTCTTTTAATACACTGAAACATCCTAAATTACCATATTCCTTATTGATTACATTCATGCTTCCTTATTCCATATAGAAAGCTGGATATACTTCATTAATCCAAAAATGTTTTAAACCCCAAATCATTAATCAGTTCCAGGGTAGTCAAGAATATCCAATATAATTTATCCAAAACAATCACATATTATTCCAAAATCACTACCTCAGAATCAGAACTATATTATGATTTATCATTCTCTCAACCATATATTTTCCAAAAATTTATCCTGCTATTGAGTCACTTTTCTTTGTTCCACACCATCTCAAGTCCTTTAATGAAATAGTACTGCAGTAAAATCCTTATATACTCCATAATTATTATAACAAGTACATTTTTGATACAACACTCAATTGATATAATCAACATAATAACTCTAATCATTCCTCTTCATCTGTGGTAGTATCATAACTTGATTATTATCCAATAACATCATTTGCGGCATAGTCTGATGATTGGGACATAGGTTCGCGTAGTGTCCAAACTCCTTGCAAATGAAGCATTGTACATTTGAAACCATTTTCTTACCCTTGCATTCACGTACTTTGTGCCCTTTTCCTCCACACTTATAAAAAACTCCCATTCCTTTCAGGCAAGTTCCAGGGTGTTTCTTTCCACAGTTACCACATATGGGAAAATTCTTCTTTTCCCTCTTCCCTTTATCCATCTTTCTCTCTTCCATCCTTTTCTTCTCTTGCTTCCCTTCAAAGCCATAGGACTCAGTAAACTCTTTACTTATCTTATCAAAACATGATATTATTTCTTCATATGATGATAATACATGGGAGACTATTTCTCTTATAAATTCTAGCTTAAGACCATGAAAGATACGATCCTTCCTTCTCTTTGGATCATGTGCATTTCTGGAGTTCTCATTCCTTCTACTGGGTGCCATTTCCAAACAATGGCATACACTAGATCAGTTTATGAATGAAAATACATAATCCCATACTTATAAAACACTTAACATAAATTGAACTATTAATGGATATAATCCATAATCATAAGAATGTTTTCTTTGAGGAAGTATATACTCATAATCCCTTCAAAATTATTTGTAAAGAAAATGAGAGTAATCCTAAGCATATCCCCCGGGAGTGTCGTAACCAAGAGTGCAGCAAGGCCCGTTGTCGTGCACCAGTTCCCGTTCGAGTCTAGCTCAAAGCGGTGTTTTCGGGTTTTACCCCTAGGTACATCTGTGCCAGAGCCGCCTCTACCTGCTCGTATCCAGACAGGAATGTATTGCTCGGAAAACTCACAAAATCTCTACAATACCAAAATTCTAGGAAGTTCTTCTATACTAATCCTCAAAGTTCATCTTAGGTCTACGTGCTCTAATCAGAGTTTATCTAAATCTAGCTTCCAAGGTTTGTACTAAACTTCCTCTGATACCAACTGTAACGCCCCGACCCCAGCTACCCAGAGTCGGTGTATTATCACATAACATTGGCATGATCACAAGAAAGATCAAATCTCGAAAGACCGATTGGTTTAGTAGCCTTGGAAACACTAGATATATTCATAAGTTTTACATTACATCATAAAATTAAAAACTACTACAACAACATAATGTTTCCACAATCCACACTATTAACCCCTCATAAAAATCCCTGCAGGTCATTCATAACTTACTTCTTCATATCCTGGGAAAAATAAAACATAAAAAGGGGGTGAGCTCAAATGCCCAGTAAGGATAACAATATAGCGGAAACTTTCATAAATAAGAATAAACATTTAAGGCAATGTATAACTAAAACAAACGCCTTTTAAATATGAACTTTCAACATGGTATGGCATAAATAAAATGAAATAATGCCATTTACTTATTCACATGGATATTCTACTAATCGAATAATCACATGCAAAAATCAATAACCACTTTCATAATGTTGGAATGCATAATGTCAAACGTTAATTTCATTGTCTAGGCCTCATCCCAAGACCTAGGGGTTACTTCTAACCGGAACCCAACCCGGAGTGCCTCTAATAACCGGACACCAACCCGGAGTGCCTCTAATAACCGGACACCAACCCGGAGTGCCTCTAATAACCGGACACCAACCCGGAGGGCATACTTTTACCAGTCCCTAACCTGGAGGGCTTACTTTAACCAGTCCCCAACCTGGAGGGCTTACTTTTACCAGTCCCCAACCTGGAGGGCTTACTTTTACCGGTCCCCAACCCGGAACATACTTGTTTAGCACATTCATCTGAAGAAAAGTTTGAAATATAACATAAACATTCGGATTAAAACTAGCATACGAAATGTCAATAGTTTCACCATAAACTATGAATGGTATAAAATAGCACATCCACAGTCAAACATATCACAAAACCTTCAATACAATATAGAAGTTTTGTATTATAATAAATAAACTTCAAATAAGCGTAAAATCCATCAAAGGATGTTGACATAGATGAAATCAAAATTCTTTTTAAAGAAATATCTCCTTTTATTTTGAAATCATTTAAGATCCATATAAAATAAAACATTTTCTTTGAAAATATTCTTTTAAGCTTGTAAGGGAAGCTTTGAAGATTTTATAACGGCGTAAAACAACCACACCCGCTGTATAAGTTAAAAAAAACATTCTTACCTCAATTCTGTCGAAAAGGTTAAAAAGGACCTTGTTTTGAAAACGACGGAAAGATTCCTTTATAAACCTCTTATAAAAAGTCAAACAAGGGTATAAATGACTTTAACCCATATTCTTGTAAATAGTAAAAATGTTTTGAAATACATTTCGAAGAAACATGGATGTGGATGATAAAGAGATCCCAGTAGATTATTACGTATAATACAACCTCGGATAATGAAGAGATTGTGAAATAACCCTTACCAATTTGGTAACTTATGAAACATACAACCCATGAAAGATGTATCATACAATGAATATGTAAATACACATAAATTAGAGTGTATTACACAAAGAATATAATTATGGGTAGTACATACACCACACAAAAGGTAATGGTGGCAATATGGCATGAATCTCACGGGAATAAGGAGTGAGATGAAAACCCCTTACCTTGAACTTTTCCTTGGTTGGGGTAGGTTAACCTCCTGTATAATGGTGAAATAATTGTTATTAAATTATACAAGAATCATATACATTAATATGATATCATATATGATCTTTTAACATTGCTTTATTAATAATATCTTAGTATTATCGTCGTTTCAGGTGATAATCGATTCGTTCTTCTTAAATGTTTGGTTACGTAAGACATGTTTGTAATGGATAGATTAAATCTTATTCATAATCAGAATGATATTAACATTATTTTTAACCCTAAAATGAGAATAAGACTTGAATGGATACGATGGACGATGGATCTCACCCCGTTCGTGGAGACGGTAGTCCGTACGTACGCACGAACGCTACTTCCATTTAATTTTTATTTTAAAAGAATTGAATCCAAATGATACATAGGTATATTACTATTCCAGTATAATATAATATTTTATATATGTTACTGAAGTTCATTAACACCATCCTTTATACGTTCCATGTGTGGTATGAACGAGTCATATCATTTTAAGGGGGCGGTAGTCCGCACTTCCTCAAATGAAATTATCGTATGTATATATAACATGAAACGAATAATGGTATGAAATAAAATGGAATTACAGAAGCTTATATATAAAATATATATCATTAATATCATATTTAATTACAGTGCCATCATAATGGCCACCATGAGAGGCGGTAAGATGTATTTGAACAATCATCGTTTCGTGAGGCGTTAGTTTGCCATCCACAGAAACATTATGTTCATCATCCATTAGATGGAGTTGTGTGTATGTGTAGTTTGAATCCTTCTTATAACAACATACTAGTATATTGAGGATACTGGTGTTGTTACAAAAGAAAGGAAATAAAAAGTGTTTGGGGGTTGGAGAAGCAAAATAATGGAAAATAATTTAAGAGAAATTGTTACCTTTAATTTAGGTAACTCACTTTGGTTGGAACCAAAGGACTTCTTGAAATGATTTCTGCCTAAGGGGAAGCTTCAAGGAGGAGGAGAGGGATTTGGGGAGCTTATTTGGGCAGAGTTTGGACGAGCCAAGTGGCTTGAGAGGTGTGAGGAATGAGTAGAAGTGGTCTCCTTTTATAAGGGAGAGGAGGGGCTCTTTAGGAAAGTGTGAAAGTATTACTTTATAATATATTTGTATTCGGTTTATAATGGTCCAAAAATCATTGAGGTCGAAGATAAGATGACTAATATTCTAAATAACATCAACCAATAAGAATTGGACAGGTTTTAGATAGTATTTTAATCATTATAATCTTATTTATTTAAATGATTTATTAATGAGGTAAACATTGCATCATTATTGTGTCATTAATAATTTAAATTATTTGATGTCTAAAAATTATAAATAAAATATCATTATGTAGGAAATATTTTTATCTTTCTAATGAATATTTATAATCGAAAATCCAACATGTATAACCCTATGTAAAAATTGTTCTTCTAAAAGATGTAAGCTTATGCCATTTTTATTTTTATTTTAACTTTATTAATATAATGTGTCATTATCACTTACAAGTGGATCCATGGGGTCCCAAAACAGACCCAAAGATGCCCATGGTCGACCATGTATCAACCAATAGGGTTAAGACACGTTTTAGGGTAATTTAGTATTATTATAATATTATTTTTTTAACCCTTATTTACCGGATTTACCCTTTAACCATGGTAAATAAAATATTTACCGCAGTAATTATTCAAAATGTGTAAAAATAAAAGTTACCTATTTACATAATTTGGACATACTGATTCCAAATATGGAATCCATTTTCCTAAATTCAAAACACATAAGTGGCAGAAATTAATTTAAAATTAATTCCCGCTGTCAAAACAAAAAGCGTGTTTTTAAGAGATAATAACTATCAAAAGATTGACACTTGTTTATGTTCGGTTTAACTGTAAAATTATGTCTAATGACCAACATTATATTAAATTGTAAAAATATATTCTAAATATACTTTAAAACCACTCAAATTCGTAATTTATCACTATTAATTATTTTGATTAAAAAAGTTGTTTTTAATTAAAATTTAGTAATTTTCACTATTCATCAAAATATGAAAGTTATACGAAAAGTACCAAAATTTCACCTTAGGCTAAATTCAATATTCCGAATCCAAAAATGAAGTCCATTTCAAAATATAAAATATATATAATTTCAAAATTTAGGTATTACTATTCATAACGGCTAGTTTGATCGGTTGTGGTGTGTGTTAAAACTCGAAGTTGCGTACAACACACACTACTGTTTTATTCAAAGGAAAGCGTACCGTGGAAGCTTGGGATGTTTCATTTTAAATTTTTTGATGTCTCCATTTAGTCAAAAAGTTTAAAATATTGTATTTAAAAAGGTTTCACTATCAAAAGTTGATAAAAGTGCAATACTGAAAATGAATCTGTTCTTGCATTATGACTAAGAAACTCATAATATGGATTCTAAAATTATAAGGATTATATAAAGTTTAAAATTTAGTTAATACTATTCATGACATCTTTTAATGGCTTTTTTTTTGTAAGTCATGGTGCAATTGAACTTGTTGTTGCGTGTAGTGAAAGTTATTGAATTATTTTGAAGAAATAACACACTATAAAATCTTGGGGTGTTACAATTTATATGTAAGGATATTCTAGAATGAAAAATGACGGTATCAAAGCAAATATTTATATTATATGTTATGTTATAATTTTATGTGAGATTCATGTATGTGTCTAGTTTACCAAGCCAACTAAACTATTTTTTCCTTTTGAACTTGATATCAAGTATATGGTTCCAATGTAATAAAGTAACCGCTGACTCTAGGCAACTAGGGTGAGGGTATTTATATTTGGTATCAATGTAATTTTAGTAGAATCATTGGGAGTTAGATTTAAGAAAATATAGATTAAGAAACCCAACCCTTTGAATGAATTTGTTGGGAAGTTTAAGAATATGATAACATCCTAATGTCTTAATAAGGAAGACTTAATGTGGTTTTCCTATAAATACATCTATTTCAGGATACTATAAGTGGGAATGGTCTTGTCATAAATACATATAGGGGTTAAACCCCTAAAAATAATTGGTTGAGTATATCTCAACCATCATTCTGATTCATGATGTGTTTTCCCTTATTGTGCACCTGGTTACACACTCTTCTGGGATACGCTAAAATCAATTCACATTTTCTTTATGGAACATTTTGATGAATGAATGAATAGAACCTATGGAAACTAATGACATGCCATTATGAAATGAGATTATCCTAAAGTGTATTGGGTTGATTAGACATAGTTTTATCATAAATTTAAAGGAATAAATACCCATTTTTAGGTTTATATGGTAATGTTTAACATGATTAAGAATATTTTTGGAGAAATATTTATGAATTAAACCCTTTAGTTTATTATATGTTTTAGTGGGAAGGTTTTATAAGGAATAATGATTTTATATTTTGTTGACATATGTTTAATGTTATTGGAAACCATTTAGTTGGTTATGATTGTTAAGGTTAATGTTATTATAACCAATTAAGATTATTTGATTTTGGGAAGAAATAAGATATATAGAGAACCTTCAAAATTAAAAAATGATTTGATGATAAAATATATTTTTTAATATGTTCATAAAATCTTTGGGAACATTATAGGAATTATATTATTATAGTTTTTGAAATAGGACAACCCATAGACTAGGAATCAACATTCCTTATCCAGTAAGGCCACAAAGCTTGAACCCAAAACCAAAGGGTGATATGGATGGAGTACCTACTACTGACCAACGTGATGTATTGAGTAATATGATTTTTTAATTTAAATTATTTCAGGGCTAAAATATTTTCTTATTTCGGGAAGTATTTTATAGGATAAATCCTTTTCAGTTTTTTGGATTCTAACATGATTATTGATATATTGAGAGTTGTTTTATTGGGTTGAGTTATACATAAATAATTCACAGCTATCATAGTTATTTAAAAAATAGAAAATCATTAAAACATAGTATAGTAAATAATTTAACATAGGTAGTCTACTGAAGATGATTTGACACAAATCATTTTTTTCACTTTTGGTTGATTTTCAAAAAATTGATTTCTAATTGGTTTGAATATTTAAAATCGAAAGGAATTTTTTAGTTTTCAAACATATTATGGAATCACTTATTAGAGTGTATTTTAATACATAGAAATCAATGTTATCACATTTTAAAATTAGGTTTTTATTTTACCTCCTATTAATCAGGTAGTAGGGATAATCCTGTTTCAATTGCTCTATATACCTCAATAGATGGGGGTGGTGAGGGTATACTAAATGAAGTCTCAATTGGTCAACCCTCATTCCTATGTGTGTTGTATTGTAAAAATTCATTTGATAAATTAAGAAACCCCAATTAGAAATTTTTATTCCCTAACTAACAACAGACCTCAGCACAATTCCTCATATGTGTTGCAGATCGCAAAACACTCACCACCCAAAGATAATATATTCTAAATAAAATATATAGAAATTAGGAGTATGGATATTTTTATCATTGACCTATTCAAATCAAAATAAATATCTTAACCCTAAATAAATTTCTTTATATATAAATAAAATAAAATAAGAATAGATATAAGGGAATTTTCTAATTTTTCTATCAAAATACCATTATAAATGATCATTTCTAGTTTCTTTCCAAGAATTTACATGTTGGGAAATAGGTTTCTATGAAATGTAATTTCTGAGGATTTTAGTTGTCTTCATGATGTGTAAGTCTAAACATATTACAAATATCTCTAGTTATATGTTATGTAAATGATTTACATGATGTGTATTTTTTATTTCCACAAGTTTTTTCCAAGTTAAGTATCATTCTTCATTATTGATCTCAGATTTTGGTCTTTGAATATGGTTTATATTCAATATATCCTAGAAAATATGGTGTAACATTGTTCCGTGAAGTGGTGGGCCATGTAGTGCTTTCATCTCACTATATTCCACCCATTTTCTTCATTTTTATTCAAAATATGTATCCTTCAAAAAAACATAAAAACACAAATAAATGTTGGAAGGTATCATCAATTAATTAATATAAATGGGAAATTTTATATATAAAAATACATATATAGAATGTTTTGGTCAATATCCTCTAGGTTAATTTAAAATAATTATTTATGAAAAATGATATTATGTTTTTTGTGATGTATGTTGAGGAGTATAATATAAACATTAAGTATTAAAAATTCTTTGTTATTGATGTTATTGAGTTTATTGGTATATATGGTTATTTATGTAATGATATATGATAAACCATTGGTTTTATTATTTAATTTTAACGATTAATAAATTATTTCATTATATAGAGGTTTATTAATTTTGGGACTTATCTTAAATTTTACTAACCAATTTTTTCTTATTGAATACATGGAAAATAAATTTTTATTATTTTTTTGGATTATGTGAATTTTTTGATTGTTAATTATAGTGATTTAGGGATAAAAATTTATCTTGTATACTCTTTTTTTGAAGAAAAGTAATAGATTATTATTGAAATTGATTAATCGATGAAATTATTATTTTTATGAAATCATATTTACTTTTCATCTTAGGAAATAAAGTTAATGAATTCATTAACATTAGAAAAAATATCTCAAAATAAAAATGTTACACTTCGACCATAATTTCTAATTAATTGATGGAGTTTTCACCCCTCACTATGTTATGTTTTGTGTTTGTTATCATTCTCATGATCATTCACCTTCTTGTTATCAATATTCTTTTACTATCTCTATCATTATTTGGTAATTAATTTTTCCTCCACATTGATATCACATCTCAATAATGTTCTTATATTTGGAAATCTAGATTTGTGTTATTCTAGATGACGTTCAGAATTCCATTTACCTTGTTTCAGGGGGAGGTTTTATTATCCCTTTTTATCAAGTTGGTTTCCAAAAAAGGTATTTTAAAATATAAAACCATTTATTACCTATTTCAATTTTAAATTTTGAGGATTCAGTTTATTAGGGTAGGTGGAATGTAACACCACATGATTTTTAAATATCACTATATTCGATAGTGTATAAAATACACAACAACAATACTAAATGAACCATAAAATATTATCATTTAAATATAATAGTTATAGCCTAACCATTAAATGAGTGGTTATGAATTGGATTGACTAAATTATATATATATATAATTAAATTTTCTTCTCAATAAAAATTTATTTAATTATACATAGTAAATATACACTTAAATTTTTGGTAATGTCCTTTTATTCTTTAAAAATATTTTTTCCTCAAACAAGTGGTTCCTCAATTTTTGTGAGTTGATGTTATAATTAATCAATAATAATTTTAGAAATTTTAATTAACAAAAATTATATATCTTTTTTATATCATTATATTAAAATTTTGTATGTTGAATTTTTGGGATTTTTCTAAAAAGGTTGATTTTCCAGTGAATAATGGAAGATACTATTTTTGTTGAAAATGTATTTTTTTTTAAGATTTTAAAATGTTATATTTTATTTTTAAATGATTTAAAATAAAAAATTAGTTATATTATATTATTAATAATCCAATTAAGTTTATTGTATTAAATTTTGTTATTTAATTTGGTATAAAATAATTTTAAGGGATTTTTTCTAAAAACGTTTTCTTATTGCATTTTTTGTTTTCATAAAAAGTTAATTTATACAAATTATATAAACTTAATATTGAAAATTTTATTCCATATATGGAATTTTGAGGTCCATTTTTTTAAAAATATTCACTTTTATTTTTTTCCATAATGAAGAGTAAGTATTGTAATTTCTATTACCACAATATAGAAAAATGAGTCAATTAGGGTTAAAACTAATGTGTTAAGGATTATAATTAATTAAAAAAGATTAATATATTTAAATTTATGAATATATCTATTTTATAATCATACAAAAAAATATTTCCTTTTTCCCCATTTATGTTTTATTTTGACTTATATTAAATTAAAATACAAAGTAAAAAATATCACTTATATTACTTTTATTATCTATAATATTTTCATGAAAGAGATAAAAATAATCTATTTTCAGTTGTAAATGGATATTTTAAACATTAAGGAATTATTATTATTAGGTTAATTAATTATTAATTTGAAGTAAATAAATAATTAGCATAAATGCTTTGGCAACACTGACAGAGTGCTTGTGGAAGTAGTGGAAAAACCAAGTAAATTATTTTTAAAAATATAAAATTAATAACTTTTGTGTTAGTTAAAATTTACCATGAATTAAAAAGATAAGTATAACATATTAGAGATTTTTTAAATGTTTATATTTTAATTACATTGTTTTTATTTTTCATTCAAAGTAAAATTATATGAATAGTTCTTAAAATAAATTTAATAGTGTTTTATGTTAAATATATTTTATTAAAATAAATATAAATCCAAAAAATATTTAAATAGGATAATTATTTTGATATATTTTATAAAATTTCAAATCATTTCCATTTATTATACATTTTTTAACCTTATACATAAAATTATAACCCTTTAATATTAACAAAAATCATTAGCATGGTTAAGATTAAAATTTGTTAACTAAGGGGTTAAACCAAAAGATAAGGTTTAAAAAGATATATAAACATATAAAAATACGATTTTATGATTATATTAATACCATATATTCATTATATTTTAATACATGTTATTTTGGAATCATTTGACATGAGGTAGATGCATATTATATTATAATATTTAATATATTTCTAAAAATTACATTAATGAAATTTTATAATACTATATATATTTCATTAATTGATTTGAAATTGATAAAAATAATATATTGAAGAAATTTAATGATATATGTTTTAAAATATCAACCATGGCACATTTATGAGTCACTTTTCATTTTTATGGAAACATTATTAACACTTAAATAATTAAATACATTGATATTATGGTAATTGTCAAAATGACTAGTGAATGGTTAAAACTATGAGATAATGGTTGAGAAATCACATAAAAGTTTCTAAATTATATTTTAATAGAGTATTTAGGAATATAATAATCATATATTCTAAATATATCAAAATATAGTCACTTATTATAATAATTAATTTATATCAATTTAATACTCTAGGTAATTCCAAGAGTTCCCCTCCCCTCAAATATAAAATGGAACCTCCTCTACTATCTTTATCACAAATATTCAGAATCCTAGCATGATCAAACCATAAAATATTATATTATAAAATTATTTCAAAATGATTTGGAGATATTCAAATTCTTTAAATACCATTCCAAGGGTCCTTAAGAAGGAATCTAAAGGAGGTTTATCAAAGAAAAAGTAATAACCTTTACTGAATCATTAAATTTTATTCCTTATTATACTTACTGTAAATTTATGGTACAAATTTTAAAATAATAACAACAGTATAATTAATAAACCAATTTCTTCTTCATATTATGTTAAAAACAATTTTAATGTCATTTCCATAATATGAAAAGTGGAAAAATCACTTGTCTATACATATGGTTCACCATCTCCACATAGAAGTGAAATTGTTTTTCATTACCACATTACATTGATGGTCATAAATATATAAATTGTAACATCCCAAATAATTAATGAATAATATATTTTCTTATTTATTTCTATTTATGAATTAGATATTGTTTTAGAGGTTTAAAATGAGAATAAATCCAATCTTAAGCATGGAATACTCTAATATTTTTTTAAAAGATTGGTTTATCTCCTTTTGATGGAAAACAATTTTTAAATAAAAATTTTGACAATTTTATAAGATCTATTTGTCAAAATAAACATATTAATTATAATTGGGACATTGAAATTTACTTTGGATAAATTTTTTGTATTTTTCTGACAATGTTCATTTTTTAATGAATTGTGAAAAATTCTGCATTTTACTTCAAAATTTCTTTTTCATCTAATTTAATTATATGGTTAGATTATATTTATAATTGGTTTTAAAGTTTAATTAGAATATATTTTTACCATTTAATCCAATTTTGGTCATTATAATTAGTTTCACTTTGGAATTGGGCATAAACAAATGCCAAACTTTTTATAGATATTGTTTCAAAAAACCCGCTATTTGTTTTGACAATGGGAATTATTTTTAAATTAATTATTGAAATTTCTGTATTTGGAATTTGGTAAAATGGATTCCATATTTGGAATCATAAGGTCCAAATAATTTAATTAAGACCCTTTTGTTTTTGGACATTCTGAATAGTAACGACGGTAATTATCTTTAATTATCGTGATTAATTAGTAATCAGGTAGTTAAGGGTAATAAAATAATAACATAATAATATAAAATGACCACAAAATGTGTCCTAATTCAACTGGTTTTGTCATTTCCGACCATGGGATGCCTTGTGCCAAACTTTGGGACCCCATGGAATCACTTTTGTGTGATAGTGACATTTTATTATATTTTTTAAAAAGGAATGTATAACCAAAGTATGTATCACCCATGTAAAACAATTTTAATTTTGTATACATAAATAATATCTTGGACTATAAAGAGTCATTGTAAAGATAAAAATATTTCCTACATCATAGTATTTTTTTATAATTTTTAGACATTAAATAAATTAAATATTTTCTGACACCATGATGATGCAGTGATTACCTCATTAATGAACGATTTAAATAAAATGAGAAGATAATATAAAATATAATAATTACACTTGTCAAAAACCTATTTTATGAGTATATTTCGAACCCTTATCACCTTATCCTCAAAATATATCAATTTGGGACCTTTAAAATCTGAAACTCATTTTAATATAAAGTAACATTTCCTGACATTCCAGGAGTGCCCCTCCTCCCTCTTATAAAAGGCTCCCACCTCTACCTCCTTACCCACACCTCTCAAGACATTGTATCAGACAATATCTTCACATTTTATCTCTCCAAATCCATATATTCATCCTAGAAGCCTTACCTTAGGCAGAAAGCTCTTCCAGAAACCCTTTTGGTTCAAACAAAGAGGAGTTACCCGATTTAAAGGTAATGTCTTCACTTGTGTTATTTTGTTTTATTTTGCTTCTATAACCACCTAAACTATTTTTATTCCTTTATTTTGTAACACCAACAGTGTATTAAATATACTAGGATGTTTTTATGATAATTATTAGAGCTACAATTACACACACCTTTGTCTAATGGTTAAAGAACATACTGTTTCTGTGGATGGTGAATTTCTACCTCACGAAACGATGATTGTTCAATATTCTTTTAACACCTTTCATGGTGGACATTAAGATGTCACTCTATTTATATATGATATATATAATGTTTATTTTTTACTTATGCTTCTGTATTTTTCATTTATGGCATACCATTATGGTTTCCATTATGGGTAAACGCGATATCTTCATTTTAGGAAGTGCGGACTACCGCCCCCTCAAAGTGATTTGATTCGTTAATACCATATGTGGGATGTATAAAGGATGGAGTTAATGATATTACTTATGATATTATACTGGAATTATAATATACCTTTATATCATTACGAATTCATTCCATTAAATATGAAATAGAAATGAATGTAGCGTTCATGCGTACGTACGACTTACCGTCTCCATGAACGGTGCATTTTATTTCTTAACTCTAAATGTTATGTAATATTATAAATTCATTTATATACTGGATATATATTATATATATGATATCTACATAATGAATATAATTATGGATATAATGTATATTTTACAACATGAACAACTTGTAATTATAAGGAGTTATTTTTGACTCAAGTTCCAATGATCGACAAAACGACCATTATTAATTTAAATAATTACATAGTGTTCATAACATGGTAATAAGTGATATAAAAAGGAATAATGAACTTTCAAAAGGTTTTTAATAAAGTATAAATTAACTCAATTTTATTATTCAGAAGATTAAAGAACGATCGAGTCAATTCGGATAGGAGGTAAGGGACTTCGTCTCAATCTCCTTTCATTGAGGCATATTTTGTTTTATACACAAATTTCATTTATATAGTGTATAAAACCCTTTGACATTTAAGTTTATTCAAAAGGAATATTTTTTATATGAAGCGTTTTACTAAACGACAAAGGGGAATGTTTTTGTCGTACGTATGCGGCGACAATGAATTCTCTGCCGCCGTGACCATTATTTGAGTTTTAGCTTTCTCTACAAGCCTTAAATATTTTTAAATGAAAAATAAATACCATGTTTTACTTTTAATTTATTTTTGTATTGAAAATGGACTTGATAATGTTTTTATCAATGTGTTATTGATATCTTGTGATTGAAATGTGGAAATTTTATGTTTCCTTTATGCATGTTTTATGTGATACGATTTTGTTATGGTTCTTGGGAATTGTTTATGAAGATGGGTGGTTCCGTGATAAACTAAGGGAATGTGAGCCCGATATAGATCTCCAATGCATTGGGTAACATGAAGGTGTTAAACTCTAAGGTTTCTCCGAAGAGATTTAGGGAATATACTGTGATGGGTATTCCAAACGTAACCATGATGGTTACTCCCTATATAATAATGTTATGAATGCCTCAAGTTACATTTATGTCTTATGATTTCTATGAGTTATTCACGATTTGATTAGGTATGTTAATGTGATTATGTTTTATGAGTAAAGTATGATTTCATTGATTCTTATGTATACATGGACTCATGTTTTCATTCCATATTTTTATATACCTTATAGAGATTTTTATGCTCATCCCAAGTTTTTGAAATGATTTTCACAGGTCAAGGGAATGTTACATGATGTGATGATAATGTCAAGGAAGTGTCATGAAAGAATCCATGTTTTGTTTTAAATATGTTGACTTTGATGGGAAAAGTGAATATTTTCTTTAAAGTGACCTCCTTGTTTAAATGTGGAATGTAATGCATGATTTATGATCTAATTCTCTAAAACTCTAAACTTGAAAAGATCCTCAATGTGAAATCTTGTAATAACTCAAGATTATGTATTGTTTAAGGCTGGGGCCTTATATTTGGTATCAGAGGTAAGTTTAGATAAATTTAGGAGTTATAATTCTATTAAATGATTATCCAAAAAAAATTATGGTCAAATTGAAATGATATAGCATTTGAAGATTACCATGTTGCTTCAACTAAGACATGTTTGTTCAGAATGGTTTTCCATAGAGGAAACATGGAAGTAGTGCTAGGAAGGTATAAAGAAGGAAATGATCTTCTGAATCAGCATCCTAAGATGGTTGGAATTGGAACTAAATAGTTTGTTGCAGTAATGGCGCAATTGAATCAAGCAATAAATATTGGTGGTATCCATGAACGAGATTAGCCAGATCAACCACAGAGGAACATGTCAGTGGTGGAACATTTCATGAGGCAACATCCCCCATCATTTAGAGGATCATCTGACCCTGTGCTAGCTGAAGGGTGGATTAAACCACTAGAGATGATTTTTGATGTCATGGGGTGTTCGGAAAATCAAAAGGTTATTCTTGAAATTTACCATTTGGAGGGTGATGTAGATCAGTGGTGGTAGATGGTTAAAAATATCAGGGACACTAATGAGATTTATGCCCTCTACTAGGATGAATTCAAAGGTATGCTTCTTAAGAAGTATTTTCCTAAGGTTGTTCGACTTAGGATGGAAAAAATTCTTGGAACTGAGGCAAGAAGATGTCTTAGTGGCTGCTTATGAAGAAAGGTTCACTCGATTGTCAAGGTATGCTCCAAATTTTATCCAAGACCATGATAGTAAAATCAATCATTTTTACTTAGGAATAAAGCCAAAATATCGAGGGCTTTAGCTTCTTGTGAGTTCATGAGTTATGAAAAGATTGTTCGATGTGCTGAGAAGGTGGAAATGGAGTTTTCCGATGATCAACTGTTCTATAACAACCAACAGAAGAATAGACCGAGGTGGTAGGATAAAGGGAAGAATTCTTCAGAAAGGTATAATGGTAAGGAAACTATGTTTCCAGTTTGTGATAAATGTGGTAAAAGGCATGCTGGGGAATTTCTTTTGAATTCTATAAAGTGCTACCGATGTGGTAAGATGGGACATAAGTCTCGTGATTGCACTAAAAAAGATCAGGGTGATGGTAAGACAAAATTTGATTTACAGTTAGTGAAATGTTTCAAGTGAAATGAGATGGGTCATTATGCAAATGAGTTTCCGACAAAGAGCTCGAGTGATGGGAAGCAGTCTTACTACAAGAAAAAATGAGTGGTGAAATCCTTTGCAACTACTTCAGCAGATGTTGGGCTAGAAAATGAAGTGGTATCAGATACTTTTTTTTTGTTTTCTCATATTATGCCAATGTGTTGTTTGATTTGAGGTCTAAACATTATTTCATCTCTGAAAAATATTCTATTAAATTGGGAATTCTATATCAATAAATGACTCCTGAACTTGTGGTAAAAACACCTTGGGGAAATGTTATTTATAAGACTCTTTCTATCCTTATCTGTGGAAAGAACCTACTTGAAAACCTTATTGTTTTACCTCTCGTAGAGTTTGATGTTATCCTGGGTATGGATTGGATCTCTGTTTACCATTGTAAGATTGATTGTAGAGCTAAAGAAGTTTCTTTTCAGAAGGACTTTCAGTTTGTGTACAAGAATGAACCCTTACTATTGATAACATACCAAGAGGCTGAGAAAATTTTAAAAGATGTAAATGAATGTTACCTTGCACATATTGTTGAAAACAAAGGAACCATTCAGATTAATGATGTGCCAGTGGTAAATGAGTATCTATATATTTTTCCTGATGAGTTTCCTAGAATAATACCAGATCGGGAAGTTGAATTTATTGTTGACTTAGTTCTTCATGCTAATCCAATTTCAAAACCCCCTTATCGAATGGATGAAATTGAACTTTTAGAGTTGAAGGAGCAATTGCAAGATTTATTAGAGAAAGGTTTCATTCAACCTAGAACATCACCATGGGGTGATCCTGTCTTATTTGTTAAAAAAAAGATATTTCAATGAGGCTTTGCATTGATTATAGAGCCTGGAATAACATCCCTGTTAAGAATGAATATCCTTTGCCTCATATAGATGATTTGTTTGATCAGCTCCAGGGAGCTCAGTATTTTTCAAAGATTGACCTGAGATCGGGGTACCATCAGTTGAATGTAAATGAAGCAGATATTCTAAAGACCGCATTTCGTACAAGATATGGCCATTATGAATTTTTAGTAATGCCTTTTGGGCTAACCAATTCACCTGCTGTATTCATGGACCTAATGAACAGAATTTTCCATGAGTTCTTGGATAAGTTTGTGGTTGTTTTCATTGATGATATTTTGGTGTTTTCTAAAATTAAAGAGGAGAATGAAAGTCATTTAAGGGTTATTTTGAAAACCTTAAAATAAAAGAAATTGTTGGTGAAATTCATGAAGTGTGAGTTTTGGTTGAAAAAAATTTATTTCCTTGGTCACATTGTTTCTAAAGATGGAATAACTGTTGATCCTGCAAAAACAAAGGTTGTTAAATAATGGCCAAGACCCACAAATGTAACTGAGATTCGTAGTTTTCTTGGTTTGGCAGGATATTACCGAAGGTTTTCTAGAAATTTTTCACGGTTATCTAGTCCAATGACTAAGATAACTTGGAAGGGTGTTATGTTTATCTGGACAAAAGAATGTGATGATTGTTTTCAAGAATTTAAATGAATATTGGTGAATGATCCAGTTTTGGCACTACCTTCTAGGAATGGTGAGTTTGTTATCTATAGTGATTCTTCATTGAAAGGACTTGGTTGTGTCCAAATGTAGAATGATCAGGTAATTGCTTATGCTTCACGACAGTTGAAAAAACATGAGGTAAATTACCCTACACATGATTTGGAATTATCTACTGTTGTTTTCGCTTTTAAATTTTGGAGGCTTCATTTCTATGGTGTAATGTGTGAAATATATACTGATCACAAAAGTTAAAAGTATATATTCAATCAAATAGAATAGAACATGAGACATAGAAAATGGATGGAATTAATCAAGGATTATGATTGTACAATTAATTACCATCTGAGAAAAGAAAATAAAGTTGCTAATGATTTGAGTTGAAAAAGTAATGCTTCATTAACCATGTTACATTTGGAATGTGATCCTTTGGTTAAGTATTTGATGAACTTTGGCATTGAAGTTTTTGGTGCTGAATGTTCTTCTGTTTTGTTTCCGGTATCAGTGAAATCTTCTCTATCAGACAGAATTAAGCAAGCAGAGAAGCAAGACAGTGAGTTGCAGGAAAAGGTAGAGCAGGTTAAGAAGGGTAAGTTGCCTAAATTCAACATTGATCATGATTGTGTTTTGAGATTTGGGAAGAGACTGTGGGTGCCTTGTGATTCACAGTTGAAGATATAGTTGTTATGAGAAGCTCATAGTTCTCCGTTTTCAGTTCATCCTGGCAGTACTAAGATGTATAGAGATATTCGGGAGTATTACTCGTGGGATGGAATGAAAAGAGATATTGCTGATTTTATTGTGAAGTGTTTGACTTTTCAATAGGTTAAAGTCGAGCAACAGTTACTGAAGGGGATTCTTCAGCCTTTACCAGTACCATAGTGGAAATGGGAGAATATATCCATGGACTTCATTATGGGATTGCCGAAGAAACCTCGAGGTAAAAATGCAATCTGGGTTATTGTTGATCGCTTGACTAAATCTGCTCATTTCCTTACTATACGAGATAATTTTTCTATAGATCAAATTTCTCATTTGTATCTTATAGAGATAGTCATGTTACATGGGGTTCCCCTCTTTATTGTATCCGATCATGATCCTAGGTTTACTTCTAACTTTAGGAAAGGCCTTCAGAATTCATTGGGTACTGAATTAAATTTTAGTATAGATTTTCATCCTCAATCAGATGGGCAGTTAGAATGAACAATTCAGACATTGGAAGATATGCTACGTACTTGTTCGATGGATTATCAGGGAAGTTGGGACCCACATATTTCTTTGGTTGAGTTTTCTTATAATAACTGTTTTCATTCTAGTATACTAATGGCACCATTTGAGGCATTATATGGGAAGCGGTGTCGAACTCCAGCTTTTTGGGATGAAGTGGGTGAAAGGAAGTTGATGGGACCGGAATTGGTAGAAGAGTTGGCAAAAAAAGTTCAGCTAATACAGAGACACATGAGAACAGCTCAGAGCAGGCGGAAAAGTTATGCGGACAACACGAAGAAGGATCTCTCTTTTGAGGTAGGGGATCATGTCTTCCTCAATGTTTCCCCATGGATAAGTGTGATGCGATTTGGTAAGAAAGGAAAGTTGAGTCCAAGGTTCATTAGAACATATAAAATTCTAGAGATAGTTGGATCAGTTGCATACTAAGTGGATTTACCTCTGATTTTATCTTAGGTACACAATGTTTTTCATGTTTCAATGTTAATGAAGTACATGCCAGATCCATCCCATGTTTTAAGTCCAGAGGTAGTTCATTTGGAAGAGAACCTATCTTATGAGGAATAAACGGTCCATATTCTTTACCACAGGTTGCATGTATTGTAGAATAAGGTTATTAATAAAGTAAAGGTTTTGTGTGAAAACCACATGATTGAAGAGGCAACATGGGAATCTGAAAATGCAATGAGGGATAAATACCCCCACTTATTTGATAAGTAAATAAATTACGGGGACACAATTTTCTAAAGGGGGGAAGGATGTAACATCCCAAGTAAGTAATGAATAATATATTTTCTTATCTATGTCTATTTATGAATTAGATAGTGTTTTAGAGGTGTAAAATTAGAATAAATCCAATCTTAAGCATGGAATACTCTAATAATTTTTTAAAAGATTGTTTTACCTCCTTTTGATTGCAAACCATTTTTAAATCAAAATTTTGACAATTTTATAAGATCTATTTGTCAAAATAAAATTATTCATTAAAATTGGGACATTGAAATTTACTTTGGATAAATTTTTGGTATTTTCCTGAAAACGTTAATTTTTTAATGAATATTAAAAAATACTGCATTTTACTTCAAAACCACTTTTTCATCTAATTTAATTATATGGTTATATTATCATTATAATTGGTTTTAAAGTGTAATTAGAATATATTTTTACCATTTAATCCAATTATGGTCATTATAATTAGTTTCACTTTGTAATTGGGCATAAACAAGTGCCAAACTTTTTAGAGATATTGTTTAAAAAACCCACTATTTATTTTGACAACGGGAATTATTTTTAAATTAATTATTGAAATTTATATGTTTGGGATTTGGTAAAATGGATTAAATATTTGTAATAATAATTTCCAAATCATGTAATTAATACTCTTTTGTTTTTGGGCATTATGAATTATAACGACGGTAATTATCTTTAATTATCGTGATTAATTAGTAATCAGGTAGTTAAGGATAATAAATTAATAATATAAAATGACCCTAACATGTGTCCTAATTCTGCTGGTTGTTTCATGGCCGACCATAATATGCCTTTTTCCAAACATTGGGACCCCATGGAATCACTTTTGGGTGATAGTGACATTTTATTATATTTTTTAAAAAGGAAAGCATAACCAAAGTATATATCACCCAAGTAAAAAACAATTAATGTTGTCTACGTAAATGATATCGTAGACTATAAATAGTCATTGGAAAGCTAAAAATATTTCCTAAATCATAGTATTTTTATTATAATTTTTATATATTAAATAAATTAAATATGTTATGACACCATGATGATGCAGTGATTACCTCATTAATGAACGATTTAAATAAAATGAAAAGATAATGTAAAATCTAAGACTTAAACTTGTCATAAAACTATTGGATGAGAATATTTAGAACCATTATCACCTTATCCTAGAAATATATCAATGTGGGACCTTTAAAATCCGAAACTCGTTTTAATATAAAGTAACATTTCTTGAATTTCCAAGAGTGCCCCTCATCCCTCTTATAAAAGGCCCCCACCTCTACCTCCTTACCCAGACCTCTCAAGCCATTGGATCAGCCATGATCTACTCATTTTATCTCTCCACATCCCTATATTCATCCTAGAAGCCTCACCATAGGCATAAAGCTCTTCAAGAAACCCTTTTGGTTCAAACTAAGTGGAGTTACCCGATTTAAAGGTAATGTCTTCACTTGTGTTCTTTTGTATTATTTTGCTTCTCCAACCCCCTAAAATCGTTTTATTCCTTTATTTTGTAACAACATCAGTATCTTAAATATACTAGTATTTTTGTATGAGAAGGATTCTAGCTACACTTACACACACTTTCATCTAAATGTTAAAGAACATACTGTGTCTGCGGATGGCGAATTTATGCCTCACAAAACGATGATTGTTCGATATTCTTTTAACACATTTCATGGTGTCAATTAAGATGTCACTATATTTATATATGATATATATTATGTTTATGTTTTACTTATGCTTCTGTATTTTTCATTTATGGCATACCTTTATGGTTTCCATTATGGGTAAACGCGATATCTTCATTTTAGGAAGTGCGGACTACTGCCCCTCAAAGTGATTTGATTCGTTAATACCATATGTGGGATGTACAAAGGACAGCATTAATTATATTATATATGATATCATACTGTAATTATAATATACCTTTATATCATTATGAATTCATTCCATTAAATACGAAATGTAAATGAAAGTAGTGTTCATGCGTACGTACGGCTTACCATCTCCATGAACGGTGCATTTCATTTCTTACCTCTAAATGTTATTTAATATTATAAATGCATGTATATACTGGATATATATGATATATATGATATCTACATCATGAATATAATTCTGGATATAATGGATATTTTACCACATGAACAACTTTTAATTATAAGGAGTTATTTTTGACGCAAGTACCAAAGATCGAAAAAACGACCGTTATTAATTTAAATAATTACATAGTGTTCATAACATGTTAATAAATGATATAAAAAGGAATAATGAACATTAAAAAGGTTCTTAAGAAATTATAAATTAACTCAATTTTATTATTTAGGAGATTAAAGAACAATCCAGTCAATTTGGACAGGAGGTAAGGGACTTCGTCTCAATCTCCGTTCATTGAGGCATATTTTGTATTATACACAAATTTCTTTTATACAGTGTATAAAACCCTTTTACTTTTATGTTTATTAAAATGTAATCTTTTTTATATGAAGTGTTTTACTAAACTACAAAATGGAATTTTTTTGTCGTACGTATGCGGTGACAACGACTTCTCCGCCGCCATGACCATTATTTGAGTTTCAGCTTCCTCTACAAGCCTTAATTTTTTTAAATGAAAAATAAATACCATGTTTTATTTTTCTTTTATTTTGGTATTGAAAATGGTTTTGATAATGTTTTTATCAATGTGTTATTGATATATTGTGATTGAAATGTGGAAATGTTATGTTTCCTTTATGCATGATTTATGTGATACAATTATGTTATGGTTCTTGGGCATTGTTTATGAGGATGGGTGGTTCCGTGATAAACTAAGGGAGGGTGAGCCCGATATAGCTCTCCAATGCATTGGGTAATGCGAAGGGGTTAAAATCCAAGGTTTCTCTGAAGATATTTATGGAATATACTATGGTGGGTATTCCAAACGTAACCATGAGGGTTACTCCCTCCGTAAGAATGTTATGAATGCCTCAAGTTACCTTTATGTCTTATGATTTCTATGAGTTATTCATGATTTTATGAGGTATGTTAAAGTTCTTATGTTTTATGAGTAAAGTATGATTTCATTAATTCTTATGTATACATGGACTAATGTTTTCATTTCGTATTTTTATATACCTTACTGAGCTTTTTATGCTCATCCCATGTTTTTGAAATGTTTTTCACAGGTCAAGGGAAAGGTACATGATGTGATGATAGTGTTAAGGAAGTGTCATGAAAGAATCCATGTTTTGTTTTAAATATGTTTCCTTTGATGGGAAATGTGAATATTGTCTTTGATGTAACCTCTTTGTTTAAATGTGGACCATAATGCATGATTTATGATCTAATTCTCTAAAACTCTAAACCTGAAAATATCCTCAATGTGTAATCTTGTAATAACTCAAGATTAAGTAATGTTTAAGGCTGGTTCCTTACATAAATAGTATGATATTTATGAAATAATTATAATTTTTTAATGATAATATCATATCTGGGTTCTTATATTATAATATGTTGGAAAACAATGACTTCTCTTGTGCGTATGTGTGGACCACCACCACCACAAAGCGATGCAATTTGTTTTTCATGTAAAATTTACATGGATGTTAATAAAGATATATTTAATAATTATATATGATATATATGATATAATAATTATTTTTAATGGTGAATTATTATTTACCATTGTTTCCTTTCATTCATTGAAAAGGTAAAATAGTGTTCATGCATACGTATAACCTATTATCTTCATTAATGATGTAATAAATCCATATATACCTTTTATGGATGACTATAACTATGTATATAATGAATATATATGATATTTATATCATTAATAACATTTTGGAGATGTTTTAACCATTATTAAAGGAAAAGGAACAAAACTACCAAACCAAATCAATCAAGTAAAACTGAAGTAGATATCGCCCAAACTAGTGATTTTAAAAAAGAAATGATAATAAATAGGTGATGAAAGGTTACAGTTAAATAATATATGGTATGATATATATATATATATATATATGTTTGTGTGTGTGTGTGTGTGGATATACAATATATGTATAATAAATACATAGTTGTTAAAAAGGATTTGAGAACATATATGAAAGATGTTATACCTGGGGTGAGGGTTTTATCATCTGAATTTTGTTTCCAAGATACATATGCCATATTTATGACTTATTTCTTTCATTTATTTTAAATAATTCCCATTTCATGTGATATATAATGATTAAATTTAAATTAATGGTAATAAAAGCTTCATTTGAAGTCATTTATTTGATGGGGTTATGATTAAAAAATTACCGAAGTGTTAAGGGTTTATTTCTGGATCCCATAATTATTCAAGGTTGTTTATATTTAAGAATCCATTGAGGGAATTATATAATAAATCTATCTTAAAACATAACTAGTTTATTCTCCCTTTATTATATCTAAAAATTTATGTTTTCATTTAATTTCCATCTATTATTTTCATAAGATACTGATAGAATTTTTTTAAGAAAAAAACTTTTTTCCACCCAGTAAATAATATCTTTTTTTAATGTCCATATTATCAATAATTTTTTAAATAATTTTTTTGATATTATAATAATATTGTTTAAATTTATCCCTTTCCATGATTTAATTCCTAAAATATTTTAAGTAACCTTCATTTCATTTTTCAAACAATGTACTTTTTGACTTTTCACTAAAAATTTGAAAGTAATCTTTGTTTTATCAATGATAGTATGAATGTAATTTTCCACCATAGTGACCATCAAATGTTTGAAGTTTACTTTTAATGTTTCCTTGATTATTTCACAAGAACATGCTTTCATAAATTTCAATAAATATTTGAGTTTCTAAAATTTTAAAGCTTATATTCCCTAATATTATTTTTAATGATATTTTAATGGTATTTATATTCATCAATGACAATAAACCTACATTTTAATTATTCACCACTAATAATAAGTTGTAATGATAAAATACTTATTCTTTCTATGGATGGTTTATGATTACCTTCACTGGGAAATTATTGATATTCCATATACTAGTTCTTCATATATGGAATGCATTTGACTATAGAGAATATGGATTATATTGTATATTCAATTTATATGATGAATTAATTAGACTTATTAAGTGATATAAAAGAACCACTATATCCCCAGGATTCATTAGTATGTCTCATGAGACAAACTAGCTTTGGTATTTAGCATATTATTCACCCATTTATGTAATATGTCTTGGCATGAGGCCTCGATGATAAGTTTATGATTTATAACATTATGAGTTCCATAATTATGAAATAAGGTATTGACATCAATGTGATTAGTTTAATAGTTATTGAATCCATGGATTAATTCCAAATTTTATGTGATTATTTATATTGAATTATTTTTTCATCATTTATTCCATCCATATTATTATTCAATCTCAAGTTACTGATTAAATGACATGTGTTTTTAGTTATTTACCTTAACATAATTATTATTCCTTATTTAACCAAGATAACATCCATTTTGAAGAAATGTTACTTAGAATTTGATCTTACCCTCATTTTTTTCATTTGCACTAGATACTAAGAAGTGTAATGTGACTTATATAAAAGGATAGGGTAGAATTAATAATGATGTTCTCAAGAGAAATACTTTTTTATATTTAATTTTAAAATTTAATCAAGATTATAATTATTATATTGTGTCTAAGGACTACTAAAATATTATTCCCTTTCATTTGAGATCACTTATATATAGTTCCAATGTAACAATGTATGGGCCAACTTTAGGAAACTAGAGTTTATGTCTTAACACTCGAACTTTGACACTTATAATTGATAAAATTAACTGTCCCTTTTAATTTTGAATAAATTTGGAATTAGAAATAAAATTAGATAATGTTTTTTTAAAGATAATAAATAAACACTTCTAAATCATGTAAAATTATCAATAATAACTAAAAAAAATTTCCGTTCAACTAAACTAGTAGTTTTGATAGCGCAAAAATATCTAAATAAATATGTAGAAAAATATTTACCGTTCTTACTCCCTTGATATATTTGAAATATATTTGGTACCTTTTCCTTTCCATCATGAATCACAAACATGTGAGCCATCCTTTATATGTCTATGTAACTATAGAATAGTTTGATTCTTAGAACGTTTGTTGAAAAACTAAAATTAACATGGCCTAATATTCTATTCTACAAAATTTCATAACATTTTATAGAATATAGAAATTTAAAATTTTGATCATTTAATTTAGTAAAAATAATTGTATAAATTTTTTCATTTCCCTTGGTATAAAATAAAATAGATTCATCTTTTAAAATTTCACACTTATCATTTTGAAATTTATGAAACATTACATTATCACATAATTGAGAAATGGATCGTAACATATGATTTAAACATTAATCAAATAGTGATTTACCCAAATATGGTTGGATAACTGAGAGGGGGAGGGGATAAATTAGTTATATTTTAATTTTATGAGTTATTCCTTTTTAACTCAATCTATTGAATGTATTAACATACAAGATTTTCTCAATATTATCTCAAAACATCATCTTTGTGCACAATAGTATCAAGAGGGAGAGAAAAAGATAATATTTAATTGGTTTTCTATGAAATCCAAATCCTTTAAATATTGGTTATATCCGCCAACATGGATCCTCCACAATATTCAATAACTGTTAACAACCAAGTGTTTTAAACTTCTATCAATACACAATCCATTGGGTCCCTTTCAACATTTATCTCCTAACAAAAAGTTCTCTATGTTTACAGAGATTCTAGAATTTAGTTGAAGATAATTAACTCCATTAACAATTACATAGTAAGTAATATTTATATATTAAGGATAGTATACCTACATGAGTAGATATATATGTAGATATGAATTTGTACAACCTTTAATAATATCAATAATAACCAATAATTATTAGCACTATTATTCATAAAACTCACTCAGATAATAGATGATCTGAGTCCTTCTTCTGAATACTTGGGTATCAGTTCTTCTTCTCCAATGGATCATATTCAAGACTTAGAATCATCAATATATTCGATAATGAAAACTATCAGTATCTCAAAAAATCTCTTTCATCGTGTGTGTAAATTATCTATATTTCCTAAAATTCATAGTCACAACTATTATTATTTCAAAACATATAAATATTTATAATCACATGTAAATATTTATATTCCATATGCATTTTGAAACTCATTAATGTTTCAGAGACATTATGTTACTATATTTTAACATATCAATATATTTTTCAATTTATTCATCACTTGAATTCTTGCTCGGATCTGCATTTAAGCCTCCACAAGGATTGATCTTCATTATTTAAAGTGATATATAAATATCCCCATATTCATAAACTCCAAAAATATCACTACTTTTAAATATCCATAGGACTCTAGCTCTCATATGTTCTTTTCAATGTCCTATTTTATTTACCAAAAATTCCCCTCAAATAATTATTTTATAAAATAATCCAAGATCTCCATGTGCATGGAATCAATCATCTCTAAAACATGGTCTTTACAATTTACTATTTTTTAGATTTGGAAATCTCACACAATAAATAAGTATATGATTCCTTATATTGTTCTCAAATTCCAATTTGAATTATGTATGTGTCCTTAATTATACAATGTGGTTGACTTCATCTAAAAAAAGTAATCTACTTTTTCTACCTAAACACAAACATAAATATTAAATTCAAACATATAGATACATTTATCTCTGTGGATATATATATATATATATATATATATTTAATGTAATTTTGGATATGTTATAGATTCAACTACATTAGAAATTTATCTATGTTAGAATTGGATCTGTGGGAAAGTTAGCTGACTTGCAGAATTGGCTATGCTTAAAATTTAGCTATGTTACCAATCAACTACAATGATATAAAAAATTAAATATGTCATTTAAAGACTCTAAAAATCTATTTAGATGATTTATTGGATTTCCCAATCACCTATTGTTTTTCAAAATTGTTGTAGACAATGATCATTTATCCATCAACATTCAGTGAGCTAATAGTGAGATCCACCATTCAGCAAGATACTAGGGTGAGTCACTATCACAAGTCACCAATATGAGCAACCGTTGTGAGCTACCATAAAGAGATACCATTTCATGACATCTTTGCAAGATAACTTTGGAGCTACTATTGAGAGTCACCATCACGAGTCACTATCATGACTCACCAGTCTTGACTCACCAATCTAACTCACCATTCAGACTCACCATCCCAACTAGCTATTTTTACTCACCGTTCTTGAATCACCATTATAACTCATCATTCCAACCAAAAATTTTGACTGACTGTTCTGACTCAATAGTCCCGAATCACTATTCCAACTGACCATTTTGACCCACCATTCTGCCTCAATGTTGGAAAACTAGAAAAATAGGGAAATTTTGAAAATTGGTGAAATAAGTCACCTTGAACTCTGAAAACACTTCAAACACCATATTTTAAAAAAGTAATGGACCAGCAAGGTCCAAGACATTAAATTAGATACATATAAAACTATTATCCTCCGTGAGAATCCAAAACCAAGCCTAGAAGAAGTAGGGGTCTGAACAACCACCCAGTGAGATACCAATCGAGGATCAAATAACACTCAAAACCCTTCTAACAACCAAACACATAACAATGCACAGCACAGAAGCACAACAATGACACTATCCATACATAAGAAACAGGTAATTCCATCATCCATGTATAGTTACTCTCTGCTTTTGGAGGCAATGACTCACCTAAATGTCATTAATTACATCACAATTAATGAATCTTGATTGGAAATCAGGTCCTCCCCTCCTCACGAGTCAAGAATTTATCACAAATTATCGAATAAGGAAACAACTCATCTCATAGAAAAAATATCAAACAACACATTATAAAGAAAAACATAATACAGAAAAAATAAAAACAAATCACGGTACTAGGATTGCATCTACTCTTCTGACTCCCATGAAATCTCCTCCAGTCCACTATTCCTCCACAACACATGAAATAAAGGAATGGTCCACCCACACAAAACCTTCTCCCAATAATCTAGGATCTCAAATTGCAACTCCAAATACATCACATTGTCTTCGATATCCATTTATACCTGGTAAATGAAATGGGAGTCATCATGAATTTATCAATGAGGTTGAGAGATGTGAAAGACATTGTGGATCCTCTCAAACAGCGGTGTCAATGCTAACTTTTATGCCACCTTGCCAACTCACCCCAATACCTAGAAGGATCTGATGAACCTAAGAGAAAAATTACTCCCTCTACCAAACCCACGATACCCATATTGAGTGGGAAACTTCATGAATACGTGGTCTCCAACCTATAACTCAAATATCCACCTCAATAGATTGACATAATAATTTTTCAGGTCCTATGAAACTTTCAAACTCTCAATAACAAGCTGAACATTCTCAATTGTTCTCTATAGTACCTCAGGTACATGAACAGTTTCCCCCCAAACCTCTATCTAGAACAAAGGTGACAAAAAATATAATCCATACAAATAATCAATTGGATATAGTACAATGGAAGAGTGGTTTCTATTATTGTAAGAAAACACTAACAAGGGAAAGTGTCTAACCCAAGATCTGACAAATTCCAAGACATTTGCTTGCAAAATGTCCTCCAACATCTGGATAATACGTATCTTATGACCATCTATCTAATGGTGGAAGGTAGTGATGGGGTGTAATTTAGTTCCAAAATATTTTTACAATCCCCTTATTATGAGTTAAAACATTAATCTAGATCAGAGGAAATAGATATTAGAACTCCACGCAGCCACACCACCTCATTCACATACCACCTTGCCAGGGCATCCACTATGCCTGACTCCTTGATTGCTAAGAAGTGATCCAATTTTGTCAGCCAATCCACTAATACATAGATAAAATCATTTACTCTATATGATCTCAGTAACCCTATGAATAAATCCATTGATATTTAATCCCACTTCCTCCCAGGGGAATCTTAGTGTTGTAACAAACCATCAAGAACATGGTGCTCAACCTCCACCTTCTGACACACTAAGAACTTCTCCACAAACTCTTCCCCTTACTATTTCATCCTAGGACACCAAATCTATATCCTCAAACAATATTAAATCTTGAAAATTTATGGGTGTACCGTTAAAGGTGATTTTTGGAACTCATGAAGGAATCCCATGAACATCGCCATCGTAAAAAAACCATCCATGGTACAACATCTAGTTTCAACCATCCTCCAAACATACCTCCAGATAATCACCATGGATAACACAACCGAACAACACCTATACATTCGATTCTACCAACTATTACTCCTCCACCTACTACCTCAAATAAGATTGCACTGTCATCTAGATTAAACAACCTCTTCCACCATACATTCCTGCATCTAGGTGAAAGGCTTCCAACTACTCCAAAACTCTCCAAGAATATTTATAATCTCAAACAATATCTTTATATGAATTCTTTCTCAAAGTATCAACAATGATATTAATCTTAAATAAGGTGTAAGAGATCTTGAAATCATAATCCTGATGAAACTTCATGCACCTCAACTTCCACAGATTTAGATCACACTGGGAGAAGATGTAACTCAAGATATTATGGTCCATGAAGACCAAAAATTTCTCCCTAATGAGGTAGTGCTACAAAAAATTTGGCACAAAATAACAAATGCTAACTTCAGATAATTGGTGGAGTAGTTATAATTTCTGCGACATAACTTCCTTGACTGACAAGATATCACTCCCCATGATTTCATTAGAATTAATCCCAAACCCATATGGGAAGAATCACAAAACACCTTATACGTCACCTTTTCCATAAGAAAATGCATCACTAGGGTACTAACTTACATCTCCATCAGGTAACCAAACACTACCTGGAACTGATCACCCCAAACAAAATATTGGTACTTTCTAGTCCAAGCTATCAACGATGTTTCAAATCGAGATAAATCATATAAAAAATCATATAATAGACTATGAGAGCATGAAAATTATGAAATATTTCCACACTATTGGGTGATTCCCAATAAAAAAATACTTCAACCTTAAATAGGTCCACTGTTACACCCTACGGAGACACCACATGTCTATTTAAATGTACCTACAATGTCCAAAACCTACACTAGGAAAACTTTATGTAGATTTGGTGGTGTCTAAGAACTAGAAGGATATTTATGAGATACTTAACATGAACCTCCTATAACTTTGAATAAATCAAGATATAATTAATGAATAAGATGAAAAACGAATCTAGGAACTCATAAAAGATAGAGCTCATGAGCCTCATGAATATGAATGGTGTGTTCTTAACACCAAAGGGCATGATAATGAACTCGAAGTTCACATACATGCATCTGAAAGTAGTTTCTAGGATATCACACTCCTCCACCAATAACTAGTGATATATAGACCACAGATATATCATAGAAAACCAACCTTCCCCTCTCAGCTCATTGAAAAGATCATTTATCCTTAGGATAGGGTAATAGTTCTTGACCGTCACTTGATTTAACCTCCTTTTGTCTATGAAAAACCTTAGACCACTATTCACCATATTTAAAAAGAAGAATAGAGTACCCCATCTCGACACACTAGGTTAGATAAAAACTTTATGCATCCTATCTTCTTTCTAAATCCTAAACTCCCAAAACTCATTATGTTCCATTTGATAAGAATCCATCCAAATTAGAGAATCATGAAGCTATATGTCTATCCCGAACTCAACAACATTTTGAGGGGGTAGCATAAAAAACTATTATAAAAAAACATCCAAGAACTCTTCAATAACCATGGTTACTTAAACCATCTTATTTTACACCGATTCTAGTAAAATCTTATCCAACTAGGAAAGAACAGGCTATATACGCGGACTGCACACCTGACATCCTCTCTTACTAATGAAAGGAACATGATGAACATCCATATTTGTAAACACAAATGTCATCTAGAATCATTATATAATAGTATTAATGTAATAAAAATATTTGATACTGATAATGAGATCGAATGGTTGCATATATAGTAAGAAGAGATCCTTATCGGACTATTGTGGTCCTATAATCAGTCTACACCCCTAGCACACATCAAACAAGTTGTTATGACCATTGATTGGAATTATCAAAAACAAGGGCCTGGGAAGACTCTTTACATGTAGTCCCAGTTCATGGGATGGAGATATTGAAAAAAAAGAAGTGGGAAATCCTAAATAAAAACAATCAGAAGCAAGGGTACTAAACAACAAGATCATACCTCTAACGATCTCTGGTCCTGCCGAAACTGCCGCCTCCACTACGTGAAACTGAAAAAACCCATCTCTGCTACCCATATGCTAATAGAACCCTCCATGAATATTACTGGGTTATGGCCTTTGAGTAACACGCTAAGGTCGGCATCTACCTACTTCTTTTCCCCTTAGTGGAGAAAAAGCGTGTTGTCTGTGCTACTGAAACTGCCTAACTAGAAACTATTGCTGAGGCTAGAATTGAAAATGTCCTGCTCCACTAAACTGAGCTTGAGAATACATTGGGAACTGACACTGATGATGGTTGTGGAACCTATAGAAGAAACAACTCTTCCCCAATCCCATAGAAAGGGAACGAGAACCAATAGAACTTGAAGGATGGAAGGAAAACTGCTGTGGTCAACTCCCTTCTAGTCAAAACCTCAAAGGTCTTAGAACCTGTAACCTACCTATAACAATATTTCCCATAAAATAACAATTCCATCTCTCTCCTTATGGTGGACCTCATCGTGAGTGAATCTTCTCAACTACCTCCACCTTCTTCTGAACATCCAGATACATTGGAAATGTAAAATAAGTAACGATACACTAGATAGAAGGGTAGAGGGAATCATAATGTTGTATCTCATGAGAATACTCATCTAGAAAGCGATCTGGGGAGAAATGAAGATGATCCTTGAACTTGATCCCAAGTTCCTACACTAACATACTCCCCTGATGAAGGGAGAGTAGCTCCTTCCTCTTCTTATCATTCATAGTCAACGAAAGCAACTCCACCTCAAACTCCTTAAGAAATCAACCCCACAACACATTCACCTCCTTGCTCTACCCTATATAAATCACCCACCACTGAATTGTAACTCCCTATATATAAATACCCTCCAAAGTAACCCAATACTCTATTGGAGCCTGGAGAAAACTAAAGGTGGCCTCAAGCTCCTTGAGACAGGTCTCCATCTCTATGTATGAAACACTACCCTGAAACATTCCCAAGGCCTACTACTAGAAAGAACATAATGTTATCTGCCACTGTTCGTCCTACTCTAATGGATCAACCCTCTGCTAATCAATCAGATTAGCTACTAAGACTCCACCACATAATCCACACGCAAATTACAACTGAGTTCCATAACATGAACGTAAACTAAGAATTCCTAATCTCGAGTAGTATGTAATTTTATTTAAGATTAATTTTAACTCATTTAACTCATTATTAATTTAAAATTTCCCAAAACACCCAGTTCAAACCAGAAAATATTCATTATAATACATTAACGTTTCCTAGGGTCTCTACCCTGTAAACAGTGTATCATGAATTGGTCATTTAGTAAGCATAGATTCCTTGCATCGGATCATGGGGGACCTAAAATCTCATGACCTATACGATATTACCTAGCCTATGTCTAAAACAAAGATTGCCAGATACTATTTCCCTACCAACCCATGCAATCCCTACTGTACATAACTCTAAACTCTATCCTACCTCACAACCATTATCTTTGAAACCATTTTTTCATGACCTCTACCTCCAAAGAATCCCCTCTCGGGCTGGAAATGATGAAAGGGAGATAATTACCCCGATTCTTACCTCTTGTGGGCCCTGAGGTGCTAACTGATGCCAAGGGTATACAAGTCTAACAAAATGGTAGGCATTTCCCTTTCTAAAAAAACATGACCGGGAGACAAGATAGTTCATCCCAAAAAAACTCGAAGATATATATATATATATATATATATATATATATATATATATAAGAAAACCCAATCCACCCCACATGCATGTTTAAATCAAAACTATTAAAAATAAAATGAAAAATCCAATGTAAAAACCAAAATTAAGATAAGCAGTGAGATGACATCTATCCCAAAGTTTGATCAAGTAAGGTCCAACACAATCAATTTAATCCTCTTGAAAACTTGAAAGTAGTTTTGTATACATAGGGTGAGCATACAACTATACTCATTAGGGAAACAAAGGTCCCTCATGCCAATGTGAGAAAATAATACTAATTACCCTATAATAGAACTGTAGAGACAAACAACACCTAAGTAGTTATACTAACCACCCCAACCTCACCAAGGAATGCTCACCAAATAACCTAATTCAAGTAAAGTATCATAATGAACATCGATAATTGGGTATAATACACCACTTTCCCACTGATTATTCTCTCTCACACCCTAAGAGAACACGTCTTGGTGCTTCCACCTCTTCTGAACACACCACATCACAACCCACCATAACAAACCTAGGCCTCACAACCACAACTCATCCCATCACCGGGGCTATGAGACACATCACATATCACCCGCAGACACATGGGCCTCACAACCACACATTTTTCCATCACTGGGGCCCTGAGACACATCACATCAAAACCCTCCTACACACACCTAGGCCTCACAACCTAATCACACCCCCAAAAACACCTGGGAAAACACAACACATATCATCCCGAAGACACCTGGGAAAACACAACTCATCAGTACAAACTAGGGATCCACACACCATAACCTTCTATAAATAATCTTGGGGTACTACTGCCCAGAAGAAGGACCAGGGAAGATCGAGAGGCCAATAATCCATCATCCCACCAAGATGTTATGGAAAGACACCCTCCCCTTTGATGATGGGGTTGTTTAGAACAGAGTGTTCAACTAGGGTGAGGTTCATATGGAAATAAAAAAGTAAATATAGGTATATATAGATATTATACCAAGCACTCCTACCCATCCCATGGGTTCTAAAACAAACAACCAGCTCATAGTACTTCATTTGCTGCTACCTTTAATTACACCACCATACAATTAGGAACAGACTCAAATAATTTTCCTAGACAATTCATTTAACCAATGCTCATTATTTATTAAAAGATTAATTTATTCATTCCACAAATACCAGGAAAAATTCTCGGCATATCACACAATAAGATGCATAGATAATTCACTTAGACGAAGAAAAAGCATGTTAAATTAAACCACTTCACATTCATTTCCATTTTACACCCACATCAACCAGTACTATCATCATTCTTCAAAGTCATCCCACCTAACCCATCCTATCAACAGAGAAAACCCCCAACTCATAGTTTCACTGAGAAACACATTACCACACAAATCATTCACAACCATGTTGTATAATACTTACCATCCATTCAATAATTAATCAATCTCTCAACCTGATATTCCAATACACCTTCTGCACAACCACACATCACATATCCATACCCACAACCCAACTACTACTCAAGTAAAAACAAATACTCACATAGAAAACCACCGTACTAATAAAGTAAATACATATTTAGATTTAACAAGGCATTACTCACATAATTTTTACCTGTTAATTTAGGCGTTATCATATAAATAGTTTGATCATGGGGAATCCATTTATTATACAAGTGTTTGGTAAATTTATTTTTCATAATAGGGGTTCAATATGAAATAGAAAACATGTAACCCACAATTTATTCAGACTAAAAACAAATAACCCCAATATACATATTTTTTAGTGGTTAGTTAGCCCAGAAAATTTACAATTTTGATAAAAATATCGATAAAGAAGTACAATCACATGTTACTTTCCCTAGCCCCTATTTACTGATTTGAAACTGATTCAATTTTCTTTATTGAATTTGGATTCAACTATAATCATAAGAAGATATTCATACACCCATCCTCCATGATGAAAAAATGAGAGAGTAAAATTAAAATCGACATGGAAGAATAAGATATTAGAACATTCTTGTTTCTTCAAAGTAGGGGGCGCACATGTAGTAGGAAAATCCTCTTGGGGAAATGATATCCAAAATTTAAATCACAATGCATGAATCCTCAGGGATGAAAGGTATGGGGAATCTCATACAACGGGGAAAAAAGAAGGAAGAACAAGGGTGAAAGATATATTAGCATTTGGAAAACTAAACAGAGGGGCGGTTAGGATACACTTGGTATTTTCCATTAAAGGAAGATTCGATCAGGATAACATATTTTTAATAATTAAAACCCCTAGACTCTTAGGAATTTAATAATATGATTTTTATCCCTTGAAATTTCTTTTAAACCACTTAAAAATGATATCAAACTCATTTTATTTCAAAAAAAAGACATTAAAAGGTCAAAAATAGAAAATCTGGAAAAGAAAAAAAAACTATTGGAATAACTCACTATTGAGTCACCGGTGAGAGTCACCAGTGTGAGTCATCAGTGCGAGTCACTGGTGTGACCCACTATTTGGCAAGCTACCATTGTGAGTCACCATTGTATGTCACTATAACAAGAAACCATTATGAGATAACATGGTGAGCTATAGTTGCGAGCTACTATTGCGAGTCACCGTCACGAGTCACCATTGTGACTCACAGGTCTGACTCACCATTCTGACTCACCGTCCCCACTCACCATTCTAACTCACCAGTATAGACTCACTATTATGACTCACCATTTCAACTCACCCTTATGAACCACTATTCTGACTCACTATTACAACTCACTAGTCCTAACTCACCATTCTAACTCCCAGTTCTAACTCACTATTCCAACCCACTATTCCGACTCACCATTGGAAAATAGGAAAAACTCAGCAATTTTTCAAATTGTTGAAATATGCCACTTTGACCTCCCAAATCACTTAAATCACAAGATTTTCAAATATTAATTGACTCGGGAGGTCTAAGACAATACAATATTAACCCTCAAGTAGTAAACAATACATTTTTCCTTCATAAGAATTAAAGGGGTTAATAATGGGTCATAACCAAAAGATAATGTTAGAAATATCACCAAAACTTATCTATTTTTTATTTTATGAGAGGACTTAAAATCACCCTCATCTTATTTATAAAAAACTCATTTTGAATGAAATTTTAATTCAATATTAATTTATATTAATTTGATATTTTTATAAATTATAAGAGCTCCCCTCCCTCCCTTATAAAAGGGAACCTCGTTTTCTCATTAATACCCACTAAAAAACCCATTTTGTCTATCCAATACTAATACAAATTCATTACTAGAATCCTTACCCTCATTTTATAGCCCTTAGTTTATGCATAAAATCAACCTTATAAGACTTAAGGTGTTAATTGAAGGATGTTTTCCAAATAAGAGATATAATTTTTATCAGCATGTTGTAGTATTCTTTATTCTCCAACATCCTAAAAATATTATTCAACCACGATAAAATAATAAAAAAATTATAATTCACCTAGTGATATTTTATTATACTAACATCATAACCGATATCCATCTATAACAACCATCAAATGGGTGGATAATTCATTGTTCATGTGTATGTTGGACTATTGCCTCACAAACCAATGAAATTCATTTTCCATCACTATTTATCATGACTGATTATAATGATGTAATTAATGTTTATATAACATATTAATGAAATATTTATCTTTATAAAAACACAATATATTATTTACCTTCCTATAATTTCATGCACTAAAAATTAATAATGTTGTTCATACGAACGGATGGACCACCACCACCACGAAGCGATGTGATTCTTTTTCATCACTTCAAATGGATTATATATATAAGTACACTTATAGAATTGATTTGGATTATATGATATGATTTTAATTTTTGAAAGAAAAAATGATACTTACCTTCTATAATTATCATTGAAAATTTGAACCCTTTCTCATGCATAAAAATAACCTACCATCCCTATGATTTTAACGAGTTCTATTTTCATAATTATATTTATTATTTGTATTTATGAAACAGTAAAATAATTTACAATATATTTTAATTAGAAAAAATTTAATTTCATTGACTATTTTTTATGGACACAATAGTAGGTTAAAAAACCTGATAGTCTATAGTTTAATCATAACTATTATAATCTATCCATTACATTAGCAGGTATGAATTGAAGTAAATAAATTATGAAAATTATGGTTATTTATTTATTATAAATAAAATAATAATAATTTAAAATAAAATGAAATGTTTTCTGAAATGCCGTATTTTTATAAAAGACTGTATAATTCTGATTTGTACACTTAAATTAAAATTAATTTTTCAAATTTTAGATAATTTATTTGGTAAAATAATTTCAGTTTTCAAATAATCACATAAAAATTCTCTTAGGGTCAATTTTTTGTATTTTTTAAAAATGCTTAATTTTTTATTTGAATTATAAAAAATATTGATTTTTACTAAACATTTATCTTTTTTAAAATTTTTACAAAGTCAAATTATATTATAAATTAGTTTTAAAGTAAATATATTTAAATTATATATCATTTAATAAAATTTATGTTATTGGAATAATTTTCACATTGAATCTTGTATAAAGACTTTGTTATCTTTTGAGCATTTTTTCATCGGAAAATAGATTTCTCATAACGTTTTCCTGATTAATTTAAAATTAAATTATAAAAATTCACTATATAGATGTTGAAAAAATGGATAAAATATTTTCAATAAGAATATTTTATATTTTATAACATGTCAAAATTACTTTTTTACCTAAATAAGTATGGAAAATAGTAAAAATTAGTTACCACAGTTAAGGTAAAAATGTATTAAATGAGGATTAAATTGATAAGATAATGGTTAAAAATAACCTACCAACATGTTAAAATAATATTAGCCTGCTATATTTCTGAATTAACTTTCCAATTTTCTAATAAATAGTAATTTGTAATTTTATTCATGTGAATAAATTTATCATTATTTAATGTTTTGGAAAACTTATATGGAATTTCCAAGAGGGTTCCCTTTCACACTTATAAAGGGTCGCTCACAGTCATATCTTATTCGCACCTCCAAAGCCTATTATCTCATCCAAACCCAAACAAATTATATCCCAAAAATTAATGTTTCAATTATATAGATGAATATACTCCTAAAAGATGATCCCTAGGGTCTTTAATAGGAGATTAAAAGGAGGTTTCATTTTTTAGAAGCTAATTATCTTAACATAACTATTTCATTTTATTTCTTATTTTTAAACTATAAATTATGTATTAAAAATTCCAATATAATAAAAAATCATATCCCATATATTTATGTGTTATTATATTTATGTAATAATAATTATACATCTCTAATTTGATCAAATGGGAAATGAAATCCTCAATCAAGGGTATGGCAGACTACTGCCTCACTAACCGATGTAGTTTGTTTTCCATCACCTACATTAGAGGTTGGATATAATGATGGATTTAAAATATTTAATTGATATTTATGATATTATTAAACTTTTTTAATTTCAATATCAAATATTATTTTTTACATTTTATTCTATTTGAAATACGATAATGTCTCTTGTTAGTATGACAAAATACCACCTCACAAAGCGATGTGATTCATTTTTCACTAACGATTTTCATGGAATGTAATAAGGTTAAATTAATTTAGTATGTGATATATATGATATGAAAATTTTTTCATTAAAATTAATATATGGAACACTTCCTTAACCTTTTACTCTTTAATGGAATGAAATCATAGCTTGTGCGTACGTATAACCTTTCGTATCCACACAGCGATGTGATTCATTTTCCCTGTACAAATTCATAAATGGTTATGATAACATATATAACGAGTAAATAGGATATTTATAAAATTATTATAATTATAGATATTATTTAGTTATTACATATGTACAATAATAAAACATTCATTACAAAAACATTCCTGAGAAGATAAGGCAATCAACACATAAAATAATTAAAATAATGGAATATTTTTAACAAACTAGCAGTAAATGATATAATAGGTATAAATGTGATATTAAAAAAATTAATATCGTTTTGGTATAAATTTATAAAATGATTAAAACCGTTATATAGGAGGATAAATTATGTTCTACTAAAGGAATGCACGAGTTAAGGGACTTCATCTCAATCTCCCTTAAATGGGATATATTGTAATGTCATGCACCTAATTTATTTTATATGGTGTATATAATTCTATTTTGAAAAGTAAAATCATGAATAATTATTAATTCATGGTATTTTAAATTTCAAGTATAATTTTTTAATCCAGGGATATTGGTCTTGAAAATTTCTAATTGGTAATAGTTATTGTACAATATCACTTTATTTTAGGATTGTTAAGTTACTCTTGAAATAATTACTTTATAGTGATCATTGTTCGTTGTAAATTTCAATTATATAAAAAATAAATATTATTCTATGATTAATATAGTTATTTCGAAAAAATTATACTATGTTTAAATATCGTATTAACATTGAACGTTGATTTATTAACAAGGGAAATATTGGTAAATATATAGGATTTACTCATTATTGATATATGATAATAGTGCCAATTTCTCCTAAATGAAATGGATTATTCGATATATGTGGAATGATTTTGACATGTAGATTTGGGTGGGTCCCAGTTAGAGCTAGCTACTCAATTCATCGATAGGTCTCATGAGACAAACTACTAGGCCAAATCATATAGGCTTTTACCATGTAGTTTTAAACTATCTAGAGGTAATATCTTGATGACATATGTTTAATGATGAATAAGATCATGAAATTTAATAATTAATCATTTACTTCCCTGAGAATTCCATTATTATTATGTTCTATGATATTTTCACTATGATATTATCTCTAGATTCATTTTGTTCCCACGTATTGATTAAATGGAATGTGTTTTTAGTTATATAAATTTCTATATTGATTATGTATTATCTTGTCAAGATAGTCAAGTTATTTAAATGGAATGTTATTTAGTTGTTTAAAATTCCATTTTGACTATAATAATTGATTCATGATAACTTCTGCTACAATTTACCCTTACTAATCATTTTAGCTCTCCATTATTTTGTTTCCTTCCACAGTGTATGAAGAAGAATTAGTGAAATGGGTTTTTAATGTTACCATTAAATTTATATTATTATGTATTATGTTTTATTTTATATTACCACTATAAAATGGGTATCATGTATGTATATAATTATCCAAAACTTATAATCTTATTGATCATTCAAGAGTTGAACCTTTGTGTCAAAGTCAATATAATAAAAAAGACACCATCTTCGGGTTACCAGAGTCGAGGTCGTTATAGTTAGTGTTAGAAGAATTTTAGTAGAAGATGTGAGAACTATATTAAAGAAAAAATATAATAGGGAACATAATAACATTTTTTAATTTGAGGATAAGTATAAAATAATATCCATATTTTTTTCTACGAAAGTTAATATGTGATTTCTCCTCGCAATACATATTTGTTTGGATGCTTCTAGTAGACGTGGTTCTGGATGAAAGATAACTAGGTATAATCACACCAAAAAGGGCACATTGGAATTAAACCGATCATCATCTTGTGCATGAAAACAAGCCTTACTGTGCAATTATTTTGTTACTCCTAGGGAATACAAATAGAATAATAAACTTTTTTTACAAACCATTATGAAGGATTTAAAAATAAAGATATCTCCAATGAAACCAATTTATAACTCAGAGTTTGACAATGCATGAATTTTAATTTATGATAAGTATTACACTCTTTAAGAATTATATATTATCATATAAAATTCAAAATTTTATGAACTAATATATTGTTTAGAAATGGTTCCTTGAAAGAATAAGGGTATCAATACTCCTACAAAATGTAGATATTTTGCTACCAAGGAAGCCAATATATATTGTATTGGATATAATAAAATTATGGATATATTAGGTCTACTTAATCTGGTCAAGAAAAATAACCTTTCTTAGATGGAGAAACATGCTCTATAGCATGATTTTCTTATTTTGTATTGATTCATGTTATAAAATCCCCCATAATTTGGTAGGAATGATAATCCTGTGGTAGGTGAGAAATAGATTATGTCTATAGAGAGGATATTTATGGCCTTGGGATGCGGTGAAAATTAAAAGGTTACACTTTTAGTGCATTATATCAAAGGAGATTCCGATCAATAGTGGTTGTTGATCAATAATTTTAGAGAGGAAGATGAAATATAACTAATAGAATGGAAATATTTTGCAGATACATTATTAGACAAATATGTCCCTAATGTGAAACAAAACAAAATAAAGAGAACATTGCATATCTTAATGAAAAAGGGGGAAGAATGTGTTGTAGTGTATGAATATAAATTTACAATGTTATCTTGGCATGCTACGGATTAGATACACAACATGGAGTGTAATACTGGCAATTTAATTAAAGGGATTAAGATATGTATCTAAAGGGAACTGGCCTCTCAATATTTTTCATCATATGATGAAATAGTTTATGTGCCATAAAAATAGAGAAGGAATTATCTAAATCATACATAATATAGAGAAATAAAGAGAGTAATATTTTAAACAATCATCATGAAAATTGGAATGCATCAAAGAAGAATAAGAGAACATAGTGATTTCTATATTGTGAAAATTATGGAAAGAATATCCCTATGAAATGCTTCATGGGATTGGGAGTTTTTATTGGTGTGGAGAAAAGGATCACGTTGAAAAATAATGAAAATGTAACAAAACAATTATTTCTTCAGCATTTCAAATATAGTGAGATAAGGAACTATGCAAATGAATTTCCCAAGAATCAATAAAACCCACCACAAAAGAGGCCAAGGGGAGAAATAAAAGCTTATATAATCACTATTAATGTTGTGTAAGTACCCAATTATTTGGTGGATTGTATATTAATCCTATATTTAAATTTATCTAATGCTTTATTTTATTCAGGATCCTCACACTCTTTCATATCTACCCAATTTCCCCAGAAAATTAGTCATTTCTATTTATGAAGGGAGTTATCAATCAGAACTCTTAAAGAAAGTCTCACTAAAACATTAATGTGTCAGATAGTGGCCATTATCAAATATAAACATGATCTATTGTATGACCTTATTATCATACATATGGTTGACTCGATAGGATCCATTCTTTAGTCTAGAATTAAAAATATGATTCAAAAAATTATTCCAAGAAGAATGAATTTAGGATTTGCAAGGAAGATATAAAATTCCATATATGTAGAGAAGTTGATTCATCATATGAGTAATAACTCAGTCAACCCCTAGTAGGTCTACTAAATGTTATTTTTAGGGAACAAGATAAAACAAAAACCATTGATAGAGGAGGTAATATTAAAATTGAATATTCACATAAAATATAGGAATACATTGATTAATTTTCTAAGACATATCATTGATATACAATAGAGTATGAAGTTGATTTTTCCATTTATTTAACTCACGATGCAAGAGTAGTATCAAATAATCCATATAGAATGGATATTGTGAAATTAGTTGTGTTAATGAAATAAGTAGAAGAGTTGAGTGATAATGGATTTATTCCCCAACGTCTTTCACTATGGGGATCCCATATTATCTTAATTAAAAAATAAGATGGATCCATGAGGTTATAAATTTATTATAGGTAAATAAATTCTATTTTGATAAAGAACTTATATCGTATGTCTTAAATTGATGAATTATTCAATCAAATTCATGGAGATCAATATTTTCCAATGATTTAAATTTATTATGGGTATAATAAATTGTGAGTAATGAAAGAATACATTCTAAATAGATCTTTTTGAGTGAGTAATGAACTCCATGAGTTTACCATAATACCATTTGGATTGACTAATTAATCCTCTATTTTTTTGGATCTAATGAACAGAGTATTCAATTAATATATTGATATTTTTTTATTATATAAATTAATGATATTTTGGTTTATTCTAATGGATATGAGTATCATGAGAGTTAGTTGCAGATCAATATCCATACTCTTTGAAGGAATGAGTCATATGGGACATTTAGTAAGTGTGATTTTAGGATTCAAGATGTTTCTTTCCTTGGTCATGTTGTCTCCAATGATGGAATCTCAGTTTATCCTTCAAATAAAAAGGCAGTCAAAGAATGGAATATACCAATGAATATAACTGAGGTACACATTTTAATTATTTTATATGGTTAATATTGGAATTTTTTTTAGAATTTTTTCCGATTGGATAACCTTTTAAAAATATTACACAAAAAGAGTTTAGTTGTATTAGAGAAAGGAATGTAAATAATGCTTTGATAAACTAAATACAATATTGGTAAATACACTGATATTGACTCAACCCTATATTAATTATGGTTTTTGATATATATTAATGTATCTAAGAAGGTACATAGTTGTGTTCAAATTAAATATGATAATATAAATGCATATGAATCATGAAAATTGACGACTCATGAACATAAATATAAAACCCATGGTAAAAGTTCGTAGTATGATGATGAGAGCTCTCGAAGTAAAATTAATCCTATGAATGGTGAGTAATTAGAAGTAATTGTTTCTGAAGCTGGTGTTTGGAAACTTGGAATGATATCATGTGTTCAACCAATACCTAATCTTAACATTTAACAGTTGGATGAGGATCATAGCTCAAATTTCTTAATATATCTTAGAAGCATAAATATGTATTTGGATTTGAGGGATTTTTTTGGGATAACATGAAGAGTAAAAGTATTGATTATATGTCTAGATGTTTATTTTATTAAAAATTTAAAAGCTATGAGGCAACATCCTAGAGGATTCATGAAGCCTCTCCATATTATTATGGGGAAATGGTATGTAGTTACTATGTAATTTGTTACAGGAACCTAAAAGACATCTAAAAATAATGATGTAATATGATTTATCATTGATCAACTAAATAACTATTCAAATTTCCTCTCTATAAGAGAAGATTAACCTTTTTCTCACGTCACATGGATCTAGCTTAAAGAATTGGTAGGACTTCATGGTTCACCTTTTTTAATTGTGTATGGTCTTGATCCTCATTTTACATTGAAATTCTAGAGAATAATTATGAAATCACTTTATACTAAGGTTTATTTGAGCATTTTATACCATCCTAAAACTAATGGAAAGTCAAAAAATGCTATTTATAAAATGGGATAAATTTTAACATCATTCCCTCTTGACTTTACTGGTATGTGGGATTAGTATTTACTTTTGGTGTTGTATTCATATAAAAATAGTTTCCATTAATGTATTTAAATTGTGTTGTATATAGAATTATATCGAAACAGATGTCATACTCTAACTTATTTGGATGAAGTTAAAATAATTGGCCTATAACTTTTTAATAGATAATAAAAATGATAAAGGCAATTAATGATCACATTAAAGAAATTCAAAGTATGAAAAAGAGTTATACTGATAATTGGAGGAAATATTTGATATTCCAAGTGGGAAATATTTTTTTCTTGATAGTATCTCTATATAAGGGTGTTATAAGGTTTCGTAAAAAAGGGAAACTAATCCCCTCATACATCAAGCACTTTTAATTTATTGAAAAAATTAGACCTATTTCTTAACATTTTATAATGCTTTCAAATCTATCAAAAGTACATGATTTGTTACATATATCATGGTTAAGTAATTACATGCCAGACCTAATGAACGTGATCACCACTAATGAAATAAAATTGGAACATGATCGATCACAAAAAATAATTATCTTTTATCAACAGGGGTTTATATGTTGGTAAAAGTGGATTTTCTGTTACTATAATTTTTTAGCAACAAAAATTGTTCTATCACTAAACTATTGGAAAAAAAATTATCGCTAAATGTTATTGTGATAGATAAAATGTTTTGGTTTCAATTATAATAATACCAATATATAATATATATGTTGGTAAAAAATTTTGGTAAAAAATTAATATAACTAATATATCTATTGGTAATATTATTAACATTTATAAAAAATATCAACAATTAATATTTGTTTGTAAATTATAATCTTAATGTTGGTATTCTAATATTAGTTGTTAAAATTTTATATTATATTTATTAATATAATTATATAGAAAATATTATTAAATTTATTATATAATAAATAGAAAATTATATTATATAAAACACCAAAAAATTATAATTTATTTAAAAAAATGTTCCAATATAATATAAATACATGTTAAAGCATCATAAAAAGAAAAGAAGCTCCAAGAAACATATTTCAAACATGTTTAAACATGTTCAACCAGTAATAGAATTTACATGGAACTCAGTGAAACTTTTTCAACAATCTATTTCTTATAAACATCAGACATCACTCTCTTGGAATCCTCATAGCTTCACATAAGTTGTTATCTACTATAGTGGATCAAGACATGAACAACTTAACCATCATCCCTCTGACTATAGTGGACCCACCATTTTATTCTTGAAGAAAAACCTATCCATGCTCCCTCTAATTTATACATGCACTATCACAAGCATCGTTATAATCACACAAACAAAATAATTGGAAAATAGTTTTCATTTAAATGAAATATTTAAAAATAATAACAAATGATATAAAACTATCATTCAGTGGTCACAAAAAGAGGATAATCTGACTAGTGGAAACAACCATAAGATAATATAACTTGATATGACAACCATAAAATTAACCATATTGAAAAAAAAAAGAATATATAATGAATACCCAAAAAATTTCCATAATGTGTGATTTAGAAATAACAAATGAGGAAAATAATAGAAAAATGACTAGAACCATTTGGTGGAAAAATAATTATAGTGACCACATTAACAGAAGATATATAGTGACATGAAAAAAATGAAAATTCATGTTATAAAAAAATATTTTATATAACATGTGATCAAAAACCATTTAGAATGAAATTGACTTTTAATAATAGTGTCACAAAACTCAAAATTCAATAATCTAGTCCAAAACCTATGAGAAATGAGTCGGTTTCCCACCCCAAGCCCTTAAAAATTTTATTAAGAAAATACATGTTTCATACACACACAAGGTAAAATTTCATATTTAAGTAATTAAAAGAGATTTCAATTATACATATATTAAAACGCAGATCAAGTAGAAAAAAGGTCACCATTTTAGACAAGCATTGCAACCATTATCCAAAAAAGATGACTCAAATTATCCCATAAACTATATTATTAATTTCAATTCACAACCCAAATGTTAGACCAACATAAATTATTAATTATTAGTAAATCTTAAAGAGAATAAAGTAGGCCTGCAATGGATTGCATAAGAAATATCATTAGAATAATAGATTTACATTAAATGCACTGAACTCCATGGAGAATACTCACATCCCATATTGAATAGAATGCATATACACCAAAAAGGCCATACACATCATAAAAAATATAGGGAATCCAACATGATGACGAAATTTCAATCCCTACAATGAGTCTTCATGTGGCTTCCTTACTTGAAAAAACATGAACCTTTGTGAAACCTCATTGAAAAAGTAAAAAATTTCTTGAATAGGGATCCTCACAACCAAATCATAGAAATCCAAAACTATTTAAACCTACCTAGAACATCAAAAAAACTAAAAGGAATCCAACATCTAGTAGGGGAAGAGAGGGAAAATAAAGAATTAATAAATAATTAAGGGCCACAATCTAGAGATAAAATGCCTTATAGATTTGAATTCATTGCCATTGAAAGGGTGTTGGTAGAGATAACATCCATTAAATTATCCAAAGAAGGGAAAAAATAAAATATAATGGAATGGAATAATTCCACTAGATAATCCAAACCTAGTCCACCCCCTCTCAAAGCCTTATTCTTGTCTTTCATCCCCTTGGAATCTTGCTCAAAACCTTTACATCAAACATGGTGTTCTATTTCTGCAGCTCTATCATCACCTTATAAGCACACAAATATGATTTATCCTCATATCGGTCATATATAACCGCATAAAATTTGTGGAGAAAAACATCATGCAATCGCAGAATCTCCCCATAATAAAAACATCCCACATGCCATCAATTAATACAAGTAACATCTTTCGATATTTCGCCAGAGCTATCTCTCGTAAAATGACTGCTACTTGGTTCTCTTTTTTCGGTAGTACATATACGAACTAAAGAACCTGGGCCTATGAAATATATTCATCTGGAATATGCATTGGGGTCCTTTTGATATAGGTGGATGCATTGAACCACATGAAGCACAACATAAGAGAGAGTGTATAAGGACCCAACCTTAAAACATTACATAGTCTTGCATTAAAAAAATAATGCACAATGAAGATCCTTTCAGGTTTAGAGTTTTAGATAATTAGGCCATAACATATAAGTGACATCTTGAATAATACATGTAGACAAATCTACTCAGTTTACATTTATTCAGAAATAAAAACTCTTAAATGAAAAGGGTCATGTCTAGTTCTATGTTTTAGACAGCATGACATTTCCATGATCCCATCCTTGACCCTATTCCACTTTATGTCCTATGAAAAACATTTCAAAAACATGGGATGAGCATAAAAATCTCAGTAAAGGATACAAAAAGAAGGAAAACTGTTTGATTTTTAAAACAACAAGTAAACCATTAAAACACTATCATAAGTAATACTTTTCACTTTTATGAAGTAGTAAATACTCTGCGTTAAATAAAAGATCAATACTTACCATTTTGTAACCAAAATATTACCATAAAACCCATATAAAGAAAACATAACATATAAAGGAAACTTGGGAAATAAACATACTTAAATGGAATAACCATACAGTCTACTTCTACACGTATCACTAAATGGAATAGCCATACATCCCACTTCCATACCCAATGAATTGGAGGTTATAAAATAACCACCCATCTTGGTTTATCAAGGAATCACCCATCATTTGGTTTATCATGTAACAACCCGTCAAATGTCTAGGTACCACTATAAAATCATAACACATAAAATATTGCAAATATAAAAATTTCACTAATAATATTTAATTTTCAATCACAAGAAATAATTTCAAGATATTGAAATAATGAATCCATTTAAAAACCCATTTTAAATACGAAAACACCCAAAAATAGAATAATGGATTTCATTTTCATTTTAGAAAACATTATGACATATAGAGGAAGCCAAATAACGATTACAGCGGAGGAGAGGTCATTGTCACTGCACACATTAAAAACATTCTGTTTGTCATTTAGTAAAACACTTCGGTGAAAAAATATTTCCTTTGAATGATATGAAAATTCAAAGGAGTATATACAGTGTATAATAGAAGGGCCTGTATTAAAATAAAATATGCCTCAATGAATGGATATTTATAATAAGTCCCTTATAAAGATCATTTTGTAAATAAAATAGATCGATTATGTGTATTTTAATGTTTTGGTCCAAAGCATCATTTTTTTTATTTAAAGAAAATACCTCTTTAGACTGGGTAGAGGGAGACCAATTACATAGCCTGAAGGCCCAAGGCCAAGTGGCCTGAATACTAGGCTTGGAAGCCCTTTTTTTGGCAGAAAGGGCCCCTCGGTGAATAGTATGGCTACAGTACCTGCTACAATATATCAGGAATTATTTAGATATCATATATATCTAGTATATTTATATATATTTATAACAGTACATATCATTTGGAGATAAGAAAAGAAATGCTCCCTTCATGGAGACGGTAAGTTGTATGTACGTATGAATGCTACTTTCATTTATATTTTGTATTTAATGGAATGAAAACATAATGATACATAGGTATATTATAATTCAAGTATATTATCATATATAATATCATTAAATCCATCCTTTATACATACCATGTGTGGTATGAACGAGTCATTTCACTTTGAGGGGGCGGTAGTCTGCACTTCCTCAAATAAAATAATCGTGTTTACCCATAATGGAAAGCATAAAGGTATGATATAAATGGGAAATACAGAAGCAAAAAAGAAAACATAAATAGAATTTATATCATATATAAATACAGTTCCATCTAAATGGACACCATGATAGCCAGTAAGAGATAAGCAAACAATCATCGTTTAATGAGGTGTTAGTTTTCTTTCCACAGAAAGAGTATGTTCTTCACGCATTAGATGGAGGTGTGTGTAAGTGTAGTTAGAATAATTATCATAAAAATATCATAGTATATTTTGGATACTGGTATTGTTATAAATTAAAGGAATAAAAAATGATTAGGGGGTTGGAGACGTAAAATAAAACAAAATAACTTAAGAGAAGACGAGACCTTTAATTGGGGTAACTCCCTTTGGTTTGAACCAAAAGGGTTTTTTGAGGTTCCATCTGCCTAAGTTAAAGCATCTAGGAGGAGTAGAGGGATGTATGGAGCTTAATTATGAAGAGGTTGGATGAGACTAGAGGCTTGAGATGTGTGTGGAATGGGTTAGAAGTTGTGTCCTTTTATAAGGCAGAGGAGGGGCTCTTTAAGAAATTTTGAAACAATTTTTTTATAATAAACTTATCTTCGGTTTCAAAAGTTCCAAGAATCATTAAAGTCTAAGATAAGATGGTGCATGGTCAAAATAAAATCATCCAATAATAATTGGACAGGTTTTGAATAATGTTTATATATATATAATCTTATTTATTTAAATCATTTATTAACGAGGTTAACACAAAATCATTATTATGGAATAATTAATTTTATTTATTTGATGTCTAAAAATTATAAAAAAATACCATGATATATGAAATAATTTTAGATTTACAATTATTTTTTATCATCTTAATTATGGCTTATATAACCCCATGTAAAAATTAATTTACAAAAAGATATTTGGTTATGTCATTTTAACATTTGCTTTATGTTATTTAAAATAAAGTGTCATTATCACTCTTAAGTGGCTTCATGGGGTCCCAAAATCGACCCAAAGATGCCCACGGTCGGATATGTGACAAAAAAAATTATGACACATTTTAGGGCAATTTTATATTATTATAAAAATATTTGTTTACCCTTATTTACCAGATTTACCCTTTGACCATGGTAAATAAAATTTTTACTCAAGTAAATATTGATATTCTCTCAAAATGAAAGTTACCTATTTAAAAAATATGGACCTCCTGATTCAGAATATGGAATTCATTTTTCCAAATTCAAAACACAGAAGTGGAAGAAATTAATTTAAAATTAACTCCCACTGTCAAAACACAACGCATGTTTTTAGAAATATTAACTATCAAAATATTGACACTAGTTTATGTCCAATTTCTAAGTGAAATTAATTAAAATGACTAAATTGGATTAAATGGTAAAAATATAATTTAATTACACTTTAAAACCAATTAAAAAGATAATATAACTATATAAGTAAATTATATTAAAAGGAAGTTTTGAATTAAAATACAACATTTTTCATTTTTCAATAAAAATTGAATTTTATCAAAAAAATACAAAAAATTTACCCAAAGTGAATTTTGATGACACGATTCTAAAGAAGGATTTTATTTGGTAAAATAGAACATATAAAAGTTACCAAAACTATATTTAAATACAGTTATCCATTAAAAGGTGGTAAATAAACCTTTAAGGTAAATTATGCTTAAAATTAGATTCATTCACATTTTAAGACTGTAACTTATTTGGGATAAATGTAAATACATTTAACAAAAATGTATAATCATATTGTAGTTAGTTTTTTCATTCCCTCCAATACAACAGCTAGGAGTTAACTACCATTTAAAATAATAATGTTATATTATTAGTGTGCAACGTAAGATTTCAAAGAAACCCATTGTTGTGATCGGTTATTCCATCGAACATAGAATCCCCTTTAAAGTAAAATTATTATTTAATTCACAAAATATTAATAAAAAAGAGAATGTATTTTTTCTTTATTTACCTGGGATGTCACATCCTTCCCCCCTTTTGAATTTGCATCCTCACAATTTTATTCACTTATCAAATAAGTGGGGGTATTTATCCCTCATAGAATTTTCAGATTCCTACATTGCTTCTTCAACCATATGGTTTTTCGACAACACCATTACCTGATGAATTACCTTATTCTAAAACACTTTCTCTCTTTGGTCAAGAATCTGGAGTAGTTGTTCCTCATTTGAGAGATTCTCTTCCAACTAAACTACCTATGGGATCAAAACATTAGATGGATATGGCATATACATTCTTAACATTGAAACATGAAAAACAATGTGTACTTGGGATAAACTTGGAGGTAATTCCACTCTGTATGCAACTGATCCATCTTTTTCTAGGATTTCAGAAGGTCCAATGAACCTCAGACACTACTTTCCCTTCTTTACAAAATGCATCACACTTTTTAATGGAGAAACATTGAGAATGACATGATCACCTACCTCAAAAGAAAGATCCTTTCTCCGATTATCCACATAACATTTCTTCCTACTTTGAGATATTCTCATGTTCATCTGAATCAACTAAACTTTTTCTACCATCTCTTCTACCAATTCTGGTCCCATCAGTTTCCTTTCACCTAATTTATCTTAAAAAGCTGGTGTTTGACACCGATTTCCATATAATGCCTCAAAATATTTAAAGCAAAACAACAACACCTAATTCGAAATCATGGGTAGGGTAATTTTACTCATGAGGTTTCAACTGATGTGAAGAATAAGAAATTACTTGATCATTCTGCATAAGGACACACCCAAGTCCTTTCAACAAAGCATCACTATAAATAACAAACTCACCATTTCTGGAAGGTAGTGCCCAAATTGGAGCATTCACCAACCTTCTTTTCAATTCTTGAAAACAATCATCACATTATTTTGTCCAAATGAACTTAACACCTTTCTGAGTTAACTTAGTCAGTAGACTAGATAACCATGAAAATGTTTCAACAAAACTCTGTTAATAACCTACAAAACCAGGAAAACTACGAATCTCTGTTATATTTTTGGGTCTTGACCTTTCTTCAGCAACTTTTGTTTTAGCCGGATCAACAATTATTCCATTTTTTGAAACAATGTGACTAAGGAAAGAAATTATTTTAACCAAAATTCACACTTTATGAATGTCAAAAATATTTTATTTTCTTTTAAGGTTTTCAAGACTACCCTTAAATGACATTCATGTTTCTCTTTACTTTTGTAATAAACCAAAATATCATCATTGAACACAACCAAAAATTTATCCAAGAACTCATGGAAAATTATATTCAGAAGATCCATGAATATAGTAGGTGAATTGGTTAACACAAAATTCATAACTACAAATTCATAATGGCCATATCTAGTACGAAATGCGGTATTCAGAATGTCTTCTTCCTTTACTTTCAACAGATGGTACCCTAACATCAATTCAACCTTCGAAAAAGACTGAGCTCCCTGTAGCTGATCAAACAAATCATCGATATGAAGCAAATGATACTTGTTCTTAACAGTGATATTATTCAATGCTCTATAATCAATGCAAAGTCTCATTTAACCATCTTTTTTAACAAACAAGACAGTATCACCCCATGGTGAAGTGATAGGTTGAATGAAACATTTATCTAATAGCTCCATAAATTGCTTCTTTACCTCTAAAAGTTCAATTTGAGCCATTTGATTAGAGGGTTTTGAAATTGGCTCAGTATCAGGAACTAAGTAAACAGTAAATTAAACTTCTCGATTTAGTATTATACCAGACAACTCATTAGAACAAACATTAAGATACTCATTTACCACTGGCACATCTTTTATCTGAACAGTTCCTTGGTTTTCAACAATATGTGCAAGGTAACATTAATTTCCATCATTTACTAGTTTCTCAACTTCTTGATGTGTTATCAAAATTAAGGGTTCATTCTTGTATACAAACTGAAAATATTTTTGAAAAGAAACCTCTTTAGCTCTGCAGTGAATCTTAACATGATAAACAGGTATCCAATCCATGCCCAAAATAACATCAAACTCTACTAGAGGTAAACCTAGAATGGTTGTATGTAGATTCTTTCCACACACAAGGACAAATAGGTTCATATAATTTCTTTTTGTCCCAACATTTCCTCCATGTGTTTTTACCATATGTTTAGGATTAATATCTTGAAATAGAATTCCCAATTTACTAGAAAACTTGTTAGAAATGAAAGAATGTGTAGATCCTGAATCAAACAACACATTGGAATAATCTGAACAAACAAATAGTGTACCTAATACTACTTCATTTGATGGCCCAACATCTCCTAAATTAGTTTCAAAGGATTTCACCACCCCTTTCTTCTTGTAGTCTAGTTGCTTTCCCTCACATGAGTTCTTTGTTGGACACACATTTTCACAATGACCCATTTCATTGCACTTAAAACATCTTACTGATGGCTTTTCATTGCCTTCTTGATCATCTTCCTTACAGTTATGAGCAATTTGACTGGACTTACCACACTTTAATCACTTCCCAGAATTTGATAAATATTATCCATGATGATTTTTACCACAATTATCACAATATAGATATTTATTTTTTCTATATCCAGGCTTCTTTGATGAATTCTTTCCCTTTTCCTGTCAAGTGGACCTCTTATTCTATTATTTTTGAAAGAAAACCTGATCATCAAAAAATCCATTTCCACATTATATGCACATTGAACAAGTTTTTCAAAAGTTTTTAACTCATGAGAGGCTAATGCTCTTCTATATCGTGGCTTTAGTCCTGAGTAAAATCGATTTATCCTACTGTCAAGATCTTGGATGAAATTTGGAGCATACCTTACTAGTCAAGTGAAATTTCCTTCGTAAATAGACACTGAGTCATCATACTACATCAATTCAAAGAATTTATATTCCATCCTAAGTCGAACCACCTTAGGAAAATATTTCTCAAGGAACATACCTTTGAATTCATCCCAATCAAGAGCATCAATCTTTTCACTATCCCTGATATTTTCCACCATCGACCACCACTGATCAACGTCACCTTCAAAATGATAAATTGAGAGACTAAACTTTTGATGTTATGAACACTCCAGGACATCAAAAATCTACTCTAGTTCTTTAATCCCCCCTTCATATAGCACTAGGTCAGATGATACTACGAATGAGGGGGGATGTTGCCTCATGAAACACTCTACTACTGACAAGTTCCTATGTGGTTGATCTAGCTGATCTTGTGCATGGATACCACCACCATTTATAGCCTAATTAAACTATTCCATCACTAAAACAAACTATTTAGTTCTAACTCCAGCCATCTCAGGTTGATGATTTGGAAGGTTTTCTTCCTCCTAATGTCACCCCAATATAGATGCCCTGTTTTCTCTGTGGAAAACCATTCTGAACATAGAAATAGTTTAGGCGAAGCAACATGTTAATCTGTAAATTCTATATCATTTAAATATTAACATAAATAATTATATTGATATTAATTTAACAATAACCTAACTCCTAATGTTATCTAAACCGACCTCTGATACCATCTATAAGGAACCAACCTTAAAACATTACATAGTCTTGAATTAAACAAATAATTCACATTGAGGATCTATTTAGGTTTAGAGTTTCAGATAATTAGGCCATAACATATATATGTTTACTTGAATAATACATGTAGACACATAGACTCAGTTTCCATTTTTTCACAAATAAAAACTCTTGAAAAAAAAGATTCATGTCCAGTTCCATGTTTTAGACAACATGACATTTCCTTGATCCCATCTTTGACCCTATTCCACTTTAAGTCCTATGAATTTTTTTTTTCAAAAACTAGGGATGAGCATAAAAAGCTCAATAAGGGATACACAAAGAAGGAAAACTGTTGTTTTTTTAAAAAAACAAGTAAACCATGAATAATTTATCATAAGTAATACCTTTCTCCTTTATGAAGTAGTAAATAATCTTCATTGAATAAAATATAAATACTTACCATTTTGTAACCAAAATATTACCATATAACCCATATAAAGAACAATATCATATAAAGGTAACATGGGACATAATCATACTTAAATGGACCATACGGTCAACTTCCACACATACCACAAAATGGAATAGTCATACAGCTGACCTCCATACCTAATTCATTAGAGGTTATAATGTAACCACCCATCCTGGTTTATCACGGCACCACCCATCATTTGTTTTATCACGTAACCACCCATAAAATTTCGAAGTACCATTATAATATAATGAAACATAAGGTATTAAAAATATAAACATTTCACTAATAACATTTAATTTGAAATCACAAGAAATAATTTCAAGATATTTAAATAATATATCTATTTCGAAAACCATTTTGAATACCAAAACACCCAAAAACAGAATAAGGGATTTCCTTTTCATTTTAGAAAACATTATGGCTTATAGAGGGATGTAACATCCCAAGTATGTAATGAATAAAAGATATAGTTATCTATGTCTATTTATGAATTAGATAGTGTTTTAGAGGATTAAAATGAGAATAAATCCAATCTTAAGCATGGAATATACTAATATTTTTAAAAGATTGTTTTACTGCCTTTTGATGGAAAACCATTTTAAATCAAAGTTCTGACAATTTTATAAGCTCTATTAGTCGAAATAAACTTATTCTTTATGATTGGGACATTGAAATTTACTTTGGGTAAATTTTTGGTATTTTTCTGATAAAGTTCATTTTTTAATGAATAGTGAAAAATGTTGTATTTTAATTCAAAACCTCTTTTTAATATAATTTACTTATATGATTAGATTATCTATTGAATTGGTTTTAAAGTTCAAGTAGAATATATTCTTACCATTTAATCCAATAGTGGTCGTTGGAATTAATTTCACTTTGAAATTGGACTTAAACTAGTGTCAATCTTTTGATACTTATTGTTTCATAAAAACACGCTATTTGCTCTGACAGTGGGAATTAATTATTAAATTAATTAATGTAACTTATATGTTTTGAATTTTGTAAAATAGACATCATTTTTTAATTCAGAATATCAGATATATCTTAGGGTGAAGTTTTGGTATTTTTCTGAAAAACTTAAATTTTTGATGAATAGTGAAACCACTAAGTGATACTTAAGAAAAATGATTTTTCGTTTAAATGAAATTTTAACACCTCTGTGTTTTGAATTTCCAAAATCCAACATACATGGTTATCATTAGGAAGTAATATATGGTTCAATGGGATTAAAATAAATATTTTTGTGAATAGTAACTTTTATGTTTTTAATCACGATTAAAGGTAATTAGTGTAGTTTAAGGTAAAAATAATGTTTTAATAACATGAAATGACCTAGACACATGTCCTACCATTATTTTATGTGTCATGGACGACCCATAAAAACCATGGGTCGATTTTTGGGACCCCATGGAGCCACTTGGGTATGATAAAGACATTAATGCCTTTTATTTAAAGTAAAAGTAAAAATGACACAAACATGAGTTGTTTTACTAAAAAAAATTAAATTGGGTTACACAAGTCAGATTTTTTACTATAAATAGTCATTGGAAAGATAAAACGCTTTACTACATCATATTATTTTTTATAATTTTTAGACATTAAATAAATTAAATTATTTATGACACCATGATGATGCACCGATTACCTCATTATTTAACAATTTAGATAAAATGAAAATATAATGTAAAATATAATACCTACACTTGTCAAAAACCTATTGTATGGGTGTATTTCGAACCCTTATCACCTTATCCTTGAAATTTATAATTGTGGGACCTTTTTTATCCGAAAATCATTTTATTAAAATGTATCTTTTCTTAACTTTCCAAGAGTTCCCCTCCTCTCCTCTTATAAAAGGCACCCACCTCTACCACCTTACCCATACTTCCAAAGCATTTGGCACGGACAGACCCTGTCCGTTTTGTCTCTCCACATCCATTTCTTACTCCTTGAAGCCCCACTTTGGGCAGAAGGCTTCCCAAGTAAGCCTTTGAGCTCAAATCAAAAAGAGTTACACGTTTTAAAGGTAGTGTCTTCTCTTGTGTTCATATGTTTTATTTTGCTTCTACAACCCCCTAAAATATTATTATTCATTTATTTTGTAACAACACAAGTATCTTACATATAATAGGATGTTTTTATAAGAATTATTCGATCTACACTTACACACACCTACATCTAATGGTTAAAGAACATACAGTTTCCGTGGATGGTGAATTTCTGCCTCACAAAACGATGATTGTTCAATATTCTTTTAACACCATCAAAGGTGTCCATTAAGATGACACTATATTAATATATGATATATAATATGTTTATGTTTTACTTAAGATTCTGTATTTTTCAGTTATGGCATACCTTTATGGTTTCCATTATGAGTAAACGCGATATCTTCATTTTAGGAAGTGTGGACTACCGCCCCCTCAATGTGATTTGATTTGTTAATGCCATATGTGGGACGTATAAAGGATGTAATTAATGATATTATATATGATATTATTCTGGAATTATAATATACCTTTATATCATTAAGATTCCATTCCATAAAATACGAAATAGAAATTAAAGTAGCGTTCATGCGTACGTACGGCTTACCGTCTCCATGAACGGTGCATTTCATTTCTTACCACTAAAAATTATGTAATATTATAAATTCATGTATATACTAGATATATATGATATATATGATATCTACATCATGAGTAGAACTCTAGATATAATGGTTACATGAAAAACTTGTAAGTATAAAAAGTTTATTTTTGACTCAAGTACCAATGATCGTTAAAACGACCGTTATTAACTTAAATAAATACATAGTGTTCATGACATGGTAATAAATGATATAAAAGGAATAATGAACTTGAAAAAGGTTTTTAAGAAAGTAGAAATTAACTCAACTTTATTATTCAGGAGGTTAAATAACGATCGAGTCAAGTCGGACCCGACGTATGGGACTTCGTCTCAATCTCCTTTCATTGAGGCATATTTTCTTTTATACACAAGAATATTTTATACGGTGTATAAACCCATTTAAGTTTTATGTTTATTCAAAAGGAATCTTTTTTATATGAATCGTTTTACTAAACGAAAAAAGGTAATGTTTTTGTCGTACGTATGCGGCGACAACGACTTCTCCACCGCCGTGACCATTATTTGAGTTTTGGATTCCTCTACAAGCCAAATTTTTTTTAAGAATAAAAAATAAGTACCATGTTTTACATTTCTTTTATTTTGGTATTGAAAATGGTTTTCATAATGTTTTTATTATATCAATGTGTTGTGTTGATATATTGTGATTAAAACGTGGAAATGTTATGTTTCTTTTATACATGTTTAATGTGATACAATTATGTTATGGTTCTTGGGAATTATTATGAAGATGGGTGGTTCTGTGATAAACTAAGGGCAGGTGAGCCAAATATAGCTCTCCAATGCATTGGGTAATGCAAAGGAGTTAAATGTTAAGGTTTCTCCAAAGCGATTTAGGGAATATACTGTGATGGGTATTCCAAACGTAACCAAGTGGGTTACTCCCTACATAAGAATGTTATGAATGCCTCAAGATACCTTTATGTCTTATGATTTCTATGATTTATTCATGATTTGATGAGGGATGTTAAAGTGCATATGTTTTAATAGTAGATTTTGATTTCATTGATTCTTATGTATACATGTACTCATGTTTCCTTTCCATATTTTTATATCCCTTACTGAGCTTTTTATGCTCATCCCAAGTTTTTGAAATGTTTTTCACAGGTCAAGGGAAGGGTACATGATATGACTTTAGTGTTAAGGAAGTGTTAAGAAATAACCCATGCTTTATTTTAAATTTGTTTCTGTTGATGGGAAAAAATGAACATTATCTTTTATGTAACCACTTTGTTTAAAAGTGGAATATAATGCATGCTGTATTATCTAATTCTCTAAAACTCTAAACTTGAAAAGATCCTCAATGTGTATTCTTGAAGTAACTCAAGATTAAGTAAGTTTTAAGGTCGGGGCCTTATAGTTGGTATCAGAGGTCGGTTTTGATAACGTTAGGAGTTCGAATTTTATTAAATGATTATCCAAAAATATTTTTTTATGGTCAAATTGAAATGATATAGCATTTGATGATTACCATGTTGCTTCATCTAAGACATGTTTGTTCAGAATGGTTTTCCGTAGAGGAAACAGGGAAGCAGTGCCAGGAAGGCATAAAGAAATAATTAACCTTCTAAATCAGCATCCTAAGATGGTTGGAATTTGAACTGAACAGTTTGTTGCAGTAATGGCGCAGTTGACTCAAGTGATAAATGGTTGCGGTATCCATGCACGAGATCAGCCAGATCAACCGTAGAGGAACATGTCAGTGGTGGAACATTTCATGAGGCAACATCCCCCATAATTCAGAGGATCATCTGACCGTGTGCTAGCTGAAGGGTGGATTAAAGAACTGGAGAAGATTTTCAATGTCTTGGGGTGTTCAGACAATCAAAAGGTTAGTCTTGCTATTTACCGTTTGGAGGGTGAAGCAGATCCATGGTGGTCGATGGTTAAAAATATCAGGGACGCTGATGAGATTGATGCTCTCGACTAGGATGAATTCAAATGTATGTTTATTGAGAAGTATTTTCCTAAGGTTGTTCGACTTAGGATGAAAAAAAATTCTTGGAATTGAGGCAAGATGAAGAATCAATGGCTGCCCATGAAGAGAGGTTTACTCGATTGGCAAGGTATGATCCAAATTTTATCCGAGACCTTTATAGTAAAATCAATTGTTTTTACTTAGGATTAAAGCCAAAATATCGAAGGGATTTAGCTTCTTGTGAGTTCAAAAGTTATGAAAATCTTGTTTGATGTGCTGTGAAGGTGGAAATGGAGTTTTCCGATGATCAAGTGTTCAATAAAAACCAACAGAAGAAGAGACTGAGGTTGCAGGAGAGAGGGAAGAATTCTTCAAAAAAGTATGATGGTAAGAAAACTAAGTTTCCATTTTGTGATAAATGTGATAAAAGGAATGCTGGGGAATGTATTTTGAATTCTGGAAAGTGATACTGATGCAGTAGGATGAGACATAAGGCTCTTGATTTCACTAAAAAAATCAAGGTGATGGTAAGACCAAATTTGATTTATAGTTAGTGAAATGTTTGAAGTGCAATGAGATGGGTCACTATGAAAACGAGTGTCCGAAAAAGTGCTCAAGTGATGGGAAGCAGTTAGACTACAAGTAGAAAGGGGTAGTGAAATCCTCTACAACTACTTGAGCAGATGTCGGGCCATCAGATTAAGTTGTATTAGGTACCTTGTTTGTTTTTTCAGATTATGCCTGTGTGTTGTTTGATTCGGGGTCTACACATTCTTTCATCTCTGAAAACTTTTCTAGTAAAATGGGAATACCATCTCAAGAAATGACTCCTAAACTTGTGGTAAAAACACATGGTGAAAATGTTGAGGCAAAAAGAATTTATATGAATCTTTCTATCCTTATCCGTGGAAATATCCTACTTGTGAAACTTATTGTTTTACCTCTAGTAGAGTTTGATGTTATCCTAGGTATGTATTGGCTCTCTATTTACCATGCTAAGATTGACTGTAGAGCTAAAGAAGTTTCTTTTCAGAAAGACTTTCAGTTTGTGTACAAGAATGAACCCTTACTGTTGATAACATATCAAGAGGCCGAGAAACTTGTAAAAGATGGAAATGAATTTTACCTTACACACATTTTTGATAACAAGGGAACTATTTAGATTAATGATGTGCCAGTGGTAAATGAGTATCCTGATGTTTTTCCTGATGAGTTGACTGGAATAATACTAGATCGAGAAGTTTAGTTTACTGTTGACTTAGTTCCTGATGCTAAGACAATTTCAAAACCCCCTTATCGAATGGCTCAAATTGATCATTTAGAGTTGAAGGAGCAATTGCAAGATTTATTAGAGAAAGGTTTCATTCGACCTAGCACATAACCATGGGGTGATCCTGTTTTATTTTTTAAAAAGAAAGATGGTTCAATGAGACTTTGCATTTATTATAGAGCCTTGAATAACATCAGTGTTATGAACAAATATCTTTTGCCTCATATCGATGATTTGTTTCATCAGCTCCAGGGAGCTTAGTATTTTTCAAAGATTGACCTGAGATCGGGGTACCATCAGCTGAAGATAAAAGAAGCAGACGTTCCAAAGACTGTGTTTCGTACAAGATATGGCCATTATGAATTTTTAGTAATGCCTTTTGGTCTAACCAATGCACCTGCTTTATTCATGGTCCTATTGAATATAATTTTCCATGAGTTCTTGGATAAGTTTGTGGTGGTTTTCATCGATGATATTTTGGTGTTTTCTAAAAGTAAATAGGATCATGAAAGACATTTAAGGGTTATTTTGAAAACCATAAAAGAAAAGAAATTGTATGGGAAATTCATCAAGAGTGAGTTTTGGTTGCAACAAATTTCTTTCCTTTGTCATATTGATTATAAATATGGGATAACTGTTGATCCTGCAAAAACAAAGGTTGTTGAAGAATGGCCAAGACCCAAAAATGTAACTGAGATTCATAGTTTCCTTGGTTTGGCAGGCTATTACCGAAGGTTTTTTATAAATTTTTCACGGTTATCTAGTCCAATGACTAAGCTAACTCGGAAGGGTGTTAAGTTTATCTGTACAAAAGAATGTGATGATTGTTTTTAGGAGTTGAAAAGAATATTGGTGAATGATCTAGTTTTGGAACTTCCTTCCAGGAATGGTGAGTTTGTTATCTACAGTGATGCTTCGTTGAAGGGACTTGGTTGTGTCCTTATGCAGATTGATCAGGTAATTGATTATGCTTCACAAGAGTTGAACAATCATGACGTAAATTACCCTACACATGATTTGGAATTAGCTGCTGTTGTTTTTGCTTTAAAAATTTGGAGGCATCATTTTTATGGAGTAACGTGTGAAATATATACTGATCACAAAAGTTTAAAGTATATATTCACTCAGAAATAATTGAACATGAGACATAGGAGATGGATAGAATTAATCAAGGATTATGATTGTACAATTCATTACCATCCCGGAAAAGAAAATAAAGTGAATGATGCTTTGAGTCGAAAAAGTAATGCTTCATTAGAAATATTGCATTTGGAATGTGATCCTTTGGATAAGGATTTGATGAACATTGGCATAAAATTTGTTGGTGCTGGATGTCCTTATGTTTTGTTTCAGGTATCAGTGAAATCTTCTCTTTCAGACAGAATTAAGCAAGCACAGAAGCAAGACAACGGGTTCCAGAAAAAGGTAGAGCTAGTTCACAAGGGTAAGTTTCCTGAATTAAATATTGATAATGATTTTGTTTTGAGATTTAGGAAGATATTGTGTGTGTCTTGTGATTCACAGTTGAAGGGAGATTTGTTATGTGAAGCTCATAGTTCTCTGTTTTCAGTCCATCCTAGCATTACTAAGATGTATAGAGATCTTTGGGAGTATTACTGGTGGGACAAAATGAAAAGGGATATTGCTGATTTTACTGTGAAGTGTTTGACATGTCAACAGGTTAAGGCATAGCAGCAGTTTCTGAAAGGGATTCTTTAGCCTTTACCAGTGCCAGAGTGGAAATGGGAAAATATATCCCTGGACTTCATTGTGGGATTGCCAAAGACACCTCTAGGTAATAATGCAATCTGGGTTATTGTTGATCTCTTGACTAAATCTTCTCATTTCCATGCTATACAAGATACTTTGCCTAGATCAACTTTCCCATTTGTATTTTAAATAGATTTTCAGGTTACATGGAGTTACTCTCTCCGTTATATCTGACCGTGATCCCAGGTTCACTTCTAACTTTTGGAAAGGCCTTCAGAAGTCATTGGGTACTGAATTAAATTTTAGTATAACTTTTCATCCTCTATCAGATGGGCAGTCAGAAAGAAAAACTAGACTTTTGAAGATATGCTACGTGCTTGTTCAATAGATTATCAGGGAAGTTGGGACCAACATCTTTATTTGGTTGAGTTTTCTTATAATAACAGTTTTCATTCCAGTATACAGATGGCACCATTTGAGGCATTATATGGGAAGCAGTTTCGAACTCCAGCTTTCTAGGATGAAGGGGGTGAAAGGAAGCTGATGGGACTTGAATTGGTAGAAGAGTTGGCAAAAAAAGTTCAGATGAAACAGAAACACGTGAGAACAGCTCAGAACAGGCAGAAGAGTTATGCAGACAACAGGAGGAAGGATCTCTCTTTTGAGGTAGGTGATCATGTTTTTCTCAAAGTATGACCATTGAAAAGTGTGATGCGATTTGGTAAGAAAGGAAAGATGAGTCCAAGGTTCACTGGACCATATGAAATTCTAGAGATAGTTGGATCAGTTTCATACCGAGTGGCTTTACCTCCGATTTTATCTCAGGTACACAATGTTTTTCATGTTTCAATGTTAAGGAACTACATGCCAGATCCATCTCATGTTTTGAGTCCAGAGGTAGTTCAGCTGGAAGATAACCTATCTTATGAGGAACAACCTGTCCAGATTCTTGACCACAGGGAGAAAGTGTTATGGACTAAGGTGATTCATCAGGTAAAGGTTTTGTGGAAAACCACATGATTGAAGAGGCAACATGGGAATCTGAAAATGCAATGAGGGCTAATACCCCCCACTTATTTGATAAGTAAATAAATTGTGGGGACAAAATTTTCTAAAGGAGGGAAGGATGTAACGTCCCATGTAAGTAATGAATAATATATATAGATATCTATGTCTATTTATGAATTAGATAGTTTTTTAGAGGCTTAAAATGAGAATAAATCCAATCTTAAGCATGGAATACACTAATATTTTTAAAAGATTGTTTTACTGCCTTTTAATGGAAAACCATTTTTGAATCAAACGTTTGATAATTTTATAATCTCTATTTGTTGAAATAAACTTATTCTTTATGATTGGGACATTGAAATTTACTTTGGGTAAATTTTTGGCATTTTTCCGATAAAGTTCAATTTATAATGAATAGTGAAAAATGTTGTATTTTAATTCAAAACCTCTTTTTAATCTAATTTTTTATATGATTATATTATCTTTTGAATTGGTTTTAAATTTAAAGTAGAATAAATTTTTACCATTTAATCTAATAGTGGTCGTTGGAATTTATTTCACTTTGAAATTGGACTTAAACTAGTGTCAATCTTTTGATATTTATTATTTCATAAAAACACTCTATTTACTCTGACAACGGGAATTAATTATTAAATTAATTAATGTGTAACGCCCCGACCCCAGCTACCCAGAGTCGGTGCATTACTTCGTAACATTGGCATGATCACAAGAAAGATCAAATCTCGAAAGACCGATTGGTTTAGTAGCCTTGGAAACACTAGATATATTCATAATGTTTTACACTACATTTCAAAGTGAAAAACTACTACAACAACAAAGTCTTCATATCCACACTATTAACCCCTCATAATATCCCTGCAGGTCATTCATAACTTACATCTTCACTTCCTGGGAAAAATAAAACATAGAAAAGGGGTGAGCTCAAATGCCCAGTAAGGATAACAATATAGCGGAACATTCAAAATAAGCGTAAACATTTAAGGCAATGATTTACTAAAACAAAAGCCTTTTAAACTTGAACTTCAACATAGTATGGAAAAAGTAAAATGAAATAATGCCATTTACTTGTTCACATGGATATTCTACTAATTGAATAATCACATGCAATATCAATAACCACTTTCATAATGTTGGAATGCATAATGCCAGACTATCATAACCACATAGCCAAGGCCTCGTGCTAAGACTACAAATATGATTTTGTCAAGGCCTTGTGCCAAGACACTAGTTTGTCTCATGAGACCTACCGATGCATCGAGGAGCTATAGCGGGCTCCACCCGTCACTTATTAAGTCCAATGCATTCCCATATGAAAAGGTTTAAACATAACATAAACATTCGTATTAAAACTAGCATACGAAATGTCAATAATTTCACCATAAACTATGAATGGTATAAAAATAGCACATCCACAGTCAAACATATCACAAAACCTTCAATACAATATAGAAGTTTTGTATCATAATAAATCAACTTCAAATAAGCGTAAAATCCATAAAAGGATGTTGACATAGATGAAATCAAAACTATTTGAGAGAAATATCTCCTTTTTTGAAATCATTTAAAAGTCACACATTTATAAAGGAAGTAATTAAAAAGAGATTTTTGAATCAAAGTATCCCATACCACTTTGAAACTTTTTAAAGGAATTAAAATTTTAGAAACATTCATGTCCATATAAATAATTCCTTACAAACCATTTTGAAAACATGGACATTAATTAAAAAGATTTAGAAAGATAAATCATTAAAACATTTAAAATTATGATTTTGATAAAGAGTACCTTTCCGAAATTCTTAAAATATTTATTTTGAAATCATTTAAAAATAAAACATTTACTTTGAAAACGTCCTTGTAAGCTTGTAAGGGAAGCTTTGAAAATTTTATAACGGCGGTAAATAGCCGCACCCGCCGTATAAGTTAAAAAAACATTCTTACCTTAATTCTATCGAAAAGGTTAAAAAGCACCTTGTTTGGAAAACGACGGAAAGATTCCCTTATAAACCTCTTATAAAAAGTCAAAAAAGGGTATAAATGACTTTAACCCATATTCTTTTAAATAATAAAAATGTTTTGAAATACATTTTGAAGAAACATGGATGTGGATGATAACGAGATCCCAGTAGATTATTACGTATAAACAACCTCGGATAATGAAGAGATTGTGAAATAACCCTTACCTTGTAATTTTCCTTGGTTGGGGTAGGTTAAACTCCTGTATAATGGTGAAATAATTGTTATTAAATTATAAAAGAATCATATACATTAATATGATATCATATATGATCTTTTAATATTGATTTGATAATAATATCTTAGTATTATCGCCGTTTCGGGTGATAATCGATTCGTTCTTCTTAAATGTTTGGTTACGTAAGACATGTTTGTAATGGATAGATTATATCTTATTCATAATCAGAATTATATTAACATTATTTTTAACCCCAAAATGAGAATAAGACTTTAATGGATACGATGGAGAATGAATCTCATCGCGTTCGTGGAGACGGTAGTCCGTACGTACGCACGAACGCTACTTCCATTTAATTTTTATTTTAAAAGAATCGAATCCAAATGATACATAGGTATATTACTATTCCAGTATAATATAATATTTTATATATGTTACTTAAGTTCATTAACACCATCCTTTATACGTTCCATGTGTAGTATGAACGAGTCATATCATTTTAAGGGGGCGGTAGTCCGCACTTCCTCAAATGAAATTATCGTATGTATATACAACATGAAACGAATAATGGTATGAAATAAAATGGAATTACAGAAGCTTATATATAAAATATATATCATTAATATCATATTTAATTATAGTGCCATCATAATGGCCACCATGAGAGGCGGTAAGATGTATTTGAACAATCATCGTTTCATGAGGCGTTAATTTTCCATCCACAGAAACATTATGTTCATCATCCATTAGATGGAGTTGTGTGTATTTTTAGTTTGAATACTTCTTATAACAACATCCTAGTATATTGAGGATACTGGTGTTGTTACAAAAGAAGGTAAATAAAAAGAGTTTGGGGGTTGGAGAAGCAAAATAAATGAAAATAATTTAAGAGAAAACGTTACCTTTAATTTAGGTAACTCACTTTGGTTGGAACCAAAGGACTTCTTGAAATGCTTTCTGCCTAAGGGGAAGCTTCAAGGAGGAGGAGAGGGATGTGGGGAGCTTATTTGGGCAGAGTTTGGACGAGCCAAGTGGCTTGAGAGGTGTGAGGAATGAGTAGAAGTGGTCTCCTTTTATAAGGGAGAGGAGGGGCTCTTTAGGAAAGTGTGAAAGTATTACTTTATAATATATTTGTATTCGGTTTATAATGGTCCAAAAATCATTGAGGTAGAAGATAAGATGACTCATATTCTAAATAACATCAACCAATAAGAATTGGACAGGTTTTAGATAATATTTTAATCATTATAATCTTATTTATTTAAATGATTTATTAATGAGGTAAACATTGCATCATTATTGTGTCATTAATAATTTAACTTATTTGATGTCTAAAATTTATAAATAAAATATCATCATGTAGGAAATCTTTTTAGCTTTCTAATGAATATTTATAATAGAAAATCCAACATGTATAACCCTATGTAAAAATTGTTCTTCTAAAAGATGTAAGCTTATGCCATTTTTATTTTTATTTTAGCTTTATTAATATAATGTGTCATTATCACTTACAAGTGGATCCATGGGGTCCCAAAATTGACACAAAGATGCCCATGGTCGACCATGTATCAACCAATAGGGTTAAGACACGTTTTAGGGTAATTTAGTATTATTATAATATTATTTTTTTAACCCTTATTTACCGGATTTACCCTTTAACCATGGTAAATAAAATATTTAACAGTAACTATTCAAAATGTCTAAAAATAAAAGTTACCTATTTATACAATTTGAACATCCTGATTCCAAATAATGAATCAATTTTTCTAAATTCAAAACACAGAAGTGGCAGAAATTAATTTAAAATTAATTCCTGCTGTCAAAACAAAAAGCGTGTTTTTAAGAGATAATAACTATCAAAAGATTGACACTAGTTTATGTTCGGTTTAATTGTAAAATTATGTCCAAGGACCAACATTATATTAAGTGGTAAAAATATATTCTAAATATACTTTAAAACCACTCAAATTCATAATTTATCACTATTAATTATTTTGATTAAAAAAGTTGTTTTTAATTAAAATTTAGTAATTTTCACTATTCATAAAAATATTAAAGTTATCCGAAAAGTACCAAAATTTCACCTTAGGCTAAATTTGATATTCCGAATCCAAACATGAAGTCCATTTTTAAAAATAAAATATATATAATTTCAAAAATTAGGTATTACTATTCATAACGGCTAGTTTGATCGGTTGTGGTGTGTGTTAAAACACGAAGTTGCGTACAACACACGCTACTGTTTTATTCAAAGGAAAGCGTACCATGGAAGCTTGGGATGTTTCATTTTAAATTTTTTTGATGTCCCCATTTAGTCAAAAAGTTTAAAATATTGTATTTAAAAAGGTTTTACTATTAAAAGTTGATAAAAGTGCAATACTGAAAATGAATCTGTTCTTGCATTATGACTAAGAAACTCATAATATGGATTCTAAAATTATAAGGATTATATAAGGTTTAAAATTTAGTTAATACTATTCATGACCTCTTTTAATGGACTTTTTTTTTGTAAGTCAAGGTGTGATTGAACTCGGTGTTGCATGTAGTACAATTTATTGAATTATTTTGAAGAAATAACATACTATGAAATCTTGGGGTGTTACATAATGTAACTTATATTTTTTGAATTTTGTAAAATATACATCATTTTTGAATTCGTAATATCAAATATAGCTTAGGGTTATGTTTTGGTATTTTTCTGAAAAACTTCAATTTTTGATGAATAGTGAAACCACTAAGTGGTACTTAAAAAACGATTTTTCGTTTAAATGAAATTTTACCACCTCTGTGTTTCGAATTTCAAAAATCCGATATAAATCGTTTTCATTAGGAAATAAAATGTGGTTCTTATGGGATTAAAATAATTTTTTTGTGAATAGTTACTTTTAAGTTTTTAATGGCGATTAGAGGTAATTAGTGTAGTTTAAGGTAAAAATAATGTTTTAATAATATGAAATTACCAAGAAACATGTCTTACCCTTATAGTATGTGTCACGGCCGACCAAGACAACCCATGGGTCGATTTTTGGTACCCCATAGAGCCACTTTGGTATGATAAAGACATTAATGCCTTTTATTTAAAGTAAAAGTAAAAATGACACAAACATGAGTTGTTTTACTAAAACAATTTTTAAATGGGGTTATACAAGTCCGATTTTTTGATATAAATATTCATTGAAAAGACAAAAATATTTCCTACATCATAGTAATTTTTTTATAATTTTTAGTCATTAAATTAATTAAATTATTTATGACACCATGATGATGCACTGATTACCTCATTATTTAACGATTTAAATAAAATGAAAATATAATGTAAAATATGAGACCTAAACTTCTCAAAAACCTATTTTATGGGTGGATTTCGAAACCTTTAACCTTATACTTTAAATTTATAATTTTGGGAGCTTTGTTATCTGAAAATAATTTTATAACCAAGTATCTTTTCTTAACTTTCCAAGAGTGCCCCTCCTCTCCTCCTATAAAAGGCGCCCACCTCTACCACCATACCCACACTTCCAAAGAGTTGGGCTCGACCAACCCCTATCCATTTTGTCTCTCCACATCCCTCTCTTACTCCTTCAATCCTCACTTAGGGCAGAAGTCTTCCCAAGGAAGCCTTTGAGCCCAAATCAAAAAGAGTTACCCGTTTTAAAGGTAGTGTCTTCTCTTGTGTTCTTATGTTTTATTTTGCTTCTCCAACCCCCTAAACTCTTTTTATTCATTTATTTTGTAACAAAACCAGTATCTTACATATTCTAGGATGTTTTTATAAGAAGGATTCGATCTACACATACACACACCTACATCTAATTGTTAAAGAACATACTGTTTCCGTGGATGGTGAATTTCTGCCTCACGAAATGATGATTGTTCAATATTCTTTTAACACCTTCAAAGGTGGCATTAAGAAAACAATATATTTATATATGATATATAATATGTTTATGTTTTACTTATGCTTCTGTATTTTTCATTTATGTCATACCTTTATGGTTTCCATTATGGGTAAACGCGATATCTTTATTTTAGGAAATGCGGACTACCGCCCCCTCAAAGTAATTTGATTTGATAATGCCATATGTGGGACGTATAAAGGATGTAATTAATGATATTATATATGATATTATACTGGAATTATAATATACCTTTATATAATTATGATTCCATTCTATAAAATATGAAATAGAAATGAAAGTAGCGTTCATGCGTACGTACGACTTACCGTCTCCATGAACGGTGCATTTCATTTCTTACCTCTAAACGTTATGTAATATTATAAATGCATTTATATACTAGATATATATGATATATATGATATCTACATCATGAGTAAAACTCTGGATATAATAGATACATGAACAACTTGTAAGTATAAAGAGTTTATTTTTGACTCAAGTACCAATGATCGTTAAAACGACCGTTATTAACTTAAAAAATTACATATTGTTCATGACATGGTAATAAATTATAAAAAATGAATAATGAACTAGAAAAAGGTTTTTATGAAATTAGAAATTAACTCAAGTTTATTATTCAGGAGGTTAAATAACGATCAAGTCAAGTCCGACCCGAGGTATGGGACTTCGTCTCAATCTCCTTTCATTGAGGCATATTTTGTTTTATACACAACTTTCTTTTATACGGTGAATAAACCACTTTGAATTTTACGTTTATTCAAAATGAATCTTATTTATACGAATCGTTTTACTAAATGAAAAAAGGGAATGTTTTTGTCGTACGTATGCAGCGACAACGACTTCTCCACCGCCATGACCATTATTTGAGTTTCGGCTATCTCTACAAGACATACTTTTTTTTAAAATGAAAAATAAGTAACATGTTTTACTTTTCTTTTATTTTGGTATTGAAAATGGTTTTCATAATGTTTTTATTATATCAATGTGTTGTGTTGATATCTTGTGATTGAAATGTGGAAGTGTTATGTTTCCTTTATGAATGTTTTATGTGATACGATTATGTTATGGTTCTTGGGAATTATTATGAAGACGGGTGGTTTCTTGATAAACTAAGGACGGGTGAGCCCGATATAGCTCTCCAATGCATTGGGTAACGCGAAGGAGTTAAATGTTAAGGTTTCTCCAAAGATATTTAGGGAATATATTGTGATGGGTAGTCAAACATAAGCAAGAGGGTTACTCCCTACGTAAGAATGTTATAAATGCCTCAAGTTATCTTTATGTATTATGATTTCTATGGTTTATTCATGATTTGATGAGGTATGTTAAAGTGATTATGTTTTAAGAGTAGAGTACGATTTCATTGATTCTTATGTATACATGTATTCATGTTTCCTTTCCATATTTTTATATCCCTTACTGAGCTTTTTATGCTCATCCCATGTTTTTGAAATGTTTTTCATAGGCCAAGGGAAGGGTACATGATATGATGATAGTGTCAAGGAAGTGTCAGAAAAAATCCATGTTTTATTTTAAATTTGTTTCTGTTGATGGGAAAAAATGAATATTATCTTTTATGTAACCACTTTGTTTAAAAGTGGAATGTAATGCATGATGTATGATCTAATTCTCTAAAACTCAAAACTTGAAAAGATCCTCAATGTGTATTCTTGATGTAACTCAAGATTAAGTAAGGTTTAAGGATGGGGCCTTATCCAAATAATGATTACAGTGACAGAGAGTTCATTGTCGCAACTAATGATAAAAACATTCCATTAGTCTTTTAGTGAAATGCTTTGCAGAAAAAATATTCCCTTTGAAAGAAATGGAAATTCAAAAGAGTATATACAATGTCTAAATGATGGCCGGGTATTAAAACAAAACATGCCTCAGTGAAAGGAGATTGAGATGAAGTCCCTTACAAAGATCATTTGGTAAATAAAATAGAAATATTTTTTGTATTAAATATAATCACACATAAATAAAGTATAAATACATGATAAGATATAAAAATTTATTTCTCACATAATCAATGAATGACATTGTTGGCGCCAAAATATTGGACATAGTGGAAAGAAGAAAAAGAAGCTCGTGTGTTGCCTCGCGAAGCGCCGACGTGGAGGGCCCCTGAGAAATGCGCCCACCGCGAAGCCCCAAAGGCAGTAACCCTCCGTGAACGGCCTGACGTTTGCGGCCCACCGCAAAGCAGAGGAGGCGATACCCCTCCGCGAATCTGGTTGATATTCGCAACACACCGTGAAGCCACCGAGGCCCACTTCACACCGTGTGAGTTCTGCTCCACTGTGCCCCTTGCCTATAAATACCGAGCTCCACCGGAGCTCTCCGGATAGACAATCTGACCTTTCGGCTTCTCAGCTCCCAAATTGCGAATCACCCTTCTCTCTGGGAATCATGAGCTCCACGATGTATTTTTTCTTCACGAGAGGCCTTTGCCTTGTCTTGTTTTGGGCCCCTCTTCCGAGAGGGATGCCCTTCGCGAAGCCTGAGGGCCTACGCTAAGTAAGGGGATTCCCAAGGGAACCCAGGCAGCCAAAGAGCATTTATGCTTTGCAAAACACTCATCATGTACAAGTGATCCACATGCCATGGCATGGTCACTGTACTTCGTGAAGCACACTACTTCACAACACCTTGCTTCGCGAGGAACCTCCGCTTCGTGAGGCTGTGCTCCGAGAACACCCTTACACTTCGCGAAGAACCTCCCACTCGCACTTCTACCCCATGCTAAGGCCAAAGCACTCCACTTCATGAAGCACACCCCTTTTCAAGTTCTCTATACTATGCAAAGAAACCAAGCTCCACAAGGTCCCTGCCTATGGACCCCTTTTCTTGGTAATTCCTCTTCCCGTGCGACCCTCCAGGTTTTCACGATGTGATTTCAAATCCCCAAGGACGAAACCACCCATAGCATTGCTTCGCCTAATGCTTCTTCACATAGGCATGCTAACAGCTATTGCTTCTTCGCATAACCACGCTAATGTGGACCCCTCGATGGTTCGCTCTATGCCCCTCCTTTACCATGGCATTGCCGATACCTTCCCTCCCCCAAGGGTCAGAGGGTACCGGTCATGTAAGTCCTAGGGGTGTGGAGTAAACCCACCACATCTGAGCTGCAGAACATTAAACTGCCAAGAACCTCATCCTCAACACATGACATTAAACTATGACCTGACCCCATGCCTCGCACGCAGGGTCCCCCCATCTCAGACATTCTTTACGTCGCTCGTCTCCACGGGAATGGAATCACCCACACATGGGATGATATCCTCCTTATCGTAGTGGCATATGTCCACGGGATAAGGTAAACCACCTTGGTGTAAGCCCTCTAGCCCCTCTTGCTGAATGTAGCACCCATGCACCTCCATACTTTCCCACTGCCAAGGCAAGTGGAGGGCACGATAGGGAATGAGGCACCTTTCATCTTTGGTCCCAAATCCTTCTTCCGCTGAGCTTTTTCGCACTTTGGGCCTCTATCCTGGAGTATGTCCCAGCACCATGGGCTGCCTAATGCGTAAGCCCCTCTTCGCTTCTCAGGGACGCACCCTTCACGACGTGATCATCAGGACTCTGCTGCCTCTTGTTTCTCACACTGAGCATGACTCACGTGGGCTTAGAATAAGCATCGACCATAGCATGGCCCTTGTCCAGCATGACTTAAAACTGTATGCCATCATCCAGCATGACGTTAAACTATATTCCATCATCCAGCATGATGTTAAACTATATGACATCATCCATCATGATGATAAACTGTATGACGTCGTCCATCATGACGTTAAACTGCATGCCCTAGTCCAGTATGACTTTAAACTGCATGCCCTCATCCAGCATGACGTTAAACTACAGACCCCATTCCCGCATGAAATAAAACTGTACATCCATTTTGAACTATGAGAACTTTGATCCATGTCAAGGAATGGTACGTAGGAAGCCTCCATGAGGTTCAAGCCCACCACCCGTCATTTCTTTACATCAGGTTCCACCCTCGTCCCACATGACGTTAAACTGCATTCCAGTCTGACAGTAAACCGTTGTTGTGAAAACCGGGCCCCGGTGACAGCTCAGCCACCCCGCCTCTACGTGGTCGTCAGGTCCTGGCCCACCAGGTACCACCAGTTGCCCCCGCAGACACGTGGGGCCAACCCCAGGGTCCACCCACATGCCTGAACGGGTCATATGACTAATATGACAGTCCTCACAGGCCAACACTGGTCCTTTCCATTATGCTTTTTCCTCACTCACACACACCCTGGGAAACTTTCCAGGAGGTCACCCATCCTGATCACTACTTTAGGCCAAGCAAGCTTAACCGTGGAGTTCTAATCAGACAGGATCCCGAAAAGGAAGGTGCACCTTGTTGACATGAGTCATATCATTTAGTCATTTAACCCTTTATCATTTGGGGATGTTACAATCACCCCTCCCCCCTTTAGAGCACAACGCCCTTGTTTTGGGCCCTACATCTCAACCCAGGAAATGCACCGCGCACTCAATGTTGGGTTCCTCCTCTGATACCAAATGTGACAATCGGGCCCCGGTGACAGCTCAGCCACCCCGCCTCAATATGGTCATCGGGTCCTGGCCCACCAGGTACCACCAGTTGCCCCCACAGACACGTGGGGCCCACCCCATGGTCCACCCACATGCCTGAACATGTCATATGACTAATATGACAGTCCCTACAGGCCAACACTGGTCCTTTCCAGTGTGCTTTGTCCTCACTCACACACACCCTGGGAAACTTTCCAGGAGGTCACCCATCCTGATCACTACTCCAGGCCATGCACGCTTAACCGTGGAGTTCTAATCAGACAGGCTATCAAAAAGGAAGGTGCACCTTGTTGAAATGAGTCATATCATATAGTCATTTAACCCTTTATCATTTGGGGATGTTACAGTTGTGACTATCCCGAACTAAGAGGTCATTGATCCATGTCAAGACATGGTACATAGGAAGCCTCAAGAGGTTCAAGCCCACCCCCATCGGAAAAAGTTCCACCTTCACATCGGTTCACTGACAAAACCCTTCCCGAACTACGAGGACTTTGATCCATGTCAAGGCACGGTACGTAGGAAGCCTCCCTGAGGTTCAAGCCCATCACCCATCGGACCAGGGTCCCTTTTTCACGTCTTTTCGCCAACACCCACCATTTTCACCTAAATGACAAGGTCTTTGATCCATGTCAAGTCATGGTACGTAGGAAGCCTCACGAGGCTCAATCACACCACTTGTTGGTCACTCCGACCCCCTTTCACGTATGTTCACCAACACCTGAGGAACCTAGTGTGTAAGCCCCACACCATCTGGACCAAGGTCCTCACTCGTGTCGGTTCTTTGACACACCAATATGAACTATGAGGTCTTTGATAAATGTCAAGGCATGGTACGTAGGAAACCTCACGAGGTTCAAGCCCACCATCCACCTGGACCAAGGTCCTTCTCCACATCGGTTCTCCGACGCGCCCCCATCCTGCATGACGCTAAACTGCATCCCAATCTAGCAGTAAGCCATTGTGACCCTATCATCTAGTTGTTCTAACACCCTGACAGAGCAAATTTACGTGCATATTTTTGACCAAATAATGAGTATTTTTTTACTGTTTTTCAATGATAAAACCCATATATTTCATTGTTTTATTAAAATAATGGGTAATTTGAATTTTATAATGAAAATGGTCATAATTGAAGAAAAGTGCATAATTCTGGATGTAGGACAGATTTTGACCACAAGGGTATTTTTGTCATTTAGCATACAATATATGTCCAAATTTTGTGATTAAAATTTTTTTATAATCCTTATTTAATTTCCTTCATTTTTGTCTTCTGGACCAGGAGCTGATTCGGTCATATAGAGGGTTTGAAAATTCATTGAAGTTGGACAATTGTTTCGGGTGGACAGCGTGGACACCAGCAAAGTAACGGAACCAAAACGTGGCCTACACACATCCAACAGAGGTGTTTCCACCTGGGATGTGACGAGGACATCTAGAGCCGACTATAAAATAAATTTGGTGGATTTCGGAGGTCATTAAGGAGGCCATTGAATGACATTATGTTGGAGGAACCTTCCTGGAAGCTTCGTCCAGAAACAGAATCCTTCAATGAAAAATTCCTAAAATCTACATCCGGAGTCCAAATGTGCTGAAATTTTGAGAGGAGACAGACAACACATTTATCAAACATCCTTTATGAAGGAGGAAATGCGTGAATCTACAATTTATGGGTCCAACAACGCGCAATCCTTTGGGGGATGGAAATCTGCCTATAAAATTAGGCCCTCTCCTCCTTCCAAAATCATCAGTTCGGCACCCAAATCCAAGGAGGGATCCCACCGGGGCATGGGCCACTGCTGCTCCTCTCTTCCCCCCTCATTTATTCTTTTTATTTTATTCTTATATTATTTTTATTTTAGTTTTAATTTTCATTTGTAATTTGAATTTCTTTTCAATTTATCCATGCATTTTTATTTTGGTTTCCACCATTTAATTTCTTCTATAATTATAATAATAATAATAATAATTAAAAACTATTATTATTATTAATAATAATATTATAATCAGTATTTACAATATCTCAATCTTAATTTCAAATTAATTTACTTTCTTTCTCTCTCCTTTTTCGAAAACTATTTTCTTAAGTAATAATAATAATAATAAGTTATATTATTATTATTATTATTATTTTCACTTTCATTATAAATTATTTAATCTTCCTCTTTCCCTCTCTCCTCTCTCTATTTCTCTCTCTATCCTCATCCATCCACCATTGTGATCTCAAACTCTCGGAAATGAGAGGCTGACCCCGAGGCTTGGCTCGGGGGGAGGTCAAGAAGTTCATGAGTGTTCTTTAATGTTTATTCTAAATTTGTGATAGACTTGAGTTGCATTCTTGGGCGAGGAGAATGTCCCCAATTGGGTGACGGTCCCCAATGACATGCAACTCATGCTATTTCTATTCTGGAAAAGAATAGTAATTCAAACATGAGATTTCATGTTTGAGTTATCAAATTAGAATCAAACATATAAAGGAGAATAATGATTGAATCTGTAACAGCCCAAGATTTTATGAAAAATATTCTTTTTATTTCACTAATGTCTTGTGTTGTATGCTACACCAAAAGGAGCTTGCACAACACGCATCCTTGACTTACCTTGAATTACACGCAATCGCGACCTTCCTCGATAGCGTGTGTAGTACGCAATAACGAGTTTCACTAAACAGCGATATGCTATTAAAATGTTATTAAAACTAGCCGTTATGAATAGTAATAACCACTTTTTGAAATTTTGTAAATTTTATTTTTCAAAATGGATTTCATTTTTGGATTCGGAGTATCGAATTTAGCCTAAGGTGAAATTTTGGTACATTTCGGATAACTTTCATATTCTGATGAATAGTGAAAATTACTCAATTTTAGTTAAAAACAACTTTTTCAATCGAAATAATTAATAGTGATAAATTATTAATTTGAGTGGTTTTAAAGTATATTTAGAATAGATTTTTACAATTTAATACAATGTTGGTCATTTGATGTAATTTCACATTTAAACCAGACATAAACAAGTGTCAATCTTTTGATAAATATTGTTTCTTAAAAACACGCTCTTTGTTTTAACAGCGGGATTTAATTATAAAATTAATTAATGAAACTTCTATGATATGAATTTGGTAAAATAGACTTCATTTTTGAATTCGGAATATGAAATATAGCTTAGGATGAAATTTTGGCATAGTTCTGAAAAACATCAATTTTTGATGAATAGTAAAACTACTAAGTGGTAGTTAAAAAACTGAATTTTGCATAAAACTTAATTTTACCGCTTCTGTGAATGGAATTTCGAAAATCCGAGAGACACGGTTAATATCAAGGACTAAAATGTGGTTCAATGAGATGAAAATAATTTTTTTGGTGAATAGTAACTTTTTACTATTTTTACCGCGGTTAATAGTAAATAGGGTAACTAAGGGTAAATATGATATTAATATTACCCTAACACATGTCCTAATTCTATTGGACAAGTGTAATTCGACCAAAAACAAACTTAGAAATAAAATATGACCATTTAGGCCCACTTCGATTAGATTAGGACATTTATTATTAATTTATTTAAAGAAGGGTTAAAATAGTTAAAATCAAAGTTTAATAAGTAAATCATTTTTAATATGGGGTTATACAAAAGCTAAATTCGACTATAAATATTCATTAGAAAGATAAAAAGAGTTCCTACATAATGGTATTTTATTTGTAATTTTTATACATCAAATAATTTAATTTATTTATGACACAAAGATGATGCAGTAATTATCTTATTTATGAAATATTGACATAATTGATGTTATAAACACCAAAATAAATGTAATTTGAGAATTTTTATGAATTACACTAATTTTCTAGGTTACTATGATATATTAGTGTTGATGTAATCAACATGGTTAGAACATATAATTCTGTTATGACTTTCACAAAAATCATATATCAAATAGTGTCAAAATTGACACAAAGTAGTTTTTAAATCAAATATTATATTATTAATTGTTATTTTATTCCTAAAAATCTAAGGTTTGGCCAAATGACTTAGATAAGGATATATGTATTAATAATAAACAATTTGGGGTTCTTTTGGCATGTTATAGTAAGTGTATTAACCATATAGTGAAAGGAAACAAAAAGACACGGTAAAAGTTAAATTATTTAACTTAGAGTTAAATCTAATTGATAAGGTTAAAATAATACCCTAAACTTGTCTAAATTCTATTGGATGAGAGGATTTCGACCCATCCCCACCTTAGCCTCGAAATAAATCAATTTGGAGCTAATTAAAACTGAACTTGACTTTATAATAAAATAATATTTTGAGATATTCCTAAGGTGCCCCTCTCCTCCCTTATAAAAGGACACCTCCTCCCCCTTCCTCCTCACACCAATTTGAGCACTCAAGCTCGGCCAACCTCTGCCAAAATCCCTTCTCCACTTCCCTAGAATAATCGTAGAGGTCCTGGTCTTCTTCAAAGACCAATCATAGTTCCCTAAGTAGAGGATTCAAAGAAGCGTTCCAAAGAAGAGGTAATATCCATTACCGATCTTTTCAATTTCTTTCTTCTTCAACTTCTTCTTCTTTAGTTGTTTCATAACAAAGTAATAACATCAGTATCACTCATATACTGATATGTTATTTTAAGTATGAAACAACCCTATTTCACCATCTATCCATCCTACGGAAAAAGAAATCACCACGCGTGCGTACGTACGGAATACCGTCTCCACGCCGTGGTGTAATCTATTTTACACCACCACCTTACATGGATAGGTATAATGGTGTAAAGAATAAATATACATAGTTATTACAACATCATATTGATTCTGATATATTGTATAATCCACTCCAATTCAATTCAATATTTATGGAAATGATATCATCGCTCGTGCGTACGTACGGACTACCGTCTCCACGACGCGATGAGATTCATTCTCCATGTTAACCATTTAAGAATGATTATAAAGTATATATAAGAAATAATAATGAAATATATGACATTATAAAGCTACTGGATTTATTTATATATATATATATGTATGTCATCTACTTACTTCCATTCAAGACAATAAGGAAAGGAAAACAGCGTTCATGCGTACGTACGGACTACCGTCTCCATGAACGGTGTTTTTCATTTCATTTATCTATCTATTATATATATATATACTGAATATATATGATATATAAATCATATTTTATATTCTGGAAGTAAGTAAATCATGATATAGTAATAATAATGTCAATAAGAACAAGTCAAAACACCTACGATAAATGAAACGATTTTACCCAAAACGCTTCTTTAACATGGAGTTTACAAAAGAACGGGTAATAAAATGTCATAAGTGAACCATATATGATATCATAACAATGAATATGATTCTGTAATAAGTCAATGACATTATTTAAACCATTATACAGGAGCTTCGGACACGTACAAAGCAAATCGGACCTAAGGTAAGGGAAATATCACAATCTCATTTTTATCCGAGATTGTTTATTCATAAGTATTTACTGGGGTGTATTTTATCATCCACATCCATGTTTCATCAATATGTAATATTATTTCCATTCACCTACAATTTTTTAAATCCATTTTTACCCTTCGGTGAGTTTTTAGTAATATGTATGAAAGGAATCTTTTGTCGTTTTCCGTATGAGGTACTTTTTGACTTTTCTGACAAAAGTACGAAGAATGTTTTTTTAACTTATACGGAATGAATGGATTTATAAAACATTATTTCCAAGAATCTTCCTTTACAAGTATTCAAGTTTATTTTTAATCAACTTATTTTAGTTTAAAATTGTATGACATGTTATGAAAGGAAAAGTGTTTTTGAAGTAGAAAGGATATTTTCCTCAAGAATGAAGTTCAAGTATTTTATCAAAATTATTTTCCATCTAAGATAATAAAAGGGTTCTGTTTTTATCCCTATTATTTCATGGATTTGATTATGTTGTGATGGAAACATTTTTATGAATTCCTTTATCTTATATGAATTGTTTTATGATGTCATGTTGTTTAGGAATCCCATTTTTATTACATGGGTTATGCGATGATGTATGATTTATGATTATGTGGCACACATAAGAAAGGATTCATTATAAGATGGGTGGGACCTATATCTCCCTCCAATGCATTGGGTAAAGATTTTATATCTCATGAGATAGACAGGGCTGGAACGGTAGGTTATACCGGTTCAGTGAAACAGGACTGAAACGAGGGTTACTCGATTCAGAAAAGGACTTTGTCCACTAAGATAGTCTTGGCAATGAGTCTTGACTAACAAGAAATGATTCTCTATGATTATGTGTGCATGCCACAAAGTTTCAAGTTTCATGTTATGATTATGGTGATTTCATTTTCACTTCTATGATTTGTTCCATGTTAAGATATTATGATCTCTTTTGCAGGTTATGATTTTCAAAAAAGATATGATATTTTTTTTTTATTTTTTTTATACCCTTACTGAGCATTTGAGCTCACCCTTTTATGTTTTCTTTTCCCCAGGATATAAAGAAAGGTTTTAGGTAAAAAAAAGGGGAAGATCTTTATGGGAGATATTGAAGATCTTTCACCACGATTAGAAGATTACGTTCCGAGTTTCCAAAGACACTAAACTATTACGATCCTTGTGTGTGTGTGTTTTTGTTATGTACTAAGTATTCCGCAAAAGTAATGTAAAGTCTATGTACGTCAGGCTTCGGGTCTCTACAGTTGGTATCAGAGGAAAGGTTTAGTCAACCTTTTGAAACTAGGATGCGAAAACGTTAGTGAGATCCCTAGAGATATTTCTATGGAATGTCTAGGGATGACCCTAAGGATAAGTATACGTATAGGATATAGTCCTAGAACTATGGTAACGATATTAGATTAAACCAATGATGTTAGATATTTAAGTTACTCCCCCTTTATTATGATTTTTGCATCTAACACTATTCTGTTTGGGTTTTAGAAAATGGCTGGAAACAAGATGATTCACAATAATGGAGGATATGATGGACAATGGAATGATATTCTTCATGAGCAACCAAATGAAATGGGATTTGGATGTCCAAACATCATTATTATGCCGAATCAGCAATCTCACAATATGATCAATAAAGTAAAATTTGGTAAGTTTCCTGACTCGACTAATAAGAGAAAGATGGAGTTTCATGATGATCATAGAGGAAAGAAAGTTCAATTTCCCCTATGTAAATCATGTGGGAAGAGGCACCAAGGAGAATGTTTCAAAGGAACTGGAAGATGCTTTGGGTGTGGAAAAGAAGGACACAAAGCAAGTAAGTGCAAAGGAAAAGGGTCGGTTAACACCATGGATGAGGATAATGGTATTGCTACGACATCAAAAATGGTTAAGTGTTTTAAATGTGGAATGTATGGGCATTATGCAAACAAATGCCCTAAGGGAAAGACTCATGAAGAGAATCAGTATGGTCATATGGGTAGTATTTATGTGGATGATGATGAAGAGACTACAAATGATATGTGAGATGAAAGAATTTTTGAAGCTCGGTCAATGGTTTGAGAATGTAGTGGAATGATTACATGTTTATCATGTGTAATTTTGGAATAAAGAGACATCTATGGATTGTTACACTGTTGTCTTTCCTTGTGTTTTGAAAGTGTATGATTAATGTTACTAGTATCCATGAAAGGTTATTCAGATATTTTTGGAATGTAGATGATATGCGCATAATGAAGGGATAAGGAGAAAATTAAATGTTTGATAGTATTCATGAGCTCATGATTGATATAAGGACTAAGTGATATCATGGTTTGAGTATATAGAATTTTGAGGATTTCGGTATGTGAAAAGTGTTAACTTTTAACTGCATTCAAGTTTTCACTAAGGTTCAATGGGTATTCAAGAGAGTACAAGATTAAGGCCTTTGAATGTTTGGAATGTTACCAACAAGATATATCTTATGATATATGGGGATCAACGATAATCGTTTTCACTATGTTATGAGAATGGACTGCAGTATTATGAGCCTAAAGATTGGAATGGATTATGTTGGACATAAGTTAGTATTGTTTAAGGATAGAAGTTTTTTTTCGATATTATTGATGGGATGTTATAGTAATATAGTTTTATAAAAAGGACAACCTGTAGGACGGGCGACAACCCATCGCTTCGGACAAGGCTGTGGGAATCGAACCCACAACCGAAGTGCGACTGGCCTTTATCGCCTACCACTGACCTACAGGAAGTCCCTGTTTAGTAGAAACTAGTTTTATTATATTAAGCAGTATGATATGTGATGTATAAGTTCATTTTAGGAACCATATATGATTAATCTCACTATAGATGGACTTATGTATTTTTTGATAACTTTTCTAACCTTTTGTTTGAGACAGATGGAATGACCCATCATTCTATCACATGATCTGCTAACACATCGCGAATGACGAATTCAACTTCATTTCTTTAAGAGATGATGTGGAAATTGTTAAAGGCACAGACAATAGTGAGATTGTACCAAAATAAAGTATGTATTTATTCTAATTCAAATTTTCAACTTTAGGGAAATGATCTTGAAAACCAAAAATGTTATCCTAGTGATCTTATACCTGATGAATCAGATGGTACCTTATATAATCACAAATCTATGGATTTGTGATTACTAGCTTTTCCATAGCCATGTTCTCTACCACTCTCCATCAGAACATGATGGTTAGATTTCTCTTCCATATCCATATTTTTACCTATGTGGAAACCCAACGATTAGTTTATTTGGGTAATCATTACATTTCATACTTTAGTTTTTAAAGCCAAGTTTTTGTATTCCTTTTTACAATGTGGGATTCTATTAAAGAAACTTTCGAATAGTAAACCATTTATAACCCCGACGAATTTCGAGGGCGAAATTCATTTTAAGGGGGGTAGAATGTAACAGCCCAAGATTTTATGAAAAATATTCTTTTTATTTCACTAATGTCTTGTGTTGTATGCTACACCAAAAGGAGCTTGCACAACACGCATCCTTGACTTACCTTGCATTACACGCAATCGCGACCTTCCTCGATAGCGTGTGTAGTACGCAATAACGAGTTTCACTAAACAGCGATATGCTATTAAAATGTTATTAAAACTAGTCGTTATGAATAGTAATAACCACTTTTTGAAATTTTGTAAATTTTATTTTTCAAAATGGATTTCATTTTTGGATTCGGAGTATCGAATTTAGCCTAAGGTGAAATTTTGGTACATTTCGGATAACTTTCATATTCTGATGAATAGTGAAAATTACTAAATTTTAGTTAAAAACAACTTTTTCAATCGAAATAATTAATAGTGATAAATTATTAATTTGAGTGGTTTTAAAGTATATTTAGAATAGATTTTTACAATTTAATACAATGTTGGTCATTGGATGTAGTTTCACATTTAAACCAGACATAAACAAGTGTCAATCTTTTGATAAATATTGTTTCTTAAAAACACGCTCTTTGTTTTAACAGCGGGATTTAATTATAAAATTAATTAATGAAACTTCTATGATATGAATTTGGTAAAATAGACTTCATTTTTGAATTCGGAATATGAAATATAGCTTAGGATGAAATTTTGGCATAGTTCTGAAAAACATCAATTTTTGATGAATAGTGAAACTACTATGTGGTAGTTAAAAAACTGAATTTTGCATAAAACTTAATTTTACCGCTTCTGTGAATGGAATTTCGAAAATCCGAGAGACACGGTTAATATCAAGGACTAAAATGTGGTTCAATGAGATGAAAATAATTTTTTTGGTGAATAGTAACTTTTTACTATTTTTACCGCGGTTAATAGTAAATAGGGTAACTAAGGGTAAATATGATATTAATATTACCCTAACACATGTCCTAATTCTATTGGACAAGTTTAATTCGACCAAAAACAAACTTAGGAATAAAATATGACCATTTAGGCCCACTTGGATTAGATTAGGACATTTATTATTAATTTATTTAAAGAAGGGTTAAAATAGTTAAAATCAAAGTTTAATAAGTAAATCATTTTTAATATGGGGTTATACATAAGATAAATTCGACTATAAATATTCATTAGAAATATAAAAAGAGTTCCTACATAATGGTATTTTATTTGTAATTTTTATACATCAAATAATTTAATTTATTTATGACACAAAGATGATGCAGTAATTATCTTATTTTTAAAATATTGACATAATTGATGTTATAAACACCAAAATAAATGTAATTTGAGAATTTTTATGAATTACACTAATTTTCTAGGTTACTATGATATATTAGTGTTGATTTAATCAACTTTGTTAGAACATATAATTCTGTTATGACTTTCACAAAAATCATATATCAAATAGTGTCAAAATTGACACAAAATAGTTTTTAAATCAAATATTATATTATTAATTGTTATTTTATTCCTAAAAATCTAAGGTTTGGCCAAATGACTTATATAAGGATATATGTATTAATAATAAACAATTTGGGGTTCTTTTGGCATGTTATAGTAAGTGTATTAACCATATAGTGAAAGGAAACAAAAAGACACGGTAAAAGTTAAATTATTTAACTTAGAGTTAAATCTAATTGATAAGGTTAAAATAATACCCTAAACTTGTCTAAATTATATTGGATGAGAGGATTTCGACCCATCCCCACCTTAGCCTCGAAATAAATCAATTTGGAGCTAATTAAAACTGAACTTGACTTTATAATAAAATAATATTTTGAGATATTCCTAAGGTGCCCCTCTCCTCCCTTATAAAAGGACACCTCCTCCCCCTTCCTCCTCACACCAATTTGAGCACTCAAGCTCGGCCAACCTCTGCCAAAATCCCTTCTCCACTTCCCTAGAATAATCCTAGAGGTCCTGGTCTTCTTCAAAGACCAATCATAGTTCCCTAAGTAGAGGATTCAAAGAAGCGTTCCAAAGAAGAGGTAATATCCATTACCGATCTTTTCAATTTCTTTCTTCTTCAACTTCTTCTTCTTTAGTTGTTTCATAACAAAGTAATAACATCAGTATCACTCATATACTGATATGTTATTTTAAGTATGAAGCAACCCTATTTCACCATCTATCCATCCTATGGAAAAAGAAATCACCACGCGTGCGTACGTACGGAATACCGTCTCCACGCCGTGGTGTAATCTATTTTCCACCACCACCTTACATGGATAGGTATAATGGTGTAAAGAATAAATATACATAGTTATTACAACATCATATTGATTCTGATATATTGTATAATCCACTCCACTCCAATTCAATATTTATGGAAATGATATCATCGCTCGTGCGTACGTACGGACTACCGTCTCCACGACGCGATAAGATTCATTCTCCATGTTAACCATTTAAGAATTATTATAAAGTATATATAAGAAATAATAATGAAATATATGACATTATAAAGATACTGGATTTATTTATATATATATATATATGTATGTCATCTACTTACTTCCATTCAAGACAATAAGGAAAGGAAAACAGCGTTCATGCGTACGTACGGACTACCGTCTCCATGAACGGTGTTTTTCATTTCATTTATCTATCTATTATATATATATATATACTGAATATATATGATATATAAATCATATTTTATATTCTGGAAGTAAGTAAATCATGATATAGTAATAACAATGTCAATAAGAACAAGTCAAAACACCTACGATAAATGAAACGATTTTACCCAAAACGCTTCTTTAACATGGAGTTTACAAAAGAACGGGTAATATAATGTCATAAGTGAACCATATATGATATCATAACAATGAATATGATTCTGTAATAAGTCAATGACATTATTTAAACCATTATACAGGAGCTTCGGACACGTACAAAGCAAATCGGACCTAAGGTAAGGGAAATATCACAATCTCATTTTTATCCGAGATTGTTTATTCATAAGTATTTACTGGGGTGTATTTTATCATCCACATCCATGTTTCATCAATATGTAATATTATTTCCATTCACCTACAATTGTTTAAATCCAATTTTACCCTTCGGTGAGTTTTTAGTAATATGTATGAAAGGAATCTTTTGTCGTTTTCCGTACGAGGTACTTTTTGACTTTTCTGACAAAAGTACGAAGAATGTTTTTTTAACTTATACGGAATGAATGGATTTATAAAACATTATTTCCAAGAATCTTCCTTTAAAAGTATTCAAGTTTATTTTTAATCAACTTATTTTAGTTTAAAATTGTATGACATGTTATGAAAGGAAAAGTGTTTTTGAAGTAGAAAGGATATTTTCCTCAAGAATGAAGTTCAAGTATTTTATCAAAATTATTTTCCATCTAAGATAATAAAAGGGTTCTGTTTTTATCCCTATTATTACATGGATTTGATTATGTTGTGATGGAAACATTTTTATGAATTCCTTTATCTTATATGAATTGTTTTATGATGTCATGTTGTTTAGGAATCCCATTTTTATTACATGGGTTATGCGATGATGTATGATTTATGATTATGTGGCACACATAAGAAAGGATTCATTATAAGATGGGTGGGACCTATATCTACCTCCAATGCAT